>JARFIW010000951.1:1200000-1930000 GCA_036346225.1 Platerodrilus igneus | reverse complement strand
TCCCCCATTTGTTATACATATAAAACTAATAAAGATATTAGGAAACATTAGGAAATATTAGGAAAGTGCAACAATGTCATAAAATACAAATTGCAACAATTTATTACAATTTATTATGATGATTTCAGTTCCCACGAGTGAAAACGCTACAAAGTAGCACAAGGATAAGTGACACTGCAGATGTCAGGTCACAGACGGTCGTAGGATGTCACGTACCGAGATTACGCAGAATAAGCCTGCAACATTGTAATTATGAATAGCTTTTAAGATAGCAACTAAGTATTATGAATAGAGTCAAGGGTAAGCGGACATAAGTCCGCAGGTTCCCACAGAATTGTAAAGAGGTAGGGAGATTATAAAAAGGCCGGGAGCTCCACTCCCAGTGAGTTCATCAAACGTTCAGCTTTTGCCTTGCAGTTCGTAGATAACTCACTGTACAATTAAGTAATAATTTTGGAACTTAGAATAATTAAATCAAGATTGTCTAAATTCAATATTTAACTTCTGTACAAACTTAAATAAATGTGTTAAAGTTCAAAGAGTCTTTTTAAAAAGGACCGCTCGAAGCCACAAACCTTAACTGGCGCAGTCGGTAGGATGTCAAAAGGGCACTAGCGAATCCAACTTCGAGGAACTGGTGGTCCGGGAATTTCAATTCCGATTTTGGCAGAACAAAAACAAAAGTTGGAGGAGAAAACACGCATCGTTCAAGTCCAGCAGTTGAAGGAGAAACAAGCATAGTTCGAATTCAACAAAAAGAAAAAAATGGAGGCGATACAAGCATAGATCAAATCCAAGAAGCCAAAAGAAAAGCAGAAACAAAGAAAACAAATCAATGAAAGCAACAAAGCAACTAGTGTAAGTTCATTTTCCTAAACCAATTGAAATTTATTTTATTATTAACAAAGGCATTTGATATTTGCTAGTTTTATGATTTATTTATGTATATGTTGACTATTGTTACAAATATTTTATGCCATTTTTTGAAAATAATCGACTTAGCAATTGCTAGAGATTATCTTTAAGCCTTTATTAAAATTTTATTATTATGTTACTTGTATATATGAGAAATTTATGAAAACTTGAGACAACAAAAAATTCTGAGACTAAGAACTGAGAAAAACTATTCTGAAACACAAAAAAACTAGAGACAATCAAAAAAGTCGCAGAGCGCACAAGAGACTAGATCACGTTTTAACTAACGTAAGAAAAATTCTTAGAAACAAAACCAAACCTCTTAAGATTGCGGAATTAAATCTTAACTGGCGCGAAAAAAATTTTAAAAATCTCTAATTCAACAAACTTAACTGACGCAAGAAATTTTTAGAAATTCTAATTCTACAATCTCAACTAACACAAGAAATAAAAATTTTAATCCCACAATAAAAGAATTAACTGACGCACAAAAATAATTTAAATACACCAAGAATAAAAACGCGAAAGCTAAAACCACGAGCAATTAAAAACCAAAACCTTATAACACCACGATTCAAACTCAAATACCATCCATAAATAGACAACTTGCAATCTATTATTAAAAACCACATCCTAATACAAAAAATAACGAAGCGCGAATTCAAATTGAACGCAAAACCAACACTCATACTTCATCAATAGTGAATGGAAACTAACCTTGAATAAATACGCATAAAATCTAATAATAAATCACAGTACAAAAGCTATTTAAATACATCGCGAAACCTTTCATCATTGTGAAATTAAAAGCAACATAAAATTACGATCGGAAACTTTATTAAAGTATCAACTAAAACTACTCAAGAGAATAAATAATTACGGTACTAAAACGCAAATTACAACCTTATTTAAACGTGAAAATATTTCAGTAAATTAAAGACGCACAAATTTCATTGTATAAAATCACTGCGAGTACTAAATAACACCCACGGTATAATTAAAAATAACTTATAATAGAGACGCTAATGCAACTAATTAATTGATAACATTGTAAGCATTGCAGACACCTTACAATCGCATAAACCAACGAGATAATTATTACGCACCTAAATAAAATCGACATAATAAAAAGTTAGAAAAGTTTTATCTGACGCAAATAACGCAAAACATTCACACCTGATAAATTACCACAAGAATAACTCAACCTATTGAAACTTCGGAAATTAAAATTAAAAATCGGCAAATCAAAGGTAAACTCAACCAAACTAATACCAAGCGTAAAACTCATCAAATAACACTAAAAAATTACAAAATAAAACCAAAATTTTTCAAAAAAAAAAAAAAAAAATTTACTTTTTAAAATTACCCAAATATTACCCCAGCCACGATGACTAATGAAATAAAGCTGTACCTCAAACTGATCCCCAGCTTTAACGGGAATGACCAATGTTTACTCAGTAATTACATTTCAACCAGCGAAATATTCTTAAAAACCTTTTACAAGCCGGGCGATAACGACAGAAACACTTTACTTATCCGCCCTATTACCAGTAAACTAACCGGAAGGGCACTAACGTTAATAGCCAGTCGCGAGGACGTGGACCAATGGGACGAATATAAACGGATATTAATTGCATATTTCGGCGACCAACGTAACCTAAAATGTTTAGTAAGGGATTTAACCAGCCTAAGAATGGAACACAACCAGTCACCCTATCAATTTGGAATGAGATGCCAAGATGTAAGAAGTTTAATCTTGACAAAACTCAAAATCGAAGAAACCGACCCAAACGTAAGACTCTTAAAAACGAAAATGTATGACGAGATGGCATTAGATACCTATCTAAATGCACTACCCGAAAGACTTTCAGATAAAATTAGATTTCAACATCCCCAAAACTTAGAAGAAGCAATGAATATGATAATCGAAGAAGAAAACGTAATGTACTATAGAAACCGACTATATAACCCCAACGCGAATAAAAGCTATACGCCAATGAAAACTATACAACCCGCAAGACAAATAAATCCACAACAAAAATTTAACCCATTCAATGCACAAACAAACCAAACGCGAACAAATAATCCACATTTTAACAACTCAAACTTTAACAACCAATACAAACAATTCTCAAAACCAACGTTTTACCCGAACTTTTCAAAACCCACCTTTCAACCAACATTTAACTCGAACTTTTCAAAACCCGCATTTCAACCGAGATTTAACCAAAATATAAATCAACAAAGACCAGCATTCAACGCGAATCCTAACAGAAACTCACCGATGATAAACACTAATAATCCCAATAACTATTACAAACCTACACCAATGGATACCTCATCTGGTAACACCAGACCTAACACAAAAATAACGCACATAAGACCAAACCCTAATCAAAAACGCACTTTCACTTCAGAAGAGCTATTTCACCAAGAAGTAGAAGAGTATGAAGATGACCAGAATAATAACAATCAACCGTGTACGAATAATGAACAGAATCATTCAAACCAGTATGAACGCGAAGAACCACACAAAAATTACGAGGAAGACGACGACGAGAACACATGTTCAAATTTTCAAATGAACCATTTTATAAACGACCTAACGTAATAAATCTAAATAATATGAATCACCTTGTATTAACCTATATCGAAATACCCCACGCTGAATTTAAATTACTAATCGATACCGGATCTTCAAAAACATTAATAAGCCCGCGAACAGTAAAGAAACATTATCTAAACTATGTAGAAAGAGAACCCTTTAAAATTAGAACCGCCCATCAAACAACCCTGCACCAATTCGTAGCAAACATACCTTTACCAAAAACCTTTAACGTAAAGATGAAACATAAATTCTGCATATTTGAATTTAATGACAAATATGATGGACTATTAGGAATGGACCTTCTAAGAAAATTAGGAGCCAATATAGATATCAAAAACCGATTATTAAGAACCAAGTATGGACAAATCCCCATCAAATTTCAAAACACCCAAATAGACGAAAAATATACATTAGAACCCCGAACAGAAAAAAATAATAAGAATCCCCGTAAATTCAAATAAAAACTTAGGAATAATAAATTATATAACCTTTCAACAAGGAGTAGAAACTCCAACCGCATTAATAAAAATCAAAGATAATTACGCCACAACAACAATATTAAACTCAAATGATTACCCCGTAGAACTATCTTTAACAAACCCGATAAACGTAGAAGAATTAAACTTTAACGAAATGGAAATAGATGAAACCCCAAACGAAAATTACAACCCCGCAGAAAATGACGAAATGTTAAAACAAAATTTAAATAATATCCGATTTAACCGCGACATAAATCACGAAGAGCAGAAAGCAATACAAAAATTATGTTACGAGTACCGCGACATATTCCATTGCGAAGGAATACCCCTAACGTTTACAAATACAGTTAAGCACAACATTGAGTTAACGGATAACAAACCCCTATTCACCAAATCATACAGATTACCCCAGACAAGTCAGGAAGAAGCTGACAGACAAGTAACCGATCTATTAGAACAAGAGATTATATAACACTCCAATTCACCATGGAGCAGCCCCGTACTAATAGTACCGAAGAAACTAGACGCATCAGGAAAACGGAAATATCGAATGGTAATAGATTACCGCAAATTAAACGAAAAAACGATAGACGACAAATACCCGTTACCGAATATAACAGAAATATTAGACAAGTTAGGCAAATGTCAATATTTTTCGACGCTAGACTTAGCATCAGGATACCATCAAGTGGAAATGAAAGAAGGAGATACACAGAAAACAGCCTTTAGCACACCTAGAGGACACTACGAGTATAAGCGGATGCCATTTGGACTGAAGAACGCACCCGCAACTTTTCAACGAGTAATGGATAACATACTACGAGGGATACACAACGAAAAATGCCTTGTGTCATCATCATCATTTTGTTATCGACCTTACTTAAGGTCCGTTTGACGCAGCTCTAACTTCTTTTCTATTCTGTGCTAATCTAAAAAGCTCTACATACCCTTCACAACCTAAATTTCTAATAATTTGACTAATATAGTTTGGTCTAGGTCTTCCTATATCCTTCTATCTTTTTCCTATCCAGCTGGCTCTACATAGATATTTGCAACCTGATGGTTGTTACAGAACTCTAACATATTTACATGATTACCATTTATAAGCAAATGAAATATAACCTGGTTATCCGCTTCAAAAGGAAAAGTGTTAAATTATATGTTATGGTTAGGCTTAAGCAACGAATCTCTGCCAACATGCCAGACCGCTACCTAATTGTGAGTTATGCCATGGTGACGTTTATTAAAATGCCTTGTGTACCTAGACGATATAATAGTGTATTCAACATCATTAGTGGAGCACATTGAAAGATTACGAAAAGTGTTCGAAAGATTAAGAACCGCACAATTTAAAGTACAACTAGATAAAAGCGAATTTCTACAGAAAGAAGTAGCCTTTTTAGGACACATAATAACACCCCAAGGAGTGATGCCGAACCCCGACAAAACCGACGCTGTATTAAATTACCCTATACCCAAAACGAATAAAGAGATTAAAGGATTTTTAGGCCTTAGCGGATATTACCGAAAATTCATAAAAGGTTATGCTCAAATAACAAAGCCCCTAACCAATTGTTTAAAAAAGGGAAACAAAATTGTACATACCCCAGAATTTATAAAAGCAGTAAACAAAATCAAAAGTATTTTATCAAATCACCCCGTATTAGAATACCCAGACTTTTCGAAACCATTCATATTAACAACGGACGCATCAAATGTAGCCTTAGGCGCAGTATTAAGCCAAGGAACAGTAGGTAACGATAAACCCATCAGTTACGCATCAAGAACCCTTAACGAAACAGAGCAACGATACAGTACGATAGAGAAAGAATTGTTAGCCATAATTTGGGCAACAAAGTATTTTAGACCGTACCTATACGGACGGAAATTTTATATATATATATATACCGATCATAGACCATTAGTATGGCTATGCAAACTCAAAGAACCTAACTCGAAATTACAAAGATGGAGAATCAGACTAGAAGAATATGACTATGAGATCATATACAAAAAGGGAATTTACAACAATAACGCAGACGCTTTAAGCAGAATCCAACTTAACGCACTTGAGACAGAATCATTAGTAGGAAACGTAGACGAAACCGAAGTCAGAGAAGACCCAGAAGAAATGGAAACCATACATTCGACACAAAATGACGAACCGGAAACCGCAATAAGAATTTTAAACGAAGCTATAGACATGAAGCCCAATCAATTTATAATCACGGAAGTTTTAAACAACCCCAACCCTGTAAAATACACGAAAGTGGATAATAAGAAAATTTACAAGTTCAAATAACTAAAGACGACAACGAGTCACAAATAATTAAAATTCTAAAGGAATACACCCCCGAGAAAAAACGATTTTACTTTTACTTCAACACGGAAAACTTATATAAACGATTTTCAGAAATATATGTTAAACTATTTAACAATTCTGGCCCCGAACTTATAAGATGCACAAGAAAATTAATAACATTAGACGACCCTGACGAAATAAACGATGTAATAAGAAACCAACACGAAGGAAAGACCAACCATCGAGGAATAAACGAGACCTTAAAACAAATCATGAGACGTTACTATTTCAAGGACATGAAAGAACTAACTACAGACTTTATCAATCAGTGCGAATTATGTGATCAAGCCAAATATGACAGAAAACCCCCAAAGATACCCTTAATGTTAACTAAAACACCAGACAAACCTTTCCAAAAATTTCATGCAGATACTCTAGTAGTAGAAGCACAAAGTTACCTAACAATCGTGGACGCATTTACGAAAATAGGACAAGCAATACCAATCACTTCTAAAAATAGTATAGACGTAACCCAAGGATTTCTACACTATTTTACATTTTACGGAACACCCGAAACAATAACGTTAGATAACGGAAGCGAATTTAAAAACGAAACAATTCACAACACTTTAGAATTACACAAAATAAAAATTCACTTTATAACGGAAAACCACCCTGAATCCAATGGATTAATTGAGAGACTAGATTCAATCCTATTAGAACAGATCAGACTATTAAGATTAAATTACAAGAAAGAACACATAACTAACTTAATGTCATACGCATTAATCGCATATAATAACACGATTCATTCAACTACAAATTTTACACCCTTAGAACTAACCTTAGGACATTCAGATTCACGCAACCCCTACGATATACATTATAACAAGGAAATCTATCAGCAATACGCTAAAGATCACAAAGAAAAACTAAAAATAACTTACGACAAAGTAAAGGACAAATTAGATAACGATAAAGAACGCATTACCGCGACCCGTAATAAAAACTCAGACATAAACAAATTTTCCATAGGACAAACCGTATTTGAGAAAAATTACCAAAGTAAAAGACACAAAACGGCACCGAGAAATTTAGGACCCTTTAAAATCAAACGAATATCCGACAAAAACGTAGACGCAATAGACGACGGCAAGATAACAAAATATGTTCACCTCAAAAATTTCAGACACCCTGTACTTTCAGATGGACAATCGTCACCCTTACCGTCAACCTCCACCCAGGTAGAACGGACACAGAAATTATAATTGAAGACATAAAGAATAACCCCGGTATACTACCAATAAAATTAGGCAGTATGCAAAACACTATAGATTATTGGACCTTTGCACAAAAATTCGATTTAACCGAGCTAAAACAAGAATTTCAAATAATCAAAAATAATTATTTTTGACTAAAACAATCAATGGACACAACAAAATTCGGAAAAGAATACGCAATAGAAATGATGAACTACGACAGTATAACAGAAAGTATTTTGAAAAATATAGAAGACAAATTTAATCGACTAATACCTACAGAGCAAATGACGAGAAGAAAAAGAGGACTAATCAACGGATTAGGAAACGTAATCAAAGCAATTACCGGAAATCTAGATAACCAAGACGCAGAACGCTATGACAACGCGATACAACAACTGATAGAAAATCAAAACGACATTAAAACCATAATTAATAATCAAATATCGTTAACACAATCAACGATCATCAAATTCAATGAAACCCTAAGAAAATTAGTTAGAAATCAAGATAGTATAGCCAATCGAATAGAAACCTTAGAAAATAACATGCGAACTACCATGTTAGGCATGCGAGATTTAATCAGATTCAATACGATATACAACCAGATAATATCAACCCTAACTTTAATTCAACAAATCCTAGCAACGTTAGAAAACGCAGTAACTTTTGCAAAATTAAATACCCTACATTCAAGTATAATAGAACCAATAGATTTATTAAAAGAATTATTGAGAATAAAATCTTTTATAACTAACAGTAAATTACCTTTCGATGTATTAGAATCAAACATTTTAACATTTGAAAAAATAGCCATAGTTAAAGGCTATGTAAAAAATAATGATATAACATTTTTAATAGAAATACCGATAGTAGAGATTAACAGTTACAATTATTATCACTTATTTGCTTTTCCAATAAAAATGACTAGCACATACCAAGTTATTATTCCAAAAACCAAATTCCTATCCTTAAATGAACAAAGATATGGTTATACAAACGAAAAATGTAATGAAGTCACACCCAATCAATACTTATGCCAATCATTGACAACAACAACAATTCAAGAAGACAGCCCTTGCGAAGTACAACTACTAAAATTTACCAATCATTATGAAAATTGTGAAGCCAAACCTGTACAAATCAACAACATGAAAATTCAGAAAGTAACGGAAAATAAATGGATAGCCATTTTTCCCACCGAAGTAATCGCAACAATGTATTGCAATCAAGATGAAAGTAATTTAGCATTAACCGGAAGTAAATTAATCACCCTTAAGGAAAATTGTTATTTAAAATTAAAAAACGAAATAATTAGAGTTTACCAAGATCCAGTACAAAGCAAGAAATTAGCAAATCTACCCGATCTGCAAATCAAGACTACTCAAGAAGAAGATGAAGAAACCCTTCAAAAACCAATGCAATTGGAACACCTGGAATTAGACAACCTAAACCACGCCATGAAACTCATGGAAGATTATAAAGAAACACTGAACGAGATCAAGACGCCCAAAGTGCACTATGATAATATTAGTGTATGGACAATTATATTGATTTTATTGACTATTTTATTGATCATTTATGTAACGTACAAAATATGTATTAGATATAAGAATAATAAAGAAAACAGTTTTAGATTTAAGAAACCCAAACAAACAAATGTACCCCTAGAAAATATGAATTTTAAATGAGATTAAACGAAAACGAATTTAATTAAAAATCAAGACAAGATAAAAACCCTTAATTTTTAATGTACGTTGGGAGGAGTTATAGGATCCCCCATTTGTTATACATATAAAACTAATAAAGATATTAGGAAACATTAGGAAATATTAGGAAAGTGCAACAATGTCATAAAAGACAAATTGCAACAATTTATTACAATTTATTATGATGATTTCAGTTCCCACGAGTGGAAACGCTACAAAGTAGCACAAGGATAAGTGACACTGCAGATGTCAGGTCACAGACGGTCGTAGGATGTCACGTACCGAGATTACGCAGAATAAGCCTGCAACATTGTAATTATGAATAGCTTTTAAGATAGCAACTAAGTATTATGAATAGAGTCAAGGGTAAGCGGACATAGGTCCGCAGGTTCCCACAGAATTGTAAAGAGGTAGGGAGATTATAAAAAGGCCGGGAGCTCCACTCCCAGTGAGTTCATCAAACGTTCAGCTTTTGCCTTGCAGTTCGTAGATAACTCACTGTACAATTAAGTAATAATTTTGGAACTTAGAATAATTAAATCAAGATTGTCTAAATTCAATATTTAACTTCTGTATAAACTTAAATAAATGTGTTAAAGTTCAAAGAGTCTTTTTAAAAAAGACCGCTCCAAGCCACGAACCTTAACTCGCTTGGGCAGACCATTAAATGCTGTGATACTTTTTGCCCCTACGATGGACGCCATAAAATGCTGTGATACTTCACCAGCCTCTACGACGGTTTTATTTATTTTTAGTCCCACGGTTGGGCATGTTATTAAATGCTGTGTTATTTTCGCCCCACGATTTTGGGCGTCATAAAATGCTGTGTTATTTTCGTTCCACGATTTTGGGCGTCATAAAATGCTGTGTTATTCCCTTTTTATTAATCAAGCACTTATGATGTGAAATGTTAGGTTATGGATTTTCTTCGCCTCAACTGGCTGATTCAACTAAATAAAACAATTCTACAATACACTATATAATGATTAAATATTTACAACCTTTTTAAAATCTTTCCCTTTTTCAGAATATTTACATATACCAGATTTAAGAAATTTAAGCCAGGATGCCTATTACCTTTCATAAATTGATCAATAAAACAAATGTTTTGTTGATTCTTACATGTACCAAAAATATTGAATTAAAACAGTTTTCAGTAATAAATTATATCAATATGGCTAACCTTGAATGGTCTTATAGTTCCTCTGCATCCCCAAGAGTATTCGTGCCCAGTCTGAATATTTAGAGTCGAATTTGGAAGTCGACATCAAAACCAAAATACTATCCAAATCGTTATTCATAATCCCATAAGTTAATCCAATTTAAGATTCAATTTGTATATCAGTTGCTTAAGCCTTATCATAACAGATAATTTAATAAACGTCATCATGACATAACTCACAATTAGGTATCGGTCTGGCATGTTGGTAGCGTTTCGTTGCTTAAGCCTTACCATAACAGATAATTTAATAAACGTCATCATGACATAACTCACAATTAGGTAGCGGTCTGGCATGTTGGTAGCGTTTCGTTGCTTAAGCCTTACCATAACATATAATTTAATAAACGTCACCATGACATAACTCACAATTAGGTAGCGGTCTGGCATGTTGGTAGCGATTTGTTGCTTAAGCCTTACCATAACATATAATTTAACACTTTTCCTTTTTGAAGCGGATAACCAGGTTATATTTCATTTCCTATAAATGGTAATCATGTAAACATGTTAGAGTTCTTTAACAACCATCAGGTTGCTAATATCTATGTAGAGCCAGCTGGATAGGAAAAAGATAGAAGGATATAGGAAGACCTAGACCAAACTATATTAGTCAAATTATTAGAAATTTAGGTTGTGAAGGGTATGTAGAGCTTTTTAGATTAGCACAGAATAGAAAAGAAGTTAGAGCTGCGTCAAACCGACCTTAAGTAAGGTCGAAAACAAAATGATGATGATCAGTAAATAAAAGGTTCTCCATCTCTGTAATTAACGAGACAGTAATAGAACATTTACCATGTAAGTAATTACCAAAGTAATTTAACATGAGGTGATTAACCAAAGAATTAACCAGAGAATTCACCCGAGGATTTATCAGAGTAATAACCAGAGCCCTGTTTTATTTATGTTAGAAATTGTGTTTTTACTAAGTTGTTTCTACTTACGTCTATAATAGATCGGCTCACTTGCACAATTTTTACACTTTCTAAAATGATTTTCATTTACTTTCGTATGACTGGTTACGTAAATAATTCAGCACTTCTGAGTATCGTGAAAGCCCAGTTTAAAATGTATACTAAACCGTCGCTCAATTGTTATCGTATTTATAAGCCGTACCTCTTGTTTTCTATTCGTTTATTCACGTGTTGGGGCGACACCTTTTGTGTTTATCTCTTGTGTACTCCGGGAAATTTTACCAATTGTATAGTTCAAATACTTGGATGAATGCTTAAATTGTCACGTATACATTTACATACCATGATATTTAATTGAGAAATCCCACGAATTTTCGTTTATTCAGTCACGTATTCATTGTTGATTGCTTATTGTAATCTAAACCGAAATAAATTTGGTGTTTGTTTATTTCCTAATTAAATTGGATTTTTGAACAAATGTAATACTTTATGTTACGTACGATTTATTCAAACAATGCATAATTTTAGCCTGCGTATACGATGATATATTTAACGCACTTGTTAAATATTTATCAAGCCAATTCATATAAGTTTTCCGTTGATTTAATTTTGATGCATTTCGTTTCGTTTTCAAATCTTATCTTATCTCGTAACTACTCTTGGATATTTCTATTTCTTATGCGTTTAATCTCTTGTACTTCTATATACAGTGTGCTCTCAATTAACAATATGTATAGTGACCTATTTACTCTTATAATATCTGTAATTATGTGCTTTTGTTAACTGGAAGTTTCTTTTATTTATTCTACGACCCCTGTGACTTAACCTGCCCCTAAACTACCCTATAATTATAGCAATATAAATATATATATATATATATATATATATTGCAGTGGTTTTACTGGAAAGAAGCCCTAAAAATCGTGCCCCAATGTTGGGTGACCATAATAATTGCTGTAGTTCCCTTCTGTCTAAGGTGCCACTTACCTTTGAAAATGCCTGTCTTATGAATTTCTACTTACCATAGCTAAACTCCAAACCAAACTCCTCCAATTTATACCTAAATAAAACAATTTATGCTTCCCCAAGCTATCTACCACAGTTACTCATTCTGTCAACAGCTTTATATAAAAAAAAAATAAAAAAACTCAAAAATAAAATCTTTCAACAAAACATACACCCTTTTATTCATATGATATAAATTATGATTCACACAATCTCAATATTTACAAATTATTTACAATAAAATATTTCACACTTCAGTTCAATCTAAATTCTCGTGAATTTTATGTTCCTCTATACTTCAACATTTTATTTAAAAGTGTATGGGCCTATCCTGAAACCCTAAAAAATTTACTTTTTACAGGTCTATGATGAGCTCAGTAAAAATCCCTTTTATTCTGTATGCATAAATTATTATATAATCAAATTACGCTAAAGACCCATTTACTCTTTACATCAAAAAAAATTATTCATGTATTTACACGCTTAGATTTAAAATAGAAAAGTGTCTTTCCATATGTTAATCAAATTTATTTCAGTTCATAAATTTTTCACCAAGCAACTCAAATCACTCGTAGCGTTTATAATTCAATACCAGCACCACAGTTCAATAAAAAGATTCTTTACCTGAAGTGTTCTCCGGAATCACCACCTCAGTAGATGACGTCCACCAAGCTCACGTTCCTGGACTACACCCAATGTCTGCTTTCTAACTGGAACAACCATTCCATCTCGACTCGTTCATCCAATTCCCCCAACAATTCGTGTATGCCTTCCATACAGCTACCCATCCAGTGTCCAAACTCTATTTAACATCCAACCAGCACTCTCGTTCAAGATGTAATTCAATCGCTTACCTCAGGAACATCCTCGTCATAATTATTTATACAAATATGTTCAGCCCGTTTACTTCAATTGAACCTACTTTTGCTTTTATAACACTGAAAAATATATTCGGCGGACTGCACCATCACCCGGTTTTTAAGTTAGGATGTCTTCTCAATGATACTCAATGTAAGCGAAGTGAATCAGAAAATAAGCGAAAAATAAGAGAGCCCTGCCACCTCTGACAACACTTATATAAGCTCAAAACCCTCCTTTTGTGACGTATTTTCACTTTGCCTTCTTCGAACTCTAGCAACCGCCACACACTTCCACAAAATTCCCTCGTACAACAACATAACGAACTTTCAAAACTAAGAATTTCACCACTCCAACGACACTTTACTCCAAAAACTAATTAAACTAGCCAACCGTCCGTATTTTCCGTGAAAACCGTCCCTCCACTATAGCCTCTAAGAAATCCTAAACACAACTCTTATGCCCGCGTCTAGATTCTTATTGCACTCACGCTCCAATACCCACCTTTTCTTGCCTCTATCTTGTTTTCCTATTTACAAAGTCGACATTATTTCCACCCTACTGCCATCTCTATCTACCGCATATTATCCGTCCTTCTTATAGTCCAACTATTGCCATGTCGTCTACGGCCATTCCTACACGTGCACCTTGATAAATTAATAACGTTCACAAACATGTTGCATCTCAGTCCCGCTTATTTGATTTTAAAACAGACTCTTCTGTCACGCGCTTGAAAACCGTTTTTCATTTAGCCACCTGCTATATTTTCCATCTTATTCTGTTACTTTATAACGATTCTCTGTCCCTTAATTTTATTGATTTGTTTGTAGACTAGTCGTCTGTTTGTTAACCTTGTATCTTTCCGTTGGACAATACCTTGAAATGTTTTCGTAACGTATTCTAGCCTTCACTAGAATAGCTTATCTCTCCTAAGCTTTTATTCCTTGAACTCCTTGGCTGTTTTCAACTTGTTTTGCTGTCTCAAACATTGTAGCATTCTACGAATTTAATAAATGTACGTTACTAAATTATTGATTTTTACCCTGCAGAGCTTTAATACTGCAAATTTTTGCAGTCTAATCTAATTAATTTGAAGCGTAATAAATAAATTATTAATTTGAACCTACATATTACACTGTTCGTTTTTATACCAATTTACTTAATTTGAAGTGTAATAAATAAATTCTTGTTTTCTATATACAGGGTGCTTACATAACTACATGCTTGACTTATTTACTCATGGTTAGCCTTGCCCATCACAGTAATATATATATATATATATATATATATATATATATTGCCATGGAACCTTAGAAAAATTCTTGGACAAAGTTGGGACAAAGCTTTAACATCAGTCCTTTACCTAACTCATTCGAGCCTCACAAATTGGGCGTCATAAGATTGTTGTGGAATCTGATATTTAGGTTTTTATCATCGCCAGTGTCATCAAATAATTTTCAAAAATGCACAACTTTCAAAAAAAATTGCTTACCCTTATTTTTTCTGCTTCAAAAATCTTCAGCAGCTTCCCTGGCTAGCTCAGCTGTGCCTCTTCTCGGATACCTAAATTTACAACCATTCTTCCTTCACACTCGCACACCATTCAATAAAATCACTAAATAATACAACAATCATACAATCTTTTATTTACCGCTATTTACAGACAAATTATTCTCATGTATAAACAAACAGTTTAGTACCTTAATTACAAACTCAAAATGCGATATGTTTTTAAAGTCCTTGATTTTTTTTATTATTTGCAAACAAACTTAATAAAATATGAGTAGCTGGGCCCCACATATTACCCTAGATCGACTGTACACGGGGTATGGCGAGCTCATAATAACCCAGTTTATTTAGTATATGCCTTTTACCTTGCATAAATTAATACAAGATTGATAGACCTGTTTACCCCTTACAATCTAATTTATATTCAGAATAAAATTTTATAAGTTTTAAATACACCCCTTTTCAATATTTAACCCCTATAAATTGTCCAGTACATGTATCTTTTCCAATAAGTTTATATAACCATAAATAAACCCCAAAATTTACTTACACAGCACCAAAATTTCACAAAAGTTTATCAGACAACAGAAATTTCAAATAAATTACCTGGAGAATGCTTCAGGCTTCCATTCTTTCGACGACGATCACCAGAACATCTCGGCTTCGTGACCATGCACTGTGATACTCAGCGGATTCACAGACGATAACCCCAATTGCGAGCCAAGCGCCTCGTTCCATAGTACTATTCCATATCAGCAAAAAGTCCTGGTTGTTGGTGATGCTTACCCCACATATATTATGCTTCCATTTATTGATTTTCTAGCTTAGTATAGTAGTAGCCAGACCTCTATTAATTTAATATACACTACACGTATTTCGCGTTAATAAATAGAAGGCCACTACTAATAAGTTACACGTGCTAGCACTATATTTACTATATTATTAAGACATCTAATACTCACAAAAAAAGAACTCTACTATAACGTTGGTCTGCATTCAGTACTTTATCGTAGTACAGTAGTATAAAAGAAAGGCCAGACAAGCAAGCTTTAATAATTTCCAATCAATATTTGTATTTGTTCAAAATCTTACCCCCGGACACACTTCCCGTGAAAAGCTTATTTTCAAATTTAAATTCTACAAATTTTGATACAACCGACTTGAATATTCCTGAAATTTACTCCGTCTGCGTGCCGTACGTATCCGAAAGCGATCCCACCTGTCGCGTGTGTCTACGTTTAGAAAACTGACTGTTCTTAACCAATGATAATATTCTCTGTCGTCACAAATCCCGCCTAAACTATATTTATCTCTGTCTGATGCATGTATGCTGTCGCGTTCAAAACCCCACTTGAGTTATAGAAAATCGATATTGCTGACAGCTCATCTCTACTCCACGTGTATTAGTACATGCGTTTTCAATATCAACGCTTTTATCTCCGTCTCTATCTGTTGTATATAACCGATCGTGCATATCCCTTGCTCTTTAAGAACTTTGTTAGCTTGTTGTTCAAATCAAACTGACGGTTGAAAATATTTTCTATGAGGTGCTGTCTTAATATGCTCATAATTTCGACGAATGTAGCCTTTTTAAAACGCAGGTGTTTGTTAATTATCGACCGTTTAGCACAACAATTCTTAGATTTTATATTTCGTCGTATCAGATAAAACTGACGTTTGCTTGTTACTACGAAAAACTTTTGCCTTGGAATTATTGATTTTCCTTACCCTAGTGGGTTTTCTTATGCTTTTACGTGTTGAATTAAAATAAATTCAAATTAATTATGGGTATTCTATTTGCTTTAAAACTGTTTTTCTTTATGTACCTTTTAACTTTTCAATTATTAATTATAAAAATACGTCAATACTTGTCCGTTCTCCCTACAAAAAATTAAATAAGTTTTGCACGTAAATAATTTGTTTCTTTCTCTATACAGGGTGGTTGAAATTTTATTGTTTACCCCAAATTTAACTTTTTGAATCCACAACAATATATATATATATATATATATATATATATATATATATATATAAATATTGTTACATCTGAAAATCTAATTGCAAATACTTGGTAAGAATAATGCACTGAAGAAATGGAGTCAAATAATATTTTAAAATAATATTAGTGTCTTGAAAATATTGTATTTGTCACACAACAAAACTATATCAATCGAAGATGTGTATAAAATATACATTTTGATAACAAGTCAGAATAAAAACGCTAAATGAATAACAACTTTGTAAAGCAAATGTGAACATTGACAAAGGGCAGGCACTATGACGCGCAATTTGGCAGCCGATGCTGACCTTGAATTTTTATAGACCACCTTCCACTTTATATATCTTGTAGTGAAATGACATTTCGAGAACTAAAATAATCTTAGAGTAAATATCTTCCTAGCTCCGGTCATTTCTTTCGGGAATCTGCGTACTGGCAAACATTTTATTCCTAGCCATCCTACATAGTCTTTACGTTCGAACGAGTCCCGCGATAGGCTTTTTGAGGTTAGGTTACTTTTAGAACTAGATATTATTATTAAAAAACACAAATCTCGTAACACGCATATCAGAACAGTCTTTTTTTTGTTGCTCAAACTATATCAGACTGTTCTGTTATGCGTGTTAAGTGATTTGTGTTTTTTAATAATAATATCTATTTCTAACAGTAACCTAACCGAGGACTAGTTCGAGCGTAAAGACTCGGGTGAAGGGTTAAGAAAAAAATTACTGCGTATTGAACAAGATTTTGGATAGTATATAATAGTGTCGCTTTTTATTCTTATAGTTAATAATCTTTGAACTAGAGTACGGGTTTATTAACTATGGGGTAATGCGTAAGAAACCCTATGGAGATAATATAATCTACATCCATGTAAAACCTAAATACGATTTTTGATCAATTTTACTCTTTTTATATAGATGTAATTTAATCATACTTTGGTAATATTATCCGCCGTACTTAAAACTTTAATAAATTTAAGTTTCAAGAATGTTATATAATACAATAAAAGAATGACTGTAATATATTGCATTCGTTTCACATCAAAATATTAGTTGTATATTTATTTAATACTTTAAAAAATTAACCTTGGAAGATATTTTGATGTTTGGAAGTAAATCAAATGCTAATTATATTAGACTTTATTACAGAGCCTATCTTTTGTATTTAATATTCGTTATAATGCAAAATACATATTATCAAATTGTTTGATAAAAACATTCCGTTGCAGATTTTATTAAAGTTATACACAAACACAATAGTGTTGCTTGGTCTCCGACCACATTAAATGCATTTAAATAAACTAACATTAAAAATTAAGAAATTACAGTCGATTCAAATCCGATGCAAATGGTATACGTAGATATTTATTTTTCAATAATCAAAATGCAAATTAAGAAATTGTTATTTATTTTAAGTAGTAGCTGCAAATGCATAGTCACATACTTTTTCTTTTTGATGGGTTTTGGTAACCTAATAAATATTTAAGGTACTAAATTTAACAAAAAAATGGCGAACGTTTAATTCTACGTTTTTATAGGAAGATATTAAATTATACTTATTTACATTTTACGTTAACATTTCGATAATCTAATTGATTTTATCCTATTTTTAACAAAACGAACTCATATATAGTTTACATATTTGAATTACGCGCCTTAATGGTAGTGTAAAATTTTTACGTTGGCAGTTTTCCTAAACTTTAAAGTCACCAGTTGCTCACAAAACTCGACGCCATGTTGTACTTACTTTTGTATGTAAGCAATCACAGCGCAAGCTGTTATGATTAGTATCGCGGTTGCATTATAAAATTGCTTTAATGGATAGAAGGCATATTGGAATGAAATTATTTGATTTAATTTTAAGATATCGGAGATCATTCCTTATATTGATTAGTTAACTTTGTAAGTAACCAAATAAATTTGTTTATTTTGTTCCAAATTTAGGCGCCAATGCGTCATAACAGTTTTTTATTTTCAGAATATTAAGTTGTAAATACATCGTAAACATGTTTTATGCACATTTTGTATTGGCTAAAAAAGGGCCTTTGGCTCGAATATGGTTAGCAGCTCATTGGGATAAAAAACTTACTAAGGCTCATGTATTTGAAACTAATATTGAAAAATCTGTAGATGGTATATTGCAACCTAAAGTAAAAATGGCATTAAGAACATCAGGGCATTTGTTACTGGGTGTTGTAAGGATATATTCAAGGAAAGCAAAATATTTGTTGGCTGATTGCAATGAAGCTTTCGTTAAAATTAAAATGGCTTTTCGTCCTGGAATGGTGGATTTACCAGAAGAGCATCGTGAGGCTGCTGTTACTGCTATTACATTACCTGAAGTGTTTCATGATTTTGATACCACAATGCCAGAATTAAAGTAAGTTAACCTTGTTTTGTAAAATTTTGAGGTTATATTTTCTAAACAACAGGTTATTGTTTTGTTATTTTTTATTTGATTTATTTAGTGTTTTAGAGGCAAATCACTTTAAGAAGAACCCAACGTCATATGTCAGATTGCGCAGAAATGTAATAACAGTGGCGTAGTTGAGTTATTACAGTATAAACGGAAGATATGGCGTTAAATAGTAAAAAATACACATAACCAATTAAATTATAATTTAAAATTTTTAATATAATATCGCCATATGAGTTGTGTGCATCAATATCCCTAAAAAATACTGCTATAGCAAGGTTATTTTGTAAAATCCGATAAAGCAAATGATTGAATACCATGGCCTACTTAAGTGGTTTCTATCTCATTCTAGTGTTCTGCAAACACATCTGTTGAGTAACTTATTGTTTTATTAATGTTAATTGTTATATAAAAGATATTTTATATTAGTTAGATGGCGGTTTAAAACTGTCCGTCTGTGTATCAAGTAAAAATAAATAGTAATGAAATCTAAAACTTTTACAAGGTAATTTCCGATTGGTTGATCATAAAACTCAACGCCACTGAAACCTGAATACTGCCATCCCTAATTACATATAATGAACTGTTCCTAACCAATTTTTGCTTTGTGCGCATGATGACGTCGGGTTCTTCTTAAAGTGATTTGCCTCTACTAGACACACGAATTTTGATAATGCTAAATTTAAATATAATAATTATCCTGCTTGTATCAAATTCTTTTTATCAGCAATGGCAATGTTTGACATTGCATTTTGATACGAAAACCTGTGATTGCACTATATTGGTGCGAAATGACAGTCTAGTTGAATTGTTTGCATTTTTTTCTTTAGTTTATGCTAAATAATTATATTTTCTTTAGCTAGTATTATATGTGGAATATACATAACCGCTTATCTATTTTATATACATTCAAATCAGGCGTAATATAATAGACACGATAAACAAGTGATTATTTAAGAGATTTTGTAAGTGTAATATCTCGCATATTTGTAAATACATGATTTTGGGATATTGTGGAATCTTAGGTATTATTCTGCATTAATAATATATAATGATTTTAAAAAATTATAATTTTCAATACTTTTAATGGATCGATTATCATATTTTTTCTACGCCCATGTCAGTAAACGTCAAAAGTCTCACTGTCGACATTCCTTGTAAGTGACATTTAACAATAACATGCACGTAATGAGGCCTCATAACATACACATGCTTTTTGCCAAGAAAACTTAAATTTCTTGTTTTAATCAAATGGCAATCAAATTTTTTATCTACGTACGACTTTATTTGGTCTATTTACATACATTTAGTTAATTGCAAACCATAAAAGCTTTTAGCATTAGTAAGATACATTTTGGATTAAAAGAGTGATGGCCTTAAATGTCGACAACACATATAATTTTTTTTAAAATAAATCCCGTTCTCTTAGCATACTATGGAAATAAACGTCATGTCATTTATGTTGTCAATTTTTACGACAAAATATTATTGTATCCTCATATTTTCTCAACTTTACCTATGATTATGTCTATTAGTAGTGAAAATGACTGAGCGTAGAAAAAGTATAGTACTTACACGAACTGTAAACCCATTACGCACTTGTGAAATTTATGCACCCGCCGATACGCGGCTTCGTGTGTAAACTTATTCACTTCGTGCGTAGTGGGTTACTTACAACTCTTGTTACGTAAGATACTTTTACATGGTGGAGAATCACTAAATGTGGTCTGTATACAAATTTGAGCATTTGCTGTTTTATTACAAAAAGGCACGCAATTTTGCATTTCATTTTAATGTAATGAATTTTAACAAGCTATAGTAACTGCTGTACATTAAGACAAGAATGAAAATACGAATTAAGTAACCAGTATTATATTCTATCATCAAATGTCATAACACTGTTTTGTTAGTTTTAGAGTTGACAAAAAAATAAAAATGAATTAGTTTTAAATACAAACAAAACTAATATTGTGACTTTTAGAAGCAGTTAGAGATACAAGAATCTAGTATTTCTTATGCTTGTGATGAGCTGTAAGATGTTCCGTTGTACATAGTGAGTGGTTGCTAAATTTTTATAATGTAGGGAAGAATAATATGCAGAAAACAGTAAAAAAATACGAGAGATATGGTGATATGTTTAAAGGCACGAGGAAATAGTATGAAACATAACCTAAATAATGTCATAAAGTAGTAACTGCACAAATACTAATACTTCGTTCTTACTTTATATGTGTTACCAAGCAGGTTTCTCTTTCTGATAGAGAATATGACTGTTCAATTCTCAGGCGGGAACTAGACATTATGCTTTTGCTCTCGTAGTTTCGATATGAACTCAATTTAATGGGAATAAAAGGACTATCTTTCATGATTTAGATATATTTTGACATTTATAACCATCTACGTTGAATAGCGATAATTTTATCTTATACAAAATGTTAATAATTGTAAATAGAATTGTATATAATAGTAGGCTAATAAGACAGAAATAGTAGGATAGGTTGAAAATAGAAAAAGCGAAGAGCGTTATGTTTGACTAGTTTAGTTACGCGATATTCTGGTAAACGTGCACGAAATTTTTGTAATAGTGATTAAAGCATTCCTATATTGTACAATATATTGAAATAAAGATTGAATTAGTTTAAAACCTTCAACGTTTTCGTATCAAGTAATAGGTTATGTTAAGGCTTTATAAGTATTTTGGTTGTAGTTGTAGTATGCCAATCACAATTAATTTAAGACCTTAAACTATTTCTCAGCTAGAACCCCTCCATTATCCCTACCTTTAGTGCAACGACATAAAAGGGTTGGTAATTTACGAGTGGACGACTATTCAACTTCGTTCTCGCTTGGCTTTGGTTCGTGATGTAGTTCGGTGCATCGAGCATCAGTAATTAGCAACAATTAGTGAACAATATACATACAGTCCATAATTATCTGATAGCAGTGCAAGTACAATCAACCACTACAACCAGTGAAAGGTAGGTGATATATTCCTTTAAATTATCATTTCCTTTGTGTGATTGTAAATGTAAATTAACATTTCTGATTAACATTTTTGGTCCTTTGAGCAAATATTTTGCTTATTAATTGGTTTATTATTGGCATTTTTGGCATTCAATTTAACTACATTGTTAATTG
Organism: Platerodrilus igneus; assembly: GCA_036346225.1. Taxonomy (NCBI): domain Eukaryota; kingdom Metazoa; phylum Arthropoda; class Insecta; order Coleoptera; family Lycidae; genus Platerodrilus; species Platerodrilus igneus. The sequence continues at coordinate 1,907,671 of JARFIW010000951.1, read as the reverse complement.
CTCTTCGCTTAAATTAGGGGTTGACCGCATTTAGAAGAAAAGTGTAGTCACACCACCAGTATCATAGTCAATTGTGTAAACTAACTTATAGTAGATGCAATCTCGCATTAAATTTGAAATTTTGTACTGATACAGAATCTTATAAAGCCTTAAAAATGGCAAATCTTTGTAAATTTTAGGGATAGTTAGCGTAAGAATTTGCAGTCAGAAAAGGGTTTAAGCAGTACAGTTATTTTAAACTTGTAATTCAAGTTCGCTAGAGAATTCAGGTATTGGTAAAACCGGGTAGCATAACCCTTTGATCATTGTCATATTGAAACTTGCAAGCTCCCGTTAGGCACGTTGTAGTAAAAATTCTTTAACAGGTAGTTCAACATTACCCTTGGTATATCCTATTATTAGGTGAACAAACCCTTCATTTTTGTAGCTGAAATCAATATAAAATCGATATTAGTAACATTGTTCGTTAGGATGGCACATATTTCATCGGATAGGTTGATAGTGGATTTAAAGGCCGCACTCGATAGATTATCTGATATATCTGGTGCGATAGATAAATTGGAGCATATTAAAGGCAATTGTATTTCTGTTAATATTATGGCTGAAAGCGCCTTTGATATCAAAAACGATGTAGATACTGCTTATAAACGTGCATATTGGATGAGGACAACTCGGAATTATTAAATGAAATTACAACATTAAGAATTGAAATAGATAGGTCTTTGTTAAACATTAAAATTATTAAGGCGCAATTTGATAATATATCCACTGCTGAAAAATGCTTGACTGAAAATATTACTAGCATTGGCTCATGTAGTAATATTCGTCTCCCTCGGATAGAAATGAAAAAATTTTCTGGAAAAATAGAACATTTCCAAGAGTTTATTCAATTTTTTAATAATTTAGTTCATGAAAATAATCAATTGCTACCGATCGAAAAGTTCTATTTTTAATTGATGCGTTGGATTTTAAGTCGAGAACTCATTAGACATTTGCAAATTTCGAATAATAATTATATGCTAGCTTATTCAATTATTGTGGAGAGGTTTAATTCAAAACGTTTAATTGCAAACACGCATTGGAATGCTTTAGAATCGTCACCAAAAGCAAAATTTAATTCACATACAGATTTAAGAGAATTGCTTAATTGCTTTACGGAAAATATATCAAGCTTACGTCAAACTAAGATTGATTTGCTCGACTTCGTATTGTTTAATTTGTTATCAAAAAAGGTAGACACAAATCTTTTGAAAACATTTGAGTTAGAAAATACATCAGACATTCCATCTTATGATCAATTAAAATTATTTCTAGAAAAACATCGCAAGGCATTAGAAATTAGCAATATGGTTGTTTCCGATACTCCGTCCAAATTTAATACGGCCATTAAACAAACCATATCATCTAGTGTACCTTCTAAACGTTCCTTTGAATATTCAAAACCCCAAGTTCGAAAGTCATTCGTAACAACTTCGTTCATTCAGAAATGCAGTCTTTGCAGTGGTACTCATAACTTATACCAATGTGAAATGTTTCTGAATAAATCGCCACAAGACCGTTATAACTTTGTTAAAGACAAACACTTATGCATTAATTGTCTTCGCAACTCTCATATGGTTACACGCTGCTCTTCCAAACTTGTTTGTAAAAAGTGTGCAAGGGGTCATCATACTTTATTGCACTTTGAAAACCCTACAGTTGCACAGAAACCTGCAGTCACTCAGGCAACAGATCAACTCCCGAACCCACCTGCAACACTACTACAAGTACGTTGTTATCATCTAGATCGTCCAACACAATGACATTATTAGGCACCGCAAGAATTTCAATTACAGATGGGTTTGGTAAAGTTCAGACAGTAAGAGCACTTGTAGATAGTGCATCAATGGAAAATTTCATGACTGATAAGTGTTGTCGACGCTTAGGTTTAAGAAAATCGAATATTTCAATGAAGGTTGAAGGCTTAGGTCTATCTGCTTCCCATGCGTATGGACAAGTATCGTGTAAAATTAGTCCTCAAGGTAAAACTGTTCCAGAGTACAGCATTGATTGTTTTGTTTTACCAGACATTTGTGGAACCCTTCCTTCATCAAGGATCTCACCAAATAGGTGGCATCACATAGTTGGATTAGATTTAGCAGATTCGGACTTCGACAAACCTAGTCATATCGATTTATTGTTAGGTGCAGATTTGTTCGCGTGTTTTATTAAACGCAACTCGCATTGGGTCACCAGAAGAACCCGTGGCAATTCACACTACCTTTGGGTGGATATTAACAGGAAGGTTCTTTCTTCTGTTACATCTCGTATATCATTAGCTGCACTTGTAGAAGATGCTAACATTACTCGATTTTGGGAACTGGAAAATATTCCAGATTCTAACAAATTATCTCCTCATGCGGAAATTTGTGAAAGGCATTTTGTGGACACTCACAAGCAGGATGACACCGGCCGTTTTATTGTTTTGTTACCTTTCAATGGTCCTGAACCACTATTTGCTGGCTCTCGGGAAATAGCACTTCGAAGATTTCCTTCACTAGAACGCCGTTTGGAAATAAATCCTCAACTGTATAATTCGTACAGAGAATTTATGCAGGATTATATCGATAGTGGTCACATGTCTCGTATTGTATCGGATTCAACTCGATCGTCTACATTATCGCCGGTATATTACATACCACATCACGCCGTGTTCAAACCAGACAGTACAACTACAAAACTTCGTGTCGTATTTGATGCTTCAGCCAGCGCTCACAGTGGAGGGTCTTTAAATGATCATTTACTCGCAGGTCCTCCTCTTCAAAAACATATCATGGAGTTGTTATTACACTTTCGTTTACATTCTGTAGTTTTAACTGCGGACATTAAGCAAATGTATAGACAGATTCTTATTTCTACTAGCCATCGAGACTATCAACGTATAGTTTGGAGATTTAAGTCCTCGAGTCTGTTATCGATTATCAGCTAAACACTGTTACATACGGCATCACATCATCACCATTTCTAGCCATGCGTGTAATTCAAGAACTTGCAAAAAGTCAATCGTTACGTTTTCCTATTGCTTCCAAGATTTTAGTATCGGATACGTACGTGGATGATTTGATTACAGGGTGTGATTCGATAGAGGAGGGCAAACGACTCGTGTATGAATTAAACCAAATTTGCCAATCAGGTGGTTTTATGTTGCGAAAGTGGAATAGCAACGTGCCAAGTGTCATTGGCCATTTACCTGATTCCGTTCGGTATCAGCAAGCATTTTTGTTTGAAGAGGTAAACAATACGTCTCAAAAAATTTTAGGACTGCAATGGCAACCATTGAGTGATATGTTGTTTTACAATCTTAATATCGTTGATCGGCCTTGTACCAAAAGGAATATGGTTTCGGAAATTGCAAGGATCTTTGACCCTCTGGGGTTATTATCACCATTGGTCTTCTTCGCAAAACATTTGATTCAATCTATATGGATATTAGGAATTGGTTGGGATGAACTTCCTCCCCACCAAATTGTTTTAAAATGGAATCTGTATCTTCAACAATTACCCGAGTTATTGAAAATTGAAATTCCTCGACGGATTCTTTGTGATAACTATCAAACTGTACAAATTCATGCATTTTGTGATGCATCGGAAGCTGGATATGCAGCAGCAGTTTATCTCCGCTGTGTCGATGAGAAAGGGAACATCCAAGTATCATTGGTCTGTGCCAAATCTAAGGTCGCACCAACCAATCGTATATCATTACCTCGATTAGAATTGTGTGATGCAGTGTTGTTGTCGAACTTGGTCGAGTATGTGCAAAATACGTATAGAAATAATTTAGTATTGGACGATACATTTGCGTGGTCAGATTCCACAGTAGCATTAGCATGGATTCGATCTTCGTCGTATAATTGGAAGACCTTTATTAGCAATCGTGTCTCGCATATCCAAGAACGAGTGGCTCCATCATCGTGGCATCATATTAAATCACAGGATAATCCTGCTGACTGTGCATCAAGAGGATTATTAGCTGCTGAGCTTGTTAATCATCCTTTGTGGTGGACGGCTCCATCATGGTTACTATTACCTAAAGAGAATTGGCCTCCTCATGTGGAACCAACTCTTACAGATCACACTCAGATGCACATTGAAAAAAGAACTTTATCCCTTAATATACACGTTGCAGATCACTTCATAGACTCGATGGTAAATCAATTTTCAGATTTGCGAAAAATATGCAGGATTCTGGTATATATTTGTCAGTTCATTCGTAACTTGAAAGTTCGTGCAAATTTGGATATTGGAAACTTAGAACAATTATTGGTCTCCCGAACAGTATGCACTTCATTTATTAATAAACGGGTTCAAGAACAAGTTTTCAGTCAGGACATTGATATCATTCGAAAGGAAAACTTAGTAATAAACAACTTCGACCTCTCAGTCCTTTCCTTGACAGTGATGGGTTGTTAAGGGTGGGCGGCGGTTGCGAAATGCAGACGTACCTTATGATACAAAATTTCCTTTGCTACTTCCTCGGTCACACCGGTGACAGAGCTCATTATTCGAGATTGCCATACGAAATATTTACACCCTGGACTTAGAACTACTCATTTTTGTTAGTACAAAATTTTTGGATTCTGTCTGCAAAAGGGCTATTCAACAGTGCCTATACTCTTGTATTCGATGTTTTCGTCAAAACCTATTTCGCTATGCCCTCCTATGGGCGACTTGCCCCGCTAGACTTACTGCCGGTAAAGCGTTTCTACATACTGGGGTAGACTACGGTGGACCCTTTTCTATCACCATGAATCGTATTAGAGGTGCCAAATCATTGAAAGCCTATGTTTGTTTATTTGTTTGTCTTAGTACAAAAGCGATACATCTGGAGTTGGCATCAAACCTATCTAAAGAGGCCTTTATTGCAGCTTTACGGCGGTTTGTAGCACGCAGAGGTAAATGCTTGCAAATTCATAGTGACTGTGGAACAAATTTTATCGGAGCATCTCGAACTAATCGAATATATGAAGCAGTCATCTGAAACGGAAGGTATTCACTTTGTTTTAATCCTCCGTCGGCTCCTCACTTTGGGGAATGTGGGAAGCTGGGATAAAATCTGTAAAGTCCCATCTCAATTAGGTGGTAGGCGAACAAATTCTCTCGCGAAGAATTTAACACCATTCTAGTTCAAATTGAAGCCATCTTAAACTCCAGACCTTTATGTCCAATGAGTAACGATCCCACTGATTTTTCATTCTTAAGTCCTGGTCATTTTCTGAACGTAGAACTAGTGTCTGTCATTCCCGACCCTAATGTCTTAGATCTGAAACTATCTTCCTTAAATTGTTGGCAACTGGTTCAACGTATTCAACAATCATTTTGGAAACGGTGGCATTTGGAGTACCTGCACACACTTCAACAGAAAACCAAATGGTTTTCTGCTAATTATTCGTTAATGGTGGGAACGTTGGTGTTGATTAAAGATACTCAAGTGTCTCCATTACAGTGGAAAATGGGACGTATACATACGTTGCATTATGGAAAGGACAATGTTTGTCGTGTGGCTACCGTGGCAACATCCCAGGGACTATTTAAAAGGCCCGTGGTAAAATTGTGCCCTCTCCCCATTCCAGAGGCAACTTAGTATTATAGTTAGTATATTAGGGTAAGTTAACTTTTAAATTTACGGTTATATATATTTTTTTGTTCGTTTAGACACACTTAGAAAATAAGTTCCTAATACTTATTTTGGTGGGCGGTATGTTAAGGCTTTATAAGTATTTTGGTTGTAGTTGTAGTATGCCAATCACAATTAATTTAAGACCTTAAACTATTTCCCAGCTAGAACCCCCTCCATTATCCCTACCTTTAGTGCAACGACATAAAAGGGTTGGTAATTTACGAGTGGACGACTATTCAACTTCGTTCTCGCTTGGCTTTGGTTCGTGATGTAGTTCGGTGCATCGAGCATCAGTAATTAGCAACAATTAGTGAACAATATACATACAGTCCATAATTATCTGATAGCAGTGCAAGTACAATCAACCACTACAACCAGTGAAAGGTAGGTGATATATTCCTTTAAATTATCATTTCCTTTGTGTGATTGTAAATGCAAATTAACATTTTTGATTAACAGGTTATGTGTCCAGAATTCCATAAATGGTAATCCGAAATACTCAGTAGCTACAAAGTACATTAAGCGTCAATAGAAGAAAACGACAAATCATAAAACATGGATGCTTACATCGATATATTAGGCAACGATAATTGTTGAGTTTGGTCTTTACGAATGAAAAATCTATTGATTACGAAAGGAGTGAACGATGTCATAAAAGGCGATTTTGAAGTAAACAAGGACGAAAAAAGTGGAATCACCAATGAAAAATGCACGGCCTGTTGAACATAGACGATCGAAATTTAGACCTAATAGAAGATTGCAAGACTTCTAGCGAAATTGGAAACGTCAGATACGAAACTTGACAGCTATCATGCAATATTAATATTGAAGAGCCACGTAAACGATTGTAAACGGCCAAACGAAAGTTTTACGAGTATTTTCATAGCGAGTATGACCTTAGAGAAAGGCTGAACAAATATGGAATCACTATAGATGAAAAAATGAGCATTGTCTTAACACTCATTGGATTGCCAAGTGAATACGAAGCCATTGTACGAACGATAAATATAAACGATGCGAACCTTAAATTAGAACACGTAAAAACGAGATTGAACGATAGGAGACTGATAAACGCCAAGAAAAACCTAACGGGGAATATAAATATATGTTCATTTAAAGGAAATGCGAAATGTACACGAAACGATGAGAAGGCAACGTCATCAAACATGCAAAATGTAAAAATTTTTGGAAACGAAGCTGCAATGGCAAACAAACGAACAATCAAATGTTTCAGGTGCAACACGTATGGCGATCACATTGGTAAAAATTGTCCAAAAATGATGGTCATATCCACGACAGAAATCGAAGAATACATCCAAACAAATAGAACGAGAAATGTTGCGAATATGGGTGCTTGTGTTGGTCTAAATACATCGACGACGAAAACGAAAAACAGCTAATGGATATTAGATAGAGCAACGGACCATATGACAAACGAATAAACAAAACCGTGCTCAGTGCTGGTGGAAACTGCCTGGAATGTAAAGGAAAGGGCAAAGTATTGATTAAATGGTCTGATAAAAAGTTGGCCAAGAGCGAGTCGAGCTCGCACTATTAGGGTTCCGTACCAATACTACAGTGAGCAATCAATAAACCAAATTAAGCTGTTTCTATATTTTTATGTATATTTAAATCTTATCCAAATTTGATTGTAACTGAAAAATGAATATATTGTCCCACATTGTACTGATACATTAGTAAATACGTCGTCTATTACTGTGTTGAAAAATGTTTTTCCCTGCAACTATTACACTGTCAAAAAACCTGCAGTTTTCCGATAATCTATGACTCAATAGCTACTATCTCTATTAAAATCAAAATTTTAGCTTTGAAAATTGCTACGTGCAGCGATGTAGTCAAAAAAAACAAAGAACCCAGGCGAGAAACTGACTGGGCTCGGTTGGTAGAGTGGGCAGGTTCGTACAAATACAAGAAAAGAAAATTAAAGGAAAGCCTGAAATAAAAATAAAAAAAAATTAAACATACTTATTAGTACTTATAATTATTCTAAATAACATTCTTGTTAGACATGGCAACGTAGTATACAACAAAAAGCAAGAAACAAAATCAATAACCACAATACACAAAAAAAATTACTTCTTACAATTGGCGAGCTGTAGTTTTTAGTTCCCTTCCCAAATGAATTACGCAAAGAAAAATTACTCAATTACAGCTCTAAAAACCACAGCCCTAAAGTATCAGTGTAAATACCAAATTCGAACTATCAGAATAAATACAATATTATTGACAAACATCCTCTCTCCTAAAGGTAATTATTTCAAACCATTTACACATCAATAAGTAGTATATTTTCTTTTTATTATTTAAAACAAATAGTACTGCATTTCTAGCAGGGCAATAAATAGCAACATAGTTTTGTAATTTTTGGATATGCAGATTAATGTTGTGAATGCCGGAGTTTAAAATGTAAAGTTCAAATAGATATGGTTTCAACGTAAACAAGGAAGAAACACTCGCCAGCATGTCCAAGGTGTAGGCTAGTCACACTGTCTCCAAGGACAGCGCGAAACAGATGTTCTCGGAATCACGCCATGTGCATGTCCTCCCGTACCAACTGCAGTGGTGGTTCAACCAGATCTTTCCAGTCCATCGGGTGGAGCTATAACAATTACTGCAAACTCCCTTACCAAAGAAAAGTACTTTTTTTTTTAAATAAGATACAACACAGTGTGTGCATGAAATTTTGAAAACAACACAACGAAAAGTAAAATTAACGAGTCATTATTGTTGTATTCATACAGAAAGAATTGAGTACAAATTAACTCGTTTAAATAACAAGAATTCAATGCAATCCTCCCGTTATCATACCAACAGGCGATTGGAAAACTCGAAACACGGATAACGAAGACAGAATATAAACTATTTAATTTATAGCATAAACTTTTGTTCTAAAGCAAATAGATTTGACTTGAAAATTATTAGAAAGCGTATTTATTATAAACAGGTAAAAAGTACAGGATGTTGTTGAAGGATTTAAGAGTAGAAATGGAATCTATTTGAATGGGTAATGAAGTAAAAAGGAAAATGGGATACTTTAATTTATGCCGAAACTGAACGTAACAAAATGTATGAGAACGGGCGGGGAGGGGGGTTATTTTTGGCACATTTCGAGCTATAGCATGAAGACTACTGGACCGAAAATTATATAAAAAAATTTTTAGAAGTCTTTTTGAATCCTCTTCAAATGATACCTCATACTATATATTTATTAAAACTTTTTTCTTTTGACCGAATTAACCCTCGCCATTTTAATCTAAAAATATTTTTTTTCTATTTTCTGACTGTCAATATATGTGCGCGCCATAAAGACCTAGCATTGTACCAAATTTCAAATTCCAATTACATAGTTATCGAGAAAAACCTCTGTGACAGACGGACGGACGGACACGAGAGTGATCTTATAAAGGTTCCGTTATACCTTATAAGGTACGGAACCCTAAAAATGGAAGAAACAGTTAAATATTAAATGATGTAGTGTACGTTCCAAATTTAAATGAAAATCTGTTGTCTATATCAAACCTATGTGACGAAAATGTGATAACAAAAATAAGCTCTAAAACGGCACAAGTGATGAACGATAAAGACGAGATCATACTCACAGGGCACCGATCAGGCAATATTTGTGTTGTATCTTAACACCAGGATAGAAATGCTTATACGGCCCATACTGCAACTCCTGAGTTATGGCATACGAGATTCGAACATCAAATAACGCGGAATGTAAAAACCTAACAAAACTGTATGATATCTAAGCTAAACCACATGGTCAGTGTAATGTGTGCAACATGTGCAAAATTAGAAACGGGTTTTACCCGAAACACGCAGAACACAGTCGAGAAAAATGGTTAGAACTTGTACATAGTGACGTTTTAGGACCAATAGAACCAGTTTCATTACGTGCAAATTGATTCCTAATCACCTTCACGGACGAGTCGCCATTCAATGGTATATGCCATGAAAAGCAAAAACGAGGCTGTAAGCAAATTTATAGAATTCAAAGAGGAGGTAGAAAATAAACTTAAACGAAAAATAAAATCTTTACGATGTGATAACGGAGGAGAATATGCAAATAGGTACTTTAATGAATACCTGCGAAAAATTGGCCATTCAACGAGAACTATCAGCACCATATTCTCTAAAGCATAACGGTGTTGCCGAACGATTGAACCAAACCCTTATGACCATAACAAGATGCTTAATAAACGAAAGTTGTTATCGGTAAATATCAAAACCCCTGTTGCATCGAAAACTTACAAATGTTGTCAGTTCAGTATAATGCTAATAAGCATGCCTGGATGACTTTAAAAATATTCGAAGAGGAGCTACAAGTGTGGAATGCAGAACTGCATAGTATAAATAGAAAAATATTACATGCTAAACTACAATTTTCAAATATGTCTGATATTTCTAACACCAAATTGCATCACATCTTTACAGCGCATGGACCAGGGGATTATTAGAAGTCTCAAATCACAGTATCATTGACATCTGACGGTCAAATTGTTGGAAGCAACTAATCGTGGTGAGCATTTTCAGTTGTCTCTGTTGGATGCAATACTTATGGTTGCACAATCTTGGGACATGGTATCCAGTGACACCATTAGAAACTGCATTAAACATTCGAGTATTTGAAACAATGAATTCCGGTAAAGCTGTGTTCATGTATTTATAACCAAACATTTCAGGTATTACCAGCAGAAACCATGATTTTGAACAGGAAGATGAAATACCCATAGCAGAATGGTTGCAACTGAACAAGGAAAGTGACGTGGGAGTGACAGCGGGGGATTCGGAATCTGAGAATTTGATTCCAGATCGTAATGAGACATCTCGGGCTATGAAACTTACGCTTTGTTATTTAGAGTCTTCTTCAAAATGTTGATGACAAAGTTGATAATGTTGGGTTACAAGTTTACAACTTTTTAGAACGTCAAAAACTATTATCAAGGAGACAAACAAGTACCAATTTTTTTATGTAGTTCGCTTTTTTACTCTGGTCGTCGATGTTGAGTTTACATATTGCATAAGTACATAAATATGAATGTACCTATGTACATGCTATGCATTATGTATGTACAGACATATTTTTTAGAATCGATGTTTTATATAAGTTTATGCATACATCCGTTATGAAATGTTTTTTCAACCATCTTCATTTTATATTTTCACCTACTCATGTGAAGGACACCTGTTATCGCGGACATAAATAAGATTCCATAGAGTCTGTTATAAACGGAGTCTACTGTATATTTTAAAAAGTTTTGTGTGTCAAACTTTATTATGGGATGGAGTTTCGTTCTGTTGTTTTTAAATCAAAATCATTTGTTAATAATCAATTTCTGGCTATATTTATACCTTAAACACGATTCTAAAAACAAGAAATGCAACTAACTGTAAGTCACACAGTAGAATACTTGCAGAAACTTGATAACTTAAATAATTAAAATGACAAACATATTGGCATGATAACATTTAAAATCTAGACCACAGTATCGTTATATTTATAATAAAATGTTGCTAATTTACATCTTCACATGTTGAAAATGTATACAGTAATTAATAGCGATAAGGGCATCAAAGATACGTTTGGTGTGATTGACACAGCAATTAATTTACGCCCAGGCAAGCGCACGAGTATATTGGGGAATACACAGGATTACCCAATGAATCTTATATAGTAACTAGTATATAGTTATAGACAGAATGACTGAAAGAGAATGGGTGAAAATAGTATGATTGCAATAAGTTGCGAATAAAAACGTCGGCGTGACCCCTAAGCAGTGCTATTATTGATAAAAATTGTATAGGAGAGCATAGATGTTGATGAAATTTTGAGTGTCCCCGTTATCGGTGCAAATATTTTAAGTGGTGATAGGGGACACTTTTCTAAGAACAAAGTTTAAATAAAATTTTTTTCTAAGCCCCTACCCTAAAGGGGTGGGTCAATTTATAGCATTTTTGTGGGCATCTCTCTGTAAATGGATATAGCATCGAAACTATTAACTTTAGCGTATTGATCATCTAAAACTATTTTAAAGAGCGTAAAATTTTCTACAAGTTTGCATTTTTATAATTTTTTTGTCTAAACTAAAGGATACAGGAGTTATATAGAGATTTATTTGAAAAAATGAAGAAAAAAAATTACAAAATATTTGAATACTACGCTACGCGATTACTTTCAAATACCAAGAGTTAGTAAAAAACAAACGGATCATTCCGGATAGCATGAGGTTCAACTTTGCCGTAACAACGTTTTTTTATAATCTTGCAGAAAAATTGAAAATAGTCAAAAGTGAACAAGAATTGATAAAATGCAAAACTATTAAATTTTATCTTTATTCAATTAACGTTACGATTATAACTTTAGTTATTTTAATGTGTTCAAAATTAATTTAATAACTGTTTGAAAATTACCTCCTACATTTGGAGTACATAATCTCTCTCTTTTTGAAAAATATTCAGTTTTATTCTGTATACTATATCCTCTCTAGTTGAATTCATGTGTACTATGTTTAAATTGCATTATTAAACATAGATCAAAACAATGCTGATGGTTAACATAATAAGTGAAGATCAGCATCAGTTCTATTGTTTTACTCATCTGTCAGCTGCATTGTTATTCGGTTAGTGTGCTTTTTATAGTTTCCTATTGTTAAACAAACTTTGTATTAAAACTTTCAGAAACTCTCAATTGTCTTTATTACTGTTCTTCTTTTTCGTTATTTTACTATAATGTTATTTTCAAATCAAGAATATGCGGATATATACTTTGTGTATGGTTATTGTATAGGTAGAATGCTGCCGTAATGGAATATCAAAGAAGATATCCTCAAATATTCGAGTATTTTATAAATTTGCATAGGTTTCGTCAGTGAAGTTAGCGACTAAAATTGCAGTCAAAACCCCACTTTTTTAATTAGTCACGCCCCTTCTACCAATCGTCGTTAAAACCATGTCTATTTTAGCCCAACATCAAATAGTTCCACTCCCCTTTTCTTACCATACAACCTATTGTAAGTAAGAACGAACATATACAATAACCATGTTTAACAAACACTTATTGGGCTTGGAATCTAGCACCCTGTCGCACACGTATTGGACGCTGGTATACCTAAATGGAGGTTTCTTGACTAAGTCGTTACTTTAATTGAAAGCAAGAAAAAACTTAAAGCAGGGGTAGCGGTGACTTGATATGTCACGTAAAAGTTAATAACTTTTTTATTTGCACTTGGAATCTAAAACTTTGCCGCACACGTATTGGGCACTGGTGTACCTAAATGGTGATTTCTTGACAAAGTCGTTGCTTTAATTGAAAGCAAGAAAAAATTAAAGCAGAGGTAGCGACACTTGATATATATCACGTAAACGTTAATAACTTTTTATTTGGGCTTGGAATCTAAAACTCTGTCGCACACGTATTGGGCGATGGTGTACCTAAATGGAGATTTCTTGACAAAATCGTTGCTTTAATAGAAAGCAAGAAAAAGATTAAAGCAAATATAGCGGCCACTATACATATATCACGTAAAAGTTAATAACTTTTTTATTTGTGCTTGGAATCTAGAACTCTGTTGCACACGTATTAAGCACTGGTGTAGCTAAAGTCGTTGCTTTAATAGAAAGCAAGGAAAAAATTAAGGCAGAATTAGCGCCGACTTGATATTTATCACGTACGTTAATAACTTTTTTATTTGGTTTTGAAATCTAAAACTCTGTTGCACACGTATTGGGTGCTGATGTACCTAAATAGAGATTTTTTGACAAATTCGTTGCTTTAATAGAAAGCAAGAAAAAAATAAAGTAGAGGTAGTGGCATCTTGATATATATCACATAAAAGTTAATAACTTATTTATTTGAGCTTGGAATCTAAAACTCTGTCACACGCTTATTGGGCACTGTCTTACATTATACGCGCTTCTTACAACACTGCAAACAAGGTACAAGAGACACCACGGCAGTTGGTAACGCTAATCTATAATACAGATTTTAGCATGCCCATCTGTCAATGACGTCGCACAATATGCAAATTATTACACGTAATGACGAAATATATCAAATTCATACAATATGTTATTAAAGCGAGGTACTCACATGAATAGGTACAGCTTCCTATCGAATGATGTCCTTCCGGGTTGCTCGTAGCTCCCTTCTGGATTATTTACAGATGGGGGCTGCGACCTCCGGGATTGCTCCGGCTAGCGACTGCGGGGTGTGGGCTGCTCCCAGGTTGTATCCAGATTTCTTCTTTTACCTATATGTAGAGAACGGCAGGATCAGGTTTATAGGAACGAATAATCAAAAGGCAAGGGAATCTACAATGTAAGATAAAGATACGATACCAGACACGACCACTCTACTCGAAGTTCAAAGGCAAAAAGCCACGTTTCATCGTCTGCCGGAAGCTTCCCCACTTTTTCCCTTACACGCGTCGGCGCGAAGTTCGTCCAACGCACTTCTAACGTGACGAAAATATGCGCAAAGTCTTTCAAATTTAAGGCGCGAAACTCCCGCACATCAAAAGTAAACTAAAGATGTCGCCAAATTTTGGCACGTAACAACTGGTGTGCTTAAATGGAGATTTCTTGACAAAGTCATTGCATTCATAGAAATCTTATAAAAAATTAAAATAGATATAGCGGCCACGTTGATGTACATTACTGAAAACGTAATAACTTTTGCTATAATGGTTGAATATAAGCTGTAGTTTAGATTTTTAGTAAGATTATATATGTGCTTCTGGAGATTTCATAAGAAAACGCAATTTTCAATAGGTATTTACCAAAGTTCTGATTTGGAATTGTTTGTTAAACATGGTTATTGTATATGTTCGTTCTTACTTACTTGTATGGTAAGAAAAAGAGGGTGGAACTATTTGATGTTGGGCTAAAATAGGCATGGATTTAACGGTGATTGGTAGAAGGGGCATGGTTTTGGCTGCCAACTCTAGCTGCTAGCTTCATTGCCTTCAGAGGTTTATTATGAGAACGATTAATTTAAAGATTATTAATAGTAAATGTTTAGTAGAAACTAGAAAATTTCCAAACATTGCATAAGTATCAGTACAATACCATTTATATTCGGTAAAAGTATTACAAAAGACAAGACTGTCAGTGAAGACTTATTTTCTGCAATTGGTTGAGAAGCAAGAGAAATTTACAAAAATTTGCTTAACACATTTTTTACCATTGAAGCACAGTTTACAAGAGATGGTTTAAACAACAGCAGAAATGAACATCAAAGGCGTTTTAGCGTAAATTGTTGCCGTGGAATGTTAGGAAACAAAATAATTGGCCCTTATTTTTTCCCAAAAACGAACGCTTGTCAGTTGCCGAATATTTATCATTCTTAGAAAATGAATTACAAACACTACTAGAAGATATTCCAATAACAACACGGATCAATATGTTTCAACATGACGGTGCACCGGCACGTTTTGGATTGAACGTCAGAACCCATTTAAACAGAATTTTCCCCCAAAAATGGATAGGAAGAGGAGGTCCCATTCATTGGCCAGCAAGATCTTCAGATTGCAATCCTCTAGACTATTTTTTATGGAGTACACTAAAAGCGTTGGTATATGGTAATATGGAAAAGCCACATACTAGAGACGAATTATTGAATAGAATAACAAATGCATTATAATTATTTATGGTTCCGGGTTGGGACCGTATCATTATTTTATAAATTAAGGTCGACGTTTCGCCCACTTTTGTTAGGGGCTTCATCAGGACAAGAAAATAAATAATAAAAATAAAAATATCAAAATAATAAAGATAAGAATGATGATATTAAATAGACAAGTTAAAGTGTAAAGAGAAGAGTTACTCCTGAACTAGCAGACTCACTAGCCCATTCAAAGTCAAATGGTGTCTTGTGGCGAAGTTACTTCGCCACAAGATTATGGATGATAGAGGTAACCCCATTGGAGTTCCAAATAATTGTAAATAAAATTTATCTTGGAAGACAACGTAGGTGTTATTAAAGACCAAGTTGGCGGTGGCCAAAAACAAATCTTCAGACATCTTACAGTAGGGTTTGATTTTATTCCAATTGTCTTTAATAATGTTAATAACCATGTATAAAGGAATATTTGTAAAAAGAGATGCTACATCTAGTGAAATGAGAATGTGATTTTCAGGAAGGTGAAAATCCTTGAATTGTCGCACAAATGAGAAACTATCTTCAACATTATATCCTTCAAGAGGGAAAGCCTGTTGAAGGATCTTGGCCAAGAAAGAAGCAATACCATACGTAGGTGTGTTCACCGTAGATATGATAGAGCTTAAGGAGAGAACTGGTTTGTGTATTTTTGGTAATCCATAATATTTACCAAGAGTCGAGTTGCTAATGCAGAGTTGAATCTTTTCAGAATCATCCAACATTCCCTTTTTGTGTAATACTTTGGTATGATCATTCACCTTTTTTTGTGTGGTGAATGTAGGATCCCTTTGCAGAGGTTTGTAAGTAGATGTATCAGATAGAAGATCAAGAGATTTCTCAATATATTGGTACTTATTCATCATAACAGTAACTGCATCCTTGTCTGTCTTTGTAACAGCAATTTCTGGATGGTCAGCTAAGTATTTTTTTACTTTGTAAAATTGTTTGTTGTGCATATTATTATGTTGGTTATTGCTGGAATTATTAGCATAGTTCAAGTTGACATTAAAGATTTTATCGGTAATCACATCCATTCTTCTTTGCGATAATGCATCATTGTCAATGATGAATTCAACATGACCGATCAATTTATCAAGACGATTGTCTCTAGTTTGTGGTTGTAAACTAAACTTAGGTCCCAACGATAGAAAGTTTAACACAGAATCCAGCACTATCGCACCACTACTATTAGAAACCCATTTGGTGTTATCAATATAAGGTTTGGAATTGTGAAAATTTAATCAATAACCTATTAAATTTGTTTCTGTTAACTACTTTAATTTTATGGTGTAAATATTCGTATCTGGCAGCTTGCCTTGATCAAAAGATTTAAGTAATACAGAAGGCAGGATTCCTTTAAGAGAATTAATAATAAAGTGAAGGTGTCTGTCTTGTCTAACAAGCATGCGGTGATTTTCTTCTATTTCTACATTAATAATAAATCTTGCTGACCTGTTTAAGTGATGATTTATCCTTGTTTGTCGTCTGTGGTTGTACATGTTGATGGTATTTGATGCATTCCTATACATCCCTTTAATATGTTTTGGTGTAAGTCCTCTATGTCTACATCTCTCTAAAAATTTTTTTTTTATATATATACATAAATTTATTATTTTTCATTTATTTATATCACTGGATCAAGAAATCTGAACTAGCTATAAATCATACTCGAAATCTGTATGATGTTACCTTGTATTATACTTCTGTTTTGAAGTTATTTTCAGTTGATAATATTCAGCTATACATTTAAAGTTTTATTTTATATTTTAGTGATGTTGATATTGAAGCGCAGTTTAACTTAAATCAATCTCGTGCTGATGAAATTACATTGAGAGAAGATTATGCTACAGTTCCAATTGTTCCTCCTGATGACGGTTTTGGCGATATGGGTTTTGCTACGGAACCACCTATAATAAGACATGCAGCTAGTTTAGATGATCCTTCTCTTGAAGAGGTTTGTATAGGTATTACTGTCCCATTGCCGTCTTTATTATAGGTATTATTATTTCAGTCGAACTTATTGTTTAGTGAACCAGCTCCGCCTCCCCCTGCTCCTGCTCCTATGGACAAAATGGATGTGGATAAAGATCACGAACCGCTACCATCAACATCTGGTACACAAGTGCATGCAGCTATGGACATTGATGAACCTATACCAGATGATGGTTTTGGCAGCCCTCTGGAACCTAGCATGATATGTAATTGAAATAATTTTTAATTTATAACATTTTTTAAGCAAATTTTCTTCGACATAACTCTTAAACTATATTTTGTATTTTTTAAAACTCTATATTTGGAATTGCAGCAGCAAAAAATTCAGCTTTGATCAACAGCACTTATTAATATGTGTGTAGTACAATGTCTGTCTTATTCATTAAATCGTATCAAAATTAACAAATATAGTGAACACAAATTAGTAATGAGTGCATTAGATGTTAAATAACGCGTTAAAATCTTATTGACTCAACTACATTTTTTTATCTCAACTACTTTATATTTCTGAATGAAGCAATATTGCCGCTTTTGCATATTTTCTTTTGTATCTATGCAAATATATAGTGTGATGAATTTGGGATTGCATTAAAAATTTTCAATAACCTTCGCTAAGTCATATGTTTTCTCCAAAGCCAATTGAGTTGGTTTGAAAGTTATATACAAATCAAACAAAAGTGTAAAATGTGAACTATTAAATGAAAACTTTAAATTGCACAGAGATACATAACATGTAAAGTAACACCACAATAAGAAATTAGTTATTATTATGTAGCACTTTTTTTTGTGTTACTTCTACAAATAAGTATGCATTTTTAAATAGTTCCTTTCTATTTATGTTCCACTTACCCATTTGAATACACTCATTTTTCAAAAAACTAAATTTTTTCACTTGCCAAATTATCTTTAAATTTTCACTATTGCATCTAATTTCTTTTTATAGATTCCATGACATCAACAGTTTTTTTATATATCTTCTCATTTGCTCTAAAATGAATATAATTAATTTTCTGTAGAGAATTTCACATTCAATATTATTTTCATTCCTGAAATACTTTTGCACAGCTCACTATAAAAAAAAAATTAAGTTTTCAAATATTTCACAGTGTACTTTAGTATTTGAGCACAAAAGTATGCCCATTTTTTGAGACTGGTACGGTTTAAATCCTTTTTCAACTTGTGTGGGTATTAATGGGGTAATTAGATTTAGAGCTAAATTTAGGATCTGCAAGCATTTAAAATTTAACAACCTACTACTGCAGGTATAGGTACCTGCTATTAAGTTCACGATTATTAAGAAATCTCTGACTGTGATGTGGGATTTGTTTCTTTTTTTTTTTTGGTGAAAGTAAATTTCACTTAATTGAATTTGATGTCTTCATCATCTGCATTACTTTAAAATGAAAAAAAATTATAATGCTCATTTTTTCAATGGCGACATGTACTTCATTTATGGATTCTGTAATGGAAATTTGCGAGCGGCAGTTGATAAATATCGTTAGCGATTTCCCACTTATAGAGTACCTCATAGAAGTGTTTGTAGTAATGTCCATTGGTATCTTAAGAGAAACAGGTAAATACCAGAGTAATTATAAAATGGATGATTTCTGATATTCTGCTTACAAATGAAGCTGTTTTAGAATCAAACAGTAATTATTAAAATAAAAATTAGTGGTAGCTTAAGTATTCGTAATTGTTAAAAGTGTCTGCAGTTAGTTGAGTTTAGAAAAATCGGCTTCAACTCTTAGTTCGATAAAATTCAATCCCAACTTTAATTCCAATTTGATTAAAATTAATTCGATTCGATTTGAACTTATTCGATTTTATTTTATTCTTTGGTTAGCTTTCTTGGCTTAGTGCTATTGAAACTCATATATTTGACCTCAGGTTAAAACAATACCAATGCAAAGCAAGTATGATGATAATTCATATATGGAGATCCCTATTGGTAGAGCATTAATGGTTGGATTGTATGGAATTTTGGAAGGATTGATAAATCTGAAGTTATTTTAAGGTACCTATAAATAAAAGTTAGAATGCTTTTAAGATTTGTGATTTTTTGTGACTGACGGTATTGAAATCTGCAATTTGTATAGTGTTATATAATTTGATAATTTTATTGTAAGACGTAGTAACTTTCAATTTAAAATCTCCCAAGTTCACTTTGAAAATTTATTATTTGTAGAATGAAGGTCAATTTACACATTGTGGAGTAAAGGTATATTTTAAAAGAGTAAATCCAGTGGTATAAGTATACTTAGAAGGCTGTAAGTTAAAACTGGTCTTTTTTTATATTTGTTGTGATTTTATACTGTAAAATTTTTATTTTTCTTTAACGTATTACATTATTTGTAAATATTTGTACTTTAGTGTATTAGTAAAGGTTCAACACATCAATCTATTAGAACTGGAGAGTCTTTTTAGTGTTCTTTTAATTGAGATATTCGAGGAAGTGTATTCTTGAATTTAGGTTTGAGATTCTGTATCTGTCGTGTTAAGAAGCCAGCCACATAATTTCACACCATAAATTTGCCATCCAACTTGCAAGGTTTTAATATCACAGCAATATATATAATCGCAAGTAAACAATTATTCAAAGGATTTTGTAATTCTCAAATTATAGATTTCTGAAGAAGAAAATAAATTTTTCAAAAGCTGGTATCGATTGAATAGAGTTCTTAATTGTCCAAATTGACTACCACTCCGATATTTACTTTACTGTGACATTGAAGTAAATTTTCCTATACAACAGATGTAGAATTGTCTATGAAAATAAATAAATCCACTTCCTTGACTATTTCAGTTGGTAGAACATTAACACTCTCCTGCTCAAATTAATTAGTATATTAAATCTTACTAAAATTTTGAGATTACAAATATTTACATCTAATAATAATTAAAAATGAAAATTAGTACAGTATAAATTACATAAAAAATAACTTAAAGTTTCAACTTGCAATCAGAATCAAGTTACATCGATTTTCAGTGTCAGAATACTCTCATCACCGTGCTTTTTTCTTTACAAATATACTTGTGCCAAAGATACATGGAAATTGCCCTTTGTTATAAATAATTTTCTTAATGAATTAATTAAACCTTAAGACTACAATTTCTCAGAATAAAATTGTTAGATAGAAAATGTTGATTTAAATATTTTCATACAATTCTATACTGAGTAACACAAATTCTAAAAGCTAATCTGATCTTGGTTTCTGGAGCTTTGAATTAGTTCCCGACGTAACAGTTTCAGATTGCTTCTTGAATAAAGCTATACAACTTTTGCAAGGTGTTACTCAAAGAAAGCTGCTTTGCAATGAATTCCACCACAACAAAATCACATCAAATAGATTTTAGTTGCGTGTGAACTAGTATTTGAAGAGATTTAAAGTACTGTCTAAAGTGATATCCGAACTAATAATTGAAACTATGATTGACTCATAATTGAAGCCCTAAACTCGTCCCATTAAGCAACTAATTTAAAATATACCAGTTTACGTAGGATGTTTAAGATTGGCAAAATCAAACTTACTGAACACACTTTCAATGAACATATTTGTGCTTGCACTTAATTTAGTAGAACTCATTTATTTTCAAATTACTTCAGTGTCTCCAGAAATACAGCAATAATCATTTTACAATAAATCTACTCCTATATATAACATGTAATGTAATTCAGAGTATCAATAACAATTTGTTGCAGGAAATTTCATTCTAACCGAGTTTTAAAACTTCCAAAGAGGCACATACTTCATATCTATAAGAATCATTCAGTTCATAATAAACAATTTCATTTGTCGAGCATTTGGATTAATGCAAAGTCGACGTCATTTTTGATATATAAAATTCGGTCATTTTAATTTCTAATCGCACCGAATGAAATTCCTTCTTGATGAATGAACGAAAGATATCCCTAAAGTATTCATCCATTTGACTAATATAAAGTGTGGAACAAGTACTTGCTTAAGAAGAAGAAGCAATACTTGATATTATTGATGATCAACCCAGTACTAATGTTCGAAGAATTTCCCTAGGACTACTTACCGTAAGCCACATGAGAGTATGGAGAACTGTACACAATTTCGATTTGTATATATGTATATATATATATATATATATATATATATATATATATATATATATATTGCTGTGATCCTCGTCCACTGGCAGGAACTGGTCCTTTCTAAAAAACATTCGAGCTCCCAGATTGGGCGCCAAGATTTGCTGTGATCCCCTCAAAATTAACTTTCTTCTGATAATCGCCTCTTGACTCTTTCCGCCTCGGCAGCTCACCTAAATAAAACTTTCATCCTCATTCATAAAAAAAAAACACATTCCTACCACAAACGTCAACGTTTACTCTATTTACACCAATATTCACAATACATTAAAATTTCAAAATTAAATTTCTGCATATATTTCAGCATTATAAAATTTCAAGTTCAAATTTGTCATCATTTTAATTTGCATCCGGAATTAGAGTTCTTGTAGGATGCATACTAATTAAATAAACAATATTTGCAGACCTGAGTCTGAATAAAAGGGAGCATCTCCCACCCCTTTACGTTAATTTAACAGGTTAGTCTAATTGAGCTCAAAGACACCCAAATTTTCATCATAATCAAAAACATAAACCTGATAAATACTCCTTTCTACTTATACAAGAAAATTTTACCTTAAAATTAAAAATTTGTTGTTTATACAAATTTACTACTGTCCATCTTTATCAAACAAATTATAAAGATATTCAACACACACTAAAACATCAAAGATCGAACAACAAAGCATAAGTTATCTGAAGGTTACTGCACTCGTGGCTCCAATGTACATCGGACTTGCTCATCCCACCATTCCAGCTGGTTTATGTTTACTTCTTCGGATTTCAGGCCGCCTTTAAAATTTTTCTACATCACCATTCGTCTAAAAGGTTTCAGGGTTTCTCAGGAACTCATCTAAGTATATCGAAATCTTGTTTTGTGGATCCAATCACGTTTACGAATAACATTTGATTACTAACACTCCCGATACATAGCACTGAAATTCATAATTCTTTCACGCTATACCAAAAACTGCATACTTCTATGTATTTATTTATCGTTATTAATTTGGATAATTGGTACAGTAATACCCGCAAATATAACTAGACTTTGTTACCTTTATTTATCTTCTCAAGTGTAGTAATAACTTTTATTGTAGCACGTAATCACCACGTATTCTACTTAAAGTATCGAATAATCAAAAAATAAAGAGCAAAACTGTTTGAAGTATCGAATAAAATAAAAAATATAAGAGAGCGAAACTCCTATTAGCACGGGTTTATATAATGGCTCGCTTGCAAGTCGAATTTGTCCCGCAACGGCCAATTTTCAGAAATTCGCATTCTGTTTTCCCTTCCGACGGCTCGGCACAGCGATTCTACTGAAATTTGCACTCGTCTTAGTTGAAAATCTAAGAATTTTCCACACACCTCACAACACGTCCGAGAACAACTAATTAATTTTACACACCAACTGATATGCTTTCCTCTCTCATGTTTCATCTTATTTCAATCTTAATCGCCAATCTAGTCTGTTCGTTCTATCTAAAACCTGTGCGCTTGTTTCACATTTTCCCCCTCATTTAACTGCTAATGCATTCCATCTCGCTGGTCTTTATACCACAAACTCGCTTTCTTACTTGCACTCATATAGCTTGAAGCTTATCGACTAACATATACATCATTATTCTTGTAAGTGTTCTGAGTTCTAATACGCCGAAGGCTTTTATATAATTTTCCCACGTCTTTATAATTTCTTGCTAGCTTTAGTACTTGGAACGATTAAATTACATACAAATTGAACATTTTAATTCTGCTTCTTTTTATAGAAAGCGTCTAGTGAATAATTTAAATCCCTTATTTTTAATGAAACGAATAAATTTTTATGCTCCACGGTTTTAATGACGCGTTTTATCTAATGAAATTCTATACAAACCCCACATTCTAATTGAATGATTTAAATCTACACAGTAGGCCTTTAATTAAGCGTTCTATTTTCCACTGCTTTAATATACATGGTGTTTAACATTATCTAAACAATATAAACCCTATGTTTAGAAGTAAATGACGAATTTATCCAATATGCCTTTAAATGAAGCGTATTATTACCCAAAGCTTCCTTATACACGGTGATTAAAATTATTTGATGTCGTTTATTAATTTTTCTACCCTGGTCTAAATTTGAGTAATATATATATATATATATATATATATATATATATATCTTACCTGTACATTAAAACTAGTGATGAAGCTACCTTCACCAAAAACAGTATGAATAACACCCAGAATTCACATTGTTGGACACTTGAAAATCCACAGGATACCTACTAGCAAAACTCATTTCCAAGATGAGTTTCAGTGAATGTGTGGTGTGGCTTTATTGATGACCATCTCATTGGGCCATTTATAATGGAAGAGCGTTTCAAGCCCTTTATTATTTATTTTTCTTTGAAAATGAGTTTCCACAATTCCACCATATTGCGATCCCTTTTCCTACTTTTGCATTTTGTAGACTTCAGCGAACTATTTTTCAAATTAAAATTCGCAGAAAGATTATTGATGAAATTTTAATACAACACTATAACGCAAACTTACTCATTAAAATTTTCTTGGAGTATAAAAGACGCCGTTGCATTACACATAAGAAATATTACATATAATTTCATTTTCCATAACTCATCTTGTATTATGCGTAATAAAAACTACACTAGTGGTATTATGTAATATGTTGGAGCGTGCATTGCACATATATGTTTATTTTCTTTTATTGTAAATTGAGTATTTACTGTCTTATATTTATTTAAATAGTGTTTAACTTTCATACATATTAATTTAAAAGGCAGTGACCACATTTGTAGAATAATTCTAATTTAATATCATTTTATAATATGTTACTTTCTGTCATCTGGCCAACGTAGCTATTCTTGATAGGTCTTATGCATGCGTATGTGCTATTTTAACTATCATAAACACGTTTTATAGTATATTTTAGTTGGTATATTTAACATTGCTCACATAAATATCTGCTCACTTCTTCCAAAATTAGACTGGATACAAAACATTTTAATTACAAATAATTAATATATCGTAGCGATAAATGAGACCCATTTGCAGCCGGCTGTTGATAATAATATAGTTGCTATTCTTGGTGGTTTTCGAGATTTTCGGGTTTTCAAAGCTAAAGGCAGTGTTGTATTTTTTATTCGCCACTCCCTTCGGTTTAGATTAGCATATTCAAGTCCTACCATTGAACAATTGTGGTTGAATGTCTGGGTTTGGGGAGAGTGGATGTATGTTGGTGTGGTTTATAATCCCTCTAACTTTCATCATCACGTATTCGTAGATGAAATGGAAAACTCTATGAATCACACCAATACCCTTGTTCTGTTAGGTGATACTAATGTAAATCTTTTAGATACTAAACTAAACGCTGTAGCATTATCTAACTTATTGGAATCTCTCAATTTAAACCAAATAATTGTGCAACCAACTACACTTACCACTACTTACACTTATTGATCATATAATTGTGTCAAAAGTTGAAATTATTTCAAGTTCGGGTATAATTAATTGTAGTGTATCAGATCAAGATTTGGTGTATTGTGCCATTCTTACATCTAATATAGTCATCCATCACGAAGTCAAATATGTTAGAAACTTTCGATTTATTGATCATACTGTGCTTAATCGAGACCTCAATGCAATACCTTGTCAACAAATTTTCTATATGACATATTGATACTAAAGTTTCTTTCTTAACTAGTAAAATATTGGCATACTTTAATCTTCATTGTCCTATGCAGTCTATTTCGTGTAATAAGCCTTACGCGATTTGGCTTACCGAAAATATAAAATTCCTCATAAAATTGTGGGATGAGGCCAAGGCAAAATATAGATCTACTCTTTCTTGTAGCAACTGGGATTACTACAAAATGCTATGTAATTTTACTACTTCTGCTATCCTATGTGAAAAACTAGCTTATTATGGGTACGCTGTTAATAATTTCTCACAATCCACTCTATGGAATTTTAGTCTTTTTTAATTTTCCAACAGAGGTAGACCCGTAAAACTAAAGATCAATTTTTGTTTTATAATGTAATTTTCATATTTTTACCTCTATGATAAAACCAATGAACACCCGACAACAATGCCTCTTTTTGATAATTAGATTCTCTCCCATCTGACGGCAAATAGATAAATTAAATTGGCTGGTAAAATCACTCCCATATTATGGAAGATTATTTTATGTGCAATGAATTTATGCGTAATTTTATTTAGGTCCGAAATATTTTAGGTACATTTTTATTATGCATGTTGCAAGTTCCGTGCAGTAACATTTATGGAAAATAAATTTATGTTTCTCGAAAATTATGTGTAGTGTTTGCTTTTTTATGCAAAATGCAAGTTATGCGTAATGATATTTATGTGCAATGAACGCGAGCCGTATAAAATCAAATGTTCACATATTGGTATGAATACTTCTATTTAATCTTAACATAAGTTTTAAAATCGCCAAACGTTTCCAAAGTGTTAGTTTTCTATTTCAAATGAATATTACTCTCTCACTTTAACCTCTCTTACCTATATACTACGCTTGTGTTACCACCTCCAGTGCTGCTAATATGTTTGAGTACCTGCTATCTACCCGTATAATATTTCTTGATAATTATAAACTCTTATCTCTTCTAGACATTGCTTGTTGCTTTAAATATGTAATTTTCACAAATTAATTTCTAGAACTTAAATTGTTGAAGGGTATTTTATTATTTCTATTTTCTGAGGAAAGGTAAAATTTTAACTATTTTTTTTATTACGACAATGCATGATGAATTGCGGAAAGCTTTTTAAACAATAGCTTAATCGTTAATAATGGTATTTTAATAAGATATTTTATAAACAATAATCCTGAACCACTTTTTATAACTAAGTGATGTAGCGACAGAACAATTATGATCGACCATCATCAAGTTTCTTATTTCTGATAGGGGTCATTTTGGGTTTATCGTATTTTATTTTTATTGTAAGCTAATTTACTTTGTGGTGTTAAATTATATAATTTAAGTTTAAAATCGTCATGTGTTAAGTTTTAAACAAAAAGCATAAGAAAAAATTTTATTACATAAAAATGCATACAATTTCCATTCAAGTTACCCACTACTAAAAAGGCAGAAGTATGCTGCCAAAATGTTTGTTGCATCAAATCAAAAGTATAATCGAATGGAGTAGAATAAAGTGAACAAAAGGATATTAATTTATTGACCTAACTCCCAAGAACTTTACAAGTCAGTATATATTAGGAAGGTTGCTATAAAAGATAGACTGGGATGTGCTTATTGATTGCCTTGTCGTTCTTATTTAATAGCAATGCAGTAATAATTTATATAGTTAGAAAGTTTTCTTTCCATGCGTTTGTCACAAATTATATGATTTTTTTTGGCCCTTAATCAAAGCGCTCAAAAGCATATCAATCTTTAGCATTTCTCTTGTATGTATTACTAATTTGTGATCACTAGGTGCATTTCTGAGCGAGTGATCAATCTGACTACAGTGGATGTATCCGATAATTTTTTTTGTTTATTGTTATATTTGCTTTAACATACTTGAACAAATAGGATGATTAGTAAATACACAAAGAAGCAGTTATTTAATGAATTTGTTTGATAACATATTTACAAAATATATTTTATTAATGTAATGATGGAAACTGGCGTTTTTGTGTATTTTAGATATGCATGAAATAGTGCCAATAACTGATTAGTTAATGTGAATTTTTATTTGCTTAACTTTTTAGTTTGTTTCCTAAAGTGTTTGGAAGATCTCTGTGTAAAGATTTAAAGTCAGATCTTTGCATCGTTCCCTTTCCTACAGTTTTACACTTACCAAACCCAGATGCAACACATTGTTAAGTATGTAAAATCAGAAAACCTAAAACACAAGTACGAATAATACGTCTTTTGCTTAAATGTCATTATTCATCTCTACTCTTGTCTCAATATCAAACCGATCTGTTGAAAATCAATTAAACTTCTTTAATAGAAAGAAGCTTAATTTTTATTATATAAATATGCTATAATTTTTAGCAGGAGGATTATTTGAAGGGGGTTTATTTGATGACACGCCAATGGGAATACCTACTGAAACCGCATTACCTGAACCTCCTCCACCTCCTATTTCTCAAGATAGTGATGACGATATGGACCATTTTGGGGGACCTCCATCTATTGGAGCACATAGGTAAGAATCAAGCAAGTTTATGCATATTTTTTAACTAATATTAGTTAAATAGCTCTGGAAGTTCAA
The DNA here is from genome assembly GCA_036346225.1 of Platerodrilus igneus. Classification (NCBI taxonomy): domain Eukaryota; kingdom Metazoa; phylum Arthropoda; class Insecta; order Coleoptera; family Lycidae; genus Platerodrilus; species Platerodrilus igneus. The sequence goes on along the minus strand of JARFIW010000951.1, from coordinate 1,880,004 downwards.
GACCTGTATCACCTCTTGGAATAGCAGCTGGTGAACCTACATCACAACCGTCTCAACCACCGCTTCCAACTGTGGAAGAATATGTACCTGAAGAGATTCATAGAGAATCTCCACCCTTGGACCAAACTACTCTTTTGCAGAATGAAGAAGAAAGTTTTGCTTTGGCACCTGTTGATGCATCAGCCTTAAAAGGATTCACAAAAGCTAAGAGAAAAAGGAAACTCATAGTCGATGAAGTAAAAAACATATCTGGAGAAGAAATGAAAAATCAGTTATCAGATACTAGTGATATCGTAACTACACTTGATTTAGCTCCTCCCACTAAGCGCCTTATGCACTGGAAAGAAACTGGTGGCGTTGAAAAATTATTTGCCCTGCCTGCTCGATCAATACCTGCAATACCATTAGCAAAGGTAAAATAATATTTGTGTCAAGTATGTGAATATAGCAAATTTAAATCATGTGCCTGCAGTAAAAGCATTTTTGGCACATTGAAGTAGTACATAAATAGTTAAAATGACATGCAAAAATATGAGAATTTTTAATTTTGTATAAATTGTGTTCAGTATATATTATAATTTGTTTTCATACGGTACAGTACTCAGGGGCTTTGCACAATTTGCTACTATCACTACAAGTCAGGATTGGGCAATTGTTCTATAAACTGCACCTATTGTATATGCTTTACAATTTCAATTTTATTATCTGTAGACCAAAATTTATTTTAATCATATTATTTGTGCATATAAAACATTTTAGTTGAATCAACACTTACCGGATGAACCCATAATGATAAAAATAAATTATATAAGAAAGAATCTAAATGTAATTTAAATAATACATTTAAATACAGTTTGTACAAAATATGTTCCCAGTCTGTGCAACAATGCACTTATTTGCTTGCCTGATCATATTAATAATCGTCATATAAAATGTCAGTTTCATTGACTTCTTGTTGAATATTCACTTTCAGTTCCTCAAAAGTGTAGGAATTACATTTATAAACTCTCTTCGTTATGTAGCACCAAAGCAAGAAATTGCAAATAGGCATCTCTGGTAAACATGGAGAACATTGTCCTTTGCTAACAGTTGATTCTTTGATAAAAACTTTGTGAATGTGAATCAGTGAATTGCGTTAGGTATAACACAACACAAAAGTGTAGGTGCTTAGAGGTGAGTCATTTCAGTAACCAATCATAAGAGTAGGGGTTGAATTGGCCACACAGTGCACTTTCTCTCTTGGTGTTGTAGTCGCCAGGCGACTATCGATGGGAATATACGTGCTGTTGGTCAGTTAGATACATCGAATAAAACTGATGACGTTTTTTAAAAGGGAAGCTTGTTACACATTATTTTAAAAGATTCACATAGTAGTTTATTAATTTAGGTTTACGGACTTTTTTTAGAATTTTGCGTGGGAAAATTCCTCGAAGATTACAACAATACCGCCGATGCCATGAAAACAACGCCTAGTTTGTGTTCGCACTGTTGTTAACGTCATTGACTTATCTTTATCGTTGCTGAGCATGGTGAGATAACAATTCTCACATGAAACAAGTTTGATTAACGCGAGTGAAATGCATCGACCTCGGTTGGAGGGGGGTAGACATTTTATGTGAAAAATGCAGCATAGCACCAACACGTCCGTAGAGTAAACACTACCTTACCACCTGCCACGGAGTGTTGACGTGAGTGCTTCTTATCGTCGTTCCCACCCTCTGTACCTCTTCCTTACCGTATCGTCCAGCGAGCAACGCATCTCGATAAACAATCTCACATAGCATCAACAAAACAATGTAGTCAGCAAGAACGCAATTCCTTGAGAACAACCAATTCACCCAGTTAGGATCTATGGGATAAGTGTTTTTGTGACTATTAATTGCCCGGGGTTTTATATCAGAATGCGGGGTTGAACGAAATGTTTCGTGGAACTCAGTGTTGGTGTTATTCTAGCATTACATTGTCATAGTAAACTGTCTATCCTACCACTTTTGATATGGACGTACACTAAAAAGATCCTTAAAAGCACAACCATTTTTTCTATGAGTAATGACTACGTTGAGTTCGTGTTCTGAAATTAAATTGTCTTTGGCTAGCGTTCGGATTGACTAAAAATCACTTCGCCATCGACGGGCCGATCGCGTTCAACTTGTTGGCCATTGTTGGTATAGAGGGTGTGGAATGGTGGCCATATTATTTTTGGCTAAATACTGTTGATTTCAGTAAAGTGTGAGCATGATGCATTAGCCAGTTTTGGTCTCCACTATTTGGTTCTTTTTCATCGCACAGTTTCTCTCAGCTGCTTAAAACCTTACTATAAAAATCTGAGTTTAGGGAATGTTTTTCAAAAGTTTCCCAGAGCATTGCTAAAATTTCAGTTGGTAATTTACCAATTTTAAAACAATACTTGATGCCAGCTTGTTACTCAAATTTATGTTATCATAAAATTCACAGATGAATGTTAACCCTCGGCTATAAAACACGAGTAGATCAAACTTAATGTCCCAATGCAACGCAACTCGGCTCGCTGATCCATTAGGTATTATGTATACCATTGTTTGTATGCCAGTTTATACAATCACATTGAACAGCGGTGTCGAGTACAGTTCGTAATGAATACTTAAAATAGATCATTCTTCAAGGATTTAAAATGATTAAACCTATTATGGAATTAACTATACTGGTGAAGTAAAGACGTCCCTGATTAGATTCTGCACGAAAACAACTTGCACAAATAAAACTAATATCTAAGACCGTGTATACATGTAAGATAAATTTCGGATATGAACAAAAGAACGGAATTCCAAACAACGAAGCGAAACTGAAAATTGATATTTTTTAAAGTTGAAAAACCATTCAAATAATTGAAAACTTTTCTAAAAACAATCATTCTCCTTAAACAAAAGTTATAATTTCGAACTCTACAGATAATTCATACAAGGATGAAATTTGCAATTTTTATCCAAATAAAATGGCGACTACAAAATTCATACTCTCCTCATATTAAATGTCACTTTTGTTAGGTGCATAATTTAAATTTCACATAACCTATATATTGTTGATTTTACTTTTCCTCCATATTACGCAACAATAGAGTACCTATCTTTGACTTCCACCAAATTAAATAATTAATATAAAATAAACTATTTAAAATAAACCATTGACAAATATTTTTGACAAGGCGTTGAATTTATAAAATTTTTACCTACCTTAAGGAAATTAGATATAAATTCCTAACTATTGGTGATTTATTTGCATTGCTTTTAAGACGTTTTAAATTTCCAAATTGCGAATTCAGAAAAAAAAATCGCATTCGTTGTATGAACTTACCTTAAGAAACTAAAATATTCTTAACATTTAAAAATCTAAGAAACTAAAATACTCTTTTGACATTTGAACTCGTCCCTCAAGATTGAGTGACAGAATGATTGTCTGAAACAGGTATGTTGTACTTTAAAATGGTTGATGTTTACCAACTAGCCTAACGGAGGGCACGCTATCTACACAGGTTACCAAATATAATGTGGGTTTCAAATTAAATAATGTAAATTAATTAAATAACACTGTTTACCTTATTTAATTCGTTTACATATTTGTGACTGTTGTTACACTGGGAAACACTGATACCGTCCACGTTTCACAATATTGCGCAATAGTTTATATTATGACATAATTACGTGGCACATTGTATCAAATACCAAACACGTTTACAATGATACAATTCTTATTTTAAAATGTAAATAAGCAAAGTACTCACTTAAAACGCGCCTTGCAGTTAAATCTCAGGGCATCTCCTTGTTTGGGTGTGGGTTGTGTCACGTCATTGTTGAATTCAAATTTATTCGTCTTCCTCTTTCGTCGTTCGTAGCGGTACGATAGGAGCAACCAGGTAAGGAACGATATAAGACAGAGATAGGGAAACCTACATCCTGAAAAAGAGAAAAGACAACATCACGACACAGGCAGACGTTCCCCGCTTGACGTCTCGTGGCTAATAATGTCGTGTCACATCGCGCACTTGCGCCACTCGCTCCACGTTTGCGCATTCTTTTTCGCCGACGCAACTGTCCGGGATGGCGGAAATTAACAAGTTTATTTTAAAATAATGGCGGGAATTTAGTTATATTTAAAAATGTACATTTCCAAATTTGGAATGTAACACTGTGTATCAGATAATTATTCTTTATTTATTTTATTTTATTAATTATTTGTTTAATTAATTAGCCCAATGCTATTTACAGTATACATAAATGAGTTAGAAAAAAAACCACTTAATTTAAGAACTAAAAAGGTGTTCACCATGAGTTATAAATATTACTACTTTAGCCCAAATTCTTGTGATGGAACTGGTTTCCTTTCTTAAAACTTAAACAGGGAAACATAACAGGTACGATAAATGAATTAGTAGTTTGCTTCATTACATGTATTGCAATGCACTCCGCACCAGCAGTTAAAGATAGAATGGTCACATCAAGAATGAATCATGGTAACGGAAATTCCACAGTGACAATTATTTTTAACTTTCTTTGCCCACGATATAAAACAACTCTTACTAAGAACACACGAAGGTAATTCATTCAACCCTATTTTTGTAACTATATTACCCAAATATGTGTAATAACTTAAATTAATTATACAAAAATCCCCTAAAATTAAGTAATGTCTAAAATAATTTGGTGCGCTTTTTAACACTTTGGAAATTTGTTTGCAAATACTTGATGTACTTCTTCAGTTGATCTACAATGAACGTAAGCTTTAACTATAGCTGTCCTTTCTAGGATTCAATAAGCATTATACACAAACAGAACCTCACAGAACGATACTATACTGCATTAAGCAGAACTAATTCACAAATAATGGTACTAATTCATGGAGATAACACAACTCCATTTTTCTTAATCTTCTTTGGGAATTAAACTACTCATAGTTATTAAAATCATCTTTATTTACGTTTCGATCCATGACCTAGGATCGTTGTCAAAATAATAAAACTTCAAGTTTGACATTAATGACATAAATTGAAGGCGACTTTGATTTATTATTTGTTCAATATATTTAATTTGAGTACATTAGGTGAAAATTTGAGGTTGGAAAACATTTTATAATATGTTTCTATTTATACGGTTGAGAGGATGGTTATTATTATTAATAACCATCCTCTCAACCGTATAAATAGAAACATATTAAAAAAAAATTTCCAACCTCAAATTATTGAATTTATTTGAAATTACCAATAAAAATAATCAGCTGATTTCACATTAAGCATATTGGCTACCTAAAAAGTCGGTCCCAGGCTGCAACACAAATTGAAGGCAATCATTCTTTTAAACTTTAAGATTTTCACCTAATGTACTCAAACCAAATATTTTGAACGTCAATAAATCAGTCACCTTCAATTTATGTCATAAATGTCAAACTTGAAGTTTTTATTATTTTGACAACGATCCTAGTTCATGGATCGAAACATAAATAAAGATGATTTTAAAAACCATGAGTGGTTCAATTCTCAAAGAAGATTAAGAAAAATGCTAAACAAACCACAACAAACAGGGAGTATTTACAACTTTAATTTGTACGCATTCAATTAATTTTTTTGCTGTGATGGTTTTCATTTGTCTTTTATAAAATTATATTGCTTTTATTCTTTTCGTATCTATATTAAAAGCATTTGTTTGAAACTGGCCTTGCTTTTTTTTAGATTTTAGTTTTGCAATTAAATTAACTTCTTTGTTTTCTGTTCAAATAAATTGCTAGGCAGTGAAAGCATTTATTCATTATGAAATTAACCAAAGTTTCCCAGTTTCATTTACCATGCTAAAGTAAAAAATTTAAGGCTGTATATAAACAATATCTTATTCATTCTCATTATGTAATGTTTTAATGCAGCAACTCATACTTCTAGATGAAACTCGTATCACCATCCACCTCGTATCCATAGTAAATTTTCATTGTTTACTACTAACTCAAGTTCATATATAGAATGATAAATATATTTCTTGTTACTTTAGAGCAAAATGTATTTTATAGTATTGATACTTTTTCAAATTGAATTGTTTTGTATATGGAAACAAATTGTAGCAGAACATATATCGTTAGTGGACTACATTTACAGTATCACTACTTTGATACAGTTAAGTTTATCCACCAAAACAAATCGTCAACTTGGGCTTTTGTATTGTTACTGTGTGAACGAAATAGCTTTTTCATATGTTTACAGTAGTATTTTTAAAAATAAAGCGCATTAGATTATGAAAGAACGTGTGTTTACATTCAAAATCATTTTACAAATCTATATTATCCAGACATCATAAAAATATTCTTATAATTGTGTTAAATTTGTAATCTAGAATAATATTTGTATTTTTCTAGTTCTCTACTTAATAATACTTTACTCCTTTGTAATTGAATTTATTCAATATCGTTCTTTTCAGAATTATCAGCGTCACCTTATTTTGCGTGCTATTGGTACTGAAGATTTTGCTATGTTGGGTGATGCAGATTCATTGGCTATTGATCAAGTACGTGAAGTAGAAGAACAGCCTAGTTTAGAACCTGTTCCTAAACGTGGACGCAAGCGAAAACTTTTAGAAGAATCTGTAAGCATTTATTATTTTAATGTTTCATATTATAATTTGTTTTAGGGTAAAACCACAGGTTATCCTGATCTTGAAGTTCCTCCATCTAAAATGCCAGCTCAGGTTGATGAATCTTTTGGTGAAATAATTCCTCGTGCACCAACTCCGCTACAGCTGTCTCACATGATGCCTCCAACACCACACGAAGAACCAGAACCTATGGTTATGCCGCCCCCTCAAACACCGTTAGGGTATTCTCCTGCACATACCACTCCTTTAGTAAATTATCCTATTCCTCCTGTAGGTTATCCTGGAACTCCAGTTCCTTCACCCATGGGTTATCCACCAAGTGTAGGTCTTGCATATCCTGGAACACCTGGACCACCTGTGGATTATCCATATCCAAGAGCAATTCCTCCTATATCCTCACCATCACCAGTTTATCCTAGTATGACTGTACCTTCTACATCTTCAGGCTATCCAGATTTAGCAGTGCAATCTACAGCTTCTGCATCGCCACTATTACTTGGATATCCAAGAACTGCAGTTACTCCTGTACCAACAGTTGGATATCCACCTACATCTGGAACACCTACATATGTGCAATCTCCAGTAATTGGCTATCCACCTGCTGCTGCAACACCTACACCAATAACACCATCCGTAGTTGGATATCCACCTGCACCTGCAACACCTACACCTATGCCACCATTGGCGGTTGGCTATCCATCCACTTCTGCAACGCCTACTCCGATACCATCTTCCATAATTGGATATCCACCTGCACCTGCAACACCTACACCGATACCACCTTCCATAATTGGATATCCACCTGCACCTGCAACACCTACGCCTATGCCACCATCAGTGGTTGGCTATCCATCCACTTCTGCAACACCTACACCTATGTCACTATCTGCAGTTTGTTATCCAACAACATCTGTAACACCTGCACCTATGACACCATCATTGGTTGGTTACCCACCTACATCTATACCATCTACATATATGCCACCAGCAGAAATCAGCTACCCACCTGTATCTACATCACCAACACCTATGCATTATCCACCTTTAGTAGCTGGTTATCCGCCTACATCTACATCACCAGTTCATTATCCTCCTACAACTGAAACACCAATGCCAATATCGCATGTGGATGAAATGCCGCATATCCCTCCTGATCAGGTAAAATTTATTACTTTTATTTGTTTAATTTATTGTGATTGTTTCGTTTAAATGTATCAGCAATAAGTTTGTGCCAGAACGTCCTCACTTTTATATTTTATCTACTTTCTAGTAAATGGAGTGCTTTTGGTGTTTTTACAGTACCGATGAATCAGGTCTATAATATTAATATTGTTACAAATAAACTGTAAATCTTGTTATGTGCACCTTTGATGTGTTAAACCCCATATTAGGATAATTAGATGAAAAGCACAAACCACCTTAATGGCATAGAATTTTTGAGATACAGGCATAAAAAGAAATTATATTTGCTAGCTATAGCTTTGACGTCAGCAGATGAAATGCAGAGAAATAATCAGGATTGAAGCATGTTGGTTGACACTAGGCCTGGTACAAGGAAAATTATTTACATGTATTTTTCTAAAACTTTTGTTAAATGATCTCTATATTACAGTATGCCTTCTACAGTAGCGCCTTCTAGAATTTTATTTACTTTCTGAAATTTCATCTTAAACAGTATAGAAAAATGACTAACTACAAACTATATAATTAACAAATAAATATTAAGAAATTTGTTTTTACCAGTATAGACTCGCACACAATATGAATGGACTTATATTAAGAGGTGATACATGCTCACCGAATTATTGACAGCTTGCTAGTGTCCCATTATGAAGTTAAATCTTTGAACTTTAAAAATAATTGTTAGGTGAACATCACTTATAGACTAAACTTTGAACACGAGTAACAAAATCGTTCCATCCAATTAATATAACCGATTTAGCTAAATTTTAAACATGTTCTCATGCCATTCAACAAGAGCAGTGAAATAATCATTTCATGCCTAACAATTCCATTCTTAAATCACTCTTATACCAATAAAAAGCCTCAGGTAGAATGCTACAATTTGAAGTGTTCCATATTTTTCTCCTAATTGCTTTTTCAATAGGTACTGTTAATTTGCATTTACAATCACACAAAGGAAATGGTAATTTTAAAGGAATATATCACCTACCTTTCACTGGTTGTAGTTGTTGATTGTACTTGCACTGCTATCAAATTATTATGGACTGTATAATGTTCACTAATTGTTGCTAATTATTGATGCTCGATGCACCGAACTAATCACGAACCAAAGCCAGAAGCGAGCACGAAGTTGAATAGTTGTCCACTCGTAAATTACCAACCCTTTTATGTCGTTGCACTAAAGGTAGGGATAATGGAGGGGTTCTAGCTGGGGAATAGTTTAAGGTCTTAAATTAATTGTGATTGGCATACTACAACTACAACCAAAATACTTATAAAGCCTTAACATACCGCCCACCAAAATAAGTATTAGGAACTTATTTTCTAAGTGTGTCTAAACGAACAAAAAAAATATATATAACCGTAAATTTAAAAGTTAACTTACCCTAATATACTAACTATAATACTAAGTTGCCTCTGGAATGGGAGAGGCACAATTTTACCACGGGCCTTTTAAATAGTCCCTGGGATGTTGCCACGGTAGCCACACGACAAACATTGTCCTTTCCATAATGCAACGTATGTATACGTCTCATTTTCCACTGTAATGGAGACACTGAGTATCTTTAATCAACACCAACGTTCCCACCATTAACGAATAATTAGCAGAAAACCATTTGGTTTTCTGTTGAAGTGTGTGCAGGTACTCCAAATGCCACCGTTTCCAAAATGATTGCTGAATACGTTGAACCAGTTGCCAACGATTTAAGGAAGATAGTTTCAGATCTAAGACATTAGGGTCGGGAATGACAGACACTGGTTCTACGTTCAGAAAATGACCAGGACTTAAGAATGAAAAATCAGTGGGATCGTTACTCATTGGACATAAAGGTCTGGAGTTTAATATGGCTTCAATTTGAGCTAGAATGGTGTTAAATTCTTTGTACGAGAGAATTTGTTCGCCTACCACCTTCTTGAGATGGGACTTTACAGATTTTATCCCAGCTTCCCACATTCCCCCAAAGTGAGGAGCCGACGGAGGATTAAAACAAAGTGAATACCTTCCGTTTCAGATGACTGCTTCATATATTCGATTAGTTCGAGATGCTCCGATAAAATTTGTTCCACAGTCACTATGAATTTGCAAGCATTTACCTCTCGTGCTACAAACCGCCGTAAAGCTGCAATAAAGGCCTCTTTAGATAGGTTTGATGCCAACTCCAGATGTATCGCTTTTGTACTAAGACAAACAAATAAACAAACATAGGCTTTCAATGATTTGGCACCTCTAATACGATTCATGGTGATAGAAAAGGGTCCACCGTAGTCTACCCCAGTATGTAGAAACGCTTTACCGGCAGTAAATCTAGCGGGGCAAGTCGCCCATAGGAGGGCATAGCGAAATAGGTTTTGACGAAAACATCGAATACAAGAGTTTATGCACTGTTGAATAGCCCTTTTGCAGACAGAATCCAAAAATTTTGTACTAACAAAATGAGTAGTTCTAAGTCCAGGGTGTAAATATTTCGTATGGCAATCTCGAATAATGAGCTCTGTCACCGGTGTGACCGAGGAAGTAGCAAAGGAAATTTTGTATCATAAAGGTACGTCTGCATTTCGCAACCGACCGCCCACCCTTAACAACCCATCACTGTCAAGGAAAGGACTGAGAGGTCGAAGTTGTTTATTACTAAGTTTTCCCTTTCGAATGATATCAATGTCCTGACTGAAAACTTGTTCTTGAACCCGTTTATTAATAAATGAAGTGCATACTGTTCGGGAGACCAATAATTGTTCTAAGTTTCCAATATCCAAATTTGCACGAACTTTCAAGTTCTGAATGAACTGACAAATATATACCAGAATCCTGCATATTTTTCGCAAATCTGAAAATTGATTTACCATCGAGTCTATGAAGTGATCTGCAACGGGTATATTAAGGGATAAAGTTCTTTTTTCAATGTGCATCTGAGTGTGATCTGTAAGAGTTGGTTCCATATGAGCAGGCCAATTCTCTTTAGGTAATAGTAACCATGATGGAGCCGTCCACCACAAATGATGATTAACAAGCTCAGCAGCTAATAATCCTCTTGATGCACAGTCAGCAGGATTATCCTGTGATTTAATATGATGCCACGATGATGGAGCCACTCGTTCTTGGATATGCGAGACACGATTGCTAATAAAGGTCTTCCAATTATGACGAAGATCGAATCCATGCTAATGCTACTGTGGAGTCTGACCACGCAAATGTATCGTCCAATACTAAATTATCTCTATCGTATTTTGCACATACTCGACCAAGTTCGACAACAACACTGCATCACACAATTCTAATCGAGGTAATGATATACGATTGGTTGGTGCGACCTTAGATTTGGCACAGACCAATGATACTTGGATGTTCCCTTTCTCATCGACACAGCGGAGATAAACTGCTGCTGCATATCCAGCTTCCGATGCATCACAAAATGCATGAATTTGTACAGTTTGATAGTTATCGTAAAGAATCCGTCGAGGAATTTCAATTTTCAATAACTCGGGTAATTGTTGAAGATACAGATTCCATTTTAAAACAATTTGTTGAGGAGGAAGTTCATCCCAACCAATTCCTAATATCCATACAGATTGAATCAAATGCTTTGCGAAGAAGACCAATGGTGATAATAACCCCAGAGGGTCAAAGATCCTTGCAATTTCGAAACCATATTCCTTTTGGTACAAGGCCGATCAACGATATTAAGATTGTAAAACAACATATCACTCAATGGTTGCCATTGCAGTCCTAAAATTTTTGAGACGTATTGTTTACCTCTTCAAACAAAATGCTTGCTGATACCGAGCGGAATCAGGTAAATGGCCAATGACACTTGGCACGTTGCTATTCCACTTTCGCAACATAAAACCACCTGATTGGCAAATTTGGTTTAATTCATACACGAGTCGTTTGCCCTCCTCTATCGAATCACACCCTGTAATCAAATCATCCACGTACGTATCCGATACTAAAATCTTGGAAGCAATAGGAAAACGTAACGATTGACTTTTTGCAAGTTCTTGAATTACACGCATGGCTAGAAATGGTGATGATGTGATGCCGTATGTAACAGTGTTTAGCTGATAATCGATAACAGACTCCGAGGACTTAAATCTCCAAACTATACGTTGATAGTCTCGATGGCTAGTAGAAATAAGAATCTGTCTATACATTTGCTTAATGTCCGCAGTTAAAACTACAGAATGTAAACGAAAGTGTAATAACAACTCCATGATATGTTTTTGAAGAGGAGGACCTGCGAGTAAATGATCATTTAAAGACCCTCCACTGTGAGCGCTGGCTGAAGCATCAAATACGACACGAAGTTTTGTAGTTGTACTGTCTGGTTTGAACACAGCATGATGTGGTATGTAATATACCGGCGACAATGTAGACGATCGAGTTGAATTCGATACAATACGAGACATGTGACCACTATCGATATAATCCTGCATAAATTCTCTGTATGAATTATACAGTTGAGGATTTATTTCCAAGCGGCGTTCTAGTGAAAGAAATCTTGAGTGCTATTTCCGAGAGCCAGCAAATAGCGGTTCAGGACCATTGAAAGGTAACAAAACAATAAAACGACCGGTGTCATCCTGCTTGTGAGTGTCCACAAAATGCCTTTCACAAATTTCCGCATGAGGAGATAATTTGTTAGAATCTGGAATATTTTCCAGTTCCCAAAATCGAGTAATGTTAGCATCTTCTACAAGTGCAGCTAATGATATACGAGATGTAACAGAAGAAAGAACCTTCCTGTTAATATCCACCCAAAGGTAGTGTGAATTGCCACGGGTTCTTCTGGTGACCCAATGCGAGTTGCGTTTAATAAAACAGCGAACAAATCTGCACCTAACAATAAATCGATATGGCTAGGTTTGTCGAAGTCCGATTCTGCTAAATCTAATTCAACTATGTGAGGCCAACTATTTGGTGAGATCCTTGATGAAGGAAGGGTTCCACAAATGTCTGGTAAAACAAAACAATCAATGCTGTACTCTGGAACAGTTTTACCTTGAGGACTAATTTTACACGATACTTGTCCATACACATGGGAAGCAGATAGACCCAAGCCTTCAACCTTCATTGAAATATTCGATTTTCTTAAACCTAAGCGTCGACAACACTTATCAGTCATGAAATTTTCCATTGATGCACTATCTACAAGTGCTCTTACTGTCTGAACTTTACCAAACCCATCTGTAATTGAAATTCTTGCGGTGCCTAATAACGTCATTGTGTTGGACGATCTAGATGATAACAACGTACTTGTAGTAGTGTTGCAGGTGGGTTCGGAAGTTGATCTGTTGCCTGAGTGACTGCAGGTTTCTGTGCAACTGTAGGGTTTTCAAAGTGCAATAAAGTATGATGACCCTTGCACACTTTTTACAAACAAGTTTGGAAGAGCAGCGTGTAACCATATGAGAGTTGCGAAGACAATTAATGCATAAGTGTTTGTCTTTAACAAAGTTATAACGGTCTTGTGGCGATTTATTCAGAAACATTTCACATTGGTATAAGTTATGAGTACCACTGCAAAGACTGCATTTCTGAGCGAATGAAGTTGTTACGAATGACTTTCGAACTTGGGGTTTTGAATATTCAAAGGAACGTTTAGAAGGTACACTAGATGATATGGTTTGTTTAATGGACGTATTAAATTTGGACGGTGTATCGGAAACAACCATATTGCTAATTTCTAATGCCTTGCAATGTTTTTCTAGAAATAATTTTAATTGATCATAAGATGGAATGTCTGATGTATTTTCTAACTCAAATGTTTTCAAAAGATTTGTATCTACCTTTTTTTGATAACAAATTAAACAATACGAAGTCGAGCAAATCAATCTTAGTTTGACGTAAGCTTGATAGATTTTCCGTAAAGCAATTAAGCAATTCTCTTAAATCTGTATGTGAATTAAATTTTGCTTTTGGTGACGATTCTAAAGCATTCCAATGCGTGTTTGCAATTAAACGTTTTGAATTAAACCTCTCCACAATAATTGAATACGCTAGCATATAATTATTATTCGAAATTTGCAAATGTCTAATGAGTTCTCTAGACTTAAAATCCAACGCATCAATTAAAAAATAGAACTTTTCGATCGGTAGCAATTGATTATTTTCATGAACTAAATTATTAAAAAATTGAATAAACTCTTGGAAATGTTCTATTTTTCCAGAAAATTTTTTCATTTCTATACGAGGGAGACGAATATTGCTACACGAGCCAATGCCAGTAATATTTTCAGTCAAGCATTTTTCAGCAGTGGATATATTATCAAATTGCGCTTTAATAATTTTAATGTTTAACAAAGACCTATCTATTTCAATTCTTTGTGTTGTAATTTCATTTAATAATTCCGAGTTGTCCTCATCCAAGATGCACGTTTTATAAGTAGTATCTACATCGTTTTTGATATCAAAGGCGCTTTCAGCCATAATATTAACAGAAATACAATTGCCTTTAATATGCTCCAATTTATTTATCGCATCAGCTACATCAGATAATCTATCGAGTGCCGCCTTCAAATCTACAATCAACCTATCGGATGAAATATGTGCCATCCTAACCAACAAGGTTACTAATATCGATTTTATATTGATTTCAGCTACAAAAATGAAGGGTTTTGTTCACCTAATAATAGGATATACCAAGGGTAATGTTGAACTACCTGGCAAAGAATTTTTACTACAACGTGCCTAACGGGAGCTTGCAAGTTTCAATATGACCATGTTCAAAGGGTTATGCTACCCGGTTTTACGAATACCTGAATTCTCTAGCGAACTTGAATTACAAGTTTAAAATAACTGTACTGCTTAAACACCTTTTTTCTGACCACAAATTCTTACGCTAACTATCCCTAAAATTTACAAAGATTTGTCATTTCTAAGGCTTTATAAGATTCTGTATCATTACAAAATTTCAAATTTAATGCGAGATTGCATCTACTATAAGTTAGTTTACACAATTGACTATGAAACTGGTGGTATGACTACACTTTTATTCTAAATGCGGTCAACCCCTAATTTAAGCGAAGAGCAATTAACAATGTAGTTAAATTGAATGCCAAAAATGCCAATAATAAACCAATTAATAAGCAAAATATTTGACTCGAAGGACCAAAAATGTTAATTTGCATTTACAATCACACAAAGGAAATGGTAATTTTAAAGGAATATATCACCTACCTTTCACTGGTTGTAGTTGTTGATTGTACTTGCACTGCTATCAAATTATTATGGACTGTATAATGTTCACTAATTGTTGCTAATTATTGATGCTCGATGCACCGAACTAATCACGAACCAAAGCCAGAATCGAGCACGAAGTTGAATAGTCGTCCACTCGTAAATTACCAACCCTTTTATGTCGTTGCACTAAAGGTAGGGATAATGGAGGGGTTCTAGCTGGGGAATAGTTTAAGGACTTAAATTAATTGTGATTGGCATACTACAACTACAAACAAAATACTTATAAAGCCTTAACAGGTACTTTATATAGTCACAACCATCGATGTCAATTTTAATAATTGTTTCTGTTTATGGATGTTTGGCTGGGCTGTAAAGTGGCTTTTGAATTTTTAACTGACTGGGTGAGCAAGATGGTGCACACAAAACAAAACCACCACACGATCTGCCTGTCAATTTCTTTGCAGCTACTTTAGATGCTTTTAGATGTGGGTACAAAAGCAAACATCGTACGGTTTCTAGAAGTAATTAAAATTTACCTAGAATGTGACAAATAAATATGTATGACACACCTTCCTATTATAAACATGATAACTTATATAATGACCATTCAAATCTGGAAACTGAATTGATAAAAATTTAATTTTAGGAATTAAAAATGAAATTAGATATTTACTCCAACTTTGAAAAAAAGTATATCGTTAACTTAATCTTTAACTAGATTGTCATTTTATTTCAAACAGAATTTGAATTAATTGACTGAAAATCAAAAGTCCTTGGAAAAAATTATTATTATAATATAGCATGAAATTTTTCAAAATAGACTAAGTGCTGCTGGTAGAAATCACATTAAACAGCTGTTTTTTTTATGAGATGTGATTTCCCAGAGTCTTTTGGTAATATTTTGACATAGTTTTGAAGACAGTTCACTGTAAATAGTACAGATCCAAAGAAAAATTAACGTACGATTTTTTGTATGTTATGAAACATTTTGTGTACAGACTAATTTATTTCAAAATTTTAGCAACATTGTTTTGTAGACACGGTTTAACCAAGTCTGCACATTTGCCCATTTTATCATTATTAACCAATTTGTTTAATATTTATCCACTTAAATTGACTTGGTTTTTTCTACATTAACCTGACTTTTTAAATTGTTTGTAGGTACATTCATTGTTGCAAGAACCGGAATCTGTATCTGAGTTTGTGCCACCTGCACCACCAACTACAGTTTCCTCAAGTATCAGTAGTTACATCGAAGTTCCACCAACAGCACCCATACAGCCAGAACAACAGTCGCCTCAATCAACCGCACCTGAATATCCAACAGTGGAAAGAGATGCGCCTCCTACAACAGAAAATATAGATTTTCCTCAGGTAATTACAGTTTATCTAGTGTATTTGTTGACTGTAGGTTTTTGTTTAATATTTACTACTGAATATTTCCTTAGACTCTGAATTCTTCAAAGAAACTTTTCAACTCATACATTTGTAGTTAGAAAAATTATATTGCATACAACAAAGGGACCCTTTAGAAATATTTCCAATAACAGAAAATTTTTTGAGTAATAAACAATATGAAAAAATACAGATAGATCATAAATTCCTTTAGGAATTGAAAAATATCAAAATAGAAATCTTAAACGTATCTTGAAATGTGAAATTATTAAATGTATGCAACTGCAAAAATTGGGTTAGAAGATACCAAAATAAAAAGTTCAAAACAAAACACTGATTGTATATAACTTTAAATGGCTACAGAAACCCATTCAATTAACACATAACAAACTTGGTGTATTAAATTATTAGTTATGTAGCTGGTAAAAGAAACATACAGAGAATCGACCTCAACTACATTAATATGTATTTATATTTTACAGCATTGTTGACTTAGAAAATTTGTTACAGGCAAAATGAGCATTTAAATTTGCCTTGAAGGGTACTTCGGCTACCTACAGTGGTGCGGGAGTGTGTTCCTATGGAAGAAATAATAAAAGAAAACCAAAACATTTGAAATAGAATAGTAAAATGGCTGAAATATAAACAAACAGTATTCACTTAGTCTGAAAGACTTTTTCCCTGTCATAATTAAGGGACGCCAAACCGTCTGTGTTAGCAATTTCTTGAAATTATCCCTGTATGGAAGGCTTCGGGTTTCCTAATGTCATCATATTATACTTTGCCTTTCTCTTAAATGCTGTAAAATTCTTTATCTTATTAAAGAAATTGAAACTTAACACGACTAAATACGATCCATCACTGAAGTAGCTGCTTATCTTATCACAAATTTACCTACCTTGTCCTATATTTCAAATATAATTTCAAATAAACTTATATTCTATTAACAATAAATTCCCAAAATATAATTACACATACATTAATCTTAAAGAAAAACAAACTTAAGGTAATATTTACCTGGCCAGAAATTTAATTAAAGAAAAAAACAAACCACAACTACTATCGCCATACCGTTCTAGTTTCCAAGATTAATTTATACATCATTTGAAATCCCATTTCTTGAAATGCTCGTTATAACAATTATCGAAAAACATACCGCAATACCAAATTTTTCATTAACCATTCCAATGTCCAGTAAAAATACCGAATTTTTACTCTTTTACCAACAACAATTTCACTCATACAGCTTACATTTAAAATCAATAAATATATACTAATTTTGTCGCTACTTACGTCCAATTACACAATCACTTACACTTTAAACAATTTGCTATTACTTAAATATAAACCATTGACCTTTTCACTCCACAAGTGCATAATTAATAAATCTAAAAGCTCATTCTACTCACTGTTTAAGTTCAGGATATCTAACAATGCCGATTTTTTTCATTGGTTTTTCTGCTTTATCATCAAATAGCAGCTTCTAACCCAACATACACCTCAATTACAAATTTATGAAGGGGTGTACTCTCCAAGTTCTAATTCCTTTAACCAGTCGTAGCGACATTAATTTCACAACACTAGAATTGAAACATGCCCTATACGTGCAAGCATAAGTTAAAATTGCATGCCGTATTTGTTTTGCATGTGACAACGGCTATATTCTTTCTTGGAACTGTTTCATTCACTTTTAATCCCCACCCCACTACTCGCTCATATTACCACACTTAAACATTTTCTAATTCCTTGCTTCGAATAATTGTCATTCTTTTCCGTCGTATGTCCAACTATTATCATTTCTCCCACTATAAAAATTCATTCTCACAATATTGTATTTTATTTATGCTTACATACAAAGTTATTGTCACGTTTTTTTGTATGTAGTATTGTTTATTTATTTATTGAATAATAATGGTACGTTACATATTTATAAAAATCCAATTAGCATTAAAAGCATAATAAGTATATAAATAAAGACAAAGCTTGGAATTACAAATGGTTATACAATAATCTTTTTAGACTAGATAGAGTAATGTGAAAAATATGCATGTGCTTAAAATCTAGGTTAGCAGACTTCATTAAGTGATTTATAATAGCCTGCTGGCCATAGTTAGGTCTATGAAAATTTACTAAAAATAAGTTATCGCAGCAGGTTACATGAGGATTTACACGAAAACTCAATTTTATTAGACGTCACAATCTATTAAACTGTTGACAATTTTAACCAGGAATATAAACACAGTTTCCTTCGAGTTTCTAAAGGTGGAAGGCCCATTAGCTGCAACCTAACAGTAGGAAAAATATAATCACATGGAAAATATATTTGGTGCAAAGCAATTTAACAAATTTTGACTGCATCCTTTCAATGCGATTTATATGACAAGATTAAGAAGGTGCCCAAAACACAGAATTATATTCAAGCAAACTTCTTACCAAACTAGAGTATAATAATGATTTTAGAGCTTTTGTGTCATGGATGGCTTTACAATTTCTTTTAATAAAACTCAAAACTTTGAATGCTTTAGAGACTGTCACATTGATATGGTTCACAAAGGGTAATTAAGCATCAATGATGCTTAGATTATTGATACATGAAACTGATTTGATAAATTGTCTATTAATACTATAGTTTTAGTTTAAAGGATTTTTCACCTGTAAAAATACATTATTTTACATTTTGAAATGTTTAACTTTAAACAATTTTTATCACACAAAGACACAACGTTGTCTAAATCTTGTTGCATATTTATGCAATCTAATTCCGAATGCACAACTTAAAAAAATTTTGTCATTGGCATAGAGTAACCTTGAGAACTTATGAACACTGGCACAACATCATTGATGAAGAGTAGGAAGAGAATAGGGCCCAAGTATGAACCTTGCGGAACGCTTGAGCTTACTATTATTTGTCTAGTTGAAAAGTTTCCAATCTTTACACATAGACGTCTGCCTTGCAAATAGGATTGGATCCATAATAAATAATTTCCATGTACACATAGCATTTCTAATTTTAACATTAGCTACTGGTGTTTTAAAAACTAACGGAGGAATATCATCAGGGCCACATTTTTTATTGACATCTAAAACAAGTATTTTCCTTTCTATCTCATCCGTGGTAAATTCATGATAGAATAGGCTGTTGCAATCGTTGTTAAGTTCACGCTCTTTGTAAATCATCAGTTGAGGGATACTGCTGTTCTTTTTTAAAGAGTTGATAAATGACCAGAAGTGTTTAATATTAGTTGCTATCAAGAGTTTAGTATCAGACAAGAATTTCTTATAGCAAAGATCGATTAGAACTTTGGTTTCTCTACGTAAATTGGAATATACATCATAATCATTCAAATGTAATATGTAGTATGGTATTATTTTCATGTTCTTGGAAGTTAAAGTTTGTTTTGAACGACCTTTATTATTACAAAATTTAAAATATTATGCTTAAGGTTAATTATTTGTGAAATCTGCCATACAAGGTGCATCCATATTTTAGTTTGTTCATTCAAATTTACTAAATTTTCCTTATCCATTTAATTTATAGCTAGCATAATGCAACACGTTACAAATTTAGAAAAAGAATGTAACTAAAATGCTCATTGTGTGCCTAATGGTAGGTTAAGCAGAGATTAGAACTGTTGTCAGTATTTTTGATTATGTTAACACTCATATTAAAACGACATCTGATATAGCTGATTTGCCAAACCTGTATATTGGTTTTTCCATAAAAGAGAATAGTACTTTCTTATCATATTCAATGCCAATGAAATCAGTGTATTATTTGTACTTCTATTTTAAATTATGCTAATTTGATGAAATTGTTTTTATAAATTGTAATGGCTGTTTGACTGTAGATGGCTAACATGGGTTATGATGAAACAGTTGTTGCACCGCCTCCTGTTGGTGTATCGGAAAGAGCGCACTCACCATGGCATGCTGATTATGAATTCCCCCCCTCAGCAGGACCGGTAAGTGATACAGTTTATTTTATGTTAATTGATTTTTAGCAATCTGAAATGTCAAATTCTTGTTTATAAGATTAAACAAAATTTAAAGCACACTCTAATAATGTAATATCAACATAAGTTATAGTGTGCTCTGTGTGTTTATTGTTATTTGATGGGTTATAAAAGTAATTTAATTAGTGGTAAGTATATCAATGTGAAGCTTACTTCTTGTTCTACCATATGATGCTGCTACCTGACAGTTTTTAACTCGTTTGACTGTTTGATCTCCACTTCAAGGTTTGAAGCAATCATCATATTATATTGTATTATAACTATACATCTGGTTCATTATCTTTATCAACCAACCAAGGTTCCATTTATGCTGGTATTATAATATGATATTTTAATACAAATATAATATAATACACAATATATAATTGCTCTGTAACAGATTGGACTTCATATCTATCAAGAACATTTACATTTTACCTTCTGCAACACAAACTAACTTTATTTCATTTTTATTATTTTCTATCAGTTGGGATTATGGCTGTTAGCGCATTTGCGGTGGAACACACTGTGATGATATCGTACATATGTTAGAACGCAATAAATTTTGCCTATTTGTAGGTAATCCTACTTACTTCTACTTAAAAACACCTAGAACCAATAGATTCAAGTTTTCACCATTACACAGAATGTGTACTGCATATGAAGATGTACGTGTAATTATTGATATAACAAGATGCTCAATCAATGACCTAAAACAATTAAAATTTTAACAATACAAGTGGTTTTTATTTACTCTTGCTTTAGTATTAATTGTGAAATTCTGTACTCTTTTTATTTGTGTTTATAGCTTCTCTTTTTTCTTTTCTATTACTTAATTTTAGTTGCATTTTAATTTTATTTTGTTGTATTTCTGTTCAAATATGTGTATTTGTCTTTTGAACATGTAAATAAATAAATAAATACCAGTCAAATCGAAAATCGTATTTCTGAGTGATAGTCAGAGTCGCGGGTGTGGTTAGTTACTGCACAATATGTTTGCTAAAAAAAAAGTTTGATGTCTCAGCCATCATCATACCTAATGGTTTCACAAATAATGACTTCATCATTATTTTTGCAGGTTCTAATAATGCTCTTAGTGGGAATATCAATACCATTCACTTCTTACTATACGTTGTAATATAGCCCACACTAACGTTATTTTTATTTTACCTTTATTTTGGCATAACACATTTGATTTTAACAGCATTATTTTCCAATCCAACCTTAATTTATTTTCTCTATTTAAATATAGTTCCATCTTTATTGATCCCTTAAATATATCAACTATTCAGGTAAATTATTACTCACGGTTTAGGTTGGTGCTATGGTATGTTCAAGACTATTGATTAAAAATAGTCTAAATACTCATACTTCTGGTATTACTCAGTTTCACAATTGTAAGAAATTGAATGCACCTGCTGTAATGGCTGTATCTACTCCCCCTCCCCCAACGACGAATTCTACTCCTACTTTAGCTGGTGGTGTTAAATAGACAAAAGTGGTTCAAGACCTGGATTCTGATCTTATTTCTACACAAGGGTATATCTCGTCCTTTCGTTCCTATGATGCTAATAATAAACATAAACACCTCTTACGTTCGCGGTCTCAATACTAATGACACTGTGTATCTTAATTCTAGTTTACTTGACGTTGACGTCTTTATGCTAACTGAAACCTGGTTAAACCAGAATATTTATTCTTCTGAACTTTTCAATAATTGCTTTGTAACTTATAGGAAAGATAGCGATTTTCGTAATTGTAATCGCTTAAGAGGAGATGGGGTTCTAATATCCTGCAACAACAAGCTTGATTCCTCACTCTTTGACCTTGGTTGCTAGTATTTTGTGTATCCTGCTGTTGATGTTGTTGCTGTAAAAGTTTACTAAAGTACTGTTTCGTGATTATTTGTCTTTATGTACCTCCGTTTATTACATTTCATTTATGCTCTGTGCCAGAATGCCTGGATGTCTTGATTGCTAGAATACCACATAACATCATCTTGTCTGGAGATTTCAATGTGCCTGATTTTTCCAATAATACTAAAATGTCAGCTTCTAACAATGCTACTTTACTGCGTGACTTTCAATCTAAGCATAATTTTACACAAGTAAATTCCATTTTTAACTGTAGGGGGACCATGCTCGATCTTTTATGTGTACGATTTCATTCACGTAACATTTTTAATGATATTGTCAAGAACAATATCCCGGTTATTTTGGATGACTCATATTGATCCTCGTCTTGTTCACTAATTGACCTGCTAATAGTTGTTGTTCTAGTACAAGAAAACCAGGCCTTCTAAATATAACTTCAAAAAAACTAACTTTACTCATCAAAAAAGCTGACTTTACTCATATGTATGGCCTGTAAGAAACACCTCTTGGCAGGTTATTTTACTAATCCCAGATCCGATTGAAGCTATAAACATGTTTACCAATAAGTTCCTTGATATCTTTGCCGTTTCTGCTCCCAAGCTTAGACGTAAGAATTCATGCTATCCCACGTGATACACGAGGGATATCATCTCTGGCCTCAGAAAGAAAGGATACTATCATTCTCTTACTCGCAGGTCTAATTGCTCCCAATTTCTTATTATCAAATTTAAGGAACTTCGTGCACGTCTAAAACTCTTTATTAAAAGTGCATATTTTGTCCATATTAAGAGTGTTTAAGCTGCATTAAAAAATGATCCCAAAAAATTCTGGAGTTTCTATAAAGAAAAGTGGAAATCCGCTGTTGCAAAAGTATTTAAAATGAATGGTCGTGAATTCTCTAATCCAGAAAGTATATGTGATGCATTTACATCGTATTTTGCCTCATGTAGCATCACTCCACCGTCTGTTCCGTTATGTATAAAATATCCATATAACATCAGCTCTGTCATAGACATATCGACTATTACTGAAGATGCAGTTATTCAAGCTTGTAAAAAATTAACAAACTCATTTTCTTATGGTCCCGACAGAATACCTGCTGTTGTCTTGAAAGATACTTGCTATATTATTAGCACCAGTCTGACCTACATCTTCAATTTGTGTCTCACAAAAGCTGTATTCCCTGGCATATAGAAAATATCCTGTGTTCATCCAGTTTTTAAGAAAGGTGACACATCTTCAATCACAAGCTATCGTCCTATTTCTATTATATTTAATGTTGCCAAAATTTTTGAGTATATAATTTTTGATTCTCTCTACCCCAAATCTCAAACTTCATACCAGAATTTCAACATGGTTTTGTTAGGCGGCGTTCCACTGTAACCAACCTATGTTATATTACCCAGTTTGTTTCAGATTGTTGAAATTCTAGATAGCAATGTGCCATCATATATTTTGACTTCATTAAAGCTTTCGACCTCCTCCGCCATGACATTCTGTTACATAAATTAAATTGGTTCAATTTTTCAGATAATTTGCTAAAATTTTTTGTCATGTATGGTTAATAGGTTACAGTATGTTGATGTAAATGGCTTTGTCTAAACCATATCCCCCTTTCAACAGAATACCTCAAGGGTCTGTACTCGGACCTCTTCTATTTCTTTTATTTATTACTATCACCAGTTTTATTTCAAGTAGAAGATTACTCTTTGCCGATGACCTTAAGATATTTGCTAAAATAGATTCCGTTCATGATTGTGAATTGCTTCAATCCGACATATTACGATTGCTTCAGTGGTGTTCATCAAATAGTTTATCTCTTAATACCGATAAATGTGTATTAATGTCGTACAGCAGTAGTATTTCTTCTATATTATTTGATTATTCGCTAGCAAACACTAGAATTTCACGTGTATCATCTGTTAAGGACTTGGGTATAACATTTTATCTCAACCTTTCATTTGAGTACCATGTAGATAGTATAGTTAAACAATCATTACAGACATTAGGTTTCGTAATCCATAGCACATCATTGTTCACTAACATTGATTGTCTTAGAACTCTATACTTTGCTCTAATTCGTATATGTTAGAATGTGGTTCCCTTATCTGGTTGCTTTTCTATAAAAAAAAACCTCTCTTTGAATAGAGAAAGTCTAAAGAAAATTTCTGAAATTTTTGTATTACAAAAAGTATAAGCTTTATTCTTCTTGTGGTTATCCTTACTCGGATCTTATTTTAGAATTTAGTGTTCTATTCATACATTCATGTAGAGTGATATTGGATATAATGCATCTATACAAACTCCTAAACAACCATCTTTATGATCCAGTTAATGTCTTTCATAAATCTACATGTACCACCTACGTTAAGTACAAATACTTCTACCTTTCACTTAAATTTTGCTA
Source organism: Platerodrilus igneus (assembly GCA_036346225.1). Classification (NCBI taxonomy): domain Eukaryota; kingdom Metazoa; phylum Arthropoda; class Insecta; order Coleoptera; family Lycidae; genus Platerodrilus; species Platerodrilus igneus. The sequence goes on along the minus strand of JARFIW010000951.1, from coordinate 1,855,369 downwards.
AAATTAACACCTATAAGAACTCTCCGACATTCTGTCCCTCTCTTTTAATAACTTATCTGACAATTTGGATATCTCGGCTCCTTCACTTCGTCTGTTTAGGGAAACCTTTACTGTGGCTGTTGTACCTATATATCTGTAATGCATCTCTTGTTTATTACTTAGTGTTTAGTCCATAATTTAGCTGATTATATGTAATTATATTGCCGGTTCGTATTGTATTTGGTATTATAATCATATTTATATTAATCTATATTGCATTTTCTATTATATTTTATTCATATTGACATCAACAATTAATTATTATGTATTTTATTATTCCTTATTATGTAATTTGATTGTTCGTTATTTTGTCTATGTTTATAGTTTATTGTGACTTCATAGTTGGATTACTATTATCCACGTGAGTCGATTTTAATAATTAATATGTAAACTTTCTTTCAGTTTAAAAATTCAGTTACAATTTGTTCGAACTTGTCATTTTCTTAATTCAAAATCGACTGCAGTTTCTTTCAAAATTTTAATCTAAAATTATCTGAAGTATGGTCATGACATATAAACTCATGTATGACTTTTTGAAATAGTAACAAAACAACACGACCTACTCTATAGGTATATATTATTATTTTTTCTTTGATAATGTAGGAAGGAAACATTTGCCATAGTTAGTTTTGACACTTGTATCTTCGGTTATTAATTTTTTTCTAAGTTTGCAAATTATCTCACATTAATTAAAACGAATATTAAAACGAAAACATTTTTATTAGTAATTCATCACAGAACGAATGCCTTGAAATCTACATTTAAAATTCTAAGTGCAACTTGTGGTAGTGAAGATTGTGAATTATTTTACCAGAGCAAGAGCCAATCGGGGAAATTCTTTTGATTGATGTAAAACGACATGAAAAATGGAATTAAAAAAGAGTTCCCATGCTTCAAAGTGATAAAAAGTTTCAAACTCGAATTTTTAAAAAAATCTTACTCGAAAGGGTTAATGAATCATTTTATTATATTTATTAAATGATTTGCATACACATTTATATGAATATAATTATCAATTTTATTGTTATATGGGTACTTCGTTAATAAATATAATAATAACAATAAAAAAAAGTAGTATGGCCAAACTGGCATAAATTCCATACTTGACCAAACAAGTGAACAAAATACAAATATTTAAAGATTAATATTAAAAAATTCAACTTTTAAAAAAGCAAAGCAACTTAAAAAAGTTATGTATAACTTTCGATTTGTTTGCATACACATGCCAACATTTCATTACTACATTTGACGTTATCCTAAAGTTAAATTGAATGGACCATAGCAGTGATTTAATTAAAAATATACCTCATGATGATGTAACTTAAAATATGACCATAGTCAAGCAAATTTTTAATTATGAGATTACATTGTTTCTAAAAATCAGGTAGCAGTGTGTTTCTCATGTTAAAAACTTGACCACTTTAGAATTGAATGAAATACATATTGTTGTAATTACTACTGATCTAACAACTTTTAACTTTAGGGGGAAGAACAAATGGAAAATGAAACAGATGAGCAATTTGAAGAACGTGTATTAAATAAGAGAGCATTTCAAGTGTTTACCCAAGTTCGATCAAAATTACTACGAACAGATAGTCTTAATTTTTCTGATATGTGCCGAAAACATACTCGAAAGCAGGTATGTATTTATGAGATCATGTAGCTGTTAATAAAAATACCCCTAATTTTCAGGCAGCGCAAAAGTTCTATAGTTTACTGGTACTAAAAAAATTCCATGTACTAGAATTAGAACAAGAAGATGCATATGATGAAATCTATGTAACCCGTGGTACAAAATTTGAGAGCCCAAATCTGTAAAAAGTGTATAAAAGATTAATGCTGTTTTATTTTTTTAGGTTATAGTTTATATGTTAGAAGTAAGTGGCGACAAAAAGAAGACTTACTAAGAAAATTAACTCTTTCTCTAGTGACATAAGTGAAAATGGAATTTATTTATTTTAAATAGAGTCTATAGGTCAAAATTATTCACCAAAGCATTGCATAAATCATTACAAATTTTATACATCAGTTAAGGTAAAAAAATTTAGGATTAAGTAAAAGGTTTTACAAATCTCTTTACAGTATTGTTATTTTTGTTTATTACTAATTTACATTTTTAATATGTCGACAATAACTAGGACTTATATAGTGCATGGGCTATGATTTTAAGTTTTTATATGTGGTTGACAATCTATTGTTCATGCTTTTGCAACTTATTACTTTTATGCATTTTCCAGTAACAACAATTTAGATGCACACAAACTAAATACCATGCTATATTTTATTATTTAAAATGCAAGTGAAATGATTTTTCGTGTCCGAACTAAAACCGTTTATAATTATTTCATGTTGTTATGTTGAGCATACGAATTGTTTATTTAAAAAAAACATAAGTGCATCGAACACATGAATCAATTAACGACGTTTTGAAGCATAATTGTTTAGCAATCGCTATAATTGTTATATCAAAAAGTACTAATTTTAAACAGTTTGTATTGTTTTAAACACAAAAATGATTTACGAACTTGTGATCATTAAAAACAACGTAATTAGCAGCGATACCCTAGATCATGAAATGTTTGTGATTAATTTTATTTTAGCCGTTCACATAGACATATATAAAACATAATGCAGCTTACTATATTTAAACACTACATAAAAAACAAGAATATATTTAAAATTTAAGTTGGGTCAATTATTCATCAATTAGTATTATGTAGTTGAATGGTGGTAGGAATTTAAAGTAATGGAATAATTGACAACTTATTTTTTAGAAAAATATTTGCAGTTTAACGGAATTCAACTGGTTTTGTATAGTAAATAGTCTTGTCGATGTGCTAAAGTTGCCTGTTTATTTTTGCATAGTTTTTGATATCGATATAGTCATGATTTTAAAAATGGTGAGCTTTCACCAATGTATTACAGTTCTTTTCACGACGACTGTACATGCACATTTCTCCGAAAATCTAAAAGATAAAAGTATGAAATTTTATTTGTGGAGTTTCTTTGATATGCCAAGTTGATCTAAAGTATGCTCGTTTGGACAACAGTTCCGGTGATACTGAAAGTTGATGTTAATTTTGTTATTTTAAATAGCACACTTTATATTTTTGCATTTTTAGATTTTACACGTAATTTTAAGTTATATTCACCGAATGTCATCTCAATATTTTACAATTTTTAAGGTATTCAGCTTTTTATGTTTATTTTGTAAAAAACCGTAATATACTCTCTTGAAAGTAATGTAAATTTAAATGTACAGTTAAAATCCAATTATTAGCAGATTTGTTATTCGCATGTAAAATGATCATTCCAATGTATTTGTTTCCATTCAACACCATACAAGGTGAGGTGTTCAAAATTTTTGCTTAAATTTCCTTGCAATAAAAATCGAAAAGTCAATTTCTGTACATTTTTACATTTTTAAATTATTCAATCATTTTTACAATAACTTTATGTAACAGGTCCGTTTTGAAATTTAACTGTTTTTAAGTTGTTAAATTTTAAAAGGCATTTAATAATGGTTCTACTACAATAATAGCAATAAATATCGGCAATATTGTTCGGGGGGGCTGGGGCTTGGGAAAATAATTGTGGGGTAATACAATAGAAACGTTAAACTTTCATTATTATTTGCGAATGTTGGATTGTATGACGTAAAATAATAAAAATGTTATAATTAGGTTATAGCAATGAAGATTTCTTAAATTTGATAATTATTTACAGTAAATGTAATAGAATAATTAGTCGAACTTGTTGATTATTTAGTGTAGAACTCATTGAGCATTACTTGCACAGATCAAACATAGAACGCTGCAAGTTGATTTTAATAAATCCATCTCTTAACTTCTGTCTTTTATTTTAACATAATAAGGATATTCATTAAACCACTTTGAGAAATGTAAATAGACACAGTTATTTTCCAAAGCGCTCTACGAACGTTATGCCGATATATAATTCTATTATTGAAGTACAACCATTTAATGTCTTTAAAATCCAATAACTTAAAATCTGTTAAACTTCGAAGTAGGACTTTGTTACGTGCCATACGTGCATTAAAAAAAATTTTTTTTTGCCCATACTTTAAACTTATGATCATTTTGCATGTTTATTAGCAAATGCGACTTCCTTTCAATTCAAACAATTGTTTATCTAACAACGTGTAGAATTTTATTAAAAACTTGGATATAAATTTAAATGCTTCAAATCTATTTTAGTTTAATATGTTTAAAACATGGTTTTCAATTGTGAAAACATTTGTTTTCAGAAATATTGCAATCATTAGGTACATGTTTTATAAAAGGTTATCTCTGGTTTGCTTATCTCTACACCTTACGTTATATGAATTAGTAATTGGTTTATTCCACATTTCTATAATTTTGTACAAAAATAGAGGCAACTTTTCATACACTTCATGCACAAGTGCTTGGGTGAATGTACTCAAGTGTTGTTTTAGGACGTTTACGACCCGTTTCACTACATAAGGTGAACTTGGATTCTCCTTTATACATGGCAGTTGCTTTTGTTAGAATGAAATATTTGCTGTCGAACTATTATTTTAGATCTATCTTATGACTTGTAACGGTCCGATTTACGAGATATTCCTATAAAAATTCACTGATATTGTTAATATGGATTTTGTGATAAGACAGAAGTAGTATGTTCTAGTTGCCAAGTTGTATAAATTTAGTGTTGAATCTGCCTGACTGTATCAGTAATCGCAGATAAACAAATGGGATCCTACCACTAATGAATTTATAATATGGAATTCTGAAATTAGTTTGTACGAAGTTGCTTCTTTGAGAGATGGAATTTTTCCAACAAGTAAATTATCTACTGCAATTGGTGTTAATTTACTTTCAACTAATTCAACCCATCGCTATGTAACATGTATAGACATATATCCTAGGTAAGATGATGATTTACTACAGATATCGGTCAAGGGAATTGAAGAGAAAAATAATTGGTATAGTTTTTTGGTTAAGTTTTTCGGGTTACTCATCCCACAACGAGGTGTTACGTGGTTGAAATTAAACTTACTTCACTCAAATTGTCCGAATATGCTAATGCAGACAGCTTTTTTCTTGTTTGGGTATTAATTATAAAATAAAATTTTCTATCTATATAAAAATTTAGAGTACATTGTGCTTTAAGTGTGATATTTTTCTTAATAATTTTTGCAACTACGATGAAGTGCGTTTCAACTCGTAAATGGGTTCTTTCTTTAATACTGTAATTTACCATTACAATTTTTTTTTATTTATCAAGAATTACTTGTGTACAATATGTATGTATAGGGTTTGTTTGACTATTTTAACTGCTGTTTTATGTAAATAGTAAGATTGAAGATATATAAATTTTTAATTGCTGGTTTATGTATATATTAGGATGGAGAATAGTGACTGGAAACCATTCACTATATATTTTTCTAATTTCTGTATTATATAAATATTAGGATTGACATAATTAAAGAAGGATATTAATTGTATTTGTGAAGATTTTTGCACTATGTAAATCCTCCGGAATATGCTGGGTAAATTTTTCTATGCGGGTTGGTTTTCCTTTTATAATATAACATGTTGATTTCTTAAGGATTTCTAAATAAGTTTTCTTTCTTGAGGTTTCCCTTTTCTTTCTTTGTGACCAACACTACTCTACGACGTTTTAGCTAGCACGGCATTACTACTTTCGATTCCTTTTTTTTTTCGCCACTTAATGCGGGATGGTTTCTTTGCTTGCTTTACTACTTTCTTTTTTGTTTACACTGATTGCCGTAACAAAATTGGCGTCTCGAGTGGGCGCCAATTTTGTTATGGTAATCCATGTGGACAAGAACGAAAAAGTAAAGCAAGTAAAAAAAATAACCTGCACTAAGTACCACAACAAAAAAGAAAAAAGGAGTTCAAATAAGTAATGCCGTGCTAGCTAAAACATCGTAGAATGGGGTCGGTCAGGAAGAAAGAGAAAGGAATTTTATGTACAAACCTCTAGTTAAAACAAAGTGAGATACCAAAGAGAACATTTACAAAACCTCTAGTTAATAAAAATTTACGCCAAATAATTAATACCTTCTGACTTACCTTTCCTTAATTTTTACCCTCAATCGTAATATTTATATACAACAGCAATTAAAAAGATTTTAAATAGCAAGCAGAAAAATCTACACAAAACATAATTAAAAAAAAAATGAACAAAATATATACATAGGGAACCATTTTTCAAACCCTGTGACTACCACAAAATGTAAAATATTCATTTGGAAAAGCCTATACTTACAGGACCCGTATGGGGTGTTTAAACTCTAACCTGAATATAAAGCAAAATTACACAAAAATATAGAATGAGACTGCTTTCACTCCGATGGTGACCGCAGATTTTTAAATATTAGTTACAAAAAAAAGGTATTTACTTACATGTTTACATCAATGAAGGACCCATCTACCAGTTGAAATGCATTTCGCCCATAGGCGGTCCTGAAGTAGGTACTAATATCACTCCTAAACATTGAGGTAACTCTAAAAGAAAAAAGGTATATAGCAAAAAAGTTATAAACCGTAATTGTTAAGTTTATTCAATACTCGACCAGATACAGCTGCCTTAATATGCTTACAACGAAATAAAATCTTTTTTGACACAGATGAGTAACAAAGAAAATCCACACCCAAGTTATCGCTGATGGAGAGGTCATTAAATGATACAGGATATGATTTTCTATTGAGACATGCCAACCTCTTGTAGTCGATATCTGTTGGAACACGCGGCACCTCAAACTTGCATCTATGTTAATTCGACTTTACAGTACTACCCTGCCCAGGATACGCCAACATAACTGCCTTATAATTTTTTCGAACGCGTTAATGGCGCTAGCGTGAGGTATTTGGTATTCATTGTTTACCCTAGACCCTCTATTTTACACTATGGTAAATTTAATTTATACAACATAACTCGAATCATACTACCATTTAATAGCGTATATTTTAATTCATGCTATAAATGTTACCAAGGAAAAGACAGACCATTGTTAGACAACGAAACTCGCATAACAAACTTATTGTTTTTAATATTTAAAAAAGGTAACCGCTACATTATCCGTAACACCGTTAGACAACAGCCCCATTCCTCTCGAAGACATTCGGCACAGTAATAATTTTTATTCGTCCTGCAACTTTCCTTGTAAATATTCATGTGTAGATAATCCGCCACGTGAAAGGTATTATATTTTCCTTTCACAATATTTTTCTGTCTATAATCAACCACCTGCCGATAACAAAGACATCCAAACATTTGTATTTGCACTTACGTTGGAAAATCCGTTAATTAATCTTATGTAGTGAACATTTTGACCTACTACACAACATGAAAATTGCATCAAATTTAAGAACTTTTTAAGTACTCGTATGTGTTGCCTACCTTCACATATAAATTTATAGAAAATGTAGCTAAAACCCAATTAATAACGTGATGTTAAAGATAGTCTAGTAGTAAGTGACCCGAAATAACCAAATTGTTGTGATAAACAACCCACGTTCTAAACTTATTTAAGCAAAGCACATATTGTTACAAATAAGTACGACGTTTTATACTTATTAGAATATTTCCGAAGCAAATATTGTGATAAATAAATACCAACTTTAATACTATATCCAAAATAAAATAGATTTCCGTACTTTATAAGTAATAAAATTCTAGACTTTACATTATGAAAATAGAATAGATTTAACATATTTAAATTTCTAACTGAATATTTAATAAAAATTCTACAGGATGTTAGATAAGTGAGCGTTTACATTGAAAGGGAGTTGCACTTGCTAATAAACAAGCAAAATGACTGAATACAATAAGGAACATTAAGTTTAATTACATATGAACGAAAATATTTACCTACAGGGGTGGCACGTAACAACTTGTCACATAGAGTTGCCCTAAAGCGAACAATTTAGAAATGTAAAAAATACAGGGTGTTCCATTTAGAAAAATTCACTTTTGCAGTTTTTCATGTAGAAAAATGTAAGCAATTATTCTGAACACCTCTTGTGATGTCAAATGGAAACAAATGCAATGGAATGATTATCTTACATTTGATTAACAAATTTGCTAATAATTAGTTTTTAACTGTAAATTTAAATATAAATTACTTTCAAAGGAGTATCAGTGTTTATTACAAAAAAGAACAGAAATCTAAATATCTCAAAAATGGTAAAATATTGATGTATGGTTTATCAAATGAATTAGACTTAAAATTGTGTAACATTTAAAACTGCAGAAAGATACAGGGTGTTCCATTTAAAATAACAAAGATATTAACAGCTTCCAGTATAATCGGAAATGCTGTGTAAACGAAAATATTTTAGATCGATTCAAATTGTTGAAAGTACTTCTGGTACAAAATTTCATACTTCTATCTCTTTTATTTTCTGATTAACGTGTAATGCATTGTCGTTGTGAAAAGCCCTGTATAAATACGGCTATAGATGTAGCACACAGTTCAAATAACAGTATGCCTTTAAATCTATTCCTGCACACTTGGAAATGCGAGATTGTGAGGTTGATTATCAAGAATAGTGTTATGATAGTATCTGGCCGTCTAATAATTAACAATCGTACATATGTGGATTGTGTTTCATATACTTATCTATGTGATGTGCTAAAGTAATTGTTACTGTAGTTGGAAGTCATATCTGGATAAATATTAACAAATAATGATACATTAAGGTAATGAATTTTAATATAGGTGTACAAATTGAGGTCAAACGTATTTTTATTTTAGGTCAATTAACCGTTAAAAATGCCAGTGATAATATGTAATAAAGTTCTTATTAAAATTATCATAATGGCGTAGTTCATTTTACGGATCAGTGGTGTGACGTAACAAACAGAATTTTTTATTGCTAAATGTAATCCATTGTGAACTTACGTAATTATTAGGGACAAATATATTTTAAAGATTGGCAGCCATTAGTGCTATTGCCACTAATAGTTTTGCGAATTTCTTTATATCATTTGATATTGTCAGCTTACCTATTTTACAAATTTTTTTTATTTCATTTAGGCCTAATGAAAACATGAAAAAATAGATTTGACGGAAGTGAATGGATGCATTACATGTGATTTTCCAATGCTCCACCCGAAGGTACTACATTGGCCAGGAAGCGAGTTTTTACCTGGAAAATTTTGAATTTTGCGAATCCTTGCTGTTCGAGCAAGGTAGGGATCTTTAACGTGCGTGACAATACTCACACACGGGACCTCCATTTTACCTCTCATCCGAACGAGGGTGTATTTTTGCGAAAAATGCTCGCCTAACATTTTTCAAGCGGACCGTGTCGGGATTCGAACCCGGGACCTTGGGTGTAGTAGTCACACACATACCACTACGCCACGGAGCCGCCTTAGTAGTGAATGGATGCAGCAGAAGAATTTCAATCGAACACGATTTATTCAATAAAAGCCTACTTTTTAGCGTGTCGTGTTGTACAAATCCAATACAAAAAAGGACATTCAAATTAACTTCAGCCACAGTAGTGCAGTGGCAAAAACTCTGGCTACTGTGCTGATTGTACCAGTTCGATGCCCTGTTGCACTGTTTTTTTCCCTTTTACTTGGACTTTTTAAACAACTGCCGGCATTAATATGCATACCAGGATTCGAAACAACTTTCTACGCTTTAATATGGTCTAAAATACGTACGTTTTCTTTGTTAAATGACGAACAAACATTAAACGTGTTAAAAGTCGGTCTAACTACTTGTACAAATTTTTCAGTTAATATAAATATTACCCAGTTACATAATAAAGTATTTGTTGGCACTTGCACTTATAATAAGCAACACCTGTAGAGTTTGTAAGTGGTGAAAAGAACAAAAAGGGAATTTAATATTTAATTAATGCAAAAGTTAGGTTATGTATATACATGACAAACGAATCTTTAGAAAATAAATATATTTGAACAGTGATAACATGACAGTATGTAGCGCATATGACGTCACACCACTTATCCGTGAAATGAGCCATATAACAATATCCAGCGCATCTTTATAAATGTTCACAGAAGAAGCAACTTGCTATAAATAATCATATGCGCTGCGCTGTCCAATGGCACGATTTTTATAGTCTGTACTAAATTTCACGTGTGACTAACATCAGTTTAAAGTTATACTAGCTCATTTGAGTTCAAAATATAAGCTTGATATTTTGATCATTTAACACAAGAATGTATTGTTTCAAACTGTATATACCTGTACTTGATTTGCTGCTTCTTGGTTTTCATTTCATTGGCTTCCTTGGGAACCTAATAAATCAGTATCTATAAAATAGGAAGGTTATACTTTGTGTGAGTGATTTATTGAGTGCTGTTTTTATGCAGTAAAATGATTTTCCTTATATTGTTTAGGAATACCTTTTTACTAAAAAAGTGCCAAAAAGGCAAATGTATACAAAAGCTATTTTTGATACAAATTTGTGAAACTTTTTGTGCACTAGTCGTATTTTTAAGCACAAGTTTCAGGTTCGTGCGTGCCTTATAAATACATATGCGTAAAAACATTCATGTACATGTGTCGTACTTTAAATCAAGAGTACCGGCAAATGAAAAATATAATTACTGCAGAACCATATTTTGTTATATTGTGTGAAATTTTTCTTATATTTTCAGCTATGTATATAGAATACAAAAAACAATCATTTATTTGAATTAATATTACTAGTTAAGTTGGAATGATTATTCATATTAACTGTTTTTGAGACCCTTGATTTTGCGTTACAATTTCTTTATTGACTATTGAGAAGTTGTAGGCTACTTTGTTAGAACTGGATTGCAAATTTCCTATTTTTTATCCCAAAAAATTTTTTGTTTTTTGTTCTGCATGGAATGTTTAGTGTAGCCTTCTGCTACATTCGCCAATTTCCAACCTACGTGTTGCTTTATGGCAGTTGTTTGCAATCTCCAAGAAAATATGCTAACAAATGTCTTAAGCTATGATTCTTGTATGTGGTGTTTGTAAATTTAGAAAGGTTTTTATTAGTGATGAAATTATTCCGAATTGGTGTATATTTGAAAGCGTTGTGTGAGAAAAATCATTTTATAGTAGGATTGTCGTTTCGGCAACACATTTCCTATATATTTCTAAAAAGCAGGGGCGACAAATGCAAATCTCTTGGCCTTTTCCTTCGAGTGAGGTTTCTCAAATATTAATTACACAACTCGTGGCATCAGTAGGCACCAGCAATACAGAATATGGCCTTCTCAAAAAAAAACTACTAAATTGCATGTTAATTTAAAATGATGCCACAGAAAGTATAAGTTTTAAACTGAATGTCTAAATCTGAACAATTTGATATAGTGTTAGGTTATGTGCATAGGCATATGTTATTTTTTCTTTTTTGTCTTCATCATACGAAAATTGAGTGGAACTCGATTGACAAAATATTGGCAGGTATACAATGGTGAGATTCTCTGACTTTTTTTGGTTTGTTTTTTAGATTGAGCATTTTAAGTTTCATTAGGTTGTCAAATTTACTTGTGTTTATATTTTTATCGAAGCTGAATGTGTTCTTTAACAAAGAATAATGCAACTACATGGTTGCTGATTTCTAATATTCTATCCTTTGGGAAAAATATCCAATGAAAACTTTCATCTACTGTTTGACTTTCTTCTCGTTACATCAATTTAAAAAGTCTACATATATCTTGATATAGGTTTTTATTGATTTTTCATGTAGAAGAATGGAGAGTCAACAGAAAGCTAGGCTCATGAAATAAAACTCAACATTAAAGAATGTGAAGAAGTTCTATTGTCTTAAAGAGCAGACGATACTAACAAAATTGGACAAATATATCAGACATGCTGAAACTTACAGTCTTAAAAGATTTAGTAGCAGCAGACTTCCCATTGTAGATTCAATGCCATACAAAAATCAAACTGCACTATTATACAAAATGCATTTCAGTAAAATACAAAGATATTCCAATTTATATCCGAACTAATATCAAAACTAAACTTGACTAATGTGCATACAGCAAACAAGTTCTGCAAAATGTATTAGTTAGTAAGAAATTTACGTTTCCTTCTTTTTGTTTCTCTAATTTACTTTTTTTTTTCGAAATAACTCTTGAGTATGATGCTATGAGAACCAGAAGTTAGTGACTAATGTATGAGTAACAAACTTGTAACATTTCTGGAAAGTTACCTGCTTATAATCGTCGCCAAACAAAAACCAGGAAGAACCTTTTCTGACTATAATTGAATTGTTTGTAAAATGTAATGTTGACGAAATCTAAAAAACTACTGTTAATGGCATATGCAATTTTATGATTTTATTAAGGGACTGCCAAAGAAATTTCAGATAAAAAGGTTTCTTATCAACGAAGACAACGAATTAAGACTGATTTCACAGAAGTGCCTTATGTGTAGTTTTAAAATTATGACATGTACATACTGAATCTATTTAATTGTGCAGTGAGTAAAATAAAAATTAAATAAGAAATCTTTTTGAGTGCACGAGAAATTTCTTTCGGAAGTATATAAAATTAAAATTGGTTTGTGGTAAATTTTCTGAAATTGAACAATACAAAATGTCATGAATATTTACCACTAAAAGGTATTATGTTTTTGAGTTATGTCTATCCTTGTATACTTAATATGTATTCTATGTTAAATGCTATCAGCTTTTTAATACATAGTATAGTTTTCTCTATCTGATGTGATTTTGGAGTTAATAGTTTACTTACAGCATCCTTGCTAATGTCGTTTTGCGATTAATTTTATATAATAAGATTCTGTTTTTTAAACGGCAGATAGCAAAACATGTTGCCATTGACTAAGATTGGATAAATATTTGTATTGTAGTAATAATGAAAAAATTTTGAAATAAATATTCTTTAATTCTAATAATTACAAATTTAAATGTTAACATTTTAATTATCGAGATAATTTTGAAATGTCTTATTAGCGACACTTATTTATAAGTAAATTTGAGCTCAACGTGTACTAGCGTTGTTGGGATTGTAGGAGTATCGATGTTGGCACTAAACGTATTGATCATCAATTGACCAATTATCAGCGAGTAATACTAAATTTATCTAAAATATTTTGTGTGAAATTTTCTTCTGCTGTTTATATTCTGACAGTTTTTAATGTCACTTTTATTCTAAACTTGACTTAAATTCAAATATATATGTCAATATTGATTGTACCAGTTGCAGAATAGGCTTGGGAATTCTATGCTGGTCATTTCTGTTATTTGTACTGTGAATGATTATACACGAGCAGATGACGTATAGGAACTAATTCTGTGTATTTGTGGAGTGAATTTTTAAGGAATACATGTATAATGAACATTTTTACTATCAAGAAAGGCTCCTGTTATATCAAATAGTATTATTTTTCGCTTATTTCTGGGACATGCCACATAAATGTCGATACAATTTAATGTAAAGCCTGCATAGGTATTTTCATGTTAAATTGGTTATAGTTTTCTGGAAACAAATTCAGTGGGCATGCGTGTGCTTCGTTAATCTGGATTTGAGAAATTATTTTTGCCATTCTTTTCTCTGACTATTTTATTATCTTTCTACAAAAAATTAAAATAATTCATCTGTAGCATTAATTCTTTAAATATATTTAAGCAAAACCAAATCTCTAAACATAGTCGGTTATAATTTTTAGGTTAATCGATTAATACTGACAAATGTTACCATAATTGGAACGTCATTATTAATTCTATTGATAAGTTAAACTTGTACAAAGTTGTATTGTGTTTAGATATTGTTGTAAAAACGTACTAGCTTTTGATTTGCTAAGCCAATGTTAATTTGTAAATGTTGCTCGTGCTGACAAGTTGTGCAGCAAAACTTTAGATCAGCTATGATCTACTTTGCACTTATAACATTAATAATTATAATCTTGCTGTATATTTATAGGATTATTTTGTAATTAGGTATTGGGTTTTCTAGTTATTTATTTTTACCGATAATTTATAAATATTATTTTGTTCGGGTAACCTATTCTTATTTTTTGGTAATATTAGAAACATTGTGCTCTTTTGAGTATTTAATCAACTTTTAATTTGTAGAACCATTGATCATGGTTATTTTAAAATATGGAATTTACAGTGGTATTTGTTGTATATATTTCTTGTCTTTTTGTATTTTTAAACAACTGACTTTACTTAGTTCAGAATTTTATTAGTTCAAGTATATATTAAGTAGTATTATACATAATCATATTAGTTTACAAACGACCTTGTATATACTGTAATAGTTGTTGAACTTTTTAATTTAACAGTGTTTATTATGGTAAATGTTTTAACAGATATTATGAAACTATTAGGGGTAAGTAATTTTTATTTTAAGGGTTGAATTATTGTTTTATAAAATACATGTTACCATTAAAAAATAGATTCAATTAAGAAGCGATCAAGTATTACGACTATAACAATGAAACATTTTTGGACAAGAGAGAGTAATTGATATATTTCTTAGTAGGTAATTTTTATTTACATATTTGCGACATCAAAGCAATATGGCTGTGTGCAGTAGTTACCAACTGCTGCTAAGATTGTGTAATATAATAAATAATAACGAACTCTTGTCCATCAGCATGTTTAAAAGTAATATAAAATATTTTGATAGCTGTTAGAGAAAGATTATAGCCTGCAATTGCAAAATTCTATTCTCAATGCTGAAAAATTTTAATTTCTGAATTTAACAATCTTCAATCCCAATACATATTAGATTCTCACAATGCATACACTTTAGTTTCTTGGAATGCTTGTGATCACCATTTTATATTTGAAAGGTTTGCTCAAGATCTAATAGACCACTATTACACTATCATTGTCATTATTGCAGCAACATTACAATTTATTTCCAATATGAAATGTATGGGTTACCATTTGCTGCTTATCTTCATTTAAATTGTCTTATTATTTTGTGGCACTTTAATTGGATACTACACCACTTACTCTGTATAGTTTATTTAGAAGTATAGTTGCATGATTTTAATTTTTGTCCTACATCTTTTGGTTAACAAGCAACTCGAACCTATGATTTTGTTGTAGTGTTCTGCAATGTGGTGTATGTTATTTATCTACTTTCGAAATTTTTCCAATTAAATTTCAATCAATTTAAATTAGTTTACAAGATCAGAGAATGAGTCTTATATTAATCCGCTAATTCTAGAGTGAAAATTTAAATCACTAAATTTAATTTCGTGATTCAAAATTGAAAAGAGAATCTTTAAATTTGGAGTGAGGTTTTGTTTTGGGATTGCAGGTTTTAATACTAAAGCAGTTGTTTTTAGTGCTTTGAATACCGTTCTATTTAAATTTTTTACTATAGATATATTAATTTTGTATCTATGGTTTGTGCATGAATTCTTATTAAAACTTTTTAAAATGGAACTATGAAGGATTTCGGTGAAGAGGATTACGCTATAAAACTAAACTTTAATATTTATGTTCAGAATTTTTATGTAGTTAATATATATTATTGTATGTATAGTTGCATGATACTGTCTTATTTCTATTAGGTTCAAGCAGCGGAAAATAATGGTAATCATTATATGAATTTTGTTTTGTACCCTGAACATTTTAGAAGTATCTTCAGTTTTATATGCTAAAAAGTGTTCCTGTGTAATTGGTAAGCAATCATGGTTTTAGTAAAGGTTTTTTTAGAGTGCAGCACAAACTATGAAAACTTCATAGAAATCTTGCATTTACACGGATTTTTTTAAATGTCAATAGTTTAATTTGTGTTTGTTTATTGTAAATAACAATTTTATAAAATAGTGATGCAAATGATATTGCCAACACAAGTATTTAAAGAAGTTAGTTTTGTGTATGTACCGCCATTGCCACCGCCCACACACATGCCCACAAAACATGTAATCATACCATAACAAGCATGGCATAGTTGATTCATTATTCCTTCTCATATATCTGTTTTAAGTGATAGCAAATTTGTGGTTGCTTTTTGAGGTTCTGTTTTCAATTATGGCAATTCATGATCATTCGTCGTGCTCTTAACTGAATGTGACAAATATCTTAGCCTCGAACTTTATCGTCATCATGGACATGATGTTATATAATAAAAATCTAGGTAAATTATAAAGTACAAATACCTCCAATCACTTTTTATTTTATGGATGAAGTGAAATATAAAATCTTGTGTGGTGCATACAAGATTTTATATTTCACTTCATCCATAAAATAAAAAGTGATTAGAGGTATTTATATTTTATAATTTACCTATAAAATCTTGTTTGCACCACCTTTTTATTGGATGATTACCCCCATTGAGCGACTCAATCCAGTCTTTGGGCTGGATGAGTCGATCTCTGGGCGTAATTATTTTAATAACAAACTTTGTGCATAAATAGTCATTAATTTATTATGAGCCTATCACAGATTGTTAGTGAATACATGAATTATCCTTTCATAGTTTGTGCTGTTGGGGCTTTGACATCTTAAAGTAGTGTAGAACAATTTTTTCCATTTAAGATTTTGTATCAGAAATGTTTTTAAAAATAATAGATTGCATGTTTTTATCAAATAGCTTAATGTCCATTATTTTTAGGTAGGGATTACATATTTTGTATATTTATTTACTGTTTTCATACTGATTTTCACATTCTTATCATGTTTGTTTCTGGAAATGCTTAAGTTACAATCGGTTGCATGAACAACACTACAAAATTATTCTTCAGGTGTGACACAGCAGGAGTTAAAACTCAAAATAATTTTAAATTGCATGGCCATTGAATGACTCATTTGTAAAGTTTCTATTTGTTGCTTAATCATAAAATGTTCCAATTCCTTTTGTTTTGCTACAAAATTGATTTTAAATTTTAGTGAAATAATTATTAAAATGACGAAAAGGTTGAAGCCATCAAACTTATTGCTATAAATAATCAGGATTGAAATTCAAATATCAGTTTCAAGTAAAGTGATGAGTCTTTGATGGACGATTGTCCCAGAAAAATTAACCTTCTGCTTTGTTTGATGGTCTGATTGGCTATTCAAATGCACTTCTGTAGTCAATTTACAGTCTAAAAAACTATTTCCATTCTTTCTGCTTTGAAATATACTGTATTGGACTATGTCATGAGTTTAATGTTGCCATTAATGAAATACTTTTGCTCTAAAGAATGGTGGTTAAGTAATAAAAACTTGAGGAGCTTCTGATCATCGTTATTTAAACTTTTTGGAAGGTTGATAACTCTTCGTCAAAGCTAGAAATATGTTTTACATGAAATTGGCTATCTTTTGATATAAAAACGTTTGTTTTATATTTTTGACAAATGTCAATTGATGGGGGGTATTGTGAATAAGCATTTGTGATTTCGGGGGTGTTGTATGATTCATTGTATTATAGGAAAGTAGACGTATCTCACTTTTTTTTATAGTGAAATAATTGCAAGTGACCCAGTGTTTAATTATTTACAATATTTTATGTTGTAACATCACATCTACAAAATTATTTCATTTCAATGTAAAACATTGTTTTATTACATATTGTGTTTCACATTTTGAAACAGAATAAGAGAGTCAAATGTGTTTACGTTAAGTAGGAGTTGGGGCAGGTAGTTTAATGTATTTGTGTTAACTAAATTATGCAAAATGTGTGTTTATTTTCTTATGCTTACAAAAGAAAACCTTGATTCTATTCAAATTAAAAATGAACTATATAATAAAACAAGTTGAAAATGCAAGGCATTGTCGCAACGAACTTCCAAATGTAGACTTACTTTAAAACAAATTAAAGAAATTAAAATTATTATGTTGTAATAATTATAAGTATTCAGATAAAACCAAAAATTTATAAACAACAAAAGAGACATTTTAATATATTTTATTTTATTGAATAAATATTTTAAAAGCTATATATTAGTTCTCATCAATAAGATAAGAAATTTTTTTTGTTTTTTTATATGAATCTAATTATTTTCGGTAATCAAAATTTAAGTTTAAACAATGTCTATAATATTGGAATAATTGGCATGAAATGCCATAAATTGTTCAAATATGTGTCGCATATTGATTTTAAACTTATTTAAAATTTTAATTATCCTGTGGATTTTCCGGGGCTCGGCGTCCCCGTGGCCCGATTTTAACTGACATCAAAACTTAAGCTCTGGACACCGAGCTGAATCGATTGATGTATCACACATTGATGTCCGACCATTAAAAAGGCCTCGGACACACAGACAAATAGATTTCATAAACGAACGAAGTTTGTTGATAATATATTGCATGTTTCTATAATATGATATATTGCCTATTTTAATTTAATTTGTAGAGAAAGCATATTGATTTGATAGCTGTAGTAACTTGAAATTTCATGTAATCATTTTTGTTAAGAATTTGTAACGTGTTATTAAGTTCTTCGGCGAACTATGACAAAAATAAATGAAATTAATGCATGTTGGATTTGTAGAAGTTAACATTAATAGAATAATACAATTCAATTCTTTCAATGACCACATTTTAATAAATATATGTCTTTAATCGCACAATTCTGTCCGACATACTGATTTTTTAAATGAATTTTTTTTTCTATGCTGCTTGAGTATTTAATTTATGATTCAAAATGACGTTTTGGTTGCTGTTTTAATTCTTTGCTTAATTTCTATACTTTATGTAAATTAACATCTGCAAGCTAATTCATGTCACTCATATCTTGTATTCCTGTTTAATTTTAAATCTACGTCTAATTTATGTTGAAAATAATAATTTGTTAATATTTTGGGCTATCAAAAATATCGTGCTCCTTATATTAAATATGATTGTAGTGCGCATATTTTGCAGTTGCCCAAACAATTACACTAATATATCTTGCAAATATAAAACAATTTGTTGAACAAAATATTTTTAATCCTTAAAACGACATCATATTGTCATGATTTTTGAGTTTGCCGATATTGTCATTTCTAAATGCCTGTATTTATAGCTGTGCATCTATTTTGTTCTTGAAAAATTATTTGTTATTTACATTTTCTGTAAATGCTCTGAATTAGTCTATTTTATCATTCCCTTTGCTGGTATTGTAATATAAAATGAGGTACTACCATTTGTACTGATTTTAGTTAGGTTACGTTCCTTCTAATAGTTATGTTTTAAATTAGAGATATCTAAAGCACGGGTGTTCGTAAAAATTCTAAAATTGAAACGGTAAAGTTAGATAGATTTAAAAACTGGTATTTGTTTCCTTTGTATTGTTAATAGATTTCAAAAAGGATTATGTAAGAAGGCTAAATCTAAGAATAGTTGATTAATTTAAATTTTTAAAAATGTATCGAAGTTGTTAAGGATAAATATTAGCAGCTAAGTAAATCATTTACAAAGGCGTCGCAAATTATAAATTATTTATTTTTAAATAAAAATAAACGTGGCTTTATCAGTAAAACAGGACATTGAGTATTTCTTGGTAAAGTTGTATCAATTATGGATTTTGTTAACATATTATTTTAATAATACTTTGTATGTTTATTGGTTTCAAAATAAAAAATGTATTTTCCTGAAGGTCTTAGTTTCGTACTAATGCTACTAAAATAGCGGTAATGGTAGTACCCTTCTTTATATAGATTTGTCAATATATTTAATATCAACCACCAGAAATATGTTTGCATCTTATTGTCAGTTCTTTTAACTTTTATTTATACTATATTAATTTTACATAGTTTGTTTTTGATTGTTAAATTTGGAACTGTAGTAAGAGATTTTCAATTATATGATTAATTATAGTATGGTTTTTATTTAGATATATTTTTGGGTGGAAAACTTTGAATGTTATAATAATAATTTAAACACATTTTGGTTGTGACGATATCTCATGATTCAATTTGAGTTTGTGGTGTAGTTTCATGGCTATTTGGATATCCTACGTTTAGAGCATATTGAACATTTAATTTATTAGAAGAATCGGTTACGATGAATTATTAACCAGCTTAACACATGTGAAATTTGTTGAAAACAGAAAAGGAAAAATATATTGGTTAATGATTACACAGGCGAGGAAAAAATCAAGCTAAGAAACAGTCGACCAACTACTATAAAAAGTACAACTACATTGTGTTTTACAATGGATATTGCTGCTGATTTGTTAACTATGACAACTTGAAAAAATTTATACAGTTGTAATGGACCTGTTACATGGGTAAATTCCTCTATTGTATCATTATTTGGGGCAATACTTGTATTTTTAGTAAATGAAGACAATCATTTTTCGTGATCGCATTTCATCTGGTCTGTGAAGAATCTATGATTACTAACAATCGATTGCAAATTTTGACGAAATCTTAAATGTTTGCAATAAATTTTTGGTTTGTTTAGGTTAAGTTTTGTCATTGGACACATCTGCTCAGCCAAGGTGAAATTTAATCTTTAAGGCAACTGAACATAACAGTGGAAATGGAAACGTTAATTACATTAGTCTATGCTAACTACTAATTATATCTACGCTGCTTTACATTCTATCAAAATTGGATTGAGATGCTACAGCAACTTGAAACCTCAACAGAGAGTATGATACAAGTAATGAAAAGTTCAAAAGTTTTTCACTTTAAGAAGAACCAACGTACGCCATTATGCACCAAAACGAAAATCGAATTAAGGATTGCATTTTCATCTATACTATAGGTATATGATAACTCTGTATCATGTCACTAAATTTTGTCAATTACTCTACTCTGATCTGGAACTAATAACAAAACGCATCCTTCTATGAGAGTATTTATAAAACGCACCTTCCTAATCTTCACCGTAAGAACTCAACTACACCACTGATATTACATTTCTGCACAATCTGTCCTACGACTGGTTTTTAAGTGAAATGCACCTACCTATACATAATACTTAGATACAATTGTTACCTGTAAAAGCAGGCCACTAGGGAAAAAAGTGAAAGTAACGGAATGCTCATCCAAATTATGTACAGGAAGGGGAAGAAAACAAATACCACGTAAACACAGTCGGAGATGGAAGGGTCTAAAGAACAAAACTAAAGTACATGAACCAATTCACTTTTTCTTAGAACACGTATACCTGAAATGATAATTAAACACAAAACACATGTAAAATATCTCTAATAAATCACTTTTATGAATTTAAACGAAAAAACAATATTAAATTACTGGTTTAAGGACAAACATCTGAACTCTTTCTCTTTTCGCGTATATTATTAATTAAATATAAGTAACAAACATGCTTATGGGTGTTTTGTAAACAAAAAACCACTCTATTATACACTTCTTAAGCATGGCTACTTAATTTAGGATAAGAAACCTAGGTGGCACTTAACCCTGGTAATTAATAACTATATGTATTGACACAGTAAACAACAAATTAATCATCTCTACATAGCGGCATAAACATACATATAATAAATATCGTCAAAATCTTAACTAAATACAAACAATATTAACTATAAGAATAAGAAGCAACACTCAAATAGTATCCTGAATCCTAGTAGCAGTGCCGTAAGTGAACTATGGTATGGGTGTGCTGTGAAAATTTGCCGGCGAAACTAATAATACATATGTAGGCATTATATTTTTATGTGGATACCCAAGTATTAGTAAGTGATCACGAAAATAAAAGTTTAAAAAATTTCGACTAAAGCAGAAAATTTGCCACGTGGTACACACCCCCAATATTTACAGCCCTGCTAGTCAGTAAGAAAATGGCCAGAGCTCTGAAAGATATTTACTCAATGATTGTTTCCTGCAGAAATTCTGTTCTCAATTTTCAAATGTCACTTCGTTAATGTTTACAATTTGTCAAAATGTAGGTGAATTATTAAAACTTTGATAATGTCTAAACCTAAAAAGTGTGAATATTCTTGTGCTGTTGAATCCTGCAATATACGAAATGATGGTACCATCAGTTTCTTCCATTTTTCGAAAGATCTTGAGAGGTGAACATTGTTTCTAAATGTTTGATTTAAATTTCTATGTAATTACATTGACTCGTTTCTGAAGTAGATCTGTTAATAAAAATTGTTTCAGATGCAAAGAGTAGCTACGATTAATTTTCAGAGAGGAACTAGTGAATAGAACCGAAGTTTATGCGAATTATCGCTATAATAACTTATGTGTGTGTCCAATCATTTTGGAAACAGTATGTACCTCAATGATTTACATAATCATAATAGGTTACAGTCTTATGCTGAATCCATTAAATGCATTGCGACTATTCATCAGCGAATTATTTTACAAGCACGTATTGACAGACCATGTTTGTTCAAACAAGTAGTTAATGTTACTTCCACTGTGCCAACAGCATCACTTGCAATACCATTATTAAATCAATATGAGGTTATGCACAGAAATTATCAGAACAGGTAAAAGTATCAAATTTTAATAGCATGCATATGTTACGTAGTGCAAATGTTTCAGGACAGTCAACACTCCATTGCCGAGCCCGGTTAATACACAAATTCATTCATATCTTTCCACCAGTACCCCAAAGGAACCAGTTGATATCGATCAAACAGCGTCTTGATGACTTTAAAAATAATGCGATAAGTTTTTACCCGGCATGATTTCAAAATTTGTAGAAGTTCGAATGAGCCTATCAAAGCATACCCCAAAGGGACAAGATATAGCAATGCATTTAAACAGTTTACTTTATAAATTTATTTTAGTAGTCTTTATTTCTGGATATGATATGGTTCAAAAACAGTTTGACTGGTAGCATCGTCTTGCTGGAACCACGAAATCTCTGGAAATCGAACCAGTTCTTGCCTTAAAAATGTTATGACTATGTTTGTGTAACGGACTGCAGTAATAGTTATTAAATTTCCTCGATTGTCTTCAAAAAAGAATGGTTTAATAATGCCAGATGATGAAAGAGTGCACCATACTGTCACCTAGGACTGTGCAAGGGTTTCTCATGTAACTGAAGCAGGTTTTCAGTGTTTATTTACACAGCTGTTAAGATGAAAATGTGCTTCATTTGACAAAAATTCATGTGATAACCATATCAGCTTTTTTTTTAATTCTTCGACAACTTGAATTTTACAGGGGTGAAACATTGTCTTCATGTAAGATTCGATGGTTCACTGATATTCAATGTTAATGCATGCCTAATCGCAGGACGTTCCTATATCTTTTAAATTCAAAGTAGATCCAGTATCTTCAAACTCTTGTACCCACAAACTAATTCCATCAATAGACGGTACCCGCCCATGATGCGAAATAACTTCTCACAGCTGTCGCAGAGTCACCATTTTTATAAAACAATTTTATACTGAAAGCTGATGAGCACCTGACCACTGTTTCGTGATTACTAAATGGCGTTAAATGACTGACAATTTATCACCCTCACCCTGTCAAATGAGTTAGAGTTTTTAAATTTTCCCGCTTCACTGACGAACCCTGAACAATCACCAAATTATTGGACAAATCTTATAGTATGAAGTATTCCTTGTTAACATTTCTAGAATGTAGGTAATTTACATACCGTCCAGCAAACAGTTGTCCGTCACCACGATTTAATATTCAGTCATGCAGGCTGTGAAGGGTGTTGGTAACTTCTAAAAAGTTAACGGACAGTTACACCCAAAGGAAACACGAAGTATTAATATTAGAACATTTTAATGGTACAGTAACCAAACTTGTGCATTCAGTTCACGGCAGTATCAATATTTTTTAACTGCCTTGTTGGATTTATAGTTAATAAATAGTATAGCAGCGAAGAAACAATTTAAACCACGTGTTCCATATATGACAAACGCGAAGTACACTCTATACTATAAAAACTTTTAAGGTCGTAGTAAGAACACACAAAATTCTAGTTACAACAGAACCAAAACAACTTTCAGTTGTATTTTAAACAAGCAACATTCGGGGAATTCTCATCAAACAGATGTCTAGGTAAGAAACCAGATAGATAAACGTGTGGATTTGTAAATTAAATAAAGGCCTAGCAACATTGGTTGCCCAACTGAGCTAACTTGAAATAAGAAAAGTGTCGTGAATCCATATATTCAAATAACTAGTGATTGCAATGGTTTTTAAATCAAGAAGGCGGTAAATTTACAAATACAAAATGGAATGTAACACAATCACTGCCCTATCTTTGATGTAATTAATAAAAACTGTTACATTTGCACCGCTTCAACCACTTTCTATCTAACTGCAATAGACCGAAAATGTGTATGCTTGTAACAGTTCTAATGAACTGTCCACTACTGATTCTTCCAGTTTGGCGTTTCAACTGGATAAGAACTGTTCTTATTGAAAACTAATAACTTATCGGAAGTGATAGGTATTAATTCATAAAGTATGTGTTTAGGCTAGACAGTACACAACGAAAAATGAGAAAGATGTTAATGCTACATATCTGGAAAGTATTATGAAAAATATTCTTAGATAACTCTTTCTATAAGCTTAAACAGAGTGTTTTGCAAATATTGTGCAATGTTTGTGAAGTTGAATAGTAAACATAATAGTCATCTTTAAAAAAAGTCATTTATCACTCCACTAACAAAATATTCAAAGCTTTTTAGTAAAGATAGGGACTTAACTTGCCACAATCACTTGCAGTATCATAGAGGCCTTAATTTTTGCAAAAAGTTTCTAGTGTATGAAAACTGCCAGGATTTACAGCCTATTTTTTCCCAGGGAAACAACATTTTGTAATAAATGAGGAAAATCTTAGGGAATTTACATTTCACAATAGTAAGTGGAGACAGTTTTTAAAAAGTATCTGAAAACTATGATCGAAGGCAACTGACATTAGTAGTGTTACACAAAATGAGTTTATAGAGTGCTGCGGGTAAAAGATTCTCTATAGAATTTTGCATCAAATAGTATCGTTTTTTATGAGATTACTAATTTAAGCTACACTATAAGTCTCTCCTGATTCATTACATTGATATAAAGCAATCCACAACAAAAGTTTTATTCGTTTCGTTGACTCGTGCAGTTATGACATCATTTTGGAACCTTATTTAACCGGAAAAGTTTTGGCGAACATACTTGTAAACTTTTTGAAAAATGTAAATTTTGAATAGCTACAGAGACGTACAATTTAATGCTTGGTGAATAGAAAAGAGCTGTTGCAGAAACAACTAAAAGATGCAGTAAGAAGTCGATGTAAAAGTGACATGTTGAATTTACCATTTTCAAAATATACGAAACTTTGGTTGTTATGTCTGAAGTTGTTACTTTTTTCAATGCATCTTCTAAAAGATCGTTTGTTCTGAAATCAATGAATGATGAAAAATTAGCATTACTAATGTGAAGCTCATTGGGTATAGAGACATTAGCCCATAATACAGGTTTTATGTGTTTGCCAGTAATAGCTAACTGGCATGAATCAGAATCATCATCAAAAGTGGTATGTATTACAAATGCACTACCGAACAAGCAGTTTTTAGTAAATTTTCATTGTTTAACGGAACTTCTAAGCACAACCGTTAGTTTGAGTAATATATTACAAAGTCGGTCCTTCGATCGAAATTATGTACAATCTTACAATGAAATCATTGAAAAGAGAAAATTCAAAAGGAAGCTTTTCTGTTGTATTAATGAGATTACAAACACTGCTAAAAACTTGAAGTTCCAATTACTATATCATGAACGTTGCAGCATAAAACATACCGGCAAAACCTTAACGTAGAGACACCTGAAGAATATTTCAGAATTACAACCTTTATCCCATTTTGGTGAAATAATTGAAGATTTATATATGCGTTTTAACTAAAGTAATTTAATGGTTTTGATTTTAATATTGTAACTTTTTTATTGTATATAACAAAATTTGATTTAAGAACAATATTAGAGGTATTAAGGGAATGAAAAAATTATCCAAGTGTATTTATTTGCAAATTAAGATGGATTTTCGAATTCTTAGTAAGTCCTTGGTTCCATATGGAAAACAGCATGCATTCTGTTATTTCCTAGTCTGGTTAAGTTGCAAGACTAAGTTTCTTATTTTGTACCCACAATAATACAGAAAACAATTCTGGTGTTTTGAAACCTTGTTTAGAAAGTCGTAAATAACATTATCATCTTTCAAAATTCGTGTAAATAACTTATTGTTCACAATATATGTCAATGTTTTTAACTTGTTTCATACACATGGCACATGAGTACCAAATATTTGTTCTGAAGATTTTCGCCAGTTGAATTATCTTTATAAATTATTTTTTCAATCCGCTCGCATCCACATCGTTGAAGCGCAAATACTTTTGAACCAACAGACACCCTCGAACCTACTAACACCGTTGGTGTAAAAAACCCCTCGAGCCCTTTCTCGCACCTCTTCTACCTGGGTTGCTACATAGCTCCTAACTTCCCATTTCCTTAGTTTATCGTCCCTTATTTCTCTTCTCCCCTTTTATTTTTCGAAGTCGCTGCATGGATAGGGGGTTGTTACTTCATGACATTAGGCTGTAGGCATGGAGGATGTCCATCTAGCTGTGCATTGTTACTGTCTATCGTTGATATACGGGGACAGTGAACGTTGTTATTGTCTTGACTGTGCCTACCTATCTATTCTACACTTGGGTGAAGGATTTACACCCCAGGCGAATTGGTCCCGCATGCATTCAAGTGAACAAAGCTCGGTTCATGGAGCTCCTCCCTTCTGGAGGGCATGTGTAAGAAACTCCCAAATTTAAGCCCTCCCGTTGTCTTGTTATTACGTTTATAGGAGATGCGATGTGCCTCGAGAAGGAGGGCCTCCGAACCAAAATTAGGTTTTACGTCTCAAAAACAAAATTTCTTTTATTGTAACATTTTATCGTACCTTAAGTTTTAAGTAAATCATAAATGTCTAGTATCTATCATCTATTATAGAGTGTCTTAAGGATTTTATTTTGTAGACTTATTATGTAACCATGATTGGTTAATTATCTTTTTTCTTGAAAATATCTTGGAGACATTATCGTATCTTATCTAACGCTTTGACCCATAGATGGTTAGGTGTTTATCATTATATTTGCCTTTATCTCTGAGATGTTATATTTACCGTACCTCTACCGATAAGTCAATTACCTTACATGTGATTTTCCAATGCTCCACCCAAAGGTACTACATTGACCAGGAAGCGAGTTTTTTTTACCTGGAAAATTTGGAATTTTGCCGAACCCTTGCTGTTCCAAGCAAGGTAGTGATCTTTAACGTGTGACAACACTCACACACAGGACCTCCATTTTACCTCTCATCTGAACGAGGGTGTATTTTTGTGAAAAATGCTCGCATAACATTTTTCAAGCGGACCGTGTTAGGGTTCGAACGATAAGTCAATTACCGATATATTTTTTAAAATAAAATACCTTGAGAAATCGCTTTATTAATTTATTGTTTGGAATTCTGGTTATTCATGACTAAAGGTAGGAGCAAACTCTCACTTTAGTATTGTACTTGATAGGATAGGTTAAGGAATTAAGTATTATAACTGCAGTAGCATTGTTAATTTGTTAACGTAACGTTGTAACTACCGCATTTTATTTTGCTGTAGCTATTTTAAATTTGTTTAGCTTTTGAAAACGTCTTTAACAAGACATGAAATTTGCACACATTCATAAATAAATGTGCAAGCAAAACTTTTGTAATTAGTTTTATAGTGTAGTAATAAATATGTGAGTCTCATGCCTCCGACGAAATTTGTGCGGTCAGTGGTCCGATAAACAAGATCTGTGTGCACTCAGTTCGAGTAAGCATTAACATCGAGTGGTCGCTCGATTCCATTCCTGGTATTGCAACTTTTGTTGCCGTTTAAAAAACCAGGTGCCGCCTATAGACAAATGTAAGTTAAGTTCCTGTAAATATGTACACCCTCGTGCAAAGATTTTTTTTTGGAACCTTTATGGCGATTGTTACGCTTTATTGTAAAGCTAAAAATTGGGTTTATTAATTTAAAGTTAAGAACTTTTTGGAATTCGGAAAAATCCCTGCTGAATTCTGCAATATTTGTTGCTTATCTTTGCAATCGTAAACGCTGACGTAAGGTTTTGTATGTGAGAAGAAGTTCATCTTCCCACAGACGCAGGCGGAAGTACGCCAATCTCGGTTGGAGGAGAGAGACATTTAAGGTGAGGAACGTCGCATAGCTCGACGAATTACCGTACGGACTTCCTATGATTATCGTAACGTTCATCGGGTAGTGCTGGAGTGAGTGCGTTCCCGCTCTTAACCTTTTATCCCTATCGTATCGTCAGCGAAACCTTACCAGCAGGAGCAGCGATCCACAACAGGACAACAGCAGAGATAACCACCTCTGAGGACAACCACCATGTAGATGTCGGGGTAAGTGTTTTTAGAACTTTATTTCCTTGCCCGGGGGTTTATTGGGAGGGTTGAACATAACAAGTGAGCATAATTTCGCCACATTTTATTTTATTATATTAAGGATACAGTAGACTATATTACACATTCCTTGCTACTGGAGCCACCTTACGGTATTTGCAACAAATTTTCAAAAATTACATTTCAATGACACTCACTGGCAATTAACATTATCAAGTTTTAAAATTTAGGATAGGAAACTGTAGGCACGTAAAACGAGAATGCACATCTCACTAGATGGCAGTGCATACAAAATTATAAAGGAAGGGGCAAGGAGAAGATATAGACAAGCGCATTAAATATATGTTTATATCACGCAAACAACTTATGGCTCTAATCTAAAACGTAAATTTGTTATGTGTATTTTGTGAAAACGTTTTTTTGTCCGAACTGCATATTTTTCGGATTTGAAATAAATGATAATCAGGGGCTCGATTTTTTAGCATTCGCTTCGCTATTTATCACTTATAACTCTAGGATCTTTCTTAGTTGTTATTCTTGGCTCGTCGTTATTTAGCAGCGCATACCATAGATAAATAACTGCATGTTCTCTATGGCGCATACCCAAAATAGATAATGATATTGGATGGTATATAGCGAGTGGAAAATTAACAATGATGGTTCTAAAAGTGGGGTTAGAGTTATTTCGAGTTCGGCTCGTTTGGAAATTTTGTGCAAAATGGACGAACTAATGAATTTTAATAGAAAATTTGGAGTAAGCTGAGATTCGTCCGCTCTTTAATGTGCAGAGGAATCCTGACGACCCGTTTAACTTAAGTGAAAAACAATTTCAAAAACTATTTCGGCTAAGTGAAGAGTTGTTTCGAATTTTAATTGATACATTGACACCTTACATGCGAAATCCCTGGAGACCTACCAACTTGGAAATACAGACAAAAGTATACAAACTTGTCCAATGAACTAAACACTTTTTTTGCTTACAAAATTTTTATAGATACTGACAGCATTACATTTTTTTGCATATGGCAACTATCAGGCTAGCGTTAGAGTTAATACATTTTTGTGTGTAAGCCAATCATCCGTTGCTTAAAAGAAGTAACAGATGCATTAAATAATTCTCATGTTTTTAATGAATGGGTTTCTTTCCCATACACTTTCGAAAAATTAAACTCAGTTTGTCGCAAGTAAATTTTTACACATATCAGTATTTGATGCTCTATAATTTTATTTTAGATTTTATGAAGAACATTGTATGCCAGGAATAGTCGGTTGCATTGATTGTACTCATGTGGCAATACTTTCTCCACAAGTTGAGCATCCCAATTTCCCTGAACATCTGTGTTAACAGAAAAAATTACCATTCAATAAATGTTCAATTGGTATGTGGAATAACAATACATAATATGCAATTTATGTGAATGTTTAAATTTAGGTTTGCGATTTAGATTTAAATATTCTAAATGTATGTGCAAAATATCCCGGAAGTACAAACGATGCTTATATCTGGAATCGTTCGGGTTTGCAGCAACTGTTAAAAGATTTACATAGCAGGGGTCATCAGGACTATGCACTGCTGGGTGATTCGGGCTATCCCTTCGAACATATCTTTTAACACCCTTAGAGCTTGAACCTCTTCCTCTGTAGAGAAAGTGTACAATGATCGTCACAAGATCAAAAATAGAATGCTGTGCTAAAATCAAGATTTAGATGTTTATTGAAACATCGTGTTCTCCATTTTGACCCTGAATATGCATGTAAAATAATTAATGCTTGTGTTGTTTTGCACAACATGTGCATTCGCTACAATATTCCAGAACAAGAAGAGCACGATGGTGATTTAGATTTTGGGATAAACTCCAATGCTGATAATGAGGAAGCCGATCAAGAAGATGTAATGCAAAACATTAATGCAGAATTGGTATTAGAAAGGCATGCAAGACTCCGATATATTACACAATTACCTTAAAGAATATATTTGAAACTATAACTCATTCCTAATATTAAAAATAATTCTAAGCATATTTATATTAAGAAATTAGTTTGTAATATTAAAATTAAGTGTAAATAAACATATATACAGCTATATACATGTAATACTTATGTTGATAATTATAAGATTTGATCCGCTATTTCGGTTACTTTACTAACAAGTGCTTCTAATAATACAACTCTCTTTCCTTCTAATGCTAAAGTTGTCTTCATAGTATTAAGTTTTTCGGTTTCCAAGTTTAAACCCTGCTCCATCAAACGTAAGTTATGTTTGTAGTATCTTTCTTTTATGTCATTTTCTCGGTGGATATTACTGGCGTTGCGCCTGCAAGGCACTTAATAGATTTTTCATTTTCCTTTGGAAATTTTCGTTTAGGTATTTGCAATTAAGTATATGACGATCCATTGATGATCGGTAACTACTGTCTATTACGTCGATGGTATTAAATTTCAACTCATTCGAGGTTGTTTCTGTATTTACTTCATCATGCAGGGTATGTATGATTTCAATATTGCTAGAATTTAAATCATCGATAATGTCTCTTGGACATTCAAAATTAAAGGATGTAGGCGATTCATTAGCATTGTGACCTTCAACTGAAACAGCTTTGATGATATTGTAAACATCCTCTTGTACAGTAGTATTTCTTTTGGTGGTGGAGGGCCGCCGCCCGTTTTGTTTGCATACCTGTTTGTCACACCCATTTTGGTTTTAGTTCTTGAACGAATGTCCTGCCAGCACTAAAAGAAGTTAGGTTTAATAATGAAATATTTATAATAAAGTAAATAATACCTTTCTCCAACCTTTCCATGTCTTTTCGGCCCCACACGTAGAATTTAAGTTCCCAGCGAGTTCACTCCTGTTTTACGAAATCCTCATGTGTAAAGGTATCACTAAATCTATCACTTCCCAGTTGTCAATGTAGTTTGATATTTCAACAATACATCGTTTTTGTGCCTCTGTCACTTTTCCACCTCATTTTTTAATTGCTGAATTAATTTTTTTATTTTAATAGCACAAACTATAAACGCAATATTAACCTCACTGTCAGTTATCGGCTGTCAAAGATACCAGAAGCATGAAATGCGGTGTTGTCATACACAACGATCGTAGTTTAACGAATGATGATATGATTGATAACGAACGGCTTCAAAAATACGAAAATCGTAACGTATGCGCTATCAACCAATCCTTATATAATAAAATCGTTATGTAGCGAATGTGGTTAAAAATCGACCCCCAGACTGTTTTTTCTGTGACGGGAAAAAATTTGACATTTAATGTTTCTTGACAGGTAACAAAATTTTACTTTTTTTCCCGGGAAAAAATTAGTACTTTTTTCTTGGGTATGTGCAAATAAGTAAGAACACGAAGATATTTAATTTAAAGGCGGGTCGACACTTGTAACATTCGGGTGTAACATAACATGGTATCATAACTTCGTCGCGTTCAAAACAACCGATAAACACAACTTAAGCAATTTTTGAAACCACTCGCAGAATTAAATTGACAAATATTTGATTACTTTAAAGGTTTCTTTAGCAACGCAAGTCTAACTGTCCCTATAAGTACAGCAGCCTACTTGTTTAAAACTTCAAATTTGACATCCATTGATTTTTTGACTTTAATATATTGTAATATTTTTTTCAATATTAAATCATCGTTATACCTGTCACAGAAAAAAAATAGTGTATTATACAAGGGTAAAAATGTAAGATTTTAACTCTCGGTGTTTTGTCTCCTTCTGCTTTCCGTCGGGAGACAAATACACCTCGAGCTAAAATCTAGTACTTTTTTCCCTTGTATAATAAACAACTATTTAAAGAGTACAATGTAATTTATAGGATCATGTTTAGTTGACAAAAATATTAATCAAGAAGTAGGCTGAACTAGATTTGGAACAATGTTCATAATAATAATATTAAGACCTCTTTGATGTACCAGCATTTTAATGAGATATATATGTAAACGATTTTTAATAAATATGAAAATCAAAACTTATTGCAGTTTTCATTTTCAATCTAATTCTGTTTTCATATGTTCAGGAGAACAAATGTGACATCTAATTAATGTATTTGTATTATTGCTCTTGGTCTATAACAGTTTTAAAATTAAAAGATTTAATCGTGTTTGTTCTGTTGACTGTTACTTAATTTTAAAGTTGATCCGGTAGGAGTTGAGCAACAGCTTCAATCTGTAACACTGTTGCAAATTTTACAAAATTGATCAAAAGATATTGCGTATTTCAGCATCTTCAGCAATATAAAATAATTATTTCTTTTAATATTAAAAGAGAAAAGTTAATAAACGAATCTGCATGCATTTCAATTTAATTAATTTTTATTTCCCGCCCCTACGCAGTATTTAAATAGTTTTAAATTTCCCGCGCTGGCTGAAACAAGGGCGTATATCTAACTAGATGGCGATAGCGTTCTAGTAAAGCCTCTTCAGAAATCTGAATACTTATAGTTAAAACCAGTTAAGCTGACTGATGACGCATCTTGTTAAAGCATATGCATCAATGCAATCAGAACGTATTTCTAGCATTCGGAATAGTTCAGTTGTTTATACAAAATGGCGCATGAAGTTTATATTGTGACAAATGAGCTGAGATGTGCCAAGGCTATTATAAATGATCTTTTAATTTTTACGAATTATAAGAAATGTTTGTTGGATGTGGAGTTGACAATGGCGTTAACATTAATATAAAATACATTTTTTTTTATAAATAATTAAACCAAAAAATTTAAGGTAAATTGGAAGTTAGGAACGGAAATAGAGCAATATTATATTTAGATGAATTGTGTTTAAATGAAGATATTAATAATATAATATGGAAATTCAGAAATGTAGATAAAATCTTGGTATAGAAATGTACAACAGAACTGGATATTTTGGTTCGGAGCATGGTGTCGCAAATATTGTTGGTTTTTGAAAACAAAGTGAATTTTCAAGATATTATATTGACATTAAGTATAAAGACGCTTGTGTTCTAACTGATTCGATAATATCTTAAGACTAATGATTACTGTTGGAATTGAGACGACTGTTATTCACACGATTATCAGGGAAATTGTAGTTTCGGGATTTTATATTATTCCTGTTTTAAATGGTTAACAAGTATGGTTGTACATATAAAAGTGTATTTGTAAATATTTAATTTGTATTTAATCAAATTTAGTATTAAACAAACAAAACGGTGTTGTATTATTTTATTGTACTATTGCTCTACTACATTAAGGTAGGTAAAAGTCTTCTTAAGCTAGTTAATTTAAAATCATATATGCCGGCAGTAGCAAGCTCTTTTTGGAGTGTTTTGCAGTTACATGCAATCCTAAAATATAAAAATCAGTTACTATTTACGATTAATTTTTGTATTACTTTTCGAGTGCATCTCATAAATCTTACGTTTAATTGCATCTGTATTTACCTTTTACAATGTGTAAGAAATCCTTTTAGTTTTGAAAAACTTATATATTTGCAATTTGAGCTAAATGTAAAAACGTAAATACAACAAAAAAGCAAAAACTACGTGAAAAGACAACAAAAAGTGACAGGAAACTAAAATTATTTATAGGTTATAATAATACATAAATATTAGTTATAACAGACATACGTTTTGATGCTGCCATACTAATCTTTAAAAGACATACTTCTTTCCTATCCATCCTTTTTAGCACAGAGTAGTTACATATACTGACAAAGACAATGCAGTTTACATTATCATTTCTAATAATGTACCGCGGTGAGTCATAGGTCAGCTTAAATGGTTTTGACTATTCCTACTTAGCCTATAGTTGTTGCCATAGGTTAAATAGTAAATAAGACAGTAAAAATAGTTTTATTGGCATGCAAGCGCCATCTAGTGAGATGTGCGTCCTCGTTTCAGCCGGCGCGGAAAATTAAATCAAAGCACATTATAAATTTGTAGCAGTGTTACAGATTGAAGCTGCTGATCAACTTCTACTATATCAAGCTCGAAATTGATTAACAATCAACACAACATACGAATTAAATCTTTTAATTTTAAAACTGATATAAGCCAAGAGGAATAATACAAATTCATTAATTAGATGTAACATTTTAGATTGAAACTGTAAACTGCAATAGGTTTTTGATTTTCACAATATTTATTCAAAATCGTTTACATACATTATATAATAAAATTCATCATCTCATTGAAATGTTGATAAATCAAAAAAGTTAAACGACGATAGTTGTCTTAATATTATTAATATGAACATTGTTCCGAATCTAGTTCAATCTACTTCTTGATCAATATTTTTGTTAACTAAAAATAATCGTGTACATTACGTTGTACTTTTAAAACAGTATAATTATCCTTTCAAAACCGAAAAATATGCAGATCGCACAAAAAACGTTTTGACAAAATACACACATAACAAATATACCTTTTAGGTTAGAGCTATAAATTGTTCTAAATGTCGAATCTTTACAAGGAAGGTGCTGTCTTTTACTTGTTTTATAGCTACAGTTTAAAACACAAACGTTTTCACATGGGGCAGTCGTCACATAACGTTATAATTAACAACTAAATAATTAATTTGCTAGCATAACGCAAACAAGAAATCAAATTCTGCAACAAAATATTAAACACGTCCACAGCAAAAGGGACAATGCAAATTGACAGAAAACTTTGAGAATGACAAAACAACAGCGTCCGACGGTCGTGTACTTAAAATGCCATTCTATATTTGTATATGTTTTTTGCTGAAGTGTTGGCTTTCAGTCGGTTACATTCGAAAAAAAGATCGATAATGAAAATGTATTGTGTTTGTTAGAATGTGTAAAGGAAAAACAGCCACTTAAATTAGATCAAGACAGTTCCTCATCACCATAAACAGCAATGTTGTTGTCGATCCTGGCTCCGTCGGGGTCAATTTCCTTAAACAACATATTATCACAGTGATTCTGGTGTCCGTTGCTTCAGGAAATTTTAATTTTTTAAGCCTGGCATATTTGGCATAGCGAGTGAACGATGAATTGTAATGAAAATGTGAGCTGGTTGCTTCTCGATTCCTTTGTTGGTCGCTTTCCAGGTTGGTGATGTCCAAATCCTAAACTCTGCATTTGATTTTCCAATACTCCACCTAAAGGTACTACACATTGATCAGAAAACGAGTTTTTGTACCTGAAAATTTTTTATCGTGTTGAACCCTTGCTATTCCAAGCAAGGTAGGGATCTTTACCGTGCGTGACAACATTCACACACAGGACCCACATTTTACCTTTCATCCGAACGGGGGCATGTTTTTGTGAAAAATACTACCCCAACATTTTTCAAGCGGTCAGTGTCGGAAATCGAGCCCCAGAACTTGGGCTTTGTAGTCAGACACGAACTAACTAATCCCGCATGCGGAACCGCATAAATCTTAGACCCGCTGGCATGTAGTTTTTATTTAGACAGAACTGGTTATTTGTCCACATGTTGCTCCATCAACAGGTGTCGTCAAACATGACTGACGCTTGTGCTCCCTCCGATAACTTTGCTGCTTTACCATTTCTTAATAACTTGTGCCACAATGATCCCGAAGCTGATCCGCAGCTGCAACGAAGTTGCCATCGAAATCCGTTACATAAATAGCCAACAAAAGTTGTACAGGAAAAGTGCCATGTATAAATCTAATGACTGGATTTGCTGTATTGGATGACACCTGATGGATGTAGTTGTCTTCCACTAAGAGTACTTTGAAGATACAAACTTAATTTAACAATTGCACAAAGTTGTGTATTTTTGTAAAGAATTAGTTGCCACTGTTATCCATCAAAAAAATTTGATAATTTTATTTAAAAATATAAAAATAGATATTTAGAAATTTTGTTATTTAACAAAGTTTGCAGATAACGCAGTGTTTACTAGAGGTTTTGACCCGACTAAGATTTAATTAAGCGAATTACATTTGAGTAAATGTTAATACAGCAATATTAATTTGTTTTGCACGTTATTAAGTATAAAGTTGTTCTGGCTGGGATAATGTTACAGATGAAATGTGCGTTAAGTTAAAAAATTTTGATTTGACCTGAAGAGGCGGGAACCGCTTAACAATATAAGAGAACGTCGACTAACTGCAATGGTGCGTGAGTGGGTTCCTATGGAAGAAATTATAAAAGAAAATGGAAGAATTTGAAATAAAAATAACAAATTAAATGGCTGAAATACAAAAGAAACATACGTTACACTAATTACCTACCCTGAAAGGCTCTCTCTACTTGTTATAATTGAGGGGCGCCAAACCGTCTTTCACAGCAATTACTTTTGATATTATTTCCACCTACACAAAAGGCGGCTATTCCACATGAATTTCTTTTACCTCAGTATCCTAAACTTTGCTATGTTATAAGTTATCTTTCTCTAAAATATCTTAAAAACTCTTATTAAGCTTTTGTCAAATTACATAAATTTTCGAATTCAGGACCCCTCTCAAATGCGATTCCATCGCTGGGGTAGCTAAATATACCTCACAAATGAGTCTGTGTATCTAGTTTTTAAATAAATTCAAATAAAAATTCAGCATAAACTTAAGATCTATTAACATAAAATAATTCAAGTCAAATTACATAAAATACTTTCCGTAAAGGAACTTAAACTTTTTAACCTTACTCTGATCAGGAATTGCTAAAGAAGATCTAGACCTTAAACCTAATTTATCGACAAGCATTTGTCGTCCAAATTTTTTGGTTTCCAATATTAAATTACACGATATTTATAAATCCCAATTTCTTTGAAAATATGTTTAACAACAAACATAGCAAACAGTTAAATCCCTTCTTTTTCGTTATATAATTCATTTTTGCTTCACCTCCTACTCTACGAATATCAACCAATCTACATAAAAATTCGCATATAAATTTTAAAGAACTATTAACATAAACGTTTATTATATTAATAATGTTTTATTGCAATTTCTTAAATCTGGGAATATCCAGAGACCATCAGTGTTTCAATTTTAGCTAACCAACTCCCTTAATTCAAAACAATCCACTTGTTTGAGCTATTCACGCAGGTAGACCTTTTATTACGGCAAACGTAAGTTTTTAAAATTTCATGCCTGGAAAGCATTCATTGCCAAACTACAAGCAAAGTTTTTTAAAAAAGCTTAGATGCCGTTTTAAATACTCCCCTGAGGAGAAAGTCAAATTACATCTTGTATTTTGTTTCGCTCGATGTTACTTAAGACACTAAACCTTCGATAAATGAAAAGTGGGAATTTTTAAAATAATATGTTTTAAATGGGTTATAAAGCTGGAGACTCGATATGTGAACACTACTTTAAAAATACCTACTTTATAGGAAACGCGAAGCTTATGCAAAAATGCATAAATACGTTGGTGTAAAATAAATATTAACATCATATAATATACAATTAAAATTTTTCTCAACAAACTGTTGTTTCTTTCTTCTAGTTACGTAGGTATTTTAATTGGTTGATAAATTTCCATGTTTTTGTTGTTTGTGGATTGATTACGAGCATCATCTTTAGTTATTTTAAAAGGTTGGTGGTGGTAGTTGTGAAGCATTGACATAATGAATTGTTTTTCTGTCCTTTCTTACGACTGTTCTGTTCCCTTTAGTCTGTACTTGTCGAAAGCAATTGTACAGAGAATTACATTTATTTTCATTATAGGACAGTATAGTACTTATCGCTAAGAATGTCTACATTAGCGAGTCCTTTATCTGTAGCGGGTATACGAACTTCAGGAGCTCCTGTTCGTACTCAAAACGGTAAGTTAAATCTCACATAACCTTTAATGTTGCGCCCCAAACACTCACACATGTTTCTTTTATGAAATTTTCCATATATATGGTACGCTGAGATACATTGTTTTGGTTTATTTCGATAATAACGTACATAAATATTACATATTGTAGTGATGGCTGCTTGTTCTATTGCTAACGTCGTTAAAAGTTCCCTTGGGCCAGTGGGTTTAGATAAAATGTTAGTTGACGATATTGGAGATGTAACTGTTACCAATGATGGTGCAACTATCCTTCGATTATTAGAAGTTGAACATCCAGCAGCTAAAGTATTAGTTGAACTTGCACAACTACAAGACGAAGAAGTTGGTGATGGCACCACATCAGTTGTTATAATTGCAGCAGAATTACTCAAGGTATTTGAACTAGGGCTGTAATTTTTGACATTATAAATAATTTGCAGAATGCAGACGAATTAGTCAAACACAAAATTCATCCTACTTCGATCATAAGTGGTTATAGGCTTGCCTGTAAAGAAGCATGCCGCTACATTCAAGATAACCTTACTATTCCTGTAGAAGAGTTAGGCCGCGAGTGTATTATAAATGTAGCCAAAACTTCAATGAGTTCTAAACTCATCGGAACGTATGTATTCCATGAAATATTATTTAGTAATAGCTGATTTATTAGAGGTCTAACCAATAATTTTATTTATACATAATAGCAAAAAAAAGATTTTAGAGTTGCCATTAAATTTTTATTTACTCTTATGATCAAATCAGTATATTATGTTAATTATAAACTTCCTTACTCTGTATTTCTGAAAATATGTGCATGAAATGCTTTGTATGAGTTGAGAAATGAATTTAATGATATGATTAAAGGTGCAGTTTTTCGTTAGGATTATTTCATTGTTATAGTACTTGATTGGTTGAGGTTTGTGATTGGACACACTGCTAATATCGAGTTAACAATAATAAAACGATTGTATGATTGCTAATAGTATCGATATTATTGCTGAAGCGTCATGTGTTTTAAATGCTGTGGATTTTGGTTGCTTGGGAGGAGTGGTTCGATATCTTTATACGTTGATTATTTGCATTCCAGAGTACCGAAAATTTCTTTTGTTAAATTTGTCTTATATTACATATCTTTAATGCTTTGGTGACCGGAATCTGGTTTTTGTTAATATTTTTTGTTGCAGAAAAAGTGCAATTTAATTATATTCCATATACTAGGTGATTCATTAAGAATTGGCATTTAAAATAGAAATAGTAGACACTAAAATATTATGATTTAGCACAACATGCATTATACCAATGCCGCTGGTTTAAGGTGCAAGGTATTCAAAGTTAATTTCTCTTTTGCTTTATGAATAATTTTGGTAGGATCAATTTTGAAAATTTGCACTTTTTTTTTTGGCATGAGAATTGCCAATTTGAAGCTTACTTTGGCATTGTCATAGTGTGCCAGTTACAGCCTGAATTAAAACTTCTTTTTCATGGACAATGATTGTTTTTGTAGTGCAATTGTCAGTGTTAGGACAAAAAGATCCCATGCACCTTGGTGGTTATAAAGATTTTCAAACAGTTTGCGATTGGATTGCCTTTGATTTGGGTATAATTGTAAATATCTGTGAGTCGTTTTTAATATACCAAAACTTGCTTAACCAAAACTACATCTCACTGTTGGTAAAAGTTATTATGCGAGACATTTTTTTAATTAGTAGTTAGAAGTTTACTACAAATAATTACTAAATCAGATTACTTAGGTTTCTTACTGAATATTAGAAATCGAAAAATAACCTAATATTTATTGACACTTGATGCTGACACATGCCTACTTGGTAATTTAAAAGAATAAAAATTTCATT
The DNA here is from genome assembly GCA_036346225.1 of Platerodrilus igneus. Lineage (NCBI taxonomy): Eukaryota > Metazoa > Arthropoda > Insecta > Coleoptera > Lycidae > Platerodrilus > Platerodrilus igneus. The sequence goes on along the minus strand of JARFIW010000951.1, from coordinate 1,815,498 downwards.
AACAAAATCCATTAAACCATGTAAAAGCTAGTAACTCAAAAACCAACAGAATTACATAAATTAAACAAGAGTAGCTTTTTGTGTAAAATAAAACAATCATTCATATTTTTCATTTATTCCAACTATAGCGAAATAGACAAAAAAGTTATTATTTAGTGTGGAAACAGGGTGTAACTAGCATCCTCTATGAGAATTACTGATGTAAGTCTCAAATTTCTAGTTTTCTTGCCAAAAAATAAAACAAATTTTCGATTGATCCTATCAAAAATTCAAAATTATTTAGAAATTTCAAAATAAATTTTCAACCTGGATCACCTTTAAACCATTTAAACAAGTAACATCGATATAATTCATTTTGGTGTGTAGTATCTCTAGTTTTGTGTAAAGTTGGGTCATTACTTAATTAAAAATAACTCCGATTGTGAAAAAACTAATACTTTATTATTTCTTCCATAAGCATACTTGTACACATGTCTTTAAAAACTAACATTTTCACGCAGCACTGAACCCTTTACCCTGCCACCATTCTCCCACATGAAGAATGGCGAAATTCAAAAAGACTTATAACTCGGCCAAACCTGACATAATTAATTGACCTCAATCAACTGATTATGGCAAACACACAATGACATATAACTAAGATTAACCACTGTAATACCAATTAACACAAGAAAGGTACATAAACTTAAAATTACTAAAATACATAAGCATAAATACGTTTGATAAGGTGAGACCTTAGATATCATAAAACGTAATAGGCAAACATGACCTGTATAAACTTGTAGTACATTTATCACCTTACAAACATTTTATGAAATAGTTCTAAGTTAAACAGCGCACTCAGGTAGGAATTAATAATTATGGGCAAATATAAATAATTACTAAGTTGTATTAAATTTAACAAACAATTGGGTCCTTAATTTAACTATTAACTCATTGTTTCATCCTAGAGCTTGCAAAGATACCTTCGTACGGCCTTTGCCTTATCTGAAAACCCTCAATATTTGATAAAATGTACCTCTCATTAGACAAAACCTTTTTGACAACATATGGACCCTTAAATTTCGGTAATAATTTTTTATTAATGTTAGGTGTCCTTCAACATTTGGCATCATAACATAATCACCTATTTGATATGTCGCCGCTTCTTTATGATTCTTATTGTAATAAGACTCATTATATTTTTGCGATTGAACAATGTTATCATTCACTTTTTGTCTAATCTCTTCAAAATTCTATTCTGCATCGTAATCATTTAAAGACTATATATTCTTCTAATGGATCTGAAGTTTTCCTTAATTGTCTCACACCAAACAACAAAACAGAAGGGCGTTGTCCTGTTGATTTGTTTCTTGTATTATTTATAGCGAATTCTACAGTGGATAATACCTGATCCTATTTCTTAGGTGCATCCACTAATTTTGAGATCATTGGACGATTGTGCGATTAAAACGCTCAATATGCCCATTCTTGTGAGGCATCCCTGTTGCAATTTGGACATGGTCAACATTATTGCTCATTAGGAAACAGCAAGTAAGTGTGAGCTGAATGCAGTACCTTTATCGAAACTACTCGTAATTGTCTACTAAACGTATTAAAATAACTCTCTAAATGTTTAACTGATTCATCAGAACCTGTCGATTTGCACGGATAAAGTTTAATGAATTTGGTAAAACCATCTACAACAGCAAATATATATACTTGTTTCGTTTGAATGATTTTCCTAACGGACCACAATGGCAATGTGAATTGTTTGAAAAGGTACTGTCCCTTTTGGGATGCTGTGAAAAAACCCTTCCGAGTTCTTACTACTAGAAAACAGTGCATTTAAGACAATTTGCAACATACAGCTTTACTTTTTCTCGCATCAAGGGAAACCAATAAGCTTACCTAATCACCTCAATGCATTTAACTACCCCTATATGACTACATTATCGTGACTCGCCCTAATCACATTACTCTCCATAGCTTTTGGTACATAGAACAAAAGCTTGATCCTTGATCCTTCTTAAAAACTACACCGTTTCGTTACTCATAAATTTTACTCTCAACTAGCTCTAATTTTTTTTCTTATTTTCATAATTTCTTCGTCCTGTGTTTGCTCTATACTTAAATGCATTTCAAAACAGTTTTCTTCTAACACTAATATGTGACAAAAATATCGACTGATGGCATCTGCGTGCTTCATTTTAGTGCTGTCCCTATGCTCTAACACATAATCAAAATTCTGTAACACCAACGACCGCATTATTTTAGGATTAATTTTCTTCTTAAGGGCCAAGATTAAGCTATTACAATCTGTTATAATTTTAAATGTTAGACCGTGAAGGTAAATCCTAAACATATTGAGGCCACTACTTATTACCAATAATTCTAACTCAAAACTATGAAGCTTAAACCCTCCTTCAGTAGTACTCTTACTGTAATAATATATAGGATGAAAGAATTTATCATTTTGCTTTTGCAACAGAATTCCACTGTATCCCTGTGAACTAGCATCACAGTGGAGTTGAGTTTCAGAAAAAGGTAAATACAATGTCAAAACTGGTCGAGTAACAAGAGCATTCTTAATAACGTTAGAACTTTTATACTGTTTTCGTTAAACTTAAAGATTGAATTTTTTCTGAGCAATCCGTATGCAGGTCCTGCTAGTAATGCAAAATTTCTAACAAATTTATGGAAATACGAAGCCAACCCAATAAAGCTATGCAATTCGTTTACTGTACGGTATACTGGAAAATATTTATTGATTTCATATGGTCTTCACTCGGTTGTATACTACCACCATCAATAATATACTCAAGATATGTTACTTCAGTGTTTAAAAAACTACATCTGTCTACTGTTAAACTAAGTCTATTCCGAACAAGTCTATCGAACACCCTTTCTAGAATCTGCAAATTTTCTTCAATACACTCTGTAGCTATCATGATATCGTCGATGTATATAGATAATTTGTTTTCGTTTATATCTCTATATATTGAGTTAACGTACCTAACAAAAACAGAACTATTTTTGAATCCAAATGGAGCTTTTAAAAATCCATACTGTCCTGAAGGCAAAACAAACGATGTATATTTTATAGAATGCGGCTCAACATCAATATGGTGAAATGCGCTTTTAAGATCTAGTACCGTAAAGTAATTTTTACCCTTTAACCTATCTATCAAATCATCAATTAATGGTAATGGGTAATTATCGCGAAGACGTATTTTGTTTAAATGCTTAAAATCTATACATAATCATACATAATCTTATTAAGACAATTGGTGAACTATATTCAGATTCGCTTGTGCGGATTATTCCATCTTTTAACATTTCTTCTACAAGTTTTTGAGATACCTAATTTTCTACATATGATAAACGTTTAGGCCTAAAGTAAAATGGTGTGTGACCTTGGTCAACTACAATTTTCATTTCATATTTGGTCTCAGGTTGCTGAGGCCGCTCTGAATTTTTATAATGATCATTAAAAATGTCAATAGTTTTCCGCCTGACTCCAGAATCCACACAAGGGTTAATATTTAAATGCATCTCATTATCATTTGCATAACTAATATTTAAAATTGGCATTCCCTCATCAGACATAATATTACTTACTATCTAAAACAGGCTTAACTTCCAATTTTTCATTTTCAATCGTGAAACTTATTTTATCATTACATAAAGAATCATGCACTAATAGACGCTCACATGGTATTGCATGATCATAAACAACATAAAGAACAGAATCTAGGGCAATACCCAAAATACCAAATCTAGCCTCCATTACTCCTAAAATATCTAAATTTGAATGATTGATACCTTGATATTTATTAGTTACAACATAATCTTTCATATTCATAAAATTAAAAATAGACTTTCTTACCAAAGTTATGGCACTACCTGGATCAAAGACACTCTTTAAATAAAATTTGTGTCCTTGAACATCTAACTCTATTGGTAACATAAACCATCCGACTGGCTTATGCTACAACAGCAAGGTTGACCCTGGCCGAGGTTCCTCTGTGAAAGTACGATCTGGACAATTACCCCACAAGTGAGTGGTAAATTCACAGCTATAACATGAACTTCTTGGATGAACGGACTTTAGACATTCTTTTGCATAATGACGGAGTTGATTGCAATTATAACATTATAATTGGTTTTGGAGAATTGGTACAGTTTGTCGGTTTCCTTTCAAATTTTTCTTCGCCTTGTTTTTTTGTATATATTGGTTTAGATTCGCTCACCTGTTTTTCTTTAATTTGGTGACGTCTGGCATCATCAACTGTTTCAAATGTAATTATATCTTGGTATAATGTCTTTTTGAAAATCATTCTTTGACGTTAAAAAATTACTTAACTCTCTAGTTCACAGACCAATAACAACTTGTTTTTTGTTTCTGCAAAAGGAAAAATCCCATTCTTTACATAGATGTACTTTTTCCTAAAAGTAAGCCTCCGTGGTGTAGTGGTATGTGTGTGACTACTACGCCTAAGGTCCTGGGTTTGAATCCCGACACGGTCCGCTTGAAAAATGTTAGGCAAGCATTTTTCACAAAAATATACCCTCGTTCGGATGAGAGGTAAAATGGAGGTCCCGTGTGTGTGTGTGTTGTCACGCACGTTAAAGATCCCTACCTTGCTTGGAACAGCAAGGGTTCGGCAAAATTCTAAATTTTCCAGGTAAAAAAAAAACTCGCTTCCTGGCCAATGTAGTTGTTCGAGTAGAACAAAGGACACAGTCTTGACAGCAATTTCCTTTAATGAAAAATAAGGGGTGCGCTTCAAGATTTAGTGCGCCTATTTGAATCGGTGACTATTAACTTTAAATATAACTGTTTGTAATACAATGAAAGAAATCTATATTAACTACCTTCTAGCTACGCTATTTCCCAAACTCTCTAATGTGACGGTAAGATTGACATTATTCGCGTTTCTCCGGTAAGCGTTTGTACTAACATCTACAGTAACATTCCCTCCACGTAAGGATGTTCGTTGACATCTTTACCATCCTCGTTTACTTCTAGCAATGCCAACTTCGCCACCGCACGGTGGAATACTCCTGTTGGGGTTTGTACTAACGCTTGACGGCGCGGCCATCTTGTCCATACCGAACTGTTAGAACTCGTCCTCGAACCCAACCGTTTCTTTTGCTGTCGTCGATAATAATTACAAGATCCCCAGGCGCGACCGGTTTCGTATCACCAAACCACTTGGTCCGTTTGGTTAGGGTAGGCATATATTCCCGTATCCATCGTCTCCAGAAATAGTTGATGTTGAACTGAATTAAGTTCCAACTATTATGTACAACTTTTACGGAATCATCCATGGTTACAGTTGGTTGCTTAATTCCGCTTGAGCTTCCCAATAGAAAATGATTTGGAGTAAGGGCTTCTTGCTCCTCCGAATCTAGTGGTAAGTACGTAAGCGGTCTTGAATTAACTATGGACTCAGCTTCCACCATTAATGTTTGTAACGCCTCGTCGGTAAGTTTACGTTCTTTCGGTAGATTGAGAATAGCATTGAAAAGGTTGCCCGTGATCAGTTATGAGAAAGCTACCCCAAAACTATTATTGGGTTTGCGTTATCTACCTTTAGCCGCCCCACTGAAAATAATTGAAGGCAAATACGGTCAAGTAGCGACAAAAACAAGATTAGGGTGGTGTGTTTATGGGCAACTTCAAGAGGGAAATACAGCTGAACAGTTCAATTACCATATTTGTGACCGTGAGTCTGACAATAAAGCTGAACTTATGCTTAAAGAGTATTTTGGTGTTGAAGATGTTGGAACGCTTCCGATTGTAAATTTAGAGTCCGAGGACGATTTGAGAGCAAAACGTATACTCCTAGAAACAACCATCAGAGTTGGTGACCGTTACAAGACAGGTCTATTATGGAAATGCGACCATGTGAAGTTCCCAAATAGCTATCCAATGGCAATGCGTCGCCTGGAGTGCCTAGAAAAGCGTCTGAACCGAGATCCCAGTTTAAAGGAAAATGTTCATCTTCAGCTGCAACAATATCAAACAAAGGGATATGCTCACTATGCAACTGAGGAAGAATTAATTAAAGCACCAAAGGGTCGCGTTTGGTACTTACCGTTAGGCGTTGTTCTGAATCCAAAAAGCCAGGTAAAGGCGTCTAATTTGGGACGCAGCAGCCAAAGTGGGAGAGGTGTCGTTAAACTCCATGTTGCTTCCAGGGCCTGATCTCTTAGTGCCATTGTTGTCTGTACTTTTCGCTTTCGTCAATACCGGTGGCAGTTACAGGCGATATCAAAGAGATGTTCCACCAAATCCAAATCGTGGAGGCCGATAAACACGCTCAACGTTTTTTATGGCGAAACAGTCCTGATGAAAACCCTAAAATTCTTTTAATGGATGTTGCTACATTTGGGTCAGCCTGTTCGCCATCATCGGCCCAATTTGTTAAAATAAAAACGCTTTAGAGTTTATTGATCGTTTCCCTAGAGCCGTGGAAGGAATTTTGAAATGCCACTACGTGGACGGTTATTTAGATAGCTTTGAGACCGTTGAAGAGGCACAAAGGGTCGCCAAGGAGGTGGAATGGGTTCACTCTAAAGGTGGATTTCAAATTCATCAATGGTCTACAAATCTGAAGGCTGTTTTGAACTATATCGGCGGAAAAGCGTTTCAGATTCAAAGCAACTTGTTCCTTCTAAAAGTAACGGTTCAGAACGTGTTTTGGGTATGCTTTGGCAAGCGGAAGTAGACGAGCTGAAATTTTCGATGAGCTTTAGCGGAGAAATTGAACGTTTGGTCACTTCTGGAACTATACCAACAAAACGACAGATTTTAAAATGTGTAATGAGTCTCTTGATCCACTCGGTTTACTGTCTCATTTACTTGTACATGGCAAAATTCTAATGCAAGATATTTGGAGAACGGGTATTCATTGGGACGAGAGAGTGAATGACGAGCTGTATGAGCGCTGGAAAAATGGTGTACTTTACTTGCTCACGTTAACGACGCCGGTATACCCAGATGCTACTTCAAAGGAGTAAGCAGTGAGACTTACGGTTCTCTGCAGGCTCATATATTTACTGACGCTAGTGAAACTGCTTACGCCGCTGTGGTGTATTTTCGAATAATTAATTCCGACGGGCGTGTACAATGCGCGCTAGTAACAGCCAAAGCAAAGTGGCCCCTTTAAAGTATCGACAATCCCTCGATTAGAGTTGATGGCTGCGGTTTTGGGTACTCGATTGATTTCACACGTTATCAATGGGCATTCGATTTCAGTCCATCAACGATTTTTCTGGACAGATTCTAACACGGTCTTAGCGTGGATTAGGTCTGAGCATCGCAGATACCGACAGTTTGTTGCGTGCCGTATAGGAGAAATCTTGACATCCACCGCCGAAAAAGATTGGAGATGGGTTCCCAGTGCGCTCAAGCGTTGCCGACGGCGACTAAATGGGGAAAGGGACCTAGTTTTCTTACAACGAGCCGATGGTATCGAGGACCAGACTTTTGTACCTAGCTGAGGAACATTGGCCTAAGCCTGAACAAGTTGTTCCCGATACTAAAGAAGAATTAAGAACGTGTTGTATACACAGTAACGTCGTCTCGGTGTCAACTCCGTTAATACAACTCCAACGGTTTTCTAAGTGGAATCGTTTGTTACGACGATGGCCTATGTATTGCGATTTGTTGATGCGTGTAGGGAATCTAAAATAATGAAGGCATACGACAAACATCAACTCTCGCTCAGGCAGAGCTTCACAAAGCGGAGGTACAGATTTGGAGGCTCGTGCAGGAGGAGGCCTATGCAAAAGAATTACTAGTACTGTCAAAGGAAAGATCGTCAGTGCAGGAAATGGAACAGTTGGCGAAGTCTAGTCCTCTCTATAAGCTCACTTCAATGTTGAATAAAGACGGAGTTCTAAGAATTGACGGACGTATCGGTGCTGCTCAATGGACAACGGAGGAAACCAAGAATCCTGTCATACTACCTAAAGACCATTTGGTGACCTCGTTGATCATATATCGCTACCACACAGAATACGTCCATGACAATTCTTAAACCGTCGTCAATGAGCTATGACAGCGTTACTACATTCCGTGACTGCATCTTAGTAAGAAAACTTAGCAAGAAATGTCAATGGTGCAAAGATTAGAAAGCACGACCAGGAGTTCCTAAAATGGCACCACTACCTGCAGCACGATTATTTCCATATTTCCGACCATTCAGTTTTATTGGGTTTGATTACGTTGGACCTATCCTTGGAATAGGGTGAGCAAATGCTTCAACATACGCACAATACATCTAGAAGTTGCCTTTGATTTATCAACACAGTCTTGTATAATGTGAATATGCAGATTTATCTGTCATGGGGCACCATTAGAAATATATTCAGATAATGGAAACAACTTTATAGGAGCTGATCGCATACTAAGCAACAGATAATGCAAATAGAGGCAGAATCAGCTGCAATGTTCACTAATGGCCGAACAAAATGGCTGTTTATTCCTGCATCAACACCTCACATGGGCAGTGCATGGGAACGTATGGTTCGCTCTGTAAAGAATGCTATTCTCAACCTACCGAAAGAACGTAAACTTACCGACGAGGCGTTACAAACATTAATGGTGGAAGCTGAGTCCATAGTTAATTCAAGACCGCTTACGTACTTACCACTAGATTCGGAGGAGCAAGAAGCCCTTACTCCAAATCATTTTCTATTGGGAAGCTCAAGCGGAATTAAGCAACCAACTGTAACCATGGATGATTCCGTAAAGTTGTACATAATAGTTGGAACTTAATTCAGTTCAACATCAACTATTTCTGGAGAACATGGATACGGAATATATGCCTACCCTAACCAAACGGACCAAGTGGTTTGGTGATACGAAACCGTCGCGCCTGGGGATCTTGTAATTATTATCGGCGACAGCAAAAGAAACGGTTGGGTTCGAGGGCGAGTTCTAACAGTTCGGTATGGACAAGATGGCGCGCCCGTCAAGCGTTAGTACAAACCCCAACAGGAGTATTCCACCGTGCGGTGGCGAAGTTGGCATTGCTAGAAGTAAACGAGGATGGTAAAGATGTCAACGAACATCCTTACGTGGAGGGGAATGTTACTGTAGATGTTAGTACAAACGCGTTACCGGAGAAACGCGAATAATGTCAATCTTACCGTCACATTAGAGAGTTTGGGAAATAGCGTAGCTAGAAGGTAGTTAATATAGATTTCTTTCATTGTATTACAAACAGTTATATTTAAAGTTAATAGTCACCGATTCAAATAGGCGCACTAAATCTTGAAGCGCACCCCTTATTTTTCATTAAAGGAAATTGCTGTCAAGACCGTGTCCTTTGTTCTACTCGAACAACTACATTGGCCAGGAAGCGAGTTTTTTTTTTACCTGGAAAATTTAGAATTTTGCCGAACCCTTGCTGTTCCAAGCAAGGTAGGGATCTTTAACGTGCGTGACAACACACACACACACGGGACCTCCATTTTACCTCTCATCCGAACGAGGGTATATTTTTGTGAAAAATGCTTGCCTAACATTTTTCAAGCGGACCGTGTCGGATTCAAACCCAGGACCTTAGGCGTAGTAGTCACACACATACCACTACACCACGGAGGCTTACTTTTAGGAAAAAGTACATCTATGTAAAGAATGGGATTTTTCCTTTTGCAGAAACAAAAAACAAGTTGTTATTGGTCTGTGAACTAGAGAGTTAAGTAATTTTTTAACGTCAAAGAATGATTTTCAAAAAGACATTATACCAAGATATAATTACATTTGAAACAGTTGATGATGCCAGACGTCACCAAATTAAAGAAAAACAGGTGAGCGAATCTAAACCAATATATACAAAAAAACAAGGCGAAGAAAAATTTGAAAGGAAACCGACAAACTGTACCAATTCTCCAAAACCAATTATAATGTTATAATTGCAATCAACTCCGTCATTATGCAAAAGAATGTCTAAAGTCCGTTCATCCAAGAAGTTCATGTTATAGCTGTGAATTTACCACTCACTTGTGGGGTAATTGTCCAGATCGTACTTTCACAGAGGAACCTCGGCCAGGGTCAACCTTGCTGTTGTAGCATAAGCCAGTCGGATGGTTTATGTTACCAATAGAGTTAGATGTTCAAGGACACAAATTTTATTTAAAGAGTGTCTTTGATCCAGGTAGTGCCATAACTTTGGTAAGAAAGTCTATTTTAATTTTATGAATATGAAAGATTATGTTGTAACTAATAAATATCAAGGTATCAATCATTCAAATTTAGATATTTTAGGAGTAATGGAGGCTAGATTTGGTATTTTGGGTATTGCCCTAGATTCTGTTCTTTATGTTGTTTATGATCATGCAATACCATGTGAGCGTCTATTAGTGCATGATTCTTTATGTAATGATAAAATAAGTTTCACGATTGAAAATGAAAAATTGGAAGTTAAGCCTGTTTTAGATAGTAAGTAATATTATGTCTGATGAGGAATGCCAATTTTAAATATTAGTTATGCAAATGATAATGAGATGCATTTAAATATTAACCCTTGTGTGGATTCTGGAGTCAGGCGGAAAACTATTGACATTTTTAATGATCATTATAAAAATTCAGAGCGGCCTCAGCAACCTGAGACCAAATATGAAATGAAAATTGTAGTTGACCAAGGTCACACACCATTTTACTTTAGGCCTAAACGTTTATCATATGTAGAAAATTAGGTATCTCAAAAACTTGTAGAAGAAATGTTAAAAGATGGAATAATCCGCACAAGCGAATCCGAATATAGTTCACCAATTGTCTTAATAAGATTATGTATGATTATGTATAGATTTTAAGCATTTAAACAAAATACGTCTTCGCGATAATTACCCATTACCATTAATTGATGATTTGATAGATAGGTTAAAGGGTAAAAATTACTTTACGGTACTAGATCTTAAAAGCGCATTTCACCATATTGATGTTGAGCCGCATTCTATAAAATATACATCGTTTGTTTTGCCTTCAGGACAGTATGGATTTTTAAAAGCTCCATTTGGATTCAAAAATAGTTCTGTTTTTGTTAGGTACGTTAACTCAATATATAGAGATATAAACGAAAACAAATTATCTATATACATCGACGATATCATGATAGCTACAGAGTGTATTGAAGAAAATTTGCAGATTCTAGAAAGGGTGTTCGATAGACTTGTTCGGAATAGACTTAGTTTAACAGTAGACAGATGTAGTTTTTTAAACACTGAAGTAACATATCTTGAGTATATTATTGATGGTGGTAGTATACAACCGAGTGAAGACCATATGAAATCAATAAATATTTTCCAGTATACCGTACAGTAAACGAATTGCATAGCTTTATTGGGTTGGCTTCGTATTTCCATAAATTTGTTAGAAATTTTGCATTACTAGCAGGACCTGCATACGGATTGCTCAGAAAAAATTCAATCTTTAAGTTTAACGAAAACAGTATAAAAGTTCTAACGTTATTAAGAATGCTCTTGTTACTCGACCAGTTTTGACATTGTATTTACCTTTTCTGAAACTCAACTCCACTGTGATGCTAGTTCACAGGGATACAGTGGAATTCTGTTGCAAAAGCAAAATGATAAATTCTTTCATCCTATATATTATTACAGTAAGAGTACTACTGAAGGAGGGTTTAAGCTTCATAGTTTTGAGTTAGAATTATTGGTAATAAGTAGTGGCCTCAATATGTTTAGGATTTACCTTCACGGTCTAACATTTAAAATTATAACAGATTGTAATAGCTTAATCTTGGCCCTTAAGAAGAAAATTAATCCTAAAATAATGCGGTCGTTGGTGTTACAGAATTTTGATTATGTGTTAGAGCATAGGACAGCACTAAAATGAAGCACGCAGATGCCATCAGTCGATATTTTTGTCACATATTAGTGTTAGAAGAAAACTGTTTTGAAATGCATTTAAGTATAGAGCAAACACAGGACGAAGAAATTATGAAAATAAGAAAAAAAATTAGAGCTAGTTGAGAGTAAAATTTATGAGTAACGAAACGGTGTAGTTTTTAAGAAGGATCAAGGATCAAGCTTTTGTTCTATGTACCAAAAGCTATGGAGAGTAATGTGATTAGGGCGAGTCACGATAATGTAGTCATATAGGGGTAGTTAAATGCATTGAGGTGATTAGGTAAGCTTATTGGTTTCCCTTGATGCGAGAAAAAGTAAAGCTGTATGTTGCAAATTGTCTTAAATGCACTGTTTTCTAGTAGTAAGAACTCGGAAGGGTTTTTTCACAGCATCCCAAAAGGGACAGTACCTTTTCAAACAATTCACATTGCCATTGTGGTCCGTTAGGAAAATCATTCAAACGAAACAAGTATATATATTTGCTGTTGTAGATGGTTTTACCAAATTCATTAAACTTTATCCGTGCAAATCGACAGGTTCTGATGAATCAGTTAAACATTTAGAGAGTTATTTTAATACGTTTAGTAGACAATTACGAGTAGTTTCCGATAAAGGTACTGCATTCAGCTCACACTTACTTGCTGTTTCCTAATGAGCAATAATGTTGACCATGTCCAAATTGCAACAGGGATGCCTCGCGCAAATGGGCATATTGAGCGTTTTAATCGCACAATCGTTCCAATGATCTCAAAATTAGTGGATGCACCTAAGAAATAGGATCAGGTATTATCCACTGTAGAATTCGCTATAAATAATACAAGAAACAAATCAACAGGACAACGCCCTTCTGTTTTGTTGTTTGGTGTGAGACAATTAAGGAAAACTTCAGATCCATTAGAAGAATATATAGTCTTTAAATGATTACGATGCAGAATAGAATTTTGAAGAGATTAGACAAAAAGTGAATGATAACATTGTTCAATCGCAAAAATATAATGAGTCTTATTACAATAAGAATCATAAAGAAGCGGCGACATATCAAATAGGTGATTATGTTATGATGCCAAATGTTGAAGGACACCTAACATTAATAAAAAATTATTACCGAAATTTAAGGGTCCATATGTTGTCAAAAAGGTTTTGTCTAATGAGAGGTACATTTTATCAAATATTGAGGGTTTTCAGATAAGGCAAAGGCCGTACGAAGGTATCTTTGCAAGCTCTAGGATGAAACAATGAGTTAATAGTTAAATTAAGGACCCAATTGTTTGTTAAATTTAATACAACTTAGTAATTATTTATATTTGCCCATAATTATTAATTCCTACCTGAGTGCGCTGTTTAACTTAGAACTATTTCATAAAATGTTTGTAAGGTGATAAATGTACTACAAGTTTATACAGGTCATGTTTGCCTATTACGTTTTATGATATCTAAGGTCTCACCTTATCAAACGTATTTATGCTTATGTATTTTAGTAATTTTAAGTTTATGTACCTTTCTTGTGTTAATTGGTATTACAGTGGTTAATCTTAGTTATATGTCATTGTGTGTTTGCCATAATCAGTTGATTGAGGTCAATTAATTATGTCAGGTTTGGCCGAGTTATAAGTCTTTTTGAATTTCGCGCCATTCTTCATGTGGGAGAATGGTGGCAGGGTAAAGGGTTCAGTGCTGCGTGAAAATGTTAGTTTTTAAAGACATGTGTACAAGTATGCTTATGGAAGAAATAATAAAGTATTAGTTTTTTCACAATCGGAGTTATTTTAATTAAGTAATGACCCAACTTTACACAAAACTAGAGATACTACACACCAAAATGAATTATATCGATGTTACTTGTTTAAATGGTTTAAAGGTGATCCAGGTTGAAAATTTATTTTGAAATTTCTAAATAATTTTGAATTTTTGATAGGATCAATCGAAAATTTGTTTTATTTTTTGGCAAGAAAACTAGAAATTTGAGACTTACATCAGTAATTCTCATAGAGGATGCTAGTTACACCCTGTTTCCACACTAAATAATAACTTTTTGTCTATTTCGCTATAGTTGGAATAAATGAAAATATGAATGATTGTTTTATTTTACACAAAAGCTACTCTTGTTTAATTTATGTAATTCTGTTGGTTTTTGAGTTACTAGCTTTTACATGGTTTAATGGATTTTGTTAATGAAATTTTTATTCTTTTAAATTACCAAGTAGGCATGTGTCAGCATCAAGTGTCAATAAATATTAGGTTATTTTTCGATTTCTAATATTCAGTAAGAAACCTAAGTAATCTGATTTAGTAATTATTTGTAGTAAACTTCTAACTACTAATTAAAAAAATGCCTCGCATAATAACTTTTACCAACAGTGAGATGTAGTTTTGGTTAAGCAAGTTTTAGTATATTAAAAACGACTCACAGATATTTACAATTATACCCAAATCAAAGGCAATCCAATCGCAAACTGTTTGAAAATCTTTATAACCACCAAGGTGCATGGGATCTTTTTGTCCTAACACTGACAATTGCACTACAAAATGCTAAAGTAATAAAGGAATTCTAATATGGAAATAAAAAAAATATTGAGAAATCTTTTTTAATATAAAGTCTGATTTGCTGACAATATTCAAAATATAAACAATTCCATGAAAAATAAACAAATAAAAATGTCAACATAATCATTGAAACCTGAAATAATGTAATACAACTTACTACAATAAAATCACACGTATTAATTTTTAAATATATAGGAAACATACTTATTAGTTATTTGATATAGCTAAGTTGTGCCAAAAGTGTCTTCTATTGACTGGCATTTTGTTTACTAGTTGCCTAATTATTTGATCTTTTTTGTCAGTTGATATTCCGACAGGTCCGCACATGCCATTTGGAAGACTTAATTTGTTTTTTTCTTCAATATATTGACAGTTGTTATAAAATCTGGTTGTTCATAGTCTGACTTATATTCAAAATCGTAGGAACCGCGTGTAAACTTTGCCATTATTATATTTGAAAATAGCGGAATGGTATTTCCTTTCGCCTGTCGTGACTTGATATTATTTGGAAGTTGGTTTCATTTTTGTTGAGGATTTTTCACATCCGTTACAGAAATCATTCATATCATATATATTCTTTGTTCTTCTCATATTTTGTTCAATTCTGCCGTGGATTTCCATCTGCTGCCATATACGTGTGACCTGCTACCAAATACTTCAAAGTTATATTTTCTGTGGCGCACAGATCAGAATTTATGTACGTAATTAGTGTAGAATATAAAACCCAGTTTTTGTTCTGGCCGCTACAATTATCTAACCAGAGAATTACTTCTTTTCATCGCTCAATTTTTGAAGAAATTTTATGTACGCCGATGTTACTTGTTCACAATTCCTCTTGCAAATAGCCTCATGCCATACAATGCAGTAATGAGACAATCGTTTATGCTTGGTCATGCTCACAAATGTTTCATTATATACTACGAGTCTATTACAAAAATGAATCTTTTATGACGGGCATTCTAGGTAAGAGAGATACTTTTGCAGATCAGCAGCATAAACAGCAGTTGTGTCGCTTATTGCTTGGAATCATTATTATATAAATTTCTAGCAATTTTGCGGTTTTAAGTGTATTTCTTTTCATCCAATTTTCCTTCAAAGTCCAGTCTTATACATTCGCCACATTTGTCTCGTCAATTGAATTAAAACCGATATTTTCCGAGGCAAGAGTTGAGCGATAAATTTCATAAGATACTGCTTTGTCAGGGTGTTTTCGTTAAAGTCCCGTGCATTATTTTTATATTTAGGTCTTCTGGCAAGAAGCGTTTATTTGGCATGTGAGCTCTTTTATAATGCGAATGTTGGGGTTTGAATAAATTTATGTGTTCAACTATACATCCCCTGTCTTTCTTATTGACAGGAGTGCTTGTTCCTGTGCGATCCTTATGTGGTATCAAACGTTTTGTTCCATCTTCGTTTACTGTTGCTTTTAACATATTTTTAATAACTGATTCATTTTTATAGCCAAGAGTGTTGAGAAACATTTTTGGCAAACTTTGAGTTTATCTGCGTTATATTCCGTTGGGAATACAAATATTCTAGTCTTTAATCTCCGACTCTTTTTATTAAGTTTTCTTTTAACTGGCACTTCATTTACGTTTTGTGCAAGCCATATCCGTTGTTGGTGTCTATCAAGGTTCCAAAAGTCGTCATGCAAATTTATTCACGTATTTTCAAGTATTTTATTAAAACATTTGAGTTTGCAATTGCACGCAGGCAATATCGGATGTTTTAGTTTATTATGTGCCATTTGAACTGAAAGTTTGTGCCTTTTCAATGTTTTAGACTTTTTACCATTACAGTTTAAATCAGAATCTTGGTCGCTCTCAAAGTTTTTAATAATATCACCTTGTTGTTCTTCTTCAACATCCTGGCAACCAATTACCAAAACCTCATTAAAATGAATATTTTCATTATTACTACTACAGGTACTTGAAGAATTAATTGGATCATTAGGCAATTCAGCTTGTTCCAAATTATTCTGTAAATATATTATTAAGTTGTATCAATATAACAATAAATAATAAGCATATTATATATTTCGCCTGTACTGCATAAAAAGATATGTACCTCAGTTACAAACGCTGTAAAGTACCAGAACCTGCACTGGAGCTGCAGCCATTTACTTCTCTTAAGATTAAACTGGCGGGACTTCCCGGAGTAAACTGTAATATATGTTAGGTTAGCTTTTGGCAATACAAATTCAATATATTACGCTTGTAACATCTTCCAAAAGTATAATATTTTTCGAGGGCTGGCGACAACGTTGTAGTCCTTAAGGTCTATTATATCGCCCACCTGAACGTTTTCTTTTCATTATAGAACACTGATTCATGCTAAAACGGTCATTACAACATTTCCATCAAAATATGATTTTAAATTACGTGCGAAGGGCATTTTTGTATAAGTCCACATTCGCTTCATTCCTGGAGGTGGATAGTGCTAGTTCGGTATTTTTTGGATCTAGATAGCATTCTATAATTACCTGCACGTTGATAACTAAATTCACAACACAACAAAAACTGTAGTATGCGGAAATGAACCGAATGAGCATGTAATTATAAGAAGGCCAAGAATTGTTTATCAACGAAGAGAAATAATAAACGTAAGCATTTATACAGCTTTTGTATCAATAATAATGTGTTCTTCATACAACACAAATACCTTTATAAGTAGTATACATTCTTTTTCCTTTGTAGTATTTTTTATGGCTGAAAATATTTTTTATGATTTACAATGGTGGAAAGATGTAAGTGAAGAGTACATTATTTTTGCTTTGCAATGCCAATTTATATTTTAATGTAAGGAGTTCACACATGTTATTTCCATTGTACTTCTGTACTCCTATATGAACTTACAGCTTTTTGGACATGTAATATTTTAAAAACTACTGTAATTTTGATGGTGGAAGGTATTCGTAACGACTTTTACGTGTTTATATTATACGGAAATAAATAAAAAGTAAAAACGTGAATATTGCAGATACACGTTTTTTCCTTGGCACGGTAGAACTCACTTGTCATTATCTTTGTCTTTACTGAGTTAATTCTCATACTATAGTTACTCTGTAGTATCTCATCTAAAATATTTAAAAACTCTCCTAACTCTTTTCTAGAATCTGCCGTAATGGCTATATCATCTGCAAAACGTAACATGTCTACTTTCTGTCCCGGTACACTAATACTTATCTCTTTTCTCTCTCTAGCTAAGTGTAAAGCTTCCTCAATATAAACATTAAAAATCAAGGGAGACAGTATACAACCCTGTCTAACACCATTTCTAATCTTAGCTTCCTTTTCTATTTCATCAAATCTAATTACTACACTTTGGTTTTTATATAGACTTTAAATAATTTTTCTATCCCTATGAGAGATTCCTATTTTTTGCAAAACCCTGAACATAACAATCCAATTAACCCTATCAAATGCTTTTCTAAATCTACAAAGCATAAAATGAGTCTTTTATTTTTTGTAACCTTTTTCGATAATTACCTAATCATTAGTATCGGTTCTCTAGTCCCTCTGTCTTACGAAAACCATATTGGTCTTCGCCTAAATAATTCTCAGTCAAAGCTTCTACTTTATTTTTAATTAAAAAGCATGAGAAGTTAAACTAACCCGTCTAAAATTCTCACACCTATCAGCTCCTGACTTTTTTGGGATTGGGATAATAATATTTTTTTCTAAATCTATTGGAACCTCACCTGTGTCATATATTAATTTTACTAGTTCATATAATCTATCTAAAGTTTTCTGACTTGCATATTTTATTAATTCTGCGGGAATATCGTCTATTCCTGGCGCTTTGTTTAGTTTAAGATTCCGAACAGCTCTATCAAATTCCTCTCTTAATATTGAGAACCCTATTTCTACATCCTCTTCTTGGTCGTTCTCTAACTCATCCATATCGTCTCCCTTATATAAATCTTCTAAATATCTTTTCCATCTATCTGCTACCTCAACTTTATTTATTAGAAGCTCATTATTCTCGTCCCTAATACCATTATATTTTTTCCTATCTTCCCCAAAAAACTTTTTAACTGCCCTGTATGCCCTGTCTGTCTTACCTACTCTCAAATCATCTTGTATTCCCTTACAGTTCTCCTCCAGCCATTTATTTCTAGCTTTTCTACACTCATGTACTATCTTATTTCTAACTGTATTATATTTTTGCTTACTTTCACTATCCACTTCTCTGAAAGGTTTAAGCTTGCTTCTATTCTCTATTAAATCTAATATCTCCTTGGTTACCCAGGGTTTTCTCGTTTCTATTTTTTTCTTACCAATAGTCTCTGTTGCTGTATCATGTACAGTCAGTTTTATTTCTTTCCATCTATTTTCTACGTTCCCTCCTACAGCTATCTCTTTGCTCTTATTATCTAATACTTGTTTATATTCCTCTTTTATCATTAAGCTTACCTAGATCCCATCCCTCTCTTTTACCCTTTCTCAATTTTTTGAATTTTAGTTTACACTTCATTTTAACTAAGTTATGATCGCTATCTATGTCAGCCCCTGGATAACTACGACAGTTTTTAATTTGGTTTCTAAATCTTTGTTTAACTAAAATATAATCTATTTGGTATCTAGCCCTATCACCTGGCGCTTTCCAGGTATATCTTCTCCTAACATGTTGTTCGAATAGGGTGTTTACAGTTACTAATCTATGTTCCTGGCAAAACTCAACTAATCTTTCTCCTCTATCATTTCGTCTGCCATACCCAAATTTTCCTACCATTTTTCCTTCACTACCTTCTCCCACTGATGCATTAAAATCGCCCATAACTATTAAATTCTCATCTCCTTTTACTTTTCTCACTATACTATTTATATCCTCGTATACCTTTTCTACTTCCTCATCCTCGTACTGAGTTGTTGGCATGTAAACCTGAACTAAAACAGTGTCTGTGGGTTTTGTACTCAATCTAACCATAATTATTCTATCACTAAATTGTAAGTACTCTTTAACTTTATGCCCTAATCTTTTACCTAACACTATTCCTACGCCTGCCTGTCCATTAGTTGAAGAAGTTGTAATTATTCTATAATTATCTTTCCAAAAGTCATTACTATTTGGCCATCTCACCTCACTAATACCTAAAATGTCCAGCTTTTCCTTTCTCATTTCGACTAATAAATTCTTATCTACTCTAAGTAATGACCTTACATTCCAAGTCCCTATCACTAAATCGAAATGTTGTTTTATATTCTTACGATGACGAACCCCAAGTACCCCCTCCCGGAGATTCGAATGAGGGAGTATTTTACCTCCAGACAAGAATTTTACTTGTGAGCTCCATCATATGTATTTTGTGTTTTAGGCCACGCACACCTGGGAAATATTGTGGTAGGCTCCCATATCTTTCCACAACGCAGTTTTTAAAGATTTTAGCACAAAGCCGTATCTGTCACGGCCAACCCCCAACAAGCTTGTAAATTATTGAGGATCGTCCGAGACCAACCGACCCTCCTCCAATATCTTTTAGCCAGCAAGGCTGCTGCCCCTTGCTTGCGCCTTTTAATCGCCTTTTACGATAAGCAGGCTTACTATAGTAGTTTCTTTATCCCCTACTATAGGGAGAATGTGTTTGTGATGGTTAAATTGTTCTTGTCCCAATATTGTAGCAGCCCATTTCCATTGTCATTTCTCGTGCCTAAACCAAATAAACCTTCTACCGCTCCTTCTCTACTGTCACCTACCACTGCATTAAAATCTTCCGTAATTATTAAATTTTCATGTCCTTTTCATGTCCTTTGTAGATCGCCTCTACCTCTTCCTCACTAGCTAGAAGTAGGCATGTATACTTGTATTATTACTGTTTACCGGTTTAGATTCTAATCTATCCATGAGTACTCTTTCGTTCTCCAACCCAAAAATTCCCCGTCTCTGGTCAGCGAACTTCAATGATCCCTACTATCTCTAGTGCTAACCCATCCATTTCAATTTTCAAGTTCTCTAACTCGCCTACTTTCTTCGTACTTCTGACATTCTGTGCTCCGACTCACAAAATGTTCCCTGCTCTTCTTTTAAACTTTTCGATTACATCCTCCGAAGTAGTCCTTTCTCGGAGATCTGAATAGGGGACTATTTTAACTCTGGATTCTTTTACCCCAGACGATAACTATCATGTTACTTACAATTTAAGTACGCTGTGTACCTGGGAGGTAATGTGGTGGTTTCCCATTGCCTTCCACATCGCAGTAGTGTGACTTAGAATGCCATGCCGATCCCTATCTTCTCTGCTACTTTAAGTACCGTAAAAACTGCTGCCCTCTTTCGGGGACCTGTCTTAGTCTGGTTCTTCATTAAAGACCCTACTACTTTGGTTGGACCTGTAGTTTGGTTCTTTAAATCACTGGAATGTGAACGCCATTCCACCCATTCTAGTAATCTAGATCTTCTTCCAGGTGCAAGTCCATTAGGAACGAATTTTTAACTTCACTTTCTCTTGTTATTATTTGTTAATCGACCAAAGCTCCCATTGTGTTTTGTAATTTGTAGCGAAGCAATTCCTTCTGTGAGGCACAATAATGCCAACTGTAAATTGTTAGATACTTTAGTCGGCACGGATGAGATTTCACTCGAGCTCGACGAGCCTTTGTCTTTTTTTTTATCTGTCAATGTTCCAGTAATTGATTATCTACAAATCTCAGTATCGAATATAGGTCACTTTTCTTTTTCTTTTAAGTTTACTAAGAGAACCTTCAAAAATTGGCAGTAGTTCGAAATTTATTTCACGTAATTTATACCTTGTCGTTCTACTAATTACAGTTTTAATAACGAAGAGTTTATTTCTTCACATCCTACCTTACATAATTAAATATCACTCGGCTCCATTTAATTAAATAATGCATGCCTACATAACTGCATTTGTCTTACTTAATATTTGTTTGACAAAATTCGCAAAATTGCACAAAATTCCACATGTTTACAAAGCCCTGCCAGTTGTGGACCAGCATCACCCCAGGTGCAAGTTTGTGATCAATCAAGATTTAACGAATATGTTCTATTCACTTTATAATAGACATTTCAACACAGGTAATTTATATATAGCTTTGCCTGTTCATTCACAATTTCAACATCAAATTATATGCCCCCAATGGTCGCCACATGAAGTGGTCCTCTTTTTGTTTCTGATAATTACTAATTGCCAAATTTATTAGGTTAAAATGCCACAGCTGCTCATTCAATAAGTACACGATCTCAGGGTTAAATACTTTATTTTACTAAAGCAAACGTGAATTCTCAAACGAGTATGAAACTAAATGTAAATACAAGCACACTACAAAAATTATATATGTAATATATCATTGATATATAAAATACTTAAATTATAAAGGAAATTAAGAGCTGCCATAAAGGACAATGCTCTTAACACGTGCATTGAGTAACAACTAACTCCCTTCGTGTCAATATCGTCTCAAACCCTTTAAACACCTGCGTATATACTAATGTGCGTATCTCAGCGTTGTCCGATTTCTTATTGGAGGATACTATCATAGGGCTATTACAAATAAACCGATATTTCGTACCCAAGAAAAATGCTTGCTGGTTCGTTCTGCAAAATAAGAAATGTGTTGTTCTTGCGAAATTGTAATATATTGAACATAACGAATCTTCATATAAACAAACAACAATGAATTGGTAACTTAGAATGGCGAATTATATACACTATACATTTTTTCGTAGACAAAACAACTTAGGTTACATTTTTACAACCGCACTTGACTAACGTTCAATCGGAAGTGTTCTCTCGAGAAAGGGAGAAAACAGAAAACCATGCATTTAAACAGGTAAAAATCGATACTACTTGAAAATTAAGCGGCACAATTTGAATTTATGAATAGTGGAATTTGTACAAATCTAAACACTTTTACTGTTTTGGATCACCTTGTATTGGTTTTTTAATGCTACATTAGTCATGCTTAATTTTACTTCATTGTATAAAGGACTTCGCATGTTTGTTGAATTTATAATACCCTTAATTATCCAATACGAACATTTTTTCATTTTATTTTAATTTCGTTAGTAGACAAAAGAAAATATTTTTGCTTTTGCAAAAAAAAAGTATTATAGCAATCATTTACCAAAGTATATTTTTTATTGAACTTCAGTATAAACAAAAGCACATAGATCATACACAAGTAAGTTTCTGAGTTGATATTCATTCATATGACAATTGTTTAAGATGGTATTGATTATGTTCAATCGTACTTACCACAAAGGGTAGTCTACAATATATAAATAAGCTAGTTTCCAGTTTGGTTTATAAGAAATGTAGAATAGTTTTGGTACCGATTCAGTTTATTTTATTTATTTGTCGCCATATTTCTGCTTCTACAATTGACTCTTGGTTGCAAGGACAGAAACCGCATTGCAAATTTAGTTGAATCTTTATTGATCTTGAACAGCAACTCACTCAAGTTGTATATGCCTACATAAATATGGTAGTTAAATTTAACACGATTGCCTACAAGCATAAAATTGACTTTAATTTATTATTTAGAGAAACTAATTGTAATATGTTATATTTTTTAATATTTTTAATTGTAGTGATGCTGATTTGTTTTCAAATATGGTAGTGGATGCTGCTAATGCTATTAAAATTATGGATGCAAAAGGTAGCCCGATATATCCCATTAAAGCTGTAAATATTTTAAAAGCACATGGTCGCAGTGCTAGGGAAAGTATTTTAGTTCAAGGGTATGCTCTGAATTGCACAGTTGCAAGTGAAGCAATGCCCAAAAGGATAGTAAATGCAAAAATTGCTTGTTTAGATTTTTCATTGCAGAAAGTTAAAATGAAGATGGGTGTTCAGGTTTGTCACATAAATTAAAAATAAACTTAATGCAAATATTTTAACAGATCCTTGTAACTGATCCTGATAAGTTAGATGCTCTTCGAGCTCGTGAACTAGACATAACCAAGGAACGGATACAGAAAATTTTAGCTGCTGGAGTAAATGTAGTTCTTGTAACAGGTGGTATTGATGATTTGTGTTTAAAGTACTTTGTTGAAAATGGAGCAATGGCTGTACGTCGCGTTAAGAAGAATGATCTGAAACGCATAGCTAAAGCCACTGGTGCTGCTTATGTCTCATCTTTAAGTAATATGGAAGGTAATTGCTGGTTATCCTATTTTGTATGTGATTAAATATCCATCAGTATTGCGCACGCCATTATGCTGTGTCCAAATGCACATTTTGCAATGTTTAGGTATTATTGCTTCTAAGAATCCAATGTGTATGACTATCTTGAGTTTTCGCCACAAATACACAATATCACGCGAGGTCATTTTCGTCTGCATGTTCTTTAATTAATAAACTGAACGATTTGTTTATTGTTTAGGTGCACTACAATTTGTACTTTAATTTTACTAAAGGGTAAATCAAAGGTACTATATAATTTATATTTTTCGTGAAAACAGTATTCAACGTGTTGGCGTTCATATTGCATCTGCTTAGTCATTACATTTCGTAAAGATGTAATGCTCAGTTTTGGATCAAAGTTGCCGTATCTTCAAAATGATTCCATGATATGATCAAGTTTGTCACACTTCATGCCAATCTCTTGTAACATCTATTACATGAGTACATGCAGTTTCTAATTTTACTTCTTCTGGCGAACAATTCAATAAGTACAACTGTCTACGTGATTAAGCCATGCGATAGTCACTATTGCCACAAAAATTCAAATTCAAGTTGTCTAAATCAGATGGTTCCTGATAATGGAAATTACTACTTGATGTGGATGACTAGATATCTGATTCCTATTAATTTTGCTGTATTACCAAGCAAAATAACTCTTCGGTATGAAACACTCTAATACTTACACATACAAAAAATTAGTAGACCCATGTGTTGCAAATTGTCTCAGTTATTAATTTAGATATTTATGAATTTGTTAAGAAGTGTGCTATTTTTTAAATATTCACAAAAAATGCATTTTTGCAACGTTTGATCTTGCACAATTAATTAACAAAATGGTTAACGGATGAATGGACGAACTCTCGTATTATTTATATGCAAAAATTTAGTTTGTTCCAAATTATCGTGATGTGTGTTCCTCTTGGGCCAATAACAAATTTAATAATGTATTTTGCCTAAGAACGAAGTCTTATTGAAGTTGTGGTTCATTTTGTTGATAACTTAAATATAACAAAAATGTACATAGTTGATTAGCAAAGCGATTTGAACTAGGAAATGTGAAAGGAGTATACCTATGATCTACCATTAGTGGAGTTCTTGTGAAGTTTGCAGTCGTGACATGCGGTACTCTTATTATCACTTCAAAGTTTTGTTTAAGACTTGACCTTGTCATACTGTGGATTGTTTCTGCTTCTTTTTGTGATGCAATCTAAGAACGAGTTCCACAACTACACTTGACCTGCAGAACTACTTTGTCACCACTTGTGTTTATTGGTAACAAAACTTTATATGTCTTCAACTGGCAGAAATTTGAAGAATTAACTAATAAGAATACAACGGTTTTGCAAAGGATACTGATTTCAAATCTCAAATCAGATTTGATCGACCATATTCTCAAACACAGTTATGGAATTTGCAAACTGTAACAACACAATTGATGTGTGTAATATATACCTATTTATCATCTAACATTTTTGTTATATTGAAATTGTAGCAATAATTTGCTGGACGTATACCTAACATACAAATAAAGGTACTTAGTACCAGGAGTGTTTCTACAAAGGGAACAACATTGCGCAAATTTTAATGCAAGAAAGAATTAATAATTAACTATCTGAAACAACTTACCTTTATTAATATAGTCTTACCATCGGTAAGCTAGTTACTGCTCTCTCGTATTCGGTTGACGCTACTCTAGACGTTACCTCAGGTTCTTTGTTAGAACAATGCCATTTTTTATAGATTGGCAGTGAAGTCATTACTAACCTACACAATTTGCAACAAAGATTAAGGTATTTACTAGAAGTGGGTTGTTTTTGCCATGGCTCCCTTCCGCAGCGACTCTTCTGCAGAGGCCCTTTCACCCTGCTCTCTTGTGCCCCAGCCTCTTTTCGTCTAGCCCCCTCTCATGCAAGCTCCCTTTCGCCCAAACCCCCACTCGCACAAACTCCCGTTCGCCTAAACCCTCCTTTGCCCATCCCTCTTTCGCCTCAGCCATCATGTAATTCATGAAAATGTTAAAAATTCTTTTCGAAATTAATGTTTTTAGGTTGATACTCCAGTAATTGCAATAAATTGTAGAAATCTGCAAGCAAAACTCACAACGTATCATACTATTTTGAAAGTGTTACATTAAGATGTCCATTTTCGTGGTATGGTTATTTCGGAGCATTTCGAATCAACTTTAAAATGGTCTTGAAGCAACGTGTCCCCCGTTGCAACTGTTTTTTGAGGAATATCATGTAAAAAAAGCAAGATGTATGAGCATGTAAGTTAAGAAAATGGCAAAATAATTGCCACATTTATCGTTTTTCTTTGGACCCTCCGTTAATTGCAACAAATTTTTCTCACACGGTCGATATTTAAATACACAAAATTTGAACCAAAACATATCTTTGTGTCTAAAACAAATACACTTTGGTTTGTCAAATCTAATTATGATTAAAATTTATAATTTTGCCTGTGGTATTTTGACATTTGTGCTTGTTTTGTCACGCTGTTACTTAAATCCTATAATTAAAAAGGAAAAGGTACTCGATGACCTAAAACAAATACATTTTGGTTGGTAATATCTAATTATTGTTAAAATTAACATTTTCCCCTTTTTTTGACATTTCAAACGTATATGGCATTAGGAATGTGCCTGTAATAAAATAAAAATGTAATTAAAAATATAGGTACAAGCATGGAGCGAGCGTCCCAATTGCACTTTTAATAAAAATTTCGGATAATTAACAAATGTGAATCAAAACGGACAACGACATTTCATGATTTGCATATTAAAGGTTCTACAAAATTTCAATTAGAGACCACATCCACAAGGTAGATGACATTACTTTTCTTTTAAAACTTCAAAAAAAAGATTGCCTCTGCCACGGAACCCATAACGACACATATGTTATACGGATTCATTAGCGCAGCACTATTGCGCTTGAGAAATATGACAATTTCGTATGTCCTGTTTTATGAAATATTAAGCAAAATTATCCAGACGACATGAACAATTGTAACTATTCGTTTGGGTTTATTTCCGTCAAATTTAATTATTTTTCTTTGAATGTAGACCGTCTATATAAAAATTCGATGTGTTTTTAGATTCATAGTTTATTTTGAAGATGAAGACTAAATGTGTATTAGGTCTTTTAGCATTTTATTTTAAAACTTATATAAAACAATTGTCCATTTCGAATGGACCTGCACCTTGCCGAAGTTCTAAATTACTAGAACAGGTGAAATGGCTTGCGCGTTCTAATGAGCTAAAGAGCCAAACTAAAGGTCCAACCAAAGTAGTAGGGTCGTTAGTGAGGAACCAGACTAAGACAGGTCTCCGAAAGAGGGCAGCGGCTCTTTCGGTACTTAGATTGGCAGAGACCATAGGGGTCGGTATGGCAGTCTAAGACACACTACCGCGATGTGGAAGGCAACGGGAAACCACCACATTATCTCCCAAGTACACAGCGTACCTAAATTATAACAAACATGATGGCATTCTCTGGGGTAAAAGATTCCGGAGTTAATGGAAAAACGGGTGGAAGAAATACTAGGAGAAGACCAATTTGGGTTTAGGCGAAACAGGGGAACACGAGAGGCTATTTTAACTCTGAGAGTGATAATGGAGAAAACAATAGAAAAAGAGGAAAGCGTGTATATAGGGTTTGTAGATCTGGAAAAAGCATTCGACAATGTAAAATGGAAAAAAAGTTTGAAATACTCAAAAAGATTGGAATGAGCTATAGGGATAGACGAATAGTACATAGCTTATACAAAGAGCAAACAGCAGTAATAGAATTAGAACAGGAATGTAGAAAAGTAAACATTAGGAAAGGGGTGAGACAGGGATGTGCCCTATCCCCATTGATTTTTAACTTGTACATAGAAGACGCAATGAATACTGTCAAATGCAGGAAGACATTTGGAATTACTATGCAGGGACAAAAAATTGATATGCTTAGATTTGCAGATGATATAGCGGTATTAGTGGCTAGTAAGAAAGAGTTAGAAGCTGCTCTTAATGAAATGGAAACGGTTCTAACAGAGAGATACGGTATGAAAATTAACAAAACTAAAACTAAAGTTCTAGTATGCAAAGGTGTGGAAAATAAATCAAAAACAAGAATACAAGTATGTAACACGAACTTACAAGAGGTTAGGGATTTCTGCTACCTAGGAAGCCAAATAACGCAAGATGGGAAAAGCACAAAAGATATAAAACAAAGATTAGCACAAGGTCATGCTACATTTAACAAGAAAAAGCAACTACTGTGCTCAAAGACCACAAACATAGAAACAAGGAAAAGATTGCTTAAAACATATGTGTGGAGCACAGCACTGTATGGCTGTGAAGCCTGGACAGTAGGAGAAGCGGACAAGAAAAAGGTAGAAGCCTTTGAAATGTGGTGCTACAGACGTATGATGAAGATATCATGGACCGAAAAAGTTAAGAACGAAGAGGTACTAAAAATGGTAGGGGAAGAAAGAAATATGTGGAAAACGGTAAAAAAGAGGAGAGATAAGATGATAGGCCACATACTACGGCATGAGGGAATAGTGCGGAATATATTAGAAGCAGAGACTATTGCACACAGATAGTATAAGATGTAGGCTGTAGGGGTTTCAGGGAGATGTGTAGGCTAGCCCAGAATAGAAATCAATGGAGGTACGAATCCCAAGATGGATAAACTAATGACGAAAAAATAACTGTGATGAGTATTATAAGTAACTACAAGAATTGTAGTGTGTGAAAGGATTTACTGGAAAACCATTACTTCGGCAAATGTCTAAGTGTTGGGGGATTTTGGTAGCCACAGGTTGCTTAACCCCCTTTACTGAATCTTGCTGAAATAGGGCATAAAATTAGAAAACAATAGAAGGGGAACGAGCTGTATACACATGCTGTGTGAGAATTTCAGGGCACTATATAGGCTAGCTCAGAATATAAATAAGTGCAGGTACGTGTCCAACCAGTTTTGAGACGGAAAACTTAATGACGAAAAAATAAGCGCAGATAAATCTGATGATTAGTATAAACAACTAGTTGTTGGTTGCGAAATATCTGCAACTAATGAGGACTGTGTGAAAAGATATATTGGAAAATATATTAAATCAGTAAATGGTTAAGTGTTGGGGGAACTTGGCAGCCACAGGCTGCTTACCTCCCTTCACAATCACTGAAGGTCTGAGAAATAGTGTATATAATTGTAAAACAATAGAAGGTGACCGAATTGCATCTAACAAGAAAGAACAGCGCTTATGAGGAAAGACAACAAACCAGAACAAGAAGAAAATTGTTGAAAGCATATGTGTGGAGCACAGCACAGTATGCCTATGAAATACGGGAAGTCTGAAACGCAGACAGAAAAACGGTAGCAGCCTTTTGAAATGCTGTGCTTCAGATGTATGAGGACGATAGCATCGACAGACAAAGATAATAACAAATAGGTTATAGAAATAGTAAGGGAACAAGGATATCTGGGGAAAAAGATAGAAATAGAAGGGCAGAATACGTTCTAAGGCATTTTTGGGGAATAGTATGGGATATATTACAAGCAGAGATAGGAAAAAAGAAGTAGATGTAGACCTAGATGCAGACTGTGCAAATTTCAGGGAAATATGTAGGTTAGTTCAGAATAGGAAACAATGATGGTACGCGTCTAACCAGTTCAAGGACTGAAGACCTAATGATGATGAAAACAATTGTCATCTTAGATTTTGGTAGTATTGCTTCGGTCGCCTCCGGCAACCTTCGATATTGGTTTTTGGTAGTTTTCGGTTTAATTTTATAAAACTGCATGAATATTTAAAAAATACACCACGCACTGCAAAACAGTGCCAAATTCACTTTCGAATTTGGTGCTAGGACGTTCCCGTGCATATTAGATGTTTTATAAGGTCCTGTGTCCATTTCTTGAAACCACCTCTTCTTTCTGTCTTGCTGTTGTGTTTACAAACATTGCTGTCTCTCTCGCACCGAGCGTTCGGATCCTTTGTTCGGGAAAATCTAGCTAATATTTCTACATCCAAATAAGGATGTAAACACAAAATCGACAATTCCTGAAAAGACAAATTTTTCTCTCGAAATATCCGCTTCTATGTGAAGAAAACTTGCCTACCAGATGTAGGACATTATTCCCAGTTGATCTCTTTCCCGTGACCCTCTCAGCCAGCCAGCCAGCTCTTTTGCCCCCCCGGGAGATACCTGATTAGTCCCACCACGGATCTCTCAACCTTGGAACGTGTCAGAGCGAAAGCAGACTATCAGGATTTATAGTTATTTGAAAAGGAACAGTACGAATTCACTGACTGGTAGTGGTAAATCAAGGTAATTGCCAAAACATAACATTTGGGTCAAATTCCAGTGACATAGCTTGTTGATTTTTTTCTACAACATAAACGGACACACAAGATAAGGTACGATAAGAGATTCGGTGTAGGAAATCGACAGACAATGTACCATTTACACGAGTAGTTCAAAGTAGATTGTCACCTCAAGAATGAATCATGATGGCACTTGCCAACTTGTAAAGCACCCCTGTTTGTTCTTTACCTGTACTGAGTGGTCAGAAAACATCATGTCTGTTCCCCGACCGTGGAAAACTCATTTTCAACACAATTCACATGACAATAAAGAGCTATTCTTTGTGAAACATGGCCGGGATCTAGACCACATTTGCTATACATAATACCCTAAATAATATTTATACAAAAATTGTTATTTTTGGCATGTAACATAATAAGTCCTTAATGAACCTTATATAAAACACTAATGATAGACTAACTTCGCTTCCAAAATTGACTGGTGAGCTCAACTGCACACTCCAGTATACAACTTTTTTTTAACCTAACGGAATTAGTCTCCTAGTTTTTATTTTTAGTATTTTATTTCATTTTTCTTATTAGTGTTAATATAGTAGAGTTTTTTTTTGTTCTGGAAGTGTATTATTGTATGAAGGTAACCATACTTTGCTGCAGAAGCCAGTCCTTTCTGTTTCTACAACAAAGTTTCTTTTTTTTGTATTTTATTTTTCTTTCAGGTGATACGTAACTGTAAAGTTATCACACTTTGCAGTGGTGTTGTGAAGGCAGCTGCGTGACAGTGATAATCCCTGACCGCTTTCCAAGTAATCAACTCTTATTGTGTCTTGCATTTTTTTTCTACCGATGCCACTACACTGCGATCCGCTAGCAGGAGCCAGGCAGTTTTTCACGTCAACTGCCTTTCCGATTGGATTATTTTGTTTGTTTTTCCATACCCTTAACTCCTATCCCGGTTCTTAATTTTGGCATGACCTTTTAGACTAGTTCTCAATTTTCTTAATATTTCTTCCTTTTCGTGTTCCTGAAGTCAATGTGTTACAGTTTATATAAATTATTCTTATTGCCACTATTATTTTGTAGGAGACGAAAGCTTTGAAACCAATATGGTAGGAGAAGCTGCAGAAGTTGTACAAGAAAGAATATCTGACTCTGAACTTATTTTAATTAAAGGGTTAGTATTTCTTTTATAACCAACAAATTCTAATTACACAAAATTATAGGCCTAAAGCACGTACTGCTGCTTCCATAATTTTGAGAGGACCAAACGATTTCTATTGTGATGAAATGGAGCGATCGATACATGATGCCTTATCAGTTGTTAAACGTGTTTTAGAATCAAAAAGTGTAGTTACAGGAGGAGGTGCTGTTGAAGCAGCACTTTCAATTTATTTAGAAAATTTTGCAACCACTCTTAGCTCACGCGAACAGTTAGCAATAGCAGAATTTGCTCGAAGTCTTTTGGTAATTCCAAAAACTTTAGCTGTTAATGCAGCTCAAGATGCAACTGATTTGGTAGCTAAATTAAGAGCTTATCATAATTCTAGCCAAACTAAAACTGAGCATGCACATCTTAAATGGATTGGTTTAGATTTAACCGAGGGAGTTGTTAGAGACAACAAAAAGGCAGGTGTCCTTGAACCAACTATTTCCAAGATTAAATCTCTCAAGTTCGCAGCAGAGGCTGCTATTACTATACTTAGAATTGATGATATGATTAAATTGGATCCAGAAGAAAACAAAAAGAAAAGTTATCAGAATGCAATGGATAGCGGTGAACTTTATGATTAATTGTATTTTGAATAGATTTGCATTTCTTACTGCTAATTTATTTTCTAATGTTAAAATGTCCTGTTTGCTTACTGTTTAGAATTTTAAAATAATATTTCTTAACAAATGTCAATAAAATCTCAAATATTAATAAAATGTTTTGTTTTTATTATCTGCAGTAATAAAAAGACAGAAGTATGTGTAGACAATAGATTGTGGTGGCATGTATAGAGCAAAGTTGTATGAAATATGTATGATCATAAAAATGAGGCACAACAAAAGTCTCACTCGAGGTTAAACCATTTAGGGATGCGGGAATGCGAACATTTGATTATGTAAATATATTTATGAATGTGGACCGTACAAGGAGGGTACATTGCATAATTGTTAGGGAGTTATACAGTTTATTTATTTTGAGGGCACGAGACGTGTACATAAAACTTATTTGTATTAGGACCACTACACTACACAAGAATGTAATACAACGGTTTATTGTTGCATCGCCAACGATCCTGATTGTTGCACAAATTGTTAATACAATTGTCCATTAATATACATGCGACATGGTACAAAGGTGCATTATACGTAACCTCACCTATGCCTCTGATTACCAAACCATACTTCCCCGCCTTGAAGTTACCAAAGCTTAAAATCATAGGAAAATGGGCAGGACAAAGGAATGCATGTACATAGTAAATAAGGTGTAACTAAAGCGTTAAAGCAATCATAGAAATAAATTTAAGTGAATAGAAAAAAAACATCTATTATACCCAATGGTAAGTGGATCAGTGGGAGTATCATCGTTGCCTAGAATGACAACCGTACCAATTTTTATAGGGTTTTCGAGTAAATACCACTTCTGTCTAATTTGCAGCATATTGTAGGTACTAGATATGTCACTTTTTTCAGTATGACTGAGATGTAGAAGTTTTTGCAATTAACAACACTAACTTTTTCCAGAAAATTAGAAGCTGGTGCGACATTAGAAAATGTGCAAGAAAAAAAAGTTTAGGATGCGGATCAGAACATAGCACACAAATGGTTGAGAATTTAATAACCATTCAATTCGGCACTGACATCTCTTTGTATGATAACAACTGAGATCCAATAACTCTATATAAATGGACGTTCTAACTTTTTGTTTGTTTCACAACTTGCACATCAACTAATCACAAAGATGGCCTTAGAAAGAGTGGCATTTACATAAGACTGCAACTAGAAAATTCTCGATAGGAAGTATCGCCCTCAGGAATTGACATCTTGAATCCTTCGTCTTATAATCACTTGCTTCTTGTCTTTATATCTAAAACATTACTTTTTTTTTATTGATGTGACTTGTACCTTTAGGAGGAATAACGGCCTTAAAAAAACGCCATAACTATCATGGTCGTAAGTACGAAAACTTCATTCTTTTCTGTATGTGTAGTTGAACCATGCTGGAAAGGAGTACGCAAACAGGAACAGTAGATGTACCCATTCTTCTTAATCTTCTTTGGGGATTAAACCACTCATAGTTTTTAAAATTATCTTTATTAACGTTTCGATCCATAACCTAGGATCGTTTTCAAAATAATAAAAACTTCAAGTTTGACATTTATGACATAAATTGAAGGTGACTTTGATTTATTGATGTTTGAAATATTTGGTTTGAGTACATTAAGCAAAAATTTTTAAAGTTTAAATGAATAATAGTCTTCAATTTGTGTTACGGCCTGGGACCGACTTTTTTAGGTAGCCAATACGCTTAACGTGAAATCAGCTGATTAATTTTTATTGTAAAAATTCAATAACTTGGGAAATTGGAAAACATTTTTTAACATGTTTCTATTTATACAATTTAGAGGATGGTTATTAAAGAAGTGTGTAATTGCATTATTAAATGGCTTAAGTAGTCGTTTTTTTTTATATTTATTTTGAAAGGGAAATCATTATGATTTAGGCTACCTCTTTGGTAGATTTTAACATTGTTCTGAGGTAACCTTATGGCGGGTTTACACTTGTCAGATACCAATGTTGTTCTATGAAGGTTGTATATGGATCTGAGGCGACCCTATGGCGGGTTTACACTTGTCAGATATCAATACTATTTAACGGAGATTGTATATGGTTGTGAGGTAACCTTATTGCGGGTTTACACTTGTCAGATACCAATGCTGTTTTACAGGGGTTGTTAATATGCTTCATCATCATCATCATTGGATCTTCATCTCAAGATTGGTTGGACACGTACCTGCACTTATTTATATTCTGAGCTAGCTTCCCTTCTATTGTTTTCTAATTTTATGTTTTATTTCACCGAGATTCAGTGAAGGGGGTTAAGCAACCTGTGGCTACCAAGATCCCCCAACGACTACTTAAGCCATTTAATAATGCAATTACACACTTCTTTAATAACCATCCTCTAAATTGTATAAATAGAAACATGTTAAAAAATGTTTTCCAATTTCCCAAGTTATTGAATTTTTACAATAAAAATTAATCAGCTGATTTCACGTTAAGCGTATTGGCTACCTAAAAAAGTCGGTCCCAGGCCGTAACACAAATTGAAGACAATTATTCATTTAAACTTTAAAAATTTTTGCTTAGTGTACTCAAACCAAATATTTCAAACATCAATAAATCAAAGTCACCTTCAATTTATGTCATAAATGTCAAACTTGAAGTTTTTATTATTTTGAAAACGATCCTAGGTTATGGATCGAAACGTTAATAAAGATAATTTTAAAAACTATGAGTGGTTTAATCCCCAAAGAAGATTAAGAAGAATACTAAACAAACCACAACAAACATACAGGGAGTATTTAGATGTACCCAGACGTAATTCAACCTCGAACACTGGGCCTACACAAAAGAGTTCAAGCGAAATTCTTTTTAGTGATTAATAACCACGTAAGAAACCTACCAATGCACAGAGAATGTAATTATATCCCATAAAGCACGCATCGTCTCGAATTAATAGGATCAGTAACGCAGAAAATACATGTAAGCATGAAATGCAGAATCGAATTGAACTCTGTTTACAAAACGATATGATAACATATTAAAATATTTGGATACCACATGTCAAAGCAACACTTTTAGAGCATTCGAAGTGCAACTTGAACAATATTAGAAAAGCGATTTTAAATACAAAGGTCGCAATGGGTTAAATTTAGAAACAATTGCACTAAAACAATAATGTAGAATGATAGTGCAATAGGAATGGCTAGTGCTATAAAAATAAAACAGTAAAATGTCAAAGTGCTATAATTGCTAGAAAGGATGTTTAACAGAACAATACATGAAGGGATTGTATTAGAATGAGTTTTATAGGAACGAATTGAGTTATTAAATTATAATATGTGATCGGGGGGCGTCTCCTATAATATGTTGAAAAATGTTGAAGTGGAAGTGTGTAAATATTTGAAAAAGTCATAAATCAAACAAAAATATTTAGAAGTATCAAATTGAACGTAACAAATTGGAAGTAATGTTCTAATTGTATGATTTGTTTCAGTCGCAGTCTTAATCTAACATTTATAAATTAGGTGTCTATGATTTGTCCTTAAATCTGGTGAGCACTGGGATTCACTTTCCTGATTTTACATTCTGATAACCTTACAATTTTCAGCTGGAGCTGTTTCTGAAAGCCATGACTAGTCGAAATTAGGTGGTGCCCGAGAAAATTACCAATTTAGACAGAAATTCTACAACAATAGTAGCACTGCAGCAATAAGAAAGCACATATCCTACTTCCCTACTGTTAGTTGACACCAACTTACAGTTGAGGTCAATGGTAATTTTATGGATGAGGGAATATTGGACGAAATACTTCACCGAGCTGTTATCTGAACTATCTACCTGATTATCCTAGGAAGATAAGAAAAAAACATTTTCATTTTTATTAAATAATAATAAAATAACAAATATATTTGACACCTCAATTATGAAGTAGTACTAAATATATGCCAATAAAAATACAATAAAATATATAAAAATATAATAATACAGGGTGCCCACAATCTATCTCCGTATATGGGTAACTTTTTTATTATAGAAGATACAATGTTGGTTAAATTAGCAAAGTTAAAGAGAAATTTACGAGTAGTATGATGCTTTTTTGAAAACTCACCTAGATGCTCAACTTTTTTAGATATTTGAAAAAAACTGAAATTTGCCATTTTCTTCAAACGCTAATAACTTTTTAACGGTTTAACCTATAGAGAAAATAAAAACTGCTTGTAAGGTAACTTTTTACGTAGAATTCAATAGCGTATATGATAATTTTAATTGGAAATGGGTTTTCAAGCTACAAACATAACCTCACTTTTTTTAAATGGAAACCATAGTTCAATATAACCCAAATGGAAAGGTTTTTCTTTTCTGATTACCCTGATGTAAGGGTTGTGTACTTATTTTCAGTAGTTTCTTCATAATAAAGAAAAACGATTTATTTATTTTGCGGACATCAAGGAGTCCATGGATACATATTTTAAATAAACAAAAACAACTGGCATTTGTCAGATATTATTAGTTAAAGTGTTTATTTGCTCTGGGTTGCAAATTTTGTGTAGAAGACTTTTAAATTTATTTGATTATAATAGAGAATGTATACAAACGACGAAAAAATGACATGCTCTTTTGTTACTATGCCTGTAACAGAAATTGTGATGCTGCTGGTGATATGTATTATGAAAGATATTTGGAAAGAAGGCAGCCAGATAAACGATTGTTTTCTAAATTAGAAAACAATTTAAAAGGTTTGGTGCTTTTACAAAACCCAGTACTGATAAAAGAAAATTCAAAACTGATGATGAAGAACGTGTGTTAGCCTACATAAATTTTAAGCCAACAGCGTCCACCGAGAAACTGCAATTGAGTGCGCTACTTCTACAGAAAAAGCTCGCCTAATTTTAAAACAAAACCGCTACAAACCATACAAAACCCATGTTAGCAATACACTGTATCATGGGGATTGTGAGAGAAGACAACAGTTTTGTAGGTGGTTTCTTAATGAAACAAATAATAATCCTGGTTTTAGTCACACTATTATATTTACCGACGAAGCAAAATTTACTAACAAAGGCATGTTTAACAGAAAAAATACAGTCTACTGGAGTCAGGAAAATCCCCATTTAACAGAAGAAAGGCGGGATCAACATCAATTTTCGATAAATGTGTGGTGTGCCATTTTTGGTAATAAAATACTTGGGCCTTTCTTCTATAATTATAATTTAAATGGTGTACGCTATTTAAATTTTCTACAAAACGAATTACAAGAAATGCTCGATAATTTGCCACTTCATTTACTGCAAAACTTATATTATTTTCAGCATGACGGTGCACCTGCTCGCAATGCTCAAGCCGTTTCTGAATATCTTGATAATAGTTTTCCAAATTGGATTGGCAATGCAGGTCCTGTTCCATGGCCGGCAAGGTCACCAGAACTATTGCCACTGGATTTTTTTCTTTGGGGTACTGTAAAGGATGTAGTGTATGCTAAAAAGCCAATAACATTGAGCAACTCAAAGATAGTATTACAGCAGCTATTACAAGTATAAAACCACAAACGTTAAATAAGGTGCACCAAAACCTAATTAAAAGGTGCGAAATGTGTTTGCAAGCTAATGGAGGTCATTTTGAGCATATGTTAATGTAGGAGTGGGCATATCGCATTAATTAATTTTTGTTTCCTTTGATTAAGTTATTTGTATTGTATGGATAGTTTATTTTTTAAGTATTTTATTTTTCTTAGTTTATAATAAATTTAGTTACAATAAACTTGTGTTTCCATTATTGATTTTACACATTTTGTTTGTTTGTAATATGTATCCATGGACTCCTTGATGTCCGCATAAATAAATAAATCGTTTTTCTTTATTATGAAGAAACTACTGAAAATAAGTACATCAACCCTTACATCAGGGTAATCAGAAAAGAAAACCTTTCCATTTGGGTTATATTGAACTATGGTTTCCATTTTAAAAAGTGAGGTTATGTTTGTAGCTTGAAAACCCATTTCCAATTAAAATTGTCATATACGCTATTGAATTCTACGTAAAAGTTACCTTACAAGCAGTTTTATTTTCTCTATAGGTTAAACCGTTAAAAAGTTATTAGCGTTTGAAGAAAATGGCAAATTTCAGTTTTTTTCAAATATCTAAAAAAGCTGAGCATCTAGGTGAGTTTTCAAAAAAGCATCATACTACTCGTAAATTTCTCTTCAACTTTGCTAATTTAACCAATATTGTATCTTCTATAATAAAAAGGTTACCCATATACGGAGATAGATTGTGGGCACCCTGTATATAAATCTATCATTAATTTTAAAATAGCTGCATCAGTCGATATTATACCGCACTCTAAAAAAGTACTTATAACTTTGAACTGTAGTTTACGTCAAGAAATTTTGTTACAAGTTCATTGAATTCTGTCGCATACTTTAGATGTATATTGTGCTTACCATCAGGAAACCGATGCAGCCTAAAAATAGTGCTGATTAAGTTATAATATAAAACTATTACTAATAACAAATTTTTAAACATACAAAATAAGGATGTACATATGATCTGATGTTAACATAAAAAGCAGTGATAATAATGTTTTTCACTGTAAAGAGGGGGCCCAATTGGTGTAATGAATACAAACAAATTAAATGTACAATACAACCATATAATACTAGAAAATTCACAGCGCTGATTTCTATTTTGAAAAAGATCAAATGGTCGTTTCAATATTTGTATCTGCTCATACTTAGAATAAATATTACGTAATACAATTCTGATTTTATGACTTCTGTCCTCCGATATTTTTAGTTTAAAGTACTAAATTTTCTGAATTTCTACAATATAAAGCTATTAACATTTGTAATAAAATGAAAATAATTGGAATTGGGATGCCCATTTTTTTATAGGTCTACAAATCAAAATGTAGAGATATTTATTTTTTAGTTTAGCGAATTACGACAAAAAATAAGTTACGAGATGAAACAGTATAATTATCAACCATATCCTTAACTGATTATAACCAGCATCAATTATGTTTGTCTAGTTGATCATAAATTTCCAACAATCTGTTGAATCGTACAAAAGTCATTAAGTTATTTTTGTAGTCCACAGACTGTAACCTAGTTTATGCGAGCTTCTTACCTGCATAATTATTTTCACTTTACAACCAGAATAGCTTATCCCAGGAAATGTTTCGCATAAAAACCACAAAAACACTTGATACTAAGACCGGATATGGATAATGTTATTGTCATTCAACTTTCTCCCATATTCTATGACACTAATTTGAATACAATCATACAAGGAAGTGCAAAAAGTGCTATCGTTATTCCAAAATATAAATAATGTTTCTTGTTAATATGCATAATCTGTAAACGACATTATTCAATTGCAGAAGGTATACAATTTAAATACAACTATAATTAACTTTTGTTATTTTAAAATTAAACCATAAGTTAAATTTGATAACAATGCTAAATTGATAACATTATTCTCTATGTTTGTTTGTTGTGGTTTGTTTAGCATTTTTCTTAATCTTCTTTGGAAATTAAACCACTTATAGTTTTTAAAATCATCTTTATTTACGTTTCGAACATGACCTAGGATCGTTGTCAAAATAATCAAAA
This sequence comes from Platerodrilus igneus, assembly GCA_036346225.1. Classification (NCBI taxonomy): domain Eukaryota; kingdom Metazoa; phylum Arthropoda; class Insecta; order Coleoptera; family Lycidae; genus Platerodrilus; species Platerodrilus igneus. The sequence continues at coordinate 1,776,253 of JARFIW010000951.1, read as the reverse complement.
TTTTCAAGTTTGACATTTATGACATAAATTGAAGGTGACTTTGATTTATTGATGTTCCATATATTTGGTTTGAGTACATTAGCCGAAAATTATAAAGTTTAAGAGAATGATTGCCTTCAATTTGTGTTGCGCCCTGGGAACGACTTTTTTAGGTAGCCAATATGCTTAACGTGAAATCAGCTTATTGATTTTTATTGTTAAATTTCATATAAATTCAATAACTTGAGGATTGGAAAACATTTTTTAACATGTTTCTATTTATACAATTGGGAGGTTGATTATTAAATAAGTGGCGATTACGTTACCGTAAGGCTAAAGCAGTCGTTTTTTAATATTTATATTGAGGGGGAAACCTCATTATGATTTAGGCTACTTCTTTGGTAGATTTTAACATGGTTCTGAGGCGACCCTATGGCAGGTTTACACTTGTTAGATACCAATGTTGTTCTATGAATATTTTATATGGTTCTGAGGCAACCCGAAGGCGGGTTTACACTTGTCAGATACCAATATTGTTCAAAGAAGATTATATATGGATCTGAGGCGACCCTATGGCGGGTTTACACTTGTCAGATACCAATACTGTTCAACGGAGATTGTATATGGTTCTGAGGTAACCCTATTGTGGGTTTACACTTTTGTCAGATACCAATGCTGTTTTACAAGAATTGTTATGTAATTAGTTATGTAATTATTAATTAGTTATGTAGTTATGTAATTAGTTATTGTATGTATAAATAGAAATCATGTATGTAGGCTGTATTTCATGTTAATATTGCAAGGAAAACCCAGGAAAAACTTGCAATGCTACCTAGATATTGTGGGCATTTGATTTTCATTTGTTATTTCTTTTAGTATTGCAATCCATTGTTTACTGAAAGTCACCAATTCGTTTGCTACGCAGTTATTTTTATGTAGGGTTATATAAGCAGCTTCTTTGATTTTGCGTTTTTGATGGTTTTCTTCTTTGTCGATAATTTTTGCGTCCTCCCATTTTATTTTATGACGAGTCCCATGCATGTTGGCAAATCATGGTTTTTCAAATTTTCTATTTTTATATATGATTTATGTTCTTTTAATCAAACTTCTAATGGTCTGAAACTTTCCCCTATATAAATCTTGTTACATTCGCACGGTATTTTGTAGATGCAGTTTTTTGAACTTTGTATTGCGTTTTTGGGTTTTGTTTTTGTTAATTGTGCTCTTAGTGTATTGTTGGTTTTAAATACTGTTTTAATTCTGAATTTGTTTCCTATGAAAAATAATGCAATGAAAACTGATTATACGAGCCTTCTCAACAAGTTGTAGTTACAATGAAATACTAAAAGCTCTTACAACAATTTCTTTCCTGTTAAAACAAAACAAATACTAACTTCTAAACACTATGATGCTATCTTCTTAATTAAGTTATATTGATGCACTATGATTAATTTCCATTGCGAATGGACCTGCACCTTGCCGAAGTTCTAGATTACTAGAACAGGTGAAATGGCTTGCGCGTTCTAATGAGCTAAAGAGCCAAACTACAGGTCCAACCAAAGTAGTAGGGTCGTTAGTGAGGAACCAGACTAAGACAGGTCCCCGAAAGAGGGCAGCAGCTCTTTCGGTACTTAGATTGGCAGAGACCATAGGGGTCGGTATGGCAGTCTAAGACACACTACCGCGATGTGGAAGGCAACGGGAAACCACCACATTACCTCCCAAGTACACAGCGTACCTAAATTATAATAAAATGATGGCATTCTCTGGGGTAAAAGATTCCGGAGTTAAAATAGTCCCCCATTCGGATCTCTGGGAGGGGACTACTTCGGAGGATGCGATCGGAAAGTTAAGAATAAGAGTCGGGAACATTTTGCGAGTCTGAGAAAGAAAGGCGCAGATAGATGTGAAAATTTTCGAACAATAAGCTTGACAGCACACGTATCAAAAATATTAACTAGAATTGTACAAAGACGAATGGAAAAACGGGCTGAAGAAATACTAGGAGAAGGCCAATTTGGGTTTAGGCGAAACAGGGGAACACGGGAGGCTATCTTAGCTCTGAGGGTGATAATGGAGAAAACAATAGAAAAAGGGGAAAGCGTGTATATAGGGTTTGTAGATCTGGAAAAAGCATTTGACAATGTAAAATGGAAAAAATGTTGAAATACTCAAAAGATTGGAATGAGTTATAGGGATAGACGGATAGTACATAGCTTATACAAAGAGCAAACAGGAGTAATAGAATTAGAGCAGGAACGTAGAGAAATAAACATCAGGAAAGGGGTAAGACAGGGATGTTCCCTATCCCCACTAATTTTTAACTTGTACATTGAGGGGGCAATGAATACTGTCAAATGCAGGAAGACATTTGGAATTACTATTCAGGGACAAAAAAAGAGATATGCTTAGATTTGCAGATTATATAGCGGTATTAGCATCTAGCAAGGAAGAGTTAGAAGCTGCTCTCAATGAAATGGAAACGGTTCTAACAGAGAGATACGGTATGAAAATTAACAAAAGTAAAACTAAAGTACTAGTATGCAAAGGAGGGAAAAATAAATCAAAAACAAGAATACAAATATGTAACACGAACTTACAAGAGGTTAAGGATTTCTGCTACCTAGGAAGCCAAATAACGCAAGATGGGAAAAGCACAAAAGATATAAAACAAAGATTAGCACAAGGTCGTGCTACATTTAACAAGAAAAAGCAACTACTGTGCTCAAAGACCACAAACATAGAAACAAGGAAAAGATTGCTCAAAACATATGTGTGGAGCACAGCACTGTATGGCTGTGAAGCCTGGACAGTGGGAGAAGCGGACAAGAAGCCTTTGAAATGTGGTGCTACAGACGTATGATGAAGATATCATGGACAGACAAAGTTAAGAACGAAGAGGTACTAAAAATGGTAGGGGAAGAAAGAAATATGTGGAAAACGGTAAAAAATAGGAGAGATAGGATGATAGGCCACATACTACGGCATGAAGGAATAGTGCGGAATATACTAGAAGCAGAGATAGGAAAAAAGAGAAGAAGAGGTAGACCTAGGTTAGACTACTGCACACAGATAGTGAAAGATGTAGGCTGTAGGAGTTTCAGGGAAATGTGTAGGCTAGCTCTGAAGAGAAATCAATGGAGGTACGCATCCAACCAGTCCCAAGATGGATAAATTAAGTAGCTGCACTTAAACATGATATTTATTATAAGCAACTACAAGCACTGGAGAGGCAATATTTTCGAATAATGGTAATTGTGTGAAAGCATTTACTGGAAAACTATTATTTCGGCAAATGTCTAAGTGTTGGGAGATCTTGGCAGCCACAGGTTGCTTAACCCCCTTCAATAAATCTCAGTGGAAAAGGGCATAATATTAGAAAACAATAGAAGAAACATGATATTTATTATAAGCAACTACAAGCATTGGATGGGCAATATTCTCGAATTATGGTAATTGCATGAAAGCATTTACTGGAAAACTATTATTTCGGCAAATGTCTAAGTGTTGGGGGATCTTGGCAGCCACAGGTTCCTTAACCCCCTTCAATAAATCTCTGTGAAATAGGGCATAATATTAGAAAACAATATAAGGGGAACTGAGCTGTATTACTGTGTGAGAATTTCAGGGAACCATGTAGGTTAGTTTAGAAAAGAAATAAGTGCAAGTACATGTCCAACCAGTTTTGAGACGGGAAACCCAATGACGAAGAAATAAGCGCAGACAAATCTGATGATTATTATAAACAACTAGTTGTTTGTTGTGAAATATCTGCAACTAATGTTGACTGTGCGAAAAGACATATTGGAAAAAATATTAAATCAGTAAATGTTCAAGTGCTGGGGGAACTTGGCAGCCACAGGCTGCTTACCCCCCTTCGCAACCACTGAATGTCTGAGAAATAGGGTATATAATTGTAAAACAATAGAAGGTGACCGAACTGCATCTAACAAGAAAGAACGGCGCCTATGATGAAAGACAACAAACATAGAACAAAAAGTTGTTGAAAGCGTATGTGTGGAGCACAGCACAGACAATATGCCTACGAAATACGAGCAGTCTGAAAAGCAGACAGAAGAACAGTAGCGGCCTTTGAAATGCCGTGCTTCAGATTTTGAGGATGGACATGAGAAATAGAAGGGCATAATACGTTCTAAGGCATTTTTGGGGAATAGTATGGGATATATGACAAGCAGAGATAGGAAAAAAGAGGCGGATGTAGACCTAGATCAGATAGTGATAGATGCAGACTGTGCAAATTTCGGGGAAATCTGTAGGTTAGTTCAGAATAGGAAACAATGATGGTACGCGTCTAACCAGTTTCAGGACTGAAGACCCAATGATGATGATGATGATGATGATTAATTTATATCATTGCACTATAATCAATTTATATCGATCGCTAGAATAGATTTATATCACATAGGGCAATTGATACGTACCACTAATTTATTTCATATCACAACTTTGAAAGCTTTAAATTAGAACTCGTGTTGTAATCAACATTAATGTAGTAGTGGTGTAATTTAATTTTAGACCCAGTTTATTAGGAGTTTATTACTAAAATATATATTTAAATCTGATAAAAATAACCAATTGCAACTCTAAATTTTGTGTTACAAAAAGCTGTAATAATTAGTAAATTAAAGAGATTCGATAAAGTGTTTTCAATTAAAAGTCATCGAGTTTACAAACATGGAAAGTATGCGAAGCAGACAGGAAAAAGATAGAAGCCTTTGAAATGTGGTGCTACAGACGTATAATGAAGAATAAAGAGGTTCTAGAAATGGAAGGGTAAGAAAGGAATATGTGGAAAACAGTAAAAAATAGGGGAGAGAGAGGATGATAGGCCACATATTAAGGTATGAGGGAATAATGCGGAATATATTAGAAGCAGAGTTAGAAAAAAAGAGAAGTAGAGGTAACCTAGGTTAGAATATTGCACACAGATAGTGAAAGATGTGGGCTGTGGGAATTTCAGGGAAATGTGAAGTCTCACTCAGAATAGAAATCAATGGAGATATGCCTCTAACTAGTTTCAAGACTGAACACCTAAGAACGAAAAAAATAATTGTACGTAAACATGCTGATTATTATAAGCAAATACTGGTGTTGGTTTGGCACTATTTTCAACTAATGTTGATGTGTGAATGGATTTATTGATATTTATTATGTTTGAGGAGTTTGGTAGCCGAAGGTTGCTTCACTCCGTTCACATACCACTGAATATTGGTAAAATATGATATATATCTAGAAAACGATAGATGGGAAGCCGAGCTGTATCTAGGCTGCCGGAATTTCATAGAAATGTGTAGGCTAGCTCAGAATAGAAAACAATGGAGGTACGCGTCCGACTAGTTCCAAGACGAAAAACCTCTTGACGAAAAAAAATAATTGCACTTAAACCTGATGATTATTATACACAACTACAAGTGTTAGTTTTGCAATATTCTCCACTAATGTTGATTGTGAGAATTCATTGAAAAACTGTTAATTCAATAAATGCGTATGTGTTGGGGGATCTTGGTAGCCACAGGTCGCTTAACTCCCTTCACATACCACTGAATATCGGTGAAATAGGGTATATATTTAGAATTCAATAGGAGAACCGAGCTCTATCTAACAAGGAAGCAAAGCCGCTATGTTTGAAGACAATAAACATAGAAACAATGAAAAAACAATTGAAAGCATATGTGTAGAGCACAGCACTGCACGGCTATGAAATAGGGACAATATTAGAAGCAGACAGGAAAAAGATACAAACCTTTTGAAATGTGGTGCTTCAGAGGTATGATGATGATAGCATGAACAGACAAAGATAATAACAAAGAGGTTCTATAAATAGTAAGGAAATAAAGATATCTGTGGAAACCAAAAACAAAATAGCACACACAGATAGTGAAAGATGTAGGCTGTGGGAATTTTGGGGAAATGTGAAGGTTATCCTAGACTAGGAACAATGGAGGTACATAACTAACCAATTCCAGAACTGAAGACCTATTGATTTATTGGTAATTTCCAGTGTTCTTATTTAGAGCATTTTGGCTTGTAGAGTACTCTTCAGTTATATTTATTTTCAAATTTTCTTTGGGCACGAATGGTGTTCTATTATATATTCAATAACTGTTTTATTTCAGCTTCAAAAATTTTGATTGCAATAAATTGTGAGATCTGGTATGTTATAGCTCTGAGGTACCTGCACGTACCTTTTAGAATTAGTCTGATGTTTTGTCTTATCCAGTACAGTGGCACCTGGCAATTCAATATATACGACCTCCTGATAGTTTCAGCAAACTCCCCAAGTGTGTAGTTTCGAATTAGATCAGAAGTAGAAGTTTTGATGATTTTAACACGTTGACTGCGATATCGGTCCCCCGGGACCGATGCAAAACAATCTTGTGGTGCTAATTATTTTCAGCAAAAATTTCATTATATGCATCACTCATAACTTCATTATAAATCAGTTCTTTGAGTATGTATCGGTAGCTTTATTTATCTTTTAGATTATATATTCCAAAAAGAATGATATAAACTTATCGGTCCCTGGAGTCCTATGTCGCACTAAAAAGATTAACAATATCACATACTTGCGGTATAGGTCATCGGCAACTTACGTACGTATATAAAAATCATGTTCATTCTTGTTTTGGGTTAACTATTTGTTAGTTTCCCTGCGACATTCGACAGTGTAAGAGTGAACATTAGCAGTGAAGGTTTAAATATGAATTCTCGTGCAAAAAAATATTGTTTATGGCTATAAACAATGACAATCAAGTTGAAGAAGCTCCTAATGTAAACATCGTATTAGAAAATGTTAATGGAGTTGAGAATAAAAATCTGGACGATGCAATTTCGGACGATGAAAATGAAAATTACGAGGATTACAGTAGCGATCACAGCGTGTCTGATAAAAACTCCGTGCCATCTCCTGAATCTTTTGATGCAGATACACGTTATGAAAGTAATTCGAAGACCGAAGCCGGTGAAGAAAGTGGTAATGTAAACTGTTGATTTTGCATTAGGTAGCAGTAATTGAGGTTATTTTTAGATGTAGATGATCGGGAGAATTTAGAAGGCACCGATAATACTAGCGCGGGTTCGGATACTAATGTCGATACTTGGCATGATATACTTGGATCGCAGCCTACTTTCAACATGTGTATGGAATCAGGGACATTTAATTTTGATAAAGATGGTAGAAAAACTCCTTTAGATATATACAGATTATTTCTAACCGACGATCTATTAAGTTTGATAGTTAAAGAAACAAATCGTTTTGCTAAACAAACATTAGAGATGAGGTCTACTCCTAAGTCTAGACTAAAGTCTTGGACTGATACTGACAAAAATGAAATATTCAAGTTTTTTCCATTATTATTACTATGGGATTAAGCCAATTGCCAACAGTTAACTCATTGTGGTCAAAAGATCTAATGTTTAGAAATGAATTTGTGGTAAATGTCATGAAACGTGATCGATTTTTATTACTACTATGTTGTTTACATTTTTGTGACGACAAAGATCCTTTACTAGACACCAACGATCCACTATACAAGCTAAAAGAACCACTTGCTATTTTAAATACAAATTTTCAATGCGTTCTTACGCCTGGGAAGATTTTGGTAATTGATGAATCAATGATTCCATTTAGGGGCAGATTAGTGTTTCGCCAGTACATCCCAAATAAATCTCACAAATATGGGATACAAATATACAAGCTGTGTACGGTTGATGGTTTCACACTTAATGATATTGTATATACGGGAAAAAGAGCAAGTGGAAGGGCAAGGACATTCAGAAACAATAGTTGATGAACTTTTGAAACCAGTTTTAAAAGAAGTGCACTATCTATTTGCGGATAATTTCTATTCTAGTCTGTCACTTGCCAAATCTCTATTTAAGAAACAAGTAGTACACTGTAGTACTTTACGTGGAAACAGAAAAGGAGTATCAAAAACGTTTTCCGCTAAAATGAGAAAAGGACAAGTGTTTGGTCAACAAAATGATTGTGTAAAAGTTATAAAGTGGGTGGATAAAAGGTCTGTTTTGATGGTTACTACCGATCCTCTCGAAAATGGTGAATTAGTAGAGACTGGAAAAAAGTCCCGTAAAGGTTACACCATTATGAAACCAAGATGGGTTCAACTTTATAACAAAGCAAAAAAAGGCGTGGATTACAGCGACCAGATGTCTTCGTATCATACCGTTCTGCGTAGAGGGATCAAGTGGTATCGTAAAGTGGTTTTTGAACTCCTTTTTAGAACTTGTGTTGTTAATTCATGGATCGTCAATAATCAGATAACAAATAAAAAACGGTCGATTACTGAGTTCAGAAGAGTATTAGCTATACAATTGAACAATAATTCTATTCAAACTGCCACTGATGTACCTAAAAGAATTACTCATACTTTAATTAAGCCCATGGGACCTGGATGAAAGAAGCGTAAAATTTGCCAAGGTTGTTATCAAAATCTGGGCCTTACTCTTAGCAGTCGTGATGCCAACAAAAAAGTATCGAAAGTGATCACTTTTTGTAATAACTGCATGGGAAATCCCGGTATGTGTCTCTCATGCTTTAACAAAATGCATAAATGATATTAAATTTATTGTTACTCTTTTTGTATAAACAATAAAGTAAGCTACACAGATTTCAGCAGTGTTGTAATCATTATATATAAATATGTACACTAGTGCAGCATTGGTCATGGGAGACTGATGTGCCGTTAGTAGTAATATAATAGAAGCGTTCATAACAGGAAACCGTGATGACAATACCATTTTATTTTGAACCAAAACCTACAGATGTCACTAAAGTAAAATCTGCGTATCGGTCCCCTGAGACCACTAATGCACCTAAGAAACGTGTTACTATCGGTCTCCGGGGACCATTAACGCACGATAATGAATCCAGCAATTTATAGTGCCGCAGCCAATGTGTTAATGGATATCTTACATCTACTAAGTATCTTCTGTAAAATGCTGTTTTGATATTAGTTTACCCTCCTCCCATCTATGGTGTGTTAGTTTTAGTTTGGGGACTTAACAAAAAAACGAAATTTTACATTTCTTACACCTAAGCCCATTTGAGGTTATAATGTAAAATGCCAAATTAAAAATACCCTAAATCCTTGCCCATTGTACTCACAATGTGAGGTATGTAGAACTTTAAAAAAAAATAAAATAACCAACTTTAAAATTGTGCACATAATCACCAAAACTAAAGGATCACAGTACTGACCACATAACTTGCACGGTTTCAATCACAAAGTACTATGTGCATGTTTTAATCATGTTTTCTTTTGGTTAAAGTTTACTGACATATGCATTCGGCAAAATGATAGCTTTTATAAAATAAATCACACAATGTAAAGTAGCTTTATGCATTTTATTAATTTTGCCTATTAAGCTATTGTGCAGGGACATTGTAATTTTCCACTAAATATGTAATTTATAAATTTTAATAAAACCCAAATTTTCAACCTGGTATCATGGTAAAAATTTTTATTACACAATAGCTCCTTTTAAAACTAACTTAAAAATAAATTTAGGATGTATTGAACTGGTATTTTCTAATAGAGTTGTTTAACTCTATATTAACAAGTTCTGAATTGTTAAATCAATCATTATTTATAATAATATACTACATACCTGGCTCCAGATATATTTCTTAAAAGATACTCAGGATGCTCAGCTGCTATCATGGGATCCTTATCACCATGTAAAATTAATGTAGGACATCGAATGAAGTGGAGCTTCTCTTTGCATATATTACCTTCACATTTATCATATATGTTTTTAATTTCTTTGTACCAATTACTCCACATATCTTGCAACGTATCTAGTCCATACATATCTATTAAGGGCGCCTTCATTTTATCAGACCATTTACTAATATCTACCACACCTGAAACAATTTGTGGTATAATCTGATACAAATCTGCAATTAAACCTACAACTTTGGTCATTATTTTAACTAATTTGAATATTTCTCTTTCATAATCTATAGTGATCCTGAAGCAAATGGTCAATTTTATTGTATTCAGTTCATCATAGGATAATAAATAAAGCTTATATAAACATAAATTCAAAACAGAATGTATCAGGAGTTAATAATCCAAATAAGATTTAATTAAAAAAGTTGTATTTATATTTACAAAACTGTTAACTTTTCCACCACTAATTGAAATGCAACTTTCAATTCTCTCTCTATCATTAACTGTCTAACGTGTTTAAAGAAAAACAAACTGGTAGGTTTTCAGTATTTCCATGCAATGAAACAATTTCACTCAGGCTCTAGGCATTGTTATAAAGAATATTTCTACATGTTGTACAGATACGAATGATTGACATATGCTATGCAATTATCTCTGGTGGTAGTTTGGATCTCTCGTCAACTGAAGAAAGCTGCCTTAATACTGGAGTTTTGCTGCATGTTAGTGACACTGCTTTACAAGTTTTAATTTCATCCCGTAGTTTAAATATGTTAATATTAATAGAATTGGCAATCCTGCCAGGCTGTTGAAAAAGGTAACGAATGTGGCGTAGTAGGCAGACGCAGTAGTCGTAAAAACAATCGGGTAATCTCATGTAAATGTAAACAATTCATTTTGTATGTACTGGTATTCTAATAAAATATATTACTCAAATTCCACTAATTTATTTACTTAACATTGGTTATGGGCCCAGGAAAGAGTAATATATATAATTAGCTGCGTTTAAGTAGCAAGAAACACGTGGAATCGTTTTGAGGTTAAGTTACAATTTTTCTGCCGCCGCGTTTTTCTACTTAATTTTGAAATGGAATCCCGACTAGAAAATAAACACGGCATTGTACCTTTTGCGGGAATTAATTTCGACAATCGGAAATTTAGAATGCAATCGGTGCTGAAGGCGATGGAGGTGGATGAAGTTTTGAAAGATGTTAAGCTGGAGGCGCAAAATGATGCATGGCACAAAAAGAACAACAGAGCGATGATGGTAATTGTGCAAAGTGTAGCAGATTCGCATTTAGAATACGTGAAAGGTATAGAGAATGCTGCACAGATGATTGCTAAGCTGGAATGCATATTTGCTAAGCGTGTCACATGTTCAAAGTTCTATTTGTTAGAGGAATTAATTTCTTTAAAATACGTCTGTAATACAAATTTACAAGATCACTTTGCAAAATCTGATAAAATATTTCGTAAACTGAAAAGTTTAGGAAGCAATTTTAGTGAATCGGACATGGCATGTTTTATGTTATTGTCTATGCCACCCGATTATGAAAATATTGTGACTGCAATTAGAACGTTATCTGAAAACGATTTGAAGCTGGAGTTTGTTAAAAGCAGATTATTAGAATTCAATGTGAATAAAAACTCTAGCAAAAGTGAAAAAGGTGTTGCGTCATCCTTTTCAGCAGAAAAAGTTCTAAAATGTTTTACATGTGGCAAGCATGGCCACATGAAAAGTGTTTGTGGAATTAAATGTTATACTTGTCATAAGTATGGACATAAGGCAGATCAATCAACCAGAAAAGGAAGGATATTAAGAAAAATACAGCTAGCTATGCAGAATGTGAAATTACATCAAGTGGTGAATCTTCAAGACAGTCTATTGCTTTCTGTGCCGCACTAAAACTGGAATCAACAAAAGTAATAGAATGGTATGCTGATTCGGGCACTACGCATCATTATACGAATGATGAGAGTCTTTTATTTAATAAAAGAAGTTTTGAAGATCCCAAGCTTATTCAATTAGCTGCTCAGCGCAAGTCTATGACTGCAACATGTGTGGGTGATATAAATGTTATATCACTTGTTGAAAATAAGAAAATACCCGTTACTTTGGAAAATGTAATGTGTGTTCCTGGTTTAAGAGTGAACTTGTCAGTTTCAACTATAGAAAAAGCCGGTTACAAGATTGTTTATTGTAACGGTAATGTGTCGATTGGAAAGCATAAAATGATTTATGCCTTAGGTAAACGTGTAAATAATCTGTACAAGTTGGCGTTTTATGTGGCTGATAAAACAGAAAGTGCAAATTTAGCTATGAAACCTGATATTGAACTTTGGCATAAACGTTACGGTCATTTGAACTATAATTCGTTGGTAAAAATTAATACTTTAAATTTAGTCGATGGGTTAAATTTTACTGATAAGAGAAGTAAAGAAATCTGTGAAGTTTGTGTGAAATCTAAGCAAAAATGTTTGTCTTATTATTCCAAAAAGATACGGTTGCGTAGAGTGTTAGAATTGGTTCATACCGACGTGTGTGGGCCAATTACACTGCTGTCACATAATGAAAATTGCTATTTTGTTACCTTTGTAGATGATTATTCCCGATTTGTAATGATCTATGTAATTAAAAGCAAAGGCGAAGTTTTAAACTGTTTTAAGGATTATGAAGCAAAGGTATCCGCACTTTGTGACCAGAAACTATCAAGATTAAAATGTGACAATGGTGGCGAATATTGTTCAAAATTACTACAAACATTTTGTACTGAAAAAGGAATTGAAATTTGTTACACTCCACCATATATATGGTGTTGCCGAAAGGATGAACCAAACATTATTAGATAAAGCAAGATCAATGATCATGCAATCGGGCATGGACAGAATTTTCTGGGAAGATGCAGTGTTTACTGCGGCATACATAACTAATAGAACACAATCGTGTGTTTTTTATGATAAAACTCCCTATGAATTATGGCTAGGTAGAAAGCCAAATGTTTCAAACATGAAAACTTTTGGGTGCACAGCTTATGCTCGTGTACCAGATTCACTAAAGAATACGTTAGATGATAAAAGCGTGAAATGCAGATTTATTGGTTATGCTGAAAATGGTTATCGCCTATGGCAAGAAGATGAAAATAAACTCATTCACAGCAGGAATGTAGTATTTGATGAATGCAATTTTAATATAATCAAGCCAGATGAAAATGAATTAAAACATACCATAAATAGCATCAACCAAGATAATTATGAGAGCGATTATGATATTGAAAATGGTGTGACTGATCGGGAAGTTAAAAATGATTCTGAAAGACCAAAACGTAATAGAAAATTACCATCCAGATTTAATGATTATGAGTGAGTTTACAGATATACCAAAGTCCTATGCTGAAGCAAAAGCATCTAAAGCATGGAATTTATGGGAACAGGCGATCATGAACGAGCTGGAAGCATTAAAGGAAAATGAGACTTGGCAGTTAGTTGAAAATCCAGGCAATTCAGAAGTATTGACAAATCGCTGGGTATTTCGTATTAAAGAAGATGGAAATGGACAACAACTTTATAAAGCAAGGTTGGTAGTAAGAGGTTTTGAACAAAATAATTTTGTTGACATTTCTAAGTTGCATGCTCCAGTTGCCAAACTTTCAACATTAAGAATTTTGTTATCAGTTAGTAATTATTACAATTTAGCATTGGAGCAATTAGATGTTAAGAATGCCTTTTTAAATGGTTGTATTAAGCAAACTGTTTTCATGAAAATACCAGAAGGGTTGGAGGTTAAATGTACTGACAAAACTAAAGTTTGCTTATTAAAAAGAGCAATGTATGGTCTCAAAGAAGCACCTAAAATATGGAACCAAACAATTAATGATTTTATGTTTAGTTTGGGTTTTATTCGTTCAAAATCAGATTACTGCTTATATAGTTTTGTTGATGAAAATGTGAGATGTTATTTACTCCTATACGTGGATGATATTTTAATATCGAGTAATAGTACTGAATTTTCACACTTGCTTAAGTTAAAATTGTGTCAAAATTTTAAAATAAGGTCGTTAGATAATGTAAATAATTTTTTAGATTTGAAGATTTTAAAAGACTTAGATAATCATGTTATCACTATTGATCAAATGCATTCAATTGAGAATTTGGTTAAAAGATTTAATATAGAAAACTGCAAACGTGTTAATACTCCAATGGAGAAAAATTTAAATTTGCAAAGAAATTGTGATTATAAATTAAATATGAAATTACCTTACAAAGAATTATTAATGTATATAATGATGGGTACTAGGCCGGATATTTGTTTTAGTATTAGTTATTTTGGTCGTTTTCAAGATTGTGCAACTGATGAACACTTTAAACACCTTTTGCGAGTTTTAAAGTATTTAAAGTCTACAATTAATTATAAGTTACGTTTTTACTATTCCAATACTGGTCTGGTAGGTTATTCGGATTCAGATTGGGCTAATGATATTGAAGATCGAAAATCCGTTAGTGGTTACTGTTTCAAATTATTTGATAATCTAGTATCTTGGAGTTCGAAAAAACAATGTATTGTAACATTATCAAGTACTGAATCAGAATTTGTTGCTGTTTGTGCTGCTTCATGCGAACTATTGCATATTAAAAATTAGCTAACTGATTTGTGTTTAGATTATAAGTTACCATTTATATTGTACGAAGATAACGAAAGTGCAATTAAACTTTTGCAGAATTTTGAAAATAATAAAAGATGTAAACATATATATGTTAAATTGCATTTTGTGTTTGACCTAATTATTAAGGGTACTGTACAGGTTAATTATATTTGTACAAACGAACAATTAGCAGACATTTTTACAAAATCATTGGGTCAGGTGAAGTTTTCGAATTTTATTAAAATGTTAGGATTATCTTAATAATAATAGTTTCTTGTAGAATGCCAGGCTTGAGGGAGGGTGTTAATATTAATAGACTTGGTCATCCTGCCAGGCTGTTGAAAAAGGTAACGAATGTGGCGTAGTAGGCAGACGCAGTAGTCGTAAAAACAATCGGGTAATGTCATGTAAATGTAAACAATTCATTTTGTATGTACTGGTATTCTAATAAAATATATTACTCAAATTCCACTAATTTATTTACTTAACAAAATATTTTCTTGTAAATATAGGAAAATCCCAAATTTTGTACGTTTAGATTTTGTTAATGCCGTAAAATTTTGAATAATTTAAAATTATTCGTTATTAAATATGAATTTTCGATAGTTAAAAATATTATTAAAAATATTATTCAATGAGCAAATTATGATAGCCATTACTCATTTAGAAGGTGTGAATTGTGAGTCTGTTGAGGCGTGGGGCATAGTCCGAATGATAACACGCAAGTGGAATAGTATACTTTTCCCCTGACTACACAAATCTTCATTACCAGATATTTTCTAAATGTTTCACAAACACTGACAAGCAAAACTTTATTTGTCAATGTGAAACAGACTACTTTGCATAATACAAAAATTATACTTGTGGATAATGAAAAATGTAGGTTTGTACTGATTGATCAGAGGTGTCGGATTATGATCATAACCCACGATTTGGACGTTCCAGATTGGTTTAAGGTGTTGGACTATGGATTCATATACACACACACACACACACGGAATATTGTGTAATGTTATTGATTCCTTCTTAAATGCATAAGAAGTGCATTACTGGACAGTCATGGAAAAAAGGTTTATATTTGACCAATAAAGGACAGAAAAAAAGAAGTTTGTATATGTAAGGAAGGTGTGCAGTTTTGTCATTAAATAAAGAAATTTACAAATAGGGTACAAAAATCAATTCATTAATTTACCTGTATGATTTATTGGTCTACGAATTTATTTTATTTTAAGGTACCATGAAATGTATTAATAACGCTATATGAAGTATATATAAATTAAACTTATATAGTTGGGACCAGTTAAGCTGGTACATGACTCATCACGATGTATTACGAGAAATCTCAGGAAAACGTTTATTTGTCTGGGTTATACAACTACACACTAAAACAAGATGAATAGAAAAAGGCACTTCTTCTCAATTTGTATAAGGCAACTTAAAGACATAAGTCAGATTATAAATAATATTCATAACCTAAAATTTTAATATTCAACTGTCACTTATAGATTTCACTTTGTTTATTCTGCTTTACTGTTGTAGTTTTTCAATACTTGTTCATTGCAAATATAAACGTTTTTAAAAACTAGAAGGATTGGTTATTATAATAAGAGCTAAATTATAATCTTATAACACAATACCTACTCAATGTCAACGTTTGCTTTTTATGTGTTCATAATGCTTCAAAACAAACACCTCAGACCTCAAACATATCAGATGATTTTAAACAATAGGGTTTATTTTGAACTAAAGCGCGATAATCAAAGTGCTTTAGTTCCATTTGTAAGTGTTATGCAGGTACAAGAAGAAATATAGAAAATGCAGTAAATACAATATTTAATCAATTCGACAAAAAACTTCTGAAGCATGTGGTGTTAGTCTTAGGAATTTAAATAGGATTAAAAAATTTGGTTTGTAAGTTAAAAAAGAAAATCAACCATCTCATTCGACGTACAACAAACACAATCAAATCATATCTTGCAAAGTTGATGAGCTGTAAAAGGTATAGTTAAACGGAAAATTTATGAGATACACTCCAAATTTAATACAAAAATTATACAGTTAGTACCTATGGTAAGTTTTATATTTTAGGACTTCATGTAACTGCAAAAACTCTTCAAAGGAAGCTTGTTATTGCTGAAATATATAATTTCGGTTTAAAACGTTTAAAAAGACTTTTACTCACAATAGGATTTTCGGAGGATGCGATCGGAAAGTTAAGAATAAGAGTCGGGAACATTTTGCGAGTCGGAGCGTGGAATGTTAGAAGTATGAAGCAAGTAGGTAAGCTAGAGAATCTAAAACTTGAAATGAATAGGTTATCACTAGATATAGTACGGATCAGCGAAGTTTGGTGGCCAGAGGCGAGGGATTTTTGGAGTGAAGACTTCAGAGTAATTCATACAGGAGCAGAGGAAGGAAATTTGGGTGTGCGGAAAAAGATAGGATACTGTGCAGAAAATTATTTACAAAAGAACGAAAGAGTACTCATGGTTAGATTAGAATCTAAACCGGTAAACACAGTAATAATACAAGTATACATGCCCACCTCTAGCTACAGTGACGAAAAGGTAAAAGTGATCTACAAAGATATCGAAGACATATTAAGACACATAAAAGGACATGAAAATTTAATAATTACGGGGGATTTTAATGCAGTGGTAGGTGAGGGTATGGAAGGAGCAGTAGTACGTTTATTTGATTTAGGCACGAGAAACAACAGAGGAAATAGGCTGGTAGAATTTTACGACAAGAGCAATTTAATCATTACAAACACATTATTTCAACATCATGCTAGAAGACGATATACGTGGAAGATGCCAGGAGATATAGGAAGATATCAAATAGATTACATTCTTGTTAGACAACGCTTTAGGAATCAAGTAAAAGACTGTAGAAGCTACCCAGAAGCAGATATAGACACTGAGACACTGATCACAACATTGTAATTATGAAGGCTGCACTTAAATGTAAAAATTTGAAAAAAAGAAACGGAAAAAAGCACTTGGACTTAAAGAAACTAAAAGTTAAAGATATTCAAGAAAGGTTCGAAAAAAGTCAAATGAATTGCTCAAAGATATCGGGAAAACATCTGATACTAAGGGAGTAGAAACAGAATGGAATATCATTAAATCCAGCATAGACAAGGCGGCCAGAGACATTTTGGGGTATACACAAAAAGAAAATAAGAAACCATGGATAACAAAGGATATCCTGAATTTAATAGAAGAAAAACGAAAATACAAAAATAAATCAGATGAAACAGGAAAACAGAGATACAAAGCCATAAAATGGGAAATTTTTCGCAAATGCAGGAAAGGTAAAGAACAATGGATTGATGAAAAGTGCAAAGAGGTACAAACTAAGATGGAAATAGGAAAGACAGACGAAGCATACAAATTAATTAGAATGAATTTTAGGGATATAAAACCATATAGCAAAAATATAAGGGACGCGGAAGGAAACGTCATTATAGAAAATGTAGAAAAAGTAGCTAAATGGCAGGAATATATAGGAAATTTATACTCAGGAGAGAAACTAACAGCATCAGAACAGGAATCAGACATTGAAAATGATCACCTGGGATATCCTATACTTAGAGATGAGTTTGAATTAGCATTAAAGAGTCTGAAAAATGGTAAGGCGCCGGGTACAGATAAGGTGCAAGCAGAAACTCTAAAAGCCGCTGGCCAAGCAGTAACAGAATCTCTTCTGACTTGTAAGCTATATGTATGAGACAGGTGAAATACCCAAATATTTCATACGTAACATCATAGTAACTATACCAAAAAAGAAAGGCACAGATAGATGTGAAAATTTTCGAACAATATGTTTGACAGCACACGTGTCAAAAATATTAACTAGAATTGTACAAAGACGAATGGAAAAACGAGGTGAAGAAATACTAGGAGATGATCAATTTGGGTTTAGACGAAACAGGGGAACACGGGAAGCTATCTTAGCTCTGAGGATGATAATGGAGAAAACAACAGAAAAAGGGGAAAACGTGTATAAAGGGGTTTGTAGATCTGGAAAAAGCATTTGACAATGTAAAATGGAAAAATATTCGAGATACTCAAAAAGATTGGAATGAGTTATAGGGGTAGACGGATAGTACATAGCTTATACAAAGAGCAAACAGCAGTAATAGAATTAGAGCAGGAACATAGAGAAGTAAACATCAGGAAAGGGGTGAGACAGGGATGTTCCATATCCCCATTTATTGTTGACTTGTACATTGAAGAGGCAATGATTACTGTCAAATGAAGGAATACATTTGGAATTACTATGCAGGGACAAAAAATTGATATGCTTAGATTTGCAGTTGATATAGCAGTATTAGCATCTAGCAAGGAAGAGTTAGAAGCAGCTCTTAATGAAATGGAAATGGTTCTAACAGAGAGATACGGTATGAAAATTAATAAAACTAAAACTGTACTAGTATGCAAAGGTGGGGAAAATAAATCAAAAACAAGAATACAAGTATTTAATACGAACTTACAAGAGGTTAAGGATTTCTGCTACCTAGGAAGCCAAATAACGCAAGATGGGAAAAGCACAAAAGATATAAAACAAAGATTAGCACAAGGTCGCACTACATTTAACAAGAAAAAGCAACTACTATGTTCAAAGACAACAAACATAGAAACAAGGAAAAGATTGCTTAAAACATATGTATGGAGCTCAGCACTGTATGGCTGTGAAGCCTGGACAGTAGGAGAAGCGGACAAGAAAAAGGTAGAAGCCTTTGAACTGTGGTGCTACAGACGAATGATGAAAATATCATGGACAGACAAAGTTAAGAACGAAGAGGTACTAAAAATGGTAGGGGAAGAAAGAAATATGTGGAAAACGGTAAATAATAGGAGAGATAGGATGATAGGCCATATACTACGGCATGAGGGAATAGTGCGGAATATATTAGAAGCAGAGATAGGAAAAAAGAGAATAAGAGGCAGACCTAGGTTAGACTACTGCACACAGATAGTAAAAGATGTAGGCTGTAGGAATTTCAGGGAAATGTGTAGGCTAGCTCAGAATAGAAATCAATGGAGGTACGCATCCAACCAGTCCCAAGATGGATAAATTAATGACGAAGAAAGTAACTGTACTTAAACATGAAGATTATTATAAGCAACTACAAGTATTAGGTGGGCAATATTCTCGAATAATGGTAATTGTGTGAAAGGATTTACGGGGAAAACTATTATTTCGGTAAAGTTGGGGGGATCTTGGAAGCCACAGGTTACTTAACCCCCTTCAGCGAAAAGGATCAGTTATTTTAAATAAAGATGGTAATAAATTATATTATTGTGCTGAGTGCTCTGATAATGGTAATGACAGTGTTGATAATATTGTTAGCAACAATAATTTGGATACTGGTATTACTGGTCAGGATAGTGTAAATTATATACCACAAAATAATAGCCAGGATATTATTACTTTTCTCAAAAGTGAAGAATTTAACAAACTTATTAGAGGTATGGTTGTAACTTCAACGGTGCATCTACATGATGAGATTAAAGAACTAAGAAAGGCAGTCTTCAAATTGAGAAGCAGTAATGTTGATCTGATAAAGCTACTAACAAATGGTCAAAAAATTACTAATTTAGCTAAGGATAAAGTTACTACCAATCCAGAAGTTAACACCTTGAGTGATAATCAACTATTGCAAGAGATGGAATACAAACAAGGTCATAACATAAAGGATTGCATTAAAGCAAGTACAGAATCAGGTGTTCACATGGTCACTGATAAAATTTCATCTATATCAAAACCAATTATAAATTCTACTGATAATAAGAATAACAATAACAAGAACAACAATAAAAGCACTCTCTCAAACATTCGAACAACCAAAAAAGAATTAATAATCGGTACTGCCACAGTTTGTGACCCTACATCTAACGGTGAGTCCACTGATGATTTCATGGCTGTTACTCGCAGGTTTAGAACTTCCAAATTACATTTGACTAGAGTGAATCCATCTGTTAATGAACAAAAGATGTGGACTACATAAAAAATAAGTTGCATAATCATTTAAACGTTGATACACCACCAAATATTAAACTTGAACACTTGAATTCAAAATTCCCAAATAGCTATAGTTTTTTCAAAGTCTCAGTCAATTCAACTTATATGTCTACTTTAATGAATTCAGCCTTTTGGCCTAACGGTGTTGCTGTTAGAAAATACATGGACAATAATAAAACCAGGCAACCAGGCAACCAAAATTTTCAAGTATCACAGACTAGATACCAACAACTTAAGTCCAGCTCGTACTAAAGAGCAACCACAGCAATTTGCCCATGGAAATGCTCTTGGTTCAAAGCAATGCTTTAGACAAACTTTATTTCTGTATTATCAGAATGTTCGTGGAGTCAGAACTAAAACTGTCGAAATGTACAAATCTACTTTAAATTGCAATTTTGAGATTTTGATCTTGTGTGAGACCTGACTTTCTGCAGATTTTAATAGCAATGAACTTATACATAGTAATTATGATGTCTACCGCAATGACAGAAAATACGACTTAGTTACCTGTAAACGCGGTGGTGGAGTACTGATTGCAGTATTAACATCTATACAGTCTACTCTACTCTCCTGCAGTAACAGTTTACTATTTGAAGATCTTTGGATGTTAACCTTAGAAAGGGAAGTATTAATTATTTGTGGAGTTTATATTCCACCTAGTGCTGAGATACAGGCATACCAAGCTTTTATAAATACAGCCGAAACCATCCGCGTACAATATCCACACGCTAAACGGCTTATTATTGGTGATTTCAACCTATCCGGAATCACCTGGGTTCAAGATGATGACTTCTTAGCCCCTAGTGGTCACCTCACTAGTAAAGAAGAGCATTTCACAGATAATATGTATTACCTGGAGCTTCTTTAACGGAACCACATAACTAGCTTTCAGAATAACCTACTGGACTTGCTTTTTAGTGATGATTCCTTGAATGTTAAAATACGTGCTACCTCCACTCCCCTAAGTAAAGTTGATATTTACCATCCGCCACTGGAAGCGTTAGTTGATATAATTTCCATTCCATTTTTACAAAATAACAAGGGGTTTGAATTTAATTTTGACTTCAAGAGGGTTGATTTTGAGAGGTTGAATTATTTCTATAACGCTCACGATTGGTCATTTATTGATCGATGTAAGAACATTGACACTGCTATTGAATCCTTTTATTCTGTTATTTATGACGGTTTGCATAAATACACTCCTAGGAAAGTTAACGCTACTTCTAAATACCAAAAGTGGTACAGCAGAGAACTGAAACGACAAATTAACAAGAAAAATAAACTCTATCAAAAATTTAAACACAAAAGATCCATAAATGACTATAACGCTTATTCAAATTTACGAAGAGAAACTAAAGTTCTTATCAATCATTGTTACAAAAAATTCTTGTCTGATACTGAACTTTTAATACCTACAAGTATTAAATACTTCTGGTCATGTATTAATTGTTTAAAGAATAACAATGGTATTCCTCGACAGATGATCTACAAAGAACATGCACTAAATGATGTTCAACTTATAGCCGATGCATTTGCTGAACATTTTGAAAGTTCTTATACAGTGCATACCATCATTCCGGTGTTTAACTTTGATACTCGCAAATTTATTTTTATTAAATTTTCATAGGACAAACTATGGGCAGCAGGCCGTTATAGACTGCATAATGATGACAGCTGACACAGACTATATGCATATAGACATTTTTCATATAACTTTATCGAGTCTGAAAAGACTACTTAACAGCAATTTCTAAATTTCTTATAACCTTTGTTATATGTTTAAATTTGTTAAGTGCCAATTGGATTTTTTATAAATCTGTAATGTACTGAAATAAATAAATAAATAAATAAATAAAATTTTTAGGATAATCGTGCGAACATCAATGCAACATTCTAACAGTAATCATTAGTGTCATAGATAGCATTATCGAAACAATTAAAACAAACGTGTACATAATACAGTATTGCCCGAAATAAACAGTACTGAAACTAAGTTGGCGGTGTTTTTATGCGTGCGCTGTCACACTCAAGTTAGCTAGTATAGACCTGTCAAGTAAACCTCAAACAAGTAATTAGTAGGGCCTAATTGTTAAAAATGGTGTTAAGTACAGAGGAGAAAGTGTTTCTGGTAGAGCATTATTTTCGTTCATACGGAATCGGCCGACGTAATGGTGCAAGTTTGCTATACGTGTCTGATCAATTCACACAAAGGTTTAATAAACGTTCTCCAAGTAATGCTGTAATTTTGAAGGTTATTGAAAAGTTTAGAAATACAGGTAGTGTATTGTGCCAACGAAAAGGAAACTCAGGGCGTCCCAGGACAGTTAACAACAACAATAACCATGAACGTGTTTTGAGCAAATCTTAGAAAATCCGAAAGTCAGCCAGGCAAGGACAGCGTTACAACTTGATTTAAAAGAACTTCCTTTCGAAGAATCCTGAAGGAGCTGGGTACATTTTCGTATGTGATTCAGGTACATCAACAACTACATCCTCGGGATTATCGCAGTAGAGTGGAATATTGCGCCAGAATTCTCGCGTTACAGTATGAAAATCCTGAATTTTTGAAAAATGTTTGGTTTTCAGACGAAGCACATTTTCACTTGTCAGGCTATGTGAATCGTCGCACAAATCGATTTCTGGGCTTTGCCAGACCCGATGAGGTTCAAGAGGTTCCTTTACATAGTGAAAAAGTGAGTGTCTGGTGTGCTGTTTCCGGACACGGAATCATTGGTCCGTACTTTATCGAAGAGAATGGTAGGCAAGTCACACTTAATCAACAGAGGTACAGACAAATTTTAACACGATTTATCCCTGATCTACGTCAATTCTGTCGTGCACGTAACTTGGCATTTGAAACCAATTTTTCAGCAGGACGGGCAACTTGCCATACTGCTGCCGCAATTCGTCAATTTCTTCAAGAACATTTTCCAAGCAAATTCATATCACGATTTACTGACTTACCTTATCCTTCACATTCTCCAGACCTCACACCTCCAGACGCATACATTTGGGGCATGGCTAAAAATGCCGTTTTCAAACGGGCACCACAAACCATCGATGAATTAAAGGATGCCGTTAGAGTCTTCTTCGCAGCCCTGAGACAACCCTTATTCAATAACATGACCAGAAACTTAGAACATCGTTATGAAGTCTGTCTCGAACGAGGAGGTGCACATTTAGAACATATAATAAAGTGTCAATAATATGTATTTTTTAAATATACAAAACAATTACAATTTCAGTACTGTTTATTTCGGGCAATACTGTACTATATCTCATTTTATTTAGGAATACAAACAATACCTTTTTGACACATGCTCTGGGACCTATTTTATAAAACTTAAAGGCCCTGTTTCGCTTGTACCTATAAAGTGGGAAAACTTTGTATACAAACTTCAATTCAATCCAAAACACAACTTAATTTGTTTTAACCTCACAAATGACAATAAACAAAACAGGTATATTGTAATACAGGTAAAATTTTACAGGTGATTTTATGGTTGTAAAATAATTTCTATGAAACAGATTTTACAATAATTGTAACTTTTAATTTTAAAAATCCTGTAATACAGGACTTTAATCGCAATAAAGACGTACAATTATCTACATTTGACCATAGTTCATCTAAATAAATATTGGTCCATTTTATTACAAAACTTCCAATTTTCCTTAAACATTGTGGTTTCAATTTTTATAAAAGAAAGTATGCACTATGTACCTACTTTTATTGCAACGCTATCGTCAACTGCATGTCCAACAATTCATTTCTTATTGTTCGTAGAAATTAAAAGAAAAATTACGAGCTTCGAACATTGTTAGCATGTATTAATCTGTCCTCAAACAGCAACCGCACCTAAATTCGAGTGACAGATTGGTTTTGTACACGCAACTGTACTAATCTAGTTGCTACAATTACGTTCACCATGGATTTATACACATGCTCAAGTTTTAGGAGTCATGTGCCAGCTTAACTGGTTCCAACTATAGATATTTTTTTCGTTAGTTAAAAATTTTTAACTATGATTGTAGGCCAATAAAGTGATTGTAAAGGCGTCCTACACACGATGTGTTTTAAGAGCCCTATTTACATATAAACTATAAAATATTATGCTTTAAAAATCGATAGATCTTACAATTAAAGAGTCGATAATTACAGTTACAAAGTCGATAATACAGGTCCAGATTTCCACGAAGTACGCCAATCGTCCTTCGGGGTAGGTTAAGACGGCGTCAGCACATCCATAAGGGCGGCATGCTGGCTCTTTTTAGACGGTTAAAGATGGTGACTCCTGTCACGCTCCTTCAAGCGCTCCGGCCAGCCACGGCAATCATGAGTTCGTCGTCCAGGGTTGTGGAGTACGGTTCGTCTAAGGTTGCATATTTATTCCTACCTATGTAGGGATCGGATAAGGAAAAAACCAGGTAAAGGGCGACAACAAAGATAATTAGGCAGGATATCTACATAGATAAAGATAAGCACGATACGATACCTCAAGCGTCCACTCCACTCGAAGATCAAAGGCAAAACAGCCCCGTTTAAGAGCGTCACGGAAACCTCTCACCACTTTGTCCCCACTCTTTGTCTTTTTCACGTCGGCGCGAGGTTATTCGTCCAACCCTCTCGCGTCGCGCGATCTGCGCAAACGCACTTGGACGTAACGGAAGTACACGCCTAGTCTTTTAAAATTCCGCGCACCGCGTCTTTTGAAATTATGGCACGAAACCTCCGTACATCAAACTTAACCTAATACATGTTAAAGGGCCACTTTGGCACGTAACAAAAACTTATCAAGATAGACAAGTTACGTTTAATTTTAGGATATAACTTCTGGGTGTATAGGAAGGCTGATTGCATGGTATTGAGGTTACGAGAGAAAGAAGTCACTAGTTCCACTGTCGATAACAAATCACTATAATATAGTGTAATTGTATGAAAGTTAATAAAAATGTGAATGATAACCAAATAAATTTTTTACATCCTAAAGAAATGTGTTTCTTTTATAACCTTTGGTTTAAAAGAGTATATTGTATGATAAAAAGGTAAATAATGATTAAAAATATGTACCATTTTGGTATAATTTTTAATGCTTTAACAACAAAAGTAATATGGTAGTATCATCTGAAACAATAGATGTGTGAATCACTAATAAAATTTGTTTATTAGAAAGATTGTTTTTGTTTTAAGTAAAATATGTTTTACTCTCAAAGATATACTTACTTTTGCAAAGTTCTAAATCCATTGGAGATATATATGAATTAGCACCCCATATGACTAATTTTTTGACAGCATCAGAATACTTAGCAGCTAAAATCATACTCGAAACACCACCATCACTCCAGCCCAATAAGGAAAATTTGTCTATACCTAACGTCTATAAAATAAAATTGGTATTAGAAAATTCAGTGACATATTCACAGATACACTGGAATTATAAACACAAGCGTTATTGGTACAAAATTTATGACATTATTTTAAGATGACCATATTTTAACATTAATAAAGGGGGGAAAACATTGTCAACGGGGAAGCTGTTTTATTTTAAAAAATTATCTAAAGCAACAAACTTTTATTTATCAAAGACTGCAACAATTGTATTGTATTTTACTTTTTTTAATATATACGTATTTATTACGGTGAAAGGATTAATTTGTGCTAGCTCTCTAAGTTAACGGATTCTTAGCTTCTAGAATTAATGAAACCACTGTGATCATATAAGTATAATGGTACAAAATTAACTTTTTACAAACAATCTTTCAAATACAGAATAATGCATCACCAAATTTCTCTTACAAACAATATCTTACACACAAAAGTGATGATTGGAAATAACTTCCTCACAACACATATCTTATATGCTAAATGATGAGTCCAGAACATCTCTTTCTCTCACTTATTCTAAAAATCTTAAATCACAATATTATCATTTATTAAAAATTCGATAATTAAATCACCCTTATAATTAATATATGTTGAACAAAGTGCATTTAATACATTTTTCTCGAGTTTTGATGAAGGTGGCCGTAAGTCAGTGTAGTAACAAAAAGAGGTCGTTGATATAAATGTTTATTTTTGTCATTAAAGGTGTTTCTAAATCCAATCAGTTGTGTTTAGTCTTAACAGTATTAACTGCATATAGTTTCAACAATATGTAAACCAGTTTCCTTTCAAAGTCGTCTAATTTTATATAATTCTCCATAAAAACTATTAGAACAACTGAATTCAGCAGGTTTTTATGATACCTTGTGTAATAACAAAACCCATGCGTAGGTTTGCCGGAAACCCTTCAAATTAAATTAAACTGGCTTTTACTTACAAACCTTACTCAAAAACTAACAAATGAGTCTAAACAAACCGATTTAAATTTTTACCATTACATCTGTTCTTGTTGTGTGCTTTTCCAAAACATAATAATTACATTCAATGCTCTAATTTTTATGCAAATTGACCTGTTCATCAATAATAAATCATTCAAATCCAATTATCTCTTCAATATTTAAGAAAACTATCTTGCGATAGTCTTAATTATTTTTAATTGTCTATTTTTTATTTTAATATATTTAAAATAATTATCGTTACTAAACATTATACATTTCGTGTAGGCAATTAGTTACAACCTATATTCTAAGTATGTCAAATAATATACTCATGTCAGAAGTTTCAATCAACCATGTCCCTTATCGCTCCCAGATTGGATTTTATACGCCAAACCCTCTCTACTACCACTTTTCCTCTAATTTCAAATTTTATTTCAATGGTTTTGTTAGTTTCTTTTAAGCCCGAAGTTATAGTTTGTCACTCATCTCTTTAAATTTCTTTTCATTCTTGTCACTTTCTAATCTTAAACTTTCCCTCAATTTTGCTATATTCTCACCAACTTCTGCTCATAACTCCTGAGAATATTTTTATCAAATTTGTCACACACTTCTTTTACACTTTTTCATTCCTTTTATTCATTTTTTTCAAATGTTTCTCATTGTTTTCACTTTTTTCTGACATTTTTATTTAAATTTAATAAAGAGCCAATATTTTAGGTCCCCGAGTCTCTCTCACATTGTTCTTTTCTAACTTCAGGATCCTCCTTTTTTGGATCTTCCAAATAAAACACTTTCCTGAGACCCAATTTCCACTCCTTCGGCTCTCAAACCCTCACGAATTTCTTTCATCCTATGTCATACTGGAAGATAATCAGATACTACAAAGAAAAACTCCACAAAATCCTATGAGACAAGAAACTTTAATTTTTAGACGATTTAATGGAGTCTCTAAGTTGGGACACCACAAATTTTGCTGTGACCAACGCCTGAACGTTGGGAACCACAAATTTTGCTATGACCGCCGCCTGACAGGAGAGCCACAAATATTGCTGTGATTCCGGCGTTTACTTAGGAACCACAAATTAATGCTGTGACTTACGTACAGCCAAATTGTATTAATGAGGATGCAATAGAAAATATGAAAATTTGTATCTTACCATGTCCTTTTCCTTACCTGGTTAGCTCATCAGAAAATATGTTGTGGATTTTATCAAAAGAAATGAAACACAAATTTCAAGAAATACCCATGAACAGTGCATTCAAAAACATCTTTCCTTTATACACATTATCTAAAGAATCTCTTACATTCAACAGATATAAATAACACATATAAAAATAATTTACAGCTTGAGCTCAGGCAGAAAATTTTATCTAATGATTACTTACTTATTAAAATAATCCCCACCTAATCCTTGTTAATAAGTACAGAACCCAAACATTTCCTATGCAAGTTACAAAAATTCTCTTTAAAATTCTCGAGATAATTTACCTATCCCTTTATTACCCTTTTTTGTCAGTGTAATTGGCCAACGACATTGGACATATAATTTAGTAAAGCTCAAAATGCTTCTAACTCTGACCTAACAATTGTTGGAAATTATCCCCTTGACGAATTTTTTTAATAAAATTGAAATCTTATTCCAACTTAATTTACTCAAATACCCTATTAGGTTACAAAAAAAAAGAACAAAATTATACTTGCATTTGATATTGTCAAATAGCGTTTATCAAAATATCATTTCCATTGTAATTATGAGCATTAAATACTTCCTTGACGTAAAATATTAGTTTGCAAAGTGCATGCATTTGTAATATATTAAATCAGCAGTTGATTTTGTACCAAATTATGTTTATTGAAGATCGTTTAATTTTCGAAGCATTCTTAACAGTAATTATGCTTCATAATTATTCAAAGTTTTGTTACATATTGCATGTCGTAAAATGAATTAATCTTTATTCGGAGCTTACATGTTGCTTAACGTTATAATGAATGACCTCTTTCCAATTCATTTCCGTCTTATATACTAAATAAGTCATTTTTTCCATTCCATTCTAGATCATGTTCCTGCAGATTAGTCACGGATGATGTAATAATTAGCTTGATTTCGTGTTTTAATGAGCTAATTAGGTGCGGTCGGTATAATTTATGGCTATCGTAAAACGTCTTCCATTCCTTGTTGATGCATTGAAGCCTAATCATTGTTATTTCTCTCCCAGAGCTATTAAAATCGTTCTTATCTAATTTTTATTGATTTCCCGATAGTAGCGCTTACTCAAATTGAGGTGTTTATTCATTGATAGAGATAATTGGCTTATTTAATAGCTTTTCGAACATTTATCGGAAAAATGACGTAGTCGTTTTTTAAATAACGTAAATGCTCGAACTTCTGGAATTAATTTCTTTGAAATAAAATATAATTTGCGTATGATCCAGCTGCTCGTATTCTGCTAAGAATGAATTATATGAATTGCAATTATTTGAAGAACAAAGCAGGCGCTTTTCTAAATTTAAATAAGTTTTAAGTACTGTGTGACGGTTATCAGATAATGTTACAGCTTGAGATTTAAATGGCAACGAAACTACATAACGACCGTTAACATGGTGTGTTTCTTTAATATGCGTTTCGCAATAAATATTGTTGGGGTTGTCTATAACGAGATTTCTTCTAAGTCCCAAAATTGTTTAAGTTGGAAATTCAGTGAATTGGATGTAACAAACAAAGAAATATGGTTATCGACACTTGGAGGAAAGATACCAATAACCACATAACCCAAAAGTGTGTTTATGCATAGAGGCTGACCGGGAATCATATGAGGTTCGCCAGTCATTATTTCCGAAAATGCACCAGCACCCAGTAATAAATCCACTTTAGCAGGACTATGAAATTCGCTGTCAGCTAAATTTAAATGCTGAAACTTCTGAACTATATCAGCTGGAATACTCCTTGTAGAAATTTCACTAAAAATAGCCGAGAGCACGGAGTCTTCACAATTCAATTTATGATGCCAAGCGTACTTGGAACGCAGAATGCAATTTACTCGAGCTTTAGAATTGGTGAGTGAATTTACTATTCCAGAAATTTGCCATGTACCAGGGAGTAATTTTAAATCCAAGCGCTGAACACAAGCGAAAGAAATAGCATTGATTTGACTGCCCGTGTCCAAAACGGCTCTGATCAGTTGCAAACTACCGCTAGAATCCATGATTAATGCTTGAATGGTGCCGAGCAATACCGTATTCGCAGTGGAAATATTAGAAAAATTACACTGAAAATTCGAAATGGAGAGGGTAGCTGTTAAGGAAGCAGCTAGTGTGTTACCATCTTGTATGATTTGAGAGGGTAAGTCATGCAAAAGAGTATGGTGTTGACTCGAATTGCAAAATTTGCAGTGGATTTACAGCTGATATTTAAGTGAGATCCTAAACATTTAGTACAACATTGTAATTTTTGAATTAAAACGTGAGGTTCTTCAGGTCCTGTTTTAGCAAAGATTTTACAAGCATATATCTTGTGAGGCTGCTGATAAATTGGACAGCTAATTGTTGATCATACAGATTTACTAGCTAATATTGTATTATTCAACAATACTGTTTTGGAAGTACAATTCTTACTGCAAGATTGAGAAAAATTGTGAGGTTGATTAAATTCCGAAGAACTATCAGAATTCATTTCAGCAGTTTTGGCTTGTGCAGTTACAAATTCAAACAGGGCTGCACAAGTGGGAATGTCACCGGTGCTTTGTTTGAGATCAAATTCAGTTTTGTTTTTGCGGTCTAAACTTCTATAAGAAATGTAGAAGAGTAAATAATCAGATAGATCGTCTAGCTTTATAGCTTTTAATCCGTTTACAGAATTTACATGCGTTTGTAAATACTGTGAGAGATTGTGATGAGATGCATTGTTTATAGGTTTGAAATGAAGTAATTGTTGCATATAATAATGCGATTTTCTCCTAATACAGGTATATCTTTCTATTAGTCGCTCATAAGCGACAATATATTGACCTTCCTGTACCTGAATATTACTGATCAAGCTTAAAGCTTCATCTTTTAAACAACTGCGCATATACTGAAATTTCAGTAGCTCGGGGAGCTTCGTATCGTGTACCAAAGTCAAAAATGAGCCGTGGAAATGGTCCCATTGAGAAATTGAACTATCAAAAAGCTGAATATTTAGTGGAGACAGAGGGGGAATTGAGTATCGTTGCTTTCAGACTTCATGTTTGCGACTTTAAGTTCGTTATGTTTAGTGAAAATAGCATCAAAAAGCCTATCAAACGAGTCGAAATCAAGTTTTACATTCTGGAAATTTGGAGTTAAAGCTAATTACATCATCGCAGAGGTTAGCGATTTGAGATTGTAATTCTTTAGCTCTCGTTACACGGGCTTCAACAGCTGCTAATTTAGATGTCACAATTCTTAACAAAATCAAAAATTGTAGTTAATCTAGAAAACGAAACTTCCAGTTTTAACTACAGAGTTTTGTTATCAGTCATAGTATTAATGCTTAATTGCTATGCACGTAAATAAATACAATGTTTAAAGATAACACGAAATTTGCAGAACTGGAATGTGAACAATACAACGTAGTCGCTAGTTTATCGTTTAATTGTATGAATGAATGAAATTTATTCGTTATCTGTGCTCTAAGGACCATATGGTTTGGCTTGTGGCCGGGAATATACAAACATTGACATGTACAAATCAGCATTGAAAAATCATAACTGAGAAAGTGAATAAACTTACCAAATTAGGTGGTGTGCACTACACAAAGCGAAGGTCGAAGCTTGAAAACGACTATATGCTTCGAAGTCTGTCAAAACACTGTCCACTCTTATCACTTATGTTCTTTATATTTTCGATGCGCGATCATTACGGCACTAGATGGCACGAACAATCTTTTATCTTACAATTCTTCAGTTAAATCTTCAGTTAAACTTTTATTTAAAAACATAAATGAAATAACTACTCAAAACTTGGTCTTCCTATGAATTAAGTTTGATTTTACAAATTGTTCGATAATTTTGAGTGAAGAATAGAAATGTGTTTGATTCCACGACCTCCCAGGACTACAACAATTGTTGCACACCTGTTACAAATGACCAAATTGTAGCGCTCGATTTCATAATCTAATTATAAATTCAGTATCTACTAACCTTCATAAATTTATAAGCAATGTCCGCATCATCTTCATAAAAACTTTTTGTGAATTTTCTATTTGGTGGACGGCTCAAACCGTAACCGGGAGGATCCCAGACAATGACAGTAAATTTATCTTTGTTTAAATGTTCAACTTGCGGTTTGAAATCACTCCATATTGTACCTAATGCAC
Organism: Platerodrilus igneus; assembly: GCA_036346225.1. Classification (NCBI taxonomy): domain Eukaryota; kingdom Metazoa; phylum Arthropoda; class Insecta; order Coleoptera; family Lycidae; genus Platerodrilus; species Platerodrilus igneus. The sequence goes on along the minus strand of JARFIW010000951.1, from coordinate 1,744,243 downwards.
CAGGAAGGCATAACATGTTATGACTACCATTTCCAGTTTTAATATAATTTATATATTGTCCAGCAACGGTAAGTTGATGCTCCTGCAATTTACAATATTTTTATATCTGTGTAATTTGTAGGTTAAAATTGATTAGATAAGTCAGGTAATAAGTTAGTGCAAGTTTACTCATGTAAATACAACCCATTAAAAATCGGAGACGATCTCCAATACTCTAATGTAGCAATTAACAATTGTCAGTAAGTTTAAAAGGTAATTTTGCATCATTTTTAGCATGTGTAAACATTCTCAAAGAACGTTCAGGATTCTAGGTAGCATAATCTTTTAATTAGTAAATACCAATTGAAAATAACAGGGGTTATAAATGTAAATATTCTAAACGTGCAGTGGAAAAGCGAGCATATTAAATTATAGCAGGATGTATAGTAGTCAAAAGCTCTTCAGATCCTTTTTGCGTAAAAATCAATAATTCTAAGGTCATAATCGAGGCGGGTGAAATATTAATGTTCATGAATTAACAGGAGTTATAGTTGTAAGTATTTTTTGCATGCATCTTTTATCAAATTTTAGTAGGAAGCTTTAACATTTGTGTAACCTTTCAAAGTTATAACGGATATTGTTCAAACAAGTTCCTAGTAGTAGTTTATTTCAAGGTTCTCTCGATAGCGTGGTGGTATTGAAAGTTTTCTGAATAGTGTTGTAAACAAGATAGCCGTTGCTAAATTTCTCAGTAGGCAGACATAAAACGTGCTCAAATAACATGTCTATTCTACGAATGGTAGTTAGCAGATAAACAGGCAGGGATCGATGTAAGATAAGGAAAGATTATTTTTAGCATGCATTAGAGTTTGACTTTGAAAGAAACTGTGGAACAAGTAAAGAGTAAAGTTTATAGATACGAGTGAGATACCGCATGTTTGTATAGACATCGTTTGAAATGTGTTGAGTAGGGAATAGATAGCGAGGTTATAGACAAGCTTGCATATGGGGAACGGAGATAGATTATTGGATTTCATATATAGAAGGGGGACAAGTGATAGTTTTGAGATTGTTAAGAGAGGATAAAAATTATTTTAGGAATAAAAGAACTTGCAAACATGGTGTAAAAAGGATAGAGGATGTAAAAGACATGGTAGACTGGTATAGTCATAACTCGTGGTCGGGATATGAAATATGGCGCGAGTAAAAAGTAAGAAAGGGAAAATGTTCATATGTAGGTTAGAGCGAGACCACATTAATACGCGTGTTATGGAGGCGTGCTTTAAACACTAAACTTATTTTAGTGAAGGCTAGAATTCTGCGTACATAAGATCCGTTGCGAAGCTAAACGAGTATTTTCGTAGTAATTGTTTGTTTATCGTTCAAAATTCCAAGATTTCGAAAACCGTTGGTGCTCGGATAGAAAAATTACAGGGAATTATTAAAGGTTAACTCATGTGTTGTAAGAATTGAGTGGCGGTTGAAAATTTAGTTTGGGGAAGTGTTGTGACCGTTTAAAAGATTATCAAGAAGGTTAGTTTGTTAGTGGTGGTGTATTTACGAAAAATTTCAAGTTAAGGGGGCAGATTTGGCTATATAATCATGAAAAGGTGATGATAGGGCTCTTTTCCTGGTCATCGACGCGTATACTAGTATTGGTGAAGAAAATTACTGTTGGTTCTTAAAAAGTGATTTTAGTATTTTAATTTGATAACATACACAAGTGGGTGTAATGTCGTACTAACAGTCTGACAAATTGTAAAAATATATTGGGTTTGTTTGATAAACTATATTATTAATGTCATCTAGAGAATGTTTGATCTCAAGGACATTTTGTGTTAGGTCTGAAGGTAATGTACGAGGAATTAGTCGTCCGTCTGCTTCCTGTGCTAGTACAGCCTTTAATTGCAAACGTCTGTCGTTTTGATTAGACGCTGGTTGAATACTGCGTGATTCAAGTTCGAAGATTGTTTCAAGAGATTTAAGGTATAATGAATTCATTGTGCTATGTTTAGGAAGTAAATATACCAAAATAAGGTTAAAGCAAATAGACAATGATAGTTTTTAAGAATATAAATTTTTTTCTAAAAAAGAAATCCGTAAAATCTATAATTAATTATTCAAGTTGGGTTTAATTAGTGCCAGATACAGATAATATAGTTACTAGAAATTTAGAACTGCAAGAATAAGTTTTAATAATCTACAAAAATTCAAGTCAAGATAGGTATTTAACCAATGCGTTTCAACATAAGGAATGGCAAATAAGCAATTGAAGTGATAAATTATCTATGAATATCAATACTTACTGGATAAATAATCTACATCCAAAGTAACATATTTCAGTTTAATCACAAGTTAAGTCAGGTTAAGTAGTAACTATCAAACACATTTCAAATATAAATAACACTGTTTTTGTAAAGGAATTTTAAATTACACTAGATTTGAAATTGCATGATCAAGTAGAAAGTAAACAAACAGTTATTTAAAGTGACAGTTTCAACCAGTTTAATTGACATCATAAGGCTACTTGCAGGGCTGCCAACCAAATAAGATAAATATAACCGGAGTTAACTAAAATTTGGTGGTTGCCAAATTAGATTTTAAAAGTCACTAGAATTAAACTTTTTAATTGCAAATAATTGAGTGAAAAACCAATTTTTCGAAAAATATTACTTTCAGAGCTAATAACTTACAAGTTATAATGAAGATTACTTATAAACGGATTTTAAATTTCAACATAACACCCAAAGGCGCCATTGCTACATTTTCTGCGTTGCAATTTACGCGCTATTTTTAAACTTTAGGCGTGGCTCAAACGCCATTGTTATAACATATACAGACCACGTTTTTACCGGATGATGCAATCGCTGTCTATGTCAATTTACATGCACATTCTAGGTAAAATTCAAATTACTTACGTGATGTGTATCTCTCGGAACTTTATCTCAGGGTCCAGCACGCGGTTAGGGTTTGATTGCGCCGTGTTGAACATCAAATTATTATCCGTCACTGAACTTCTATTGCATATCGTAGGGGTTTAAAAGGAAAGAGGTAGCAGAACGATAAAGGGGGGTAAAGGGAAACTACATACCTGTTTTTCTTTAAAAACTACACCGCACTTAGATACTTGTTGCTTAGTCCATGTCTCGTTGCTTAATGTCGCTTCCTCCATACCCGCACATCCGCATTCCCTCTGTGCAGACTCGACTGTCAGCAACGGCAGAAGTTAGCGTATCATTTCAAAAATACGCGACAATTAACCTACAAATGTATCTCTAAACCTAAAACATGATACATGACCAGTTTGGCATGTAACATGGGTTAAACCAAACTGTAGAATTTTTGAACAACGAAAAGGTTCTAATTATGAATGTAAATAATAAATTTTGGGAGGAAGGAATAATTGTTAAAAAATTAGAATTCCCACCAAGAAGCTATTTGATTGAAATTAATGGGTAACTCCATGTCAAACCAACCAACCCACTAAATTCGACCGAACCAGATTCGGATAATTTTTTGTATGCTATTAGTACCTAGCATAAGGATAAAAACTGCAAAATTCTAATTTTTTAACCGTTGGTTTTCGAGTTATGAATTTTTGAAAATTTGCGGTTTTTGCCTTGCGGCAAGACCTTTAATCAGCCGCAGCTCCAAAACCATTTGATCTAGAGAGCCAAAATTTGTGTCATTTTATTCAGTTTTAAATGGAATTTCATAAAATATATAATATGGCAGATTGCATCAAATGATTTATAAAAAAAACAACTTATGAATCTACTTTTTTTGAAAACTCAAAATCGGAATTTATAATTTTTTTGAAAAAATATATTGTTTAAAGAGTTTTATTTAGTTTTAAACAGCTTCATAAAATATATAAAATGGCAGATACATCAAATGATATATAAAAAAAAACAACTTACGAATCTACTTTTTCATGAAACTCAAAATTGGAATTTTTGATTTTTTTGAAAAAAATATATTGTTTAAAGAGTATTATAGGTTAAAAGTCTACCAAATTTCATGATGGTATTCCAATGGTAACATATTTAAATTGATTTTTTTTGGTCATGATATACCGGTGAAAATTGCATAGATCATGTCTACATGATTGGCTCTATTTAAACTGCATTAATCCATAATGTATACTCCCTTACTATTGTAATATATGGATTATTGATTGTGCTAATTATAAATAGTATAATGAGTATAATTTACAATTAGTAAATTACAATAATTGTTTGTATAAAATAATGTTATAACAAGCAATTAATAATTTAACATTCATTTAAGGAACTACTTAGTTAGCTTATTGTTAAGTAACATGGAATAAATAGGAAGAAGCAATACAGTACTGTTGTATTGTATAGTCGAAACGATGAAAGAAGTCATCTGCGTCATCACTTGTATTCGTACGAATTAAGTTGAAAATTTTAAGTCAATGTAGCATCTAGTTCATATTACCAAAGGATAGCCTGTTAAGTATATAAAGTTCAAAACATACGGACATACTCTTCTGTCGTTTTCCCAAATGAACATGTTCACGTATGTCTTTATTTAAAACACGTACAAATCTGTATGTTTGTTGTGGTTTGTTTAGCATTCTTCTTAATCTTCTTTGGGAATGAAACCACTCATAGTTTTTAAAATCTATTTTATTTACGTTTCGATCCATGACCTAGGATCGTTGTCAAAATAATAAAAACTTCAAGTTTGACGTTTATGACATAAATTGAAGGTTACTTTGATTTATTGATGTTTGAAATATTTGGTTTGAGTACACTAAGCAAAATTTTTAAAGTTTAAAGAATGATTGCCTTCAATTTGTGTTGCGACCTGGGATCGACTTTCCTATGGTAGCCAATAAACAACGTGAAATCAGCTGATTAATTATTTTTTGGTGAATTTTATATAAATTCAATAATTTGGAAAACATTCTTTAACATGTTTCTATTTATACAATTGAGAGATTTCTGATTTTTACCAAAAAAATTAATCAGCTGATTTCACGTTAGCGTGTACCATACAAATCGATCCCAGGTTGCAACACAAATTGAAGGCAATCATTCTTTAAACTTTAAAAATTTTGCTAGTACTCAAACCAAATATTTCAAACATCAATAAATCAAAGTAACCTTCAATTTATGTCATAACGTCAAACTAGTTTTATTATTTTGACAACTATCTGAGGTCATGGATCACGTAAATAAATAGATTTTAAAACTATGAGTGGTTTCATTCCAAAGATAGAAATATTACTATCTTTATCATATATATTAGTTAGGTTTTTAAATAATGTTTTGAATTGAATTAGACACCCATGACGTTGAGGACTTCTTTCGTGAATCCTACTATATGAATTATTAATCATAAGGTTATAGAAGTTCAGTTACATTAAAAACACAAATATGCCTAGTGTTGAATAAGAGTCAGCTATTCTTGCAACAGGAATTTGTACTTCCTGTGGAGATTATGGAAAGTACAGGCAATGGGACTTAAAAAGAAATTCCGTTCTCATGGGAAAGAGCTTCCCACTACTTATGATACTGAAGCACCATACCAGTACTGCAGTTGATTTCTTTGATAGTTAGTTCTATATCATCAGAGGTAATAAAGTGTTTGGTTCAGGTAATATTTTTATTTTGTGTTTTTGTAGTAGTATTCCAAAAATAACTTTTTTTACTAGTTATAATCTCTAAGCAAGTTTCTATTTTGATTTTGTAATTCTTAGTGCAGAATAATGAATCGTATATTTATTTAATTAAATATAAATTTATAAAGTTAAACCCCTGGCAGCATTGACTTTTGAAACATCATTGGCAATGATATAAGAATGGAAAAACAGTGGTCAAAATATTGCTGTAATCCTTTTAAGAAAAGATCTTAGAAAGGTGACATTGGATGACAACTTTAGATTACGAATTATTAGAAGATATGAAAATATTTACTTCTTGCTGACTGCAAGTAACTAATCAAAACTCTGTAGAATCGGATGGTGCTAATGTAACTTGTAGGTTGTGTTTTTATTAATCATTTGATGCAACCTGCCATATTATATATTTTATGAAACGCCATTAAAAATTGAATAAAATGCCACAAATTTCAGCTCTCTAGGTCAAATATTTATGGAGCCGATTAAAGGTCTTGCCACAAGGCAAAAACCACAAATTTTCAAAAAATTATAACTCCAAAACCAACGGTCAAAAAAATTAGAATTTTGCAGTTTTCATTCTTATGTTAGGTACTAGTGACATACCAAAAATCTGAAACCTAGACCTACGAAATTAATAATTTAATTGGTTGATTTCACATGGAATTACCTTAATAACAAAATACTAAAACACAACACCGTGCTTATAAGGAAATTATTTCAAAGATAGAATGATCTTGATGAGGAAAATGAATCGATAGTTCCCAAGTCTAATTTAGAAAACGAAGACATTTTAAGAAATGTCCAAAACTTGGTTAAGTATGTAAAAAGTAGTAGAATAATTAAGCTGCCAGAAACACTGAATTTGTACTATGTAAACTCTTAGTGCCACATTTTGTTAATTATTAGTAGTACAGAATAAAAAAAAAGCACATTTAGAAATAAGTTAACAAATTATTGTCTAGAAATACGTGTGCGAGAGTGAAGATACTTCCACGGAGATATTTGGCTAGTGGGGGACACTAGTAGATGTTGATAATTTGAAATATGTTATATCCGAGTTAATAAAGCATTGATTGATCAAGTATATTAATTTTATTAAGAATATTACACACATATCATTGATTCAGTATTTAAATTAAAAAAATTTCTTAAAAATAAATTTCTTCAAATAGCCAGTAAAATGTTTTGCTGATTGCTACTACGTGCTGGAATTATACTTAGAAAGAGTATTTTAAGTATATCAAATCAAAATCTTACATTTTATGTTAATAAATACTTTACCAATTATTCATCATTGCTCAAATTATACATAAAATGAGGTTTTTGAGCAGGTCTATTCAAAATCCTAAATCTCTTTTACTAAATATGTCGACCATCAGAAAATTTAGTCTATGATGTAATAATCTATGTAATTATATAGGAGTAATACAAAATGCAAAAACTACAAGGGCTCCTATTTATCTAATCTTCATTTATGAAGTCTGCCACTTTAACCATAGATTAAGTAACATTTCAGTAAAAATGTTCACAACTATAATAGTTTTAAAAAATGCAACATTAATACACACTAATAATGTATGAGGAATTAATGGTATGTTATAATTGTAGAAGAAAACTACAAAGCAGGAAGCTCTTACCTTATGCCATGCTGATAAGTTCAAGCTAATTTTCCTAATACAGTTTTGTGAGATATTACGATTAGTTAAGAATCTGCCAAACATGCTGCAACGTTACTAATATAAATATTTAAAATTCACGAATCCTGGTATGCTTCTAAGCGGCACTAAAAGCTCTTAGCCTTAATGGTTAAAAGAATTGTAATTAAACATATCACACACTTACTTTCTCAAGAATTCGAAAAGTGAATTCGACTCAAATATATAAAATAATACGTTGTATACTAGAAGAACACTCTTTAATGTGAAGCCATTGAATCAGATAAGTAAGCTTACGTTAACCATAGACATACGTATCTTATTATCTGCACTAAATTATACAGACGTCATAGTGTCCTTGTTAACTGCATACAAATAAAAATTTAAGTATAGGTAATTATGGTGCTAATTATAAAATAACATAACCTAACTTTGAAGATTCCTGAGTCAATTCGAATGAATAACATAATTACCAGTATTTATCAATAATGTTCGAGGGCTTGTGGTTAACGACTTCACCAATATCCCTTTGAAACGTAATAAAAGCTATTACTTTATAACCGGTAAATAGTTATGGGTATGGTGCACATTTACATATTTTTGTAAAATCATTGGAAAATGTTTTAAACTGTGCTGGAGTGTTTAAAAAACTAATTAGTAGCAAGAAAATTGTGGGTTTTACACTATTTTTCGAATAAATACTATTTAAACTGGTACTAACCTAACCTCAAACCATAGAAAAAATTATAAATTCAAGCCATTACCCCAATAAATATTTGACCCTAAACACAAACAAATATAGATGCATTGTATACAAGGTATACTAACCTAACTACGTCCAAAACTATACATATTTCTTGTGTATAGTAATTGCTGGTTCATATAAAATACATTACACGAGCTGTATATATTTACCATTAAACCTTTGATTGAAATATATTTCAATCAATGATTAAAGACACTACAAAATCCTTTAATAATTTCATTTATGGCGGAGCAGATATTAACAGGAGCAATAATACATCTGTCATAGGTTGGGAAGTTTGCTGGAAACAGGGTATAATCTCAATATCACCAGCATGTTTAACAAATACCCACACGGAAATGTGTTGGCCATCGCAATAATAGTTAAGGGTGTTATTATGAATCAATTTTTGTAAGCAGCACATCTAGAAAAGCGAACGATACGACTGCAAGTTAGGTAATTGCTAAAGACATCTTTAAATTGAGCACATCCGTGATAAAATAAAAATGCACTTCCACAACCTCACAAACAAACTATGCACGAGTGACGAGTCTCACAACAGTATGGCCTCGACACTTGACCTTGAATGTATATCATATGAACAACGCATTTCTTAGCGCGGTTAAGAGCAAAGTGAATTTGAACAAAAACAGCTTGTTACAGCGAGTACACTTAAATTTGGGATTCGCTTTTGAAGCAACTAGGTTTTTTTTATGATATTCTCTCTCATGTACATATAAACGTTTCTTTGCGTAAATTCACTTGCACACTCATCACAATTCTTCATTTAAAAAAAATACAGTCAATAGAAATAAATTATTATAACTTTTCACGTTTTCCAAGCAGACGGCAAAACCATAAAATGCAGGTTAAATTCCTTATTCTACGACTTCACTTGCCAAGTTGTCATCAGATCAAGGTCAGATGTCAAGTCCATACTGTGGAGAGACTCGACAAATGAGACGAGCGTCCACAATTGCTCAAGCTCCGACGTTTATGCTGTAAATATTAAGAATAATTAACATAATAACTAAAAATCCGCCCTTTAAATAAGCATCTTCATCATAGAAACAATACTATCATCATACATGATCTTCCCATACATAAGTGCAAATGTTACAGAGTCGATAACAACGGTTATAGGCTATATTGACGGTCTGTCTTAATTTTACAAAAATTGCAACGTTGGAGCTTGAGCAATGTGTAGACGCTCATGTCATGAGTGGAGTATTCCAGGTTAGGTTATTGTTAGAAACATATATTATTATTATTAAAAAAACGTGACGTGTGGCGGCGTGCTGTTACCCAGCTCAAGGCGTCGCCGTGGATCAATGTAGTAAGCGTAAGACTACGGATCCCAAGGTCCCGGGTTCAAATCCCGACACGGCCGACTGCTTGAAAAATGGCAGGTGAGCATTTTTCACAAATATTACGCCCTCGTTCGGATGAGAGGTTAAATGGAGGTCCCGTGTGTGAGTGTTGTCACGCACGTTAAAGATCCCTACCTTGCCTGGAACGGCAAGGGTTCGGCAAAATTCTAAATTTCCAGGCAACAAAAAACTCGCCTCCTGGCCAATGTAGTACCTACAGGTGGAGCATTGGAAATGTAAAATGAACTGTTACCCAGCTCCAAGTTAACATACTGTAACGCGCTTCTACTACCGCGTTTCTTTAATTTAAAACAAGTAATAATAATGGTCTTTATTACTCACTGTTCACAAGTCTAATTAACAGTATATGCCTTATTTATAGATGTTTTCAGTCCACTTAACAATGAAGCACTATTACACTAATGAATTTACAAGCACTAATATCTTCTTAAACTAACTTCTTTACCCTAGGTCCAATAACCACACTAACACAACTATTTGTTTATACACTTCTATTTATTTATGTATACTGCAAGCTGCATGCACGTTAGACACAGCATATCATTTATGTATATATTCTAAAAACTCAACTACGTTTACTTTACAACGATATAATTTATATTAGACATTCAAGAATAGACTCCCTCTTACATTCATAAGCGGCCTTATATATACCCTGCATTAAGATATGACTCATTATCTAGAACTTTGTAGAAGGATTCTCGAATGCTGAAGAATACGCTGTGCCCCGGGCGTTTGTATGTTTGACGGGTTGCCTAATAGTGGATCGCAACACTGCCCCCTCTTTAAAACCGTTACGTCTCGTAACTGTAAATCCATCTTGACGCCAATTCGATGACTGGTGACGGTATCGGCAGCTATCTCCTCTGGTGCATCCACCGCGTCGTTGGAAGTAACAGTCAACACTCTTTTCATGGTCTTGGTAGGCAACCGGTTGATAACAACAAACAAGAACCTGGACGTTGGTTCCCTGGAAAACTACTTCTAGCATATTTCGGACTATCCTCCAATCCAAGCGATCCAGTCCACAGCCCAGCTTGGGCACCGCTAGTCTCGTTACTCCATTTTCCATCATCTGCGCCTTAAGATTTAGCAAAGCCTCCCATAAATGTCCATAACTAGGTCTCTGCCATGAAGAATTTTTGGTGACCAGATAGTAAACATAACGATTTTTATCTTGAAGAACCAAAGATTTTCCTACAGTTGGCTGCTGTTGTACTAATTCATCCACACATCCAAACTTTTTCTTGAAAACAACAGCTATTCCCCTTGACATTGCCAAATCTTGAGCTACGCAATGTGCAAGGGAATACTCTTCTGGTACTCTAAACAGATCTTGCTGTTTTTCAACAACAACGCCAAATCTCGCCTTAGCGGAACCACCATATGCTGCCATAAAGCTCTCAAAATCTACATTTGGCTCATGATTAATAACTTGTCGAACACCATCATCATTATTCGAGTCTTCCTGGTTGTTGCCAGCGTAGGATGTTAAACGGTCAAAGTGTACCACTTTCGGTTTACCACGGGGGGATCTTCTGATCCGGTACACTACATCATTAATCCTTTTTAACACTTCGTACGGCCCTTCCCATTGTCTTTGTAGTTTTGGCGACAATCCACGTTTTCTTTGTGGATTGTACAACCACACTAAATCTCCAGGTTGATAACCACCTTCTTGCGCTCTCGTGTCATATTGTGATTTCATTCGATCGCTTGCTGCCTGTATATTCTTTCGGACGTTTTCGTGAATACTATTTGATCTTTCACGAAGCTTACTAACGTAATCTTCACCTGCGATCTCTTCTCCAGGTTTAAATCCAAACTGAAGATCACATGGTAGCCGCAATTCACGTCCTAGCATTACGCAAGCGGGCGAGTATCCTGTGCTGTCATGTACCGAAGATCGGTACGCCAGTAGGAACAAATGTAGATATTGGTCCCAGTCTCGTTGATGTTCAGAGACAACTTTGGCCAGGTACTTCCCTAACGTCCTGTTCATTCTTTCAACCATTCCATCCGATTGGGGATGAAGTGGCGTGGTTCTAGTCTTCCTGATTCCAAGATGCTTGCAGACATTTTGAAACAATGCTGATTCGAAGTTCCGACCTTGATCGGAGTGTAATTCCAACGGAACTCCAAAGCGACAAAACAACTCCTTCACTAGTACATCTGCAACCGTCTCGGCTTCTTGGTTAGGTATAGCATATGCCTCCGGCCATTTGGTAAAATAATCCATTGCAACCAAGATGTATTTATTTCCCTTCTCTGATTCCGGAAACGGACCAGCTATATCAATGGCTACCCTCTCAAAAGGATTCCCCACGTTATACTGTCTCATTGGGGCTTTCCGTTTTGAGACCGGGCCATTTGCAGAGGCACACAATTCACATTTCCGGCACCACTCCTTCACATCTTCTTTGCAGTTCACCCAATAGAATCTTTCTCTCACTCTTTCGAGAGTTCTTTTCGCGCCAAAGTGCCCTCCGGAAATACCGTCGTGCAAGTGCTGCAACACTTCCGGCACTCTGCTTCTCGGCACTATCACTTGAAGTCTCTCAGTGCCATCTTCAAATTCCAGGCGTCGTTTCAAGATTCTATTATCCATCATCAAGGAGTCCCACTGTGCCCAGTATGCCTTCAAGCTCCTACTTAAAATACTAATTTCTTCCCAAGCTGGTCGTTGTCCTCTATTTTCCACTCAATAATTCGTCCCAATTCGGCGTCATTCTCCTGGTCTTCTCGCATTCTTTCGGGTTGCCAAGTATCATCGGTTACCGTCATTCTATGGATGACACTTATTTTCTCTTCCATCTTGGAGCAATGATTGCAGTCCACCGGACAAGGTCTCCTTGATAGAGCGTCAGCATTCCGATGGCTAGTTCCTACACGATGTTCTGTATCAAAGTCATATTCCTGCAGCCGCTCTATCCACCTTGCCACTTGCCCTTCAGGATTTCGAAACTGCAATAACCATTTCAGTGCAGCATGGTCTGTTCTCAACAGGAATTTACGGCCGTATAAGTACTTATAAAAGTGCTCTACGGATTTGACGACGGCCAACAGCTCCTTCTTGTCACACAATAGTTCCTTTCTGGCCGCGACAAGACCTTGCTGAAATACCCAATAACTTTTTCTTGTCCGTCCTGCACTTGAGAAAGAACGCCTCCTATAGCTGTGTTACTGGCATCGGTATCCAACACAAATTTCCCTCCATCCGTGGATAACTCAAAATTGGTGCTGTAACTAGCAGCCGTTTCAGCTGTTCAAATGCACTGTGGCAGTCGTCATTCCAATCATATTCTTGTCCATCTTCGGTTAATTTCGTTAACGGTTTGGCAATGTTCGCAAACCCAAGTATAAACCGTCGGTAATATGTGCACAATCCTAGAAAACTGCGTAGTTGGTGTAAATCTGCTGGTATAGGCCATTCTTGTACCGTTTTTATTTTGTCAGGGTCAGCTCTTATTCCGGTCTCCGAAACGACATGTCCTAGATATTTCACCTCTTTTCCAAACAGGTGACACTTCTTGGGGCTCAATGTAAGGTTTGCCCCCCGTAATCTTTGGAATATCTCCTCTAGGTTCTTAAGGTGTTCTTCAAAAGACCGGCCTAACACTATCACGTCGTCTAGGTACACCAGACAAGTCTTCCAAGACAGTCCACGCAGTATCGACTCCATCAATCGTTCAAAAGTAGCAGGGCATTGCATAATCCAAATGGCATGACCTTGAACTGCCATAATCCAGTTCCAATTGTAAACGCAGTCTTCTCTTTGTCGTTTGGCTCCAAGCCTACCTGCCAGTATCCGCTTTTCAAGTCCAAGGTCGAAAACCATTTAGATCCGGATAGAGTATCTAAGGTGTCATCAATTCTGGGCAAAGGATAGCTGTCTTTCTTTGTCACGTTATTAAGCCGCCGGTAGTCTACACAAAACCTTGTCGACCCGTCCTTTTTCTTGACAAGCACTACCGGGGATGCCCATGGACTATTCGAGGTTCAATCACTCCCTGTTCTTCCATATCGGTGATAATTTGTTCAGCTTCCTTACGTTTTGCCAAAGGAAGCCGCCTGGGTGTTGTCTTATCGGTTGCGCATCTCCAGTATTGATCTTGTGTTGCACAACATTCGTCCTTCCTTTCTCACTATCATCCAGTGCAAACACACCTCGATATCGTCCGACCAGCTCTTTTACCTTGCCCAGTTGGTCGTCGTTTAATCCTTGACACGAAGGTATTAACATATCCAGCAATTTCTGTGAGCAACCGTTGGCTGGTTTATCTTTCGTGTCGTCCACACAACGTTTAATATGGCCTACTGGAATGCAACTTCCCACAATCGTGTCTTTCTTCAGGGTCACCGTATGCGGATTAATGTTCAGCACCCTTACTGGTACCATATTTCGAAACTTTACCAGCGTTCTTCCAATCAGTAATCCTCCTGACCCATTCCCGATTCAGTTGCTTCCATCATGCATACTTGTCCTTGCCGGAGCGTACCATCCGGGCGTCCCATTACTATCATTTCCGCCTTCTCGGGTATTTTCATATCACAAATCATTCGAACTTGCATCGTCTGGTTACTCCTACCTTGAAATGGAATCTCATCATCATCTATCCGAAGCACATTTTCTTTCATGTTTACATGAAACCCATATTCTCTCATGAGATCCATTCCCAAGATCACTTCTTCTGTAATTTCAGCTACCAGCACTCGATGATTAATTAATTTGTCCCCAATTGTCAACATAACGGCAGTCTCTCCGTGAGTACAAATTTTCTCACCACTTGCCGTTCGAAGACACACCGATACAGGTAGCACTTTTCCACGACCAACCAAATCTGGTCTCACAATAGTTTTTGTCGCTCCTGTATCCACGAGTAATCGGACACCCCTACCATTAATTCTTCCATCGATATAAATGCTGTCCAGACTCCCCATCGACGATGCAGCACGGATGATAATCTCCGGGGCACTACGTTGTGCTGTCGACGTTCGCCCCCCTTACGTCGACTTGCTTTAGTTTTCCTGCTGCTCAACCGGTTGTTTTTTTTTGGTTGAGTGCAGCGTCTCTGTATATGACCAACTTCGCCGAAGTTCCAGCATCGCAGACGCCATCTCCGCGGTCGTTGTAGTTCCAGCCTTTCTGCCACACGGTTGACTATTTCATCTATGCTATTCTGAGCTTGACCAGGTTCCTCTAAGGCAGACCGAACTTTGTGACCCATCCTGTGTGATGTCTGCTTAGCTGCTTCAAATTCAAGCGCATGAGCCAGTGCGTCATCCAGAATTTTTGGCCTTGCTAGTCTTAGCGCTTGCTGTATTTCACTGTCTTTGATGCCATCTACAAATGTTTGAACAGCCAGTTGTTCGAGGAAACTATCTGGTGCCGTTGGGTACGCCAATCTAACTAATCTTGCGATGTCAGCTTCGAATTCTTGCAGACTTTCACTTGTCTTTTGCGAGCGGTTCTTAACTTGTGCGTGGTAAACCTGTTGAAGGTGAGCGTCTCCATATCTCATCTCAAGCTTCGATATTAAGAGACCGTAATCATTCTGCTGGTGATCGGGAATCGTTTGTAAGATGTTAAGAGCTTCCCCCCGTAGGGCCACTATTAAGGAGATAGCTTTCTCTTTGTTGCACCAACCGTTGGCTCTTGCCGCAGCTTCAAATTGTTTCAAATATGTGGGCCAAGGTGTTTTGCCATCAAATGTGGGTGGTTTCACTTTAAATTTAGACGGAATTGACTCGCTTCTTTCCAGGGTTCTTATTTCTGGAATGTTCTGATGAAAAACTTGATTTGTTAATTCAAGTGGCCGCGTTGTTAGTGAAATCACCTGTTCTTGCAGCCTCATCATATCTTCTTCCATTTTACCAATTTACTGTCCAACTTTTGCTCAACTGTTTTACCTGTACAGTGACATCTTCTTTCAATGCAATGGAGCTTGCTATTAATCTTTGTTCTAACGTGGCCGTCTTTTCATTCAACTCTTCCATTTTCATCGCGTTTTCACTAAACCGTTCTTCTATTTTCTTAGCATTTTCAGTTAACCTTTCGGTAAGATTTGATTCCAGTTCAACTGACCTCACTAAATTTTCACCGAGTGTCACTTCCAGTTTAGCCGACCTCTCCTCCATTTTCTCAGCATTTTCGTTTAACTTTTCTTCTATACCCGATTTAAAATCCTTAAGGAAATTCATTAAATTTTCTGCCTCCATCTTATTTTGACTCCTTGTAACTGGCATATATATAAACTACTTAAATGTCTTTAGACTGGTGTGCTTTCCTTTTAAATTAATCACTATATACCCCACAAATGCCTGACACCAGTGTAACGCGCTACTACTACCGCGTTTCTTTAATTTAAAACAAGTAATAATAATGGTCTTTATTACTCACTGTTCACAAGTCTAATTAACAGTATATGCCTTATTTATAGATGTTTTCAGTCCACTTAACAATGAAGCACTATTACACTAATGAATTTACAAGCACTAATATCTTCTTAAACTAACTTCTTTACCCTAGGTCCAATAACCACACTAACACAACTATTTGTTTATACACTTCTATTTATTTATGTATACTGCAAGCTGCATGCACGTTAGACACAGCATATCATTTATGTATATATTCTAAAAACTCAACTACGTTTACTTTACAACGATATAATTTATATTAGACATTCAAGAATAGACTCCCTCTTACATTCATAAGCGGCCTTATATATACCCTGCATTAAGATATGACTCATTATCTAGAACTTTGTAGAAGGATTCTCGAATGCTGAAGAATACGCTGTGCCCCGGGCGTTTGTATGTTTGACGGGTTGCCTAATAGTGGATCGCAACAATACGTCGCTAGCGTTATTCAGTAAATTATTTCAACTCGGGGAAAAACAATATCTATCTGTATAAAATTTGAAACAATTACTGCATATACACGAAAACTAACAACTGTTGTTATCAGTACGGTTGTAAATAAAACGTATGTAAATGGTCGTGTATACATAATTTTACACAGGTTGTAAGTACAACCTATAAACTAGACTATACCCGTTTCCGATGAGGTTTGGAGTACGATGTTAAAAATTGTGTATACGGATAAGGAGTAATAAACACAGCAAAGAAATAACTAAATTCCCTAAAGTCCCTAACCTAGGCTATTTATTTGTTTTTTTATTGTGTTGTACGTAAAAATGAAGCGTATTAGGGAAACGTGGGATGTCGAGGAGACGAGATTCTTTTTGTGGCTTGTAAGAGAGCGCCAAATATTAAAAAACTAGAATGGAAAAAATTCCGCGTTGATCAATTTGACGTTTGCTCTAGGAATAAGCACATTATTTTGTTTTGGTGAACCTGAATGAATAATACAACTTCAAGAAGCTGTTACTACGCTATTAGATTTTAAACCTCTTCTGTTGTGTATATTCTACAGTCGTAGGTATTTCGGTTGTACTTACAACAGACGTAATCACTCATGTATACGCGTCAGCAAAAATTTTATTCTTAACCGTCCTCGCTAGTCTTAACGCTCGAACTAGTCCCGCGATAGGCTTTTTGAGGTTAGGTTACTGTTAGAAATAGATATTATTATTAAAAAACACAAATCTCTTAACTTGTGCTTTGTGTTTTTTAATAATAATTTCTATTTCTAACAGTAACCTAACCGAGAACTCGTTCGAGCGTAAAGACTCGGGAGGATGGTTAAGAAAAAAATTACTGCACAGTCAATCAAAATTACCTAACAATCTGAAAATTATTAAGTGTTTATTAACATTAACTTTATCTACGTTCATTTCTAACATATTCTACGTGAGGTAATATGACTATTCCATTCATATGACTATTCCATTCATATAAAGCAACGCTTTCCATTGCAATTTGTGGTAACTTTCTTTATAAATACGGCAAAAATCGGCAGTAACTCGATTTTTTTGTAAGTGGGAATTAAAAATATAATCATAAACTATATTTAAAAAATGTAGTTCCAGTGTGCTAAAGTGCACTGTGCACAGTACACAATTCGCAGTGGCCTGTTTGGGCACGGTGCACCTTTACACCCTGCTGAAAAACCATTACAAGATATTTTAAACTGTGCTGGAATGTCTAAAAACTAATTATTAACAAAAAATTTGGGGTCTTACACTATTTTTTGAATAATAACTGTTTTAATATAGTACGAATCTCAATTCAAACCATACAAAATAAGAGTGTTTAATGTCACTACCACAATCAATATTTGACTCAACCACAAACAAATGTGCGGATCATCTAGCCTTCATGGATAAAACGCTGTCAAGTTCCTTGCCATATATTAACGAGTTATTTAAACTGTTTACTTTATAATCAACACTAAGGAATATATTCTGTAACTATATCGCTAAAATTTAGAAACCGCTAAAAGCTGCAAATTTAGAAACCAGTTAAAACAATCTATGCAATAATGGTATTCCGTAAACGTATATTTTAGAGGTCTGTTAAAATTATTTAATATTAGATGAGTCTTCTACAATTTTGCAACCACATTGAGACAACGTTTCATAGAAGTACGTTTGAACTATTTTAGTGCTGTTTGTTTTGTTGTCTGTGTTTTCCTATCATTTCTAACCTAAAAATAGTAAGTAGTGTAATGGTACATTTTCATTATTTACATTCACATCTAGGAATGCGTTCATAAAGAATAACCCGGGTAAAGCGTAAGCCCAGGGTATGGTGTTTCAGGGGCGCCGTCATAGATAACACCCACTCGGGCGAGTGCTATACCGGCGCGCTGTTAAAACGTTTATAAACAACATTTTACGCTCTAGTTATGTATTCTAAGACGTTCATAAATTACTGGGAATGCACACTCCGAGCCCGCTTTATTTAACCCCGTCTGAAGCTGGT
This sequence comes from Platerodrilus igneus, assembly GCA_036346225.1. NCBI lineage: Eukaryota > Metazoa > Arthropoda > Insecta > Coleoptera > Lycidae > Platerodrilus > Platerodrilus igneus. The sequence goes on along the minus strand of JARFIW010000951.1, from coordinate 1,725,934 downwards.
ATAAATTTTTACTCGACATGCGCAATGCTCTGCTTACTTTATTTTCACACCACACCTTCAATGTAATCCCGAATACAACGGGGAACATTCATTTTTCTACTGCTTTGTGTTGACGTTACCACCATTAAAATAGTCTGTATCCATTTAAATATCTATAATTTCTACTCTTTTAAAAACGTTACTTACTGAGTAGTGATCCGTAGTGATTCTAAGTCGATTTCTCATTGGTTGATAATTATTGTAAATATTATAATGTACATTCTGTTACGTCAGAATTTATGTTATAAGGGGCGCATATGTAGGGACGATGGATCTAGTCGACAGGGTTAAACAACTTTGTTTTTAGATTTCAAGATGGTACGTTGAAAGATATCATTTGGCGGGTTTTTTTATTAAAGGTAATGTTTTATGTTGATAATGTAGTTGCAACTTAAGGTAATCCAATTACATCTGGTAATTCCAGTCTTGTTTTGAGTGTGATGTTGGTACTTATTGTAAAACCGTTAGTAATTAACCATTGAAGGAAATAATTTTATGATTACCTGTTGTTTTTTGAGATTGATGTATACAATGTTGCGTTGCCGGTTGTTTTATTTGTGATGTTTAATATGTGAATTTACGATTTTATTGTATGTAGAAATGAGTGTGGTTTGGTTTAACAACTGAAAACTAATATTTATTTATCTGAATTGTTTATTTAGTATCTAAATCAGTGAAAAACTAATATTTATTTATTTAAAATAATGTTTATTTAGTGTTTAATACAGAGTTCGAACTTCCTTTGATTTGCACTTATTGTAGAATCAATAGTACATGTACCCTTGCTGTAATTTTACAAGCAATCTATGAAAAATACCAACATCATTCCTTTAATATATTGAATCAAATTATTAGGCAAGTTTGAATACGGACAATATTATATTTCAATGTTGTATTTGTTTTGGGTTTTATTCATTTAACCACAAAGTTGTATATATTTCTTTGTTTGTAATTTGTAATGCCACGATGTGTTTAATTTTTAAAAAGGTACGTTTCCGATGCAGTTATAATGAATAATTTTTATCATTTGCTTAATAGAGTTAATATATTTAACTAACATGCATTTATATAAAGATTTACCGCCTGAATCTGGGCTTGTATTTATGCGGTAGAATTTTTGGGTATGTATTTGCTCATCATCATTAGATCTTCAGTCCTGGAACCGGTTAGACGCGTACCCTCATTGTTTGCTATTCTGAACTAATCTACACATTTTCCTGAAATTTGTACAGTCTGCATCTTTCACTATCTGATCTAGGTCTACATCTAGCTCCGTTTTCCTATCTCTGCTTGTAATATATCACGTAATATTCCCCAAAAATGCTTTAGAACGTGCTATGTCCTTCTATTTCTCCTATTTTTTTTCCACAGATATCCTTGTTCCCCTATACTATTTCTATAACCTATTTGTTATTAACTTTGTCTGTCCATGCTATCATACTCAGCACAGCATTCCAAAAGCTTGCTACCGTTTTTCTGTCTGCTTTTCCTACTGCCCGTATTTCATAGGCATATCGTGCTATGCTCCACACAAACGTTTTTACAATTTTCTTCTTGTTTCTATGTTTGTTGTCTTTCATCATAGGCGTTGTTTTTTCTTGTTAGATGCAGTTCGGTCCCCTTCTATTGTTTTACAATTATATACCTTATTTCTCCGACATTCAATGGTTGTGAAGGGGGAGGGGGGTGGGTAAGCAACCTGTGACTGCCAAGTTCCCCCATCACTGAAACATGTATTTGCTACCAACATATTTTATAATGTTTGATATCTGTGATTCATAAGACATTTTTATCATGTGTTATTGTTTTATTTCAGCTATCTAACTACATATTCCACTGCATCGCTGATATCTTGGTTTAAACTTATTTATATTGTTGTTGTGTGTTTATCCTATTATTTGGCCGATGTTCCTATATAATTAACTAGTATTTAACGTTTGGGATAATTGTTGTGATGTAATTAAATTGAGCCTCTAGTGTGACCGACCCATCTCGTGTTAGCATTTATGACTTTGTTGGAAAAAGTTTAGTCAATAATAAACGCCTTTTAACCATGCGCAATCATACCATAAGTTCATGTTAGAGATTCATGTTGTCTTGTCAATGTACTTGCAGTTATACTCTTGCAAATAATAGAAAGTCGGCTAGCCTTTGTGAAATATTTAGTAAGACGGGCTGGAAACTGTTAATGCATGTATATGGGTGCGTGTGATCGTGCCTTGTTGAATATTACTAACATTTTATGTCCGTGCGCGGAACAACTTTGGTAGTCAAGGCAGATTTTACCTTCCTGGTGTTCCTCCTCTTTCAACTTTAGCTGGGTAGTATTGGTTATCCGACCTCAGTACCTACCAGAAAAGACTAGATGGTTTACACTAACGTTTCTTCAGTTGTTATGTGTGGTACGTCTGGGTAACAGTTGACATCTCGTTAAATTCAACGTTGGTGACCTGGGTACTTGTACGTTGCCCGTCCTTGTCGAGATGTGCCAAATGCAGTTGGAAGTGTGAGGGCAGTTTGGAGTTTTTTCTGCCGTGCTCTTCCCCAATCGCCCAGGTTGAGTACGGCACTGTTTGCTTTAAATGTGATTTTTCTATGCTTTCATGCCAATGACCTATTTAGTGGTTATTATTTTGATTAAAAGTCAAGTTAGGTAAATTTTGTAGTTTTATTTCAAACCTTCCCGTCTTAACGCCATGTGAACTAGGGTTACATAATAACAACCCAACGTAGAAGTCGTCGAGCCACTGTCACTAAATGTTAGATCTTAGAGCCCGGTGTGCCGTTTATAGAGGGCGTTTAGGTCAGCCTTCAGGTCGGTTACATTACAACTGCTAAGGTCTTAAGGACAAACAAACAACTGGAACAATTTGTTGCCTGAAAAATTCCTTTAAATTCAAAAGTAAGATTACAAGAATATAAACAAATAATATATTAACACGCCGATGTGTTGCCAAACCGTTCATCAATCAATCGGGCATTGTATACGCTACAAATACACCTTACCGCGGGCGTACGCTTTACCCGAAATATTTTTTATTAATGCACCCCGGGAATGCATACAATGCTCGATTGATTGATGAGCGGTTTGGTAACACACCAGCGTGTATATATTTTTGTAACCTTCCTTTTGAGAGATGTAATTTATGCAAATGGAAGCGCAGGGTTGTTGAGGTATTATCTGCCGATACTCTTTCCTTAGCGTTAACCCAAGGTGTATGGCATTGTTTGCTGTTGTAATTCATGTATAATTGCTGGTAACCTAATTTAGAAGTTATCATATAATAATTGAAGTAGGATCGATAACTGCTGTAGTTTTAATTCGAACTTTCCTGCCTTAACGCCATCTCAGTGTGTATATTTGGATTATATTTCGGTCACACAACGTAGGTGTTACCAGCCACAGTCATTAGACGACTAGATCACAGTCAGATATTGTCAAGAGAAGGCGTTTGTTCGTCCGCAGATAGGTTAAAGTACAGATTTGTTGTCACGAGCAGAAGCGTTACACTACATAAATTTAAAAGTTACCATTTACTTCTTGAATTTTTCACTATGGCTGTACCCTACACTAACGCAGAAATGACCGATATGATAATAGTTTATGGTCATTGCCAAGAAAATAATCGACAGTCAGTGGGAGTATACCAAGAAAGATTTCCAAATAGACGCATACCAAATATTTGCCGCTTTGGAAGGCGTCTTCAAATAACCGGTTGTTTTGCTCCCGCAACTGTTGATGGTAACTGTGTACAATCACGAACATTGCTTTTAAAGTTTATAATAACGAAAAAGGCCTTTAACTGATGTAGTTTTTAAAAAACTTATACAATTTTTGAAGATTTTGCACATTTGGTATGGATTTTTTTTATAAAAATTAATCAGTACTACTTATCGCGCAATAGAATTACTATTGTATTATACCGTCATGCTAGCAAACTAACAACAACCATGCACATAGAACAAACTGCAAAGAAATTAAATGTCAAATGTGACAATTCGATTTGTAATATTTGTTCTTCAAAGAGGTTTATTTTGTAATTACTTTGTTTATACCGAAACATATATTCAGGCATTGTTTAACAAAAAAGAAACAATTTGCATATGTACCTAACTTCAACCCTTATTTCTAACTGTAACCTAACCTTAACAATATCATCGCAAGAGGACGTCCGCTAAGGTCCCGCCCATTACATCACAAAGTATATGTCTCAGCCGATGAAGTATGAAAACCTTGCGTGTAGCCGTGAGCTGAGGCACTGCGTAATATTTTTAATGTGATGTGGGCCGGAGCAAAGTGGAGGCGAACAACCGGTGTCCCAATCCCAATCTATACAACGTTATGGACTTTGCATTTGACAGCTTCTTCTTCGAGACGCTAGAACGCTCTATACATTGGGATTGGGGCGTTGGTTTTTCGCCTCCGCTTTGCTCCGGCTCACATCACATTAAGCGCACAAGCTTTTCATGCCACATCAGTTGAGATATATATTTTGTGACGTTATGGACAGGACGCAAAAATTTTGTTCTTAACCATCCTCCAAAGTCTTTACGTTTGAACGGGTCCCGCGTTAGGCATTTTGAGGTTAGGTTACTGTTAGAAATAGATATTATTATTAAAAAACACAAATCACTTAATACGCATATCAGAACAGTCTTTTTTTTGTTGCTAAAACTATTGCAGACTGTTCTGATATGTGTGCTAAGTGATTTGTGTTTTTTAATAATAATATCTATTTCTAACAGTAACCTAACCGAGGACTCGTTCGAACGTAAAGATTCAGGAGGATGATTTAGAAAAAAATTACTGCGTACGGGACTGCAGCAAACATCTTGTTACGTTTATCTTGAACATTCCATACATTTTTTTCTGTTAATAAGAAATACGCGGTCTAATAATTTCCAACTCAAATTCCTTTGGCGTTAAAAACAAAAATTAATTCAGTAAGTTAAAATAACCCTTTCACGTGCTAATTCATTTATCTATTTGTATAAATTCGATTCCTATTGTTACATCCTAAAGCCTAATTAATAATAAATACTCCTTCTAAAAATTCCTCAACGTAAAGTTTATGCTAAAATTAAACAGGCGATAACTGGTTCTAGGTATCTGATAATTGATTCTTATGTGTTTTCCATTGAAAGCTTCGTCGAATTAAAGCCGCGTATTATCCCAATAAACCGTGTTTTCCAGTTTTATTTCCTTAACAACAATATTAGGTTGAGCTCTGGTCATTAGTGAAACGAAATTAATATTCAATTGCTTTTCAATCTAAACAGCGAAAACACGTGTAGAATGATTGGTTGCTTCCGTTTTTCTGTATGAAAAGTTAGCGCACGCCTTACAGCGTGGTGCGTATTTATAGGTTTTATAAAATTGTACTTTTCGACGACAATAAATTAATTTTATTTATAATTACTATAGCTCCTTCCGGTGGCCCTTAAAGCCACAATGAATGTCCGCCCCTTATTGTGATAGGAGGACCACCCCAAGGTGGGACCACACGCACCTCTGTTTCGCACCGTTTTTACAGACGGTAGGAGCCAACCCGACTGTGGTGACTAGTGGGTGAGTGTTTATACACTAATTTTCTTATATGGGTACCCGGTAGTTGTTAGATACAACATATGTACACGGGTCTACGGATGCATCACCTTGTTGGTGGTAAAATGACTGGTTGTTTGTATGTGCGAGGATATTATAATGTTTACTGATTTTTTTATTAGAATAATTTTATGTATAGAATTCCGCACTTACAATGCTGATTTCAAGCTGTGATTTTTAGTGGGGTAATTTTGTTCCTTTTTCTTTTTTGAAAATTAATATAGGGGTGACCTAAAAACTGCAGCTCGCCATGTTAAAAATGATTCTTTTTTTTTAATTCGTAAATATGTATATTGTGTACCTACGAATTGTTCATTTTTGGTACTATTGTGTTTGTATATAATTTGTTTTTTTTAATTTAGAGGTTTTTAGTTTGTAAATGTTTAATTGTGCGTTCTGTAGGTATAATACCCCACCCATTTGCCGATTGAGCCCGGTCAATTTCTTCTTTTTCTTCCTCGTTTTTAATTTTTTTTTTTTAGACTACGTCGCTGAACGTAGCATAATTTCTGCGAGTTTGTTCAGTTAATTTTCTTGTGCTCCGATTTTGTTTCGTGTAACTTTGGCCCCAATTTTATTGTAGTTAATTTTTCTGTTGCTTCGATTTTGGTTTTCGTTAATTGGTGTTCCGATTTAGTTCCGCTTAATTTTTGGCCCAATTTCTGTTTTGATTCTAGCCTGATTTGTTTTTTGTTTGCGGCCCAACTTACTAGCGTATCCTTTTCTCGGCCTGATCATACTTATGTTTTCGTCCTTTACGCTCGAACTTGTATTTATTTTTTTTCTTTATGTACTGCGTGGGTTCGATTTTCTTGAATTTCAGATTATTGGACTTGTGTTTTCGCCAATAATCTTACTCCATTGAAAACGCTGGCGCCCAAGATTTTTCTTTTTCTTCTTTCTCTCTCTGTACATTTTGTTCTTTCCGTCACGTCTAGAGTTAGTCTTTTTCCTCCGATTTTATTCTTTTATTCGACAGCTTTATTCTAATTTCTATTTTGTTGTTCCGCTTCCATTGGTGTTTCTGAAGTTTATCCGTCAGATATGTTTTAGATTGTCCCGTATTCGCAAAATTTTTTTGGCTTCTATCGAGTTGCGGTTGCCTTTATTTAGTTACTTTCTACTAATTTCTTTCTTGTCCGTATTCAAAATGACTTCTTTTTCGGCTTCCCATCAAGGTCTTCCAGTGTGGGAGTGGAATTTAAAATTTTCTGGTGCCCCGAACACTCTTACCGTACATGAGTTTTTGAGACGGGTTGAAAAACTCCAGCGAACTCACCACGTGTCCGAATTGCAGTTATTTGACTCTACAGTGGATTTGTTCGAGTTTAAAGCGTTACTTTGGTATCGTGGTTTTTGGCATAGGTTTTCTGACTGGAAGTCATTGTCTAATTTACTGATTCAACATTTTGAAACCCTGGATTTTGCGAATAAGTTTGCTACTACTGAGGAAAATACTGTTTCTTCACATGACCGAGTTGTTAAGATTTCCCCGACGCCTACGGGTAGATCCGATACTTCTTCCGTACGTTCTACTGTTCTTCCTCCCACTTCTACTTCTACACGTCAGATCATCTGCTTTAATTGCGGCAAACCTGGTCATGTTTCGACACGTTGTACTCGTCCTCAAGTACTCCATTGCCATGGTTGCGGATATAAGGGAGTTTCTCGCCGCTGTTACGTGTCAAAAAGTTTTGGCACTAGACATTTTTAAATAAGTGGTAATATGCGGGAATTTCGCGCCATAAATTTAAAAGACTTGTTGAGCGTATTTCCGTCACTTCAGAAGTGCGTTGCGCGAGACTTCGCGCCGACGCGTGTGGCGGGAGAAGAAAGTGGTGAATTTTCGGAAGACGCTTGGGGACTTGCCTTTGAAACGTCAAGAAGAGTGGTTGGTCTGGTATCGTATCGTATCTTTTATTATGTAGATTCCCTTTGCCTTTTTTTGATTATCGTTCCTCAACCCGTTCCTTATCGTTCCCGCTACATATAGAAAAAAGATCAACCGAATTTGGAAGCAACCTAGTAGAAGATCTACGACCCGAGATATATTAACGAATTCACGGAGCCCCGCAGCCGCTAGCCTGGAGCAATCCTGATGGAAGCCACGAGCCGCCATCAGGAAGTAATTCTGGAGGAAGTTTTACCTATTCACGTGAGTACCCCTTAGGGGACTTGTAAAATTTATATATATATATATATATATATATATATATATATAAGCAAAATAAATATTGGGGATACAGTCAGATTGGGCATGGATTTAATATAAACTTCTTATAACCATTTCAAGCTTTCGAAAATGTTTATTTTCTTCATCAGGATACTAAAAGTTTATAATTTAACATTTATATGATAAAATTCAATAGGTTACTTACGATTATAAAGTTTACAATTATATAAACATTAAATGACATCTATATGACATGGACAGGTTTTTGTTCATACGCGTACATTTAAAAGTTTCTTATAAGTATATGCAAAATTAAAGTTAAAGTTAATGTAGTAAAGATATTAATTAAATAAAGTAACATAGTTATTATAGGTCTTGATAAAAATAAAAATAGAAACTAAAAAGTGTTATACTAGTTTTTTTAAAAAATTAAAGCTAATCGTATTGTACCAAAGGTGTTATAAATTTGTATAGTGTGATAGTTTTATATAAATTTGGAATTATTTTTATTCTTTATTATTGTTATAAGATATGAATAAATATTGGACAGACATCAAATTGGTTATCTACAAGACTAACCTCACACAAAAGTGATTGCAATCTGAACAAAAAAACATGCGCGCTAGCTTCCCATGTAATTGATACAGGTCACACTATGAATTATGATGACACCAGAATTATATTCAGAGAAACTAGCTATAAAAAACGCTTATTTCTTGAAATGATCGCGATTGCTCTCGAAGAAAATCCTATAAATAAAAAAACAGACACACAAAATTTAAACAATATTTATTCATATCTTATAACAATAATAAAGAATAAAAATAATTCCAAATTTATATAAAACCATCACACTATACAAATTTATAACACCTTTGGTACAATACGATTAGCTTTAATTTTTAAAAAACTAGTATAACACTTTTAGTTTCTATTTTTATTTTATCAAGACCTATAATAACTATGTTACTTTATTTAATTAATATCTTTACTACATTAACTTTAACTTTAATTTTGCATATACTTATAAGAAACTTTTAAATGTACGCGTATGAACAAAACCTGTCCATGTCATATAGATGTCATTTAATGTTTATATAATTGTAAACTTTATAATCGTAAGTAATCTATATAATTTTATCATATAAATGTTAAATTATAAACTTTTAGTATCCTGATGAAGAAAATAAACATTTTCGAAAGCTTGAAATGGTTATAAGAAGTTTATATTAAATCCATGCCCAATCTGACTGTATCCCCAATATTTATTTTGCTTATACATTATAAAAACAGTCAATATTACTAATTTTATATATATATATATATATATATATATATATATATATATATATATTTGGAAATATGTGTTGCAATAATTTGTGCGACGTCATTGACAATTGGCGCATAATTTCCACATTAGGTACTATCGTTACCAACTGTTTTTTGTGTCGCATATACCGCGTCGGCGGGACTATAACACCGGATCTGTCCAAACTGTCACCCTACTACTAACAGGTTTTCGAATAATCCTTCAAATTCTGTCCTCGCCTCCACTTACCTCATTTCTTCTGCTTCTCATTCTACGTTCTCTTCTGTCCTTCATCCAGGTCATCCTGCTACGACTATCAAAACATACCCCTCTTTGGCAAATATACCTTCGAACAAAATTTCTTCCATTTCTAGTTCTACATCCTTTCCTACCCCTCCTTCTGCTCACCCTACTTATTCACTTTCACCTCAAACTGTGCCTTCACCACCATCTCAACCCATACTTCGATTTAGTGACTTGCAGCTAGTTTCTCAAAAGTTTGTTCCCCACTTTCTCAAATGATTCAACCCAAGAAATTCCAGTCGTGTCTACAATAACAACTGTTTGTGAACCGATGATAACTCATAATACGGATAGAGAAGGACCTGTTGAAGTCAGTGAACCCGCAGCGGTGATGTCTGTTGCTGTCGTCGTCAAAGTTCTACCTGATTCTGTTCCTTTATGTAATGTTACTGAAGTGTTAGCGGATTCTGCTCTTTTTCCTAAGGTTGATATTCCTACAGCCAATGCTGTTTTCTGTCCTAACTGTGATACTTCTAGTCCTTTATCTAATGCCGATGAAATTTTATCTGTTTCTGACCCTTTATCTAACCTAACTGTCGTGTGCTCTGCTTGTGTTTCTCTTTGTAAGGTTGATTCTCGTACAGCCAGTACTTTTTCTTTTTCTACCGTGGATGTTCGGACAAACCATGATGTTTCCTTTTCCACTATTGACTTTCTTACCACCAATTCTAAAAATAAACAACCTTCTTCTATAACGTGTTCTGAGTTCCATAAATTACTACAACCACTACTATCTCCATCTTCGCCACCTCTTTCTCAACCTCGTGTTACATCTCCTACACCCCCTGCTGTTCCTGGTTGGCAGAAAGCTGCCCACAAAAGGAGGAGAAAATCCCGTTTAAAGATTGTATTACCTACCTCGGCGTCAAGATCGACAATAAATTAAATTGGAAAGCGCACGTACAATACGTAAAAAGTAAGGGCGGCGAAATATCAAATAAAATGATGGCGGCGGCTAAAATAAAGTGGGGTTTCAGGGGCGAATCGCTGAGGACGGTTTATGCCGGAGCAATTGAGCCGGCAATACTGTACGCAGCTTCAGTATGGGCAGAAGGTTGTAAAGTCCGGGAGATGCGTCAATTGACGAGCGTACAACGCATAACCGCGGTAAAAGCGGCGAGGGCGTACAGGACCACCTCCACGGAGGCTGTCCTGGTTATCAGTAGGACTCTCCCTATCGAATATGTCGTTAGGAGATTAGAGATAGACGATTAATAAATATAGGAAAAGGGCGCGAAATTATCGAAGATCTTAATCTTGGTAATAGGAAATTGCAAGAAAGATTGTTGTATCTGAGTTAGGGCACCCGGCTGATATTAGAGGATCGAGTTTGTCGAAGGTGATGAGGACGCGATGGGTATCAGAATTTATACGGACGGTTCACGTATGGACGATGGGCAAGCAGGCGCGGCGTTTGTCGTGTATAAGCAGGAAAGGGAGGTGTTTCGGTTTCAAACCAAACTCGCGAACTGGTGCACTATCTTCCAGTGCGAATTGGTAGCCATACGAGAGGCTATCGATTACGTAATAAACCATACGGGCAGAGACGAGTATTATATAATCAGTGATAGTAAATCGGCGCTAACGGCTTTACCAAACATGAACACCTCGACAGATCTCCAAGCGGACGTCTAGAGGATAGCGCGTACGGCGCTAGAGTTTCGAAGTTTAAAGTTCTGTTGGGTCAGGTCGCACAATGGTAACGTAGGAAACGATAGGGCTGACGAATTAGCTAAAGAGGCCGCGACGGGCGACTTTCGAATATCACATTCGTCGATACCGAGGTCTTTAATCAAAAGAAAGCTGCGCGAAAAATCAATTCGACAATGGAAGAGGTGGAACAACGCTGCCACGGGCAGGTTGACCCACAAATTCATACCGAGCATAGAAGCCAGAGGTAAGATCGAGGTTAAGTTCGATCACAAAATGGTGCAGTTGATAACAGGGCACGGCGCCCTGAAGGCGTATTTACAAAGGTTCGGTCTAACCAACAGCGACCGCTGCGAATGCGGTGAGGGCGCGGAAAGCGCAGAGCACGTGCTCTTCGACTGCCCGCTTGAGGCGGGAAATCGAGGGTTGGCTGATAGCAAACTACCTATCCTAGGTCTGGCATGGCCAAAGAGCCTAGAGGAAGTCGGGGAAGTGGTTAACCAGAAGGCGTTCTGGACAGCCTTAAAAGAATTCGCGGGAAGGGTCGCGAGATTAGACAATCAATGACGACCGCGTGTAAAAATTCGGTGGGGTTGGTGGGAGGATTGAAAAATTTTAGATTGACTTGGCGTGAGTAAGGATACTAGCATAACCAAAACTGATATTAAATAAAAAAAAAAAAAAAAATATAATTATACCAAAATGTCCAATATGCACGAGAAACCCCCACTCCATTAATACAATCACTGCCTATCTTCATAATTATGTGCGGAAAATCGGGAATAAATAATACCAAATAAACAATAACAAATAAATCATAAACCCTCATTAAATTAAATCAATAAAGTAAACAAGAATAATAAAACAGAGCGCAACCGCGCATCCCCCCAGGACTTGAAAGTGAAGGACTTTAGCAGTGCACCCCGTCCCACCTTTAGAAGTAAGTTACAGACGACCAGATCTTCGGATGCTGGAGAATTTTATTATCGAGGTAAGACTTAAATTGTGGCGGCTGTACTCGCACAAGCATTGATTTACATTAATTAGTAGTTTTTGAAATAATTTAAGAAGCACGTTTGGTGTGTAAAGGCGCTAGCCGACATAATGCTTGTGCGAGTGCACCTGATAAATAGGGTGATGCTTTCGCTATTTTGTGCACTGTTATATGCTTAACGCTTATTAAACATTTATTTATATATTTACATAATTATATATATTTATATTTTATATTTACACTTTATATTTATTTATATATAGCATGTATTATGTGGCTTATTTCTTTTGTTTGACGTTCTGTCGCCATTTTGGTTGCAGTATATATTTGGGAAGGACGAGCAGAATTGCGAAGATTGTAATCATAATGTAAATCAGTTAGGGAACGATAGGGAAAGCTAGAGATAGATTTAAATTAGTTAGCTAGATTTGGATAGTTTTAAGACGACCCTTCAGGTCGCACTGGTAAGCAGAACCGGCGTCTGCTATCCGGTATTACGGATCCCTCCCCCTCTCATTTTTGCTTGTTGATCGGGTACACTCGAAAGTCAGCGCTAGGGATACCATTATTTAAAACCCTGTTTTTAGTTTTTGTTTTGTTTTTGTTCCAGTTTTTGTCAGATTTTTAGGTTTGTTAGATTGTTAGAGTTTGTTAGGTTTGTTAGATTTTTAGGTTTGTTAGATTTTTATTTAGTTTTATTTAGGGTGAATCGACTATGAAGTAAGAATAAATTAGGAGCACGACTATTTTTCGCTTTTAAACCCAATGTAGTACCTCCGGGTGGAGCATTGGGGACGTGGCCGCAAGTATAGCGGCCCTAATTCAAATTATAATGCCCACAAAAGGCAAACATTATTCTATGCTCCTTCAGAACCCGAGGACATATGCCGGCGAAACCCTAATGTCCTTGATCTCGTTTCGTTCTCTTTCTGGCGGCGTAAACGCCGTAAGCCCAAAACCTAGCCCTCGCGCCCCAGATTATGACGACTTTGCTTTCCTCCGGACCTGATTTTTTGACATTACAATTTCGGTTTCCTTCCCGGTTTTGCTGGGTTTTCTTTCGTTTGCTTTCTTTTTCTTTCACCCCGTGTGGGTCCGGGAATAGAATAGTCCCACGGTACGACCTGTCCGTCATAAGAGACGACTACAGCGGTCCAACACATACACATACACACTTCATACACACATACACACACTCCATAAACGCACGCACTTAATAAATTTCACACATTTCTGTTTGGTTCTTTTTTTTTGTTCTGTTCTTGTTTTTTCTTTCACCCCGTGTGGTTCCGGGAATGGAATAGTCCCATGGTACGACCTGCCTGTCGTAAGAGGCAACTACAGCGGTCAAATACATACACACACACACTTTATACACGCATAACACATACACACACCCTTCTTACACTCACACTCACACCCACACACATACACACACACGCACGCACACGCCCACATCTACTTATACATAATTACACTGGAATTCTGATTTATTTTTTTTGTACGATTTTTAGTTTTTTTGGTTTAGTACTTGGTGTTATTCTTTTTGGTTTTTTTTCGTACCTTTCGTTCCACCTTCTTCTCCTTTATCCTTTTGCTGGTCTTCCTTGTTGTAGGTCCCTATACCGATTGTGTTTCGTCCATCCGCTCCTGTGGTAGGTGCTTTCTAGTCCCTTCTTCGTTCTTCGGAAACCACGACTTGGTCGACTTTAGGTCTAGTTAGCATTTCTTTTCTTCGGTTCTTCGGCTTCGACTACCACAGTTGATAGTACATCGTTTCTTTTACCAGCACTTCTCCTCTCTTCCTCTCGTTCTCTTTTGTTCTCTTGAGGCTTGACAAGTGGGTTCTGTTTTGGCTTACACTGTTGGTTTTTCTTCCTCGTTCCGTTTCTTTTTTTGAGATCGAAGACTTTCCTGTTTCTCTACAAGAAACATCCGTCCTTTGACGACTATTCTTCAGTGCTTAGGCTGTTCCACCTTAGTCCTCCTTGATTGTGCATTACCCGTCCTTCCTTCCAACCTTCCTTTTTTGTTCTTTCTTTCTCTTTCTCTCTTCTATTATTGGTCCGTCGAGCCGGACAAGAGTTTTTTTTTGTGGGGTATCCCTTTTTTTCTTCTTCGGATTTTTTGTTTGGTTGTTGTTTTCGTAACGAGTTTTCTTTTAGTTTTTTTTTGTAAGCGAATTTTCTTTTTGATTGTTTGGGTTTCTTTTTTTTTGTAGATTGGTACTGCCCGCTTCTTTACTTTGACTTTCCTACCCCGACCTGTTAATTTTGATGGGGGGGGGGGAGGATTTGTTACGTTCATTTTAAACATCCCGTACATTTTTTTTCTGTTAATAAGAAATACGCGGTCTAATAATTTTCAACTCAAATCCCTTTGGCGTTAAAAACGAAAATTAATTCAGTATATTAAAATAACCCTTTCACGTGTTAATTCATTTATGTATTTGTATAAATTCGATTCCTATTGTTACATCCTAGAGCTTTATTAATAGTAAATACTCCTTCTAAGAATTCCTCAAAGTAAAGTTTATGCTAAAATTAAACAGGCGATAACTGGTTCTAGGTATCTGATAATTGATTTTTATGTATTTTATATTGAAAGCTTTGTTGAATTAAAACCGCGTATTATCCCAATAAACCGTGTTTTTCCAGTTTTATTTCCTTAACAACAATATTACTTTGAGCTCTGGTCATTAGTGAAACAAAATTAATATTCAATTTCTTTTTAATCTACACAGTGAAAACACGTGTAGAATGATAAGTTGTTTCTGTTTTTTTTTGTATGAAAAATTTACGCACGCCTTACAGCGTGGTGCGTATTTATAGGTTTTATAAAATTGTACTTTTCGATGACAATAAATTAATTTTATTTATAATTACTATAGCTCTTTCCGGTGGTCCTTAAAGCCACAATGAATGGTCACCTCTTGGTGTGATGGGAGGACCACCCCAAGGCGGGACCACACGCACCTCTGTTTC
This sequence comes from Platerodrilus igneus, assembly GCA_036346225.1. NCBI lineage: Eukaryota > Metazoa > Arthropoda > Insecta > Coleoptera > Lycidae > Platerodrilus > Platerodrilus igneus. The sequence goes on along the minus strand of JARFIW010000951.1, from coordinate 1,710,877 downwards.
GCACCGTTTTTACAGACGGTAGGAGCCAACCCGACGGTGATGACTCGTGGGTGAGTGTTTATACACTAATTTTCTTATATGGGTACTCGGTAGTTGTTAGATACAACATATGTACACGGGTCTACGGATGCATCACCTTGTTGGTGATAAAATGACTGGTTGTTTGTATGTGCGAGGATATAATAATGTTTACTGATTTCTTTATTAAGATAATTTTATGTATAGAATTCAGCACTTAAAATGCTGATTTCGAGCTGTAATTTTTATTGAGGTAATTTTATTCCTTTTTCTTGTTTGAAGATTAATATAGGGGGTGACCTATAAACTGCAGCTCGCCATGTTAAAAATGATCATATTTTTATTCGTAAATATGTATATTGTGTACCTACGAATTGTTCATTTTTGGTACTATTGTGTTTTGTATATAATTTAGTTTTTTTAAATTAGAAGTTTTTAGTTTGTAAATGTTTGATTGTGCGTGAGTGAGTATATTTTTATTTCAGGCCTCCCTTAATTTTTTGCAGGTATAATACCCCGCCCACTCGCCGATTGAGCCCGGTCAATTTCTTCTTTTTCTTCTTCGTTTTTATTTTCTTTTTTTAGACTACGTCGCTGAACGTAGCAATCTGCTCATTTGCAAAACTAGTGTTGAGGTTAGGCTACAGTTAGAAATGTTTTACTACTAAGAGAAAAGCCGCAAAGGGTATTTTAGCGAAGATAGTGTTGAGATTAATATACAGATAGAAATGCTTTACTACTAAAAAAAAAAGGCGAATTAGTACATTGGCAAAAATAGTGTTGAGTTGCAGTTATCCTTAGAAAGTAAGGTTGAAGGTAGGTGCATATGCAGAATGTTTTTTGGTTATACATGTAGGAAAACAATGTCTCAAATACAGTTTCGGTACATGCGCAAAAGTATGAAAGTAGGGTTAGGGTTATGTGTATTTGAAGAATGCTTTTTGGTTATACTTCTTGTTACACAATTTTCAAAAACACCTACAGTTTAAAAGCATGTTTGTTGATACAACGACTATGTTAAGAGCACTTGTATAGTTGTTGAATGTTAGACTGAAAAACGTTCTATCAAGTGTATTGTGAAAGCCTAAAATGTCAACGATGTTGTTCTCTCAAAACGTAATCTCCAGATATATTCGTCCATGTACTCTGGTAGCATCTGTAAATTTAATACGGCAATCATGCAGCAAAAACTTTTTAAATGGCTCTGTAATTCTTCAATTTGATTTGTACATACATCAGTAATAGAGTCTACAGTTTTGGTGGTGGCCTACGGTCAAAGAACATACATAACATAAGTGAAGATGTGCAATTGCAGATGTGGCATGAAAGGTTAGCTCATCATAACAAACGTCATGTCAAGTCGTTTCTGCGCCTAGAGGGTATTGATGTGAATGAGGATAACGAATTCTGCGAAGGTTGTGTTTACGGTAAACAACATCGTTCGTCTTATAGATCTAGGCCCAATCGTACAACTAAAGTGTGTGAACTTGTCAGTACTGATGTTTGTGGACCAATGGATGTACCTTCACTATCTGGTAAGCGACTCTATGTGGAGTTCAAAGATGACTACTCCAAATTTCGCATGGTGTATTTTATTAAAGAAAAATCTGAAGTTATTGATCGGACTCGTGAATTTATTGCTCATGCTAAACAAAGTGGACATGTGATAAAAACAATGTTGTCAGATGGTGGTAAAGAATATGACAATTCTGAGTACCACAAACTACTTGCTGATAATGGGATCATTTTTAGGAAATCGGCCCCGTATACTCCGGAGCAAAATGGTGCTGCTGAGCGTGAAAACCGTACCCTATGTGAATCAGCAAGATCCATGATCCATACAAAGAATTTATCTAAAAAGCTATGGTCTGAAGCGGTAAATACTGCCATGTACGTTCTTAATCGGACAGGTAATACACCAGTTAGTGGTAAAACGCCATATGAAATGTGGTATGGAAGAAAGGCGAAATTTGACCACTTAAAGATATTTGGATCTGAATGCTATGTACATGTTCCTAAGCAAAATCGAAAGAAATTTGATAGAAAAGGAGACAAAGGTATTTTTGTTGGTTATCACGGCGATTATGACGGATATCGTGTTTATGTACCACACAAAAATCAAGTTAACATATCAAAAGATGTCAAATTTACAACAGAAGTGACAGTTGAACAATCAATTATTGTAAATATGCCCTCCTCTAGTTCATGGTACCAAACTAATGCTGCTGTGGTAGTGAAACCAGATGATACATCGTTAAGCGACAACATTGCACCTATAGAGTCTCAACATCATGAAGGCACAGGGCAACTGCGAAATCGTAATATGTGGAAAAAACCCGCTCGCTACTATGATGGCTGTGATGATGAAGATGAGGTTCTCATTTCCTATGATGAACCGACCAAGTATAGTGAAGCAATAGAGTCAAATGAGTCATCACAATGGAAAAGTGCTATGGATGATGAAATGGATTCACTAAATGAAAACAAAACATGGAAACTGGTTAAGCTTCCAGAAAACCGAAAACTAGTTAAAAGTCGATAGGTTTATAAGGTCAAGGTAAATGCAGATGGAAGTATTGGTCGCTATAAAGCTCGACTTGTAGCAAAAGGGTTTACCCAGAGAGCTGGTATTGACTATGAAGAAACTTTTAGTTCAGTAGCACGGATGGATACAATCAGGTTTCTCATTAGTATAGCAGCTGCAAAAGGTATGAAAATGCGTCAGTTTGATGTAAAAACCGCGTTCCTTTATGGAGATCTTCAGGAGGAGATTTACATGGAGCAACCTGATGGCTACAATGATGGCTCTGGCCGTGTGTGTTTACTTCAAAAAGGTCTATATGGTTTGAAACAAGCTTCCCGTTGCTGGAATTCAAAATTCACATCAGTTTTATTGAAATATGGGCTCAAACAAAGTATGTCTGACCCGTGTTTGTTTATAGGTTATTACAATGGTGAAAAACTGATGATAGTCATCTATGTTGATGACGGTTTAGTATTGTCTACAACCGAACAAACGGCAAAGAAGTTTCTTAAGGAGTTGAAACGAGAGTTTAAAATCACAATTGGTGAAGATTTACATTATCTCGGACTATGTATTCAGCATAATAGTGATGGTTCAATTACTGTCCATCAAAAGGGTTACATTGAGCATACTCTTACAATGTTTGGAATGGATGATTGTAAGCCAGTTATGACTCAATTAGTAAACCCTTGTCTTGTGACAGTGACAGTGAAGTATCTGTAGATGTTCCTTATCGACAAGTCATTGGTCGATTAATGTACTTGGCTCATTGCACTCGCCCAGATATTATGTTTGCAGTGAACTACTGGTCAAGATTTGTCGAAAAACCAACTAGTCATACGTGGATTGGTGTTAAGCGGATTCTTAGATACCTTGCAGGTACAAAGGACTATCAACTCACTTACCGCCATGGCCATGACAAGCTTGAAATCTACAGCGATGCAGACTTCGCCAGTGATAGTGATCGGAAATCTACCAGTGGAGTTTTGTTTAAGTATGGTGATGCAGCAATCTGCTGGATAAGCAGGAAACAATCTGATATCGCTCTATCCACAATGGAAGCGGAATTCGTGGCAAGTTGTGAAGCTGCTAAACATGCCATGTGGATCAAGCGACTTTTCTTCGAGTTAGTCAATTATGATGAAGTTCCTGTTATTAATATCGATAACCAAAGTGCAATTCAAGTTATCAAGAACCCAGAGCTGCACCGCAGTACAAAACATATTGAAATTCGTTATTTCTTCGTCCGCAAAAAGGTTCAAGACGGTCAACTTAAAGTATCATATGTGGAAACAAAAAAACAAGCCGCAGACGGGTTAACGAAAGGGTTGGAACATTGCCGTTTGGTTCAAGTTAACAATCTTCTCGGATTGCTTTAACGATATAAAAACTAAACAATTAGGGAAGTGTTGAAAATAATTGTTTATTTAAACCTTTGCAGGGTGCGTTTTTCTAATTTGATTATGTTGCTTGGTTGCTAAAAAAATGTTGTTGATGTTATACATATGTCAGTTGCAGTATTATAAAATTTGTATGTCATAATTTAATGTTTTTCATATTTAATAGATTAATTTACATCGTTTCTTATTCATTGCATCAAACCACTCTGTGATACTAGCATTGTAGAAAACCACAAGAGTTTTCCATATTGTCTAGAAAACCACAAGAAAAATAAATTTTCAACAATATTTTTCTTAATAATAGTGTTGTACACGTCAACAAGTAAAAACAGAATAGGTTTTTAATTTGAAATAAATATACACAATATCATATTACATGTCAACAATTTCCAGACATTTTTCATCAGTTAATAATAGTTAATGACCGTATGTTTTATTGTATATTATGTTAATCAATTAATCAGTCACTCCGTTTACTTTAAAACATGAACAATAAAATACATTACAAATGTGTAGGGATTAAAACATATTGAGTGACCGACACAGTATACAATATCGCTACAATGGAAAATCACACAAATAAATTCGCAGCCTGTTTTCTGTTCTTAGGTTAACAACGTTCACCATGAACTGTGATTATTAAACTTCACGCCCCATCACTAATTCCCATAAACTAATTGTTAATCGTAGGTAATTCGCCTTATACTGTAGCCAACAACAAGTAATATGAGGTCAAGTACGGTAAGTAATTATTTAAAGTTAAATTGAAAGTAAGAATCAAAAATGTTGAATAGAGTAATAAGATTAGTTCTCTCTCAAAAAAAATTATCACTACAGCCCTGATCAAATAATAACCACATATCAATATATCGTATTAAGATACCTATTATATAATATCAACTACGTATATTACCCTGTAATCCTTCTACGTAGCTGCCACTTATCTGAGAGTTGCTCATAACCTTTTCTGTTGCCATAGTATGTACATTATCTAAAATGGACAATTTTAGCTTGATTCGTATAATATTAAAAATATTACCCTCTAGTACTTCAACAACGCTGGCGGTAATCTGTGGATCATCCCCAATTTTTTGTGCAGCCATATTAATATCTACAAGATTCATATCGTACATTTAAAAAATTCTATTACTCAACCTTTAGTACATTACCATGCAATACTTCAATACAGCTTCCACTTATCGGTGAGTCTTCTATGTGATTCATAGCATGCACATCATCTAAAATGATTATATTCAACATAAATTATTAAATAATCGTATTAACTAAAACTATTACCCCGTAGTACTTGAATAAGACTTTCACTCATCTGTTCATTTTCCAACTCAATTACATGTGCATTATCTACAATAGGCGCATACACTTTAGTAAATATTAATTTTAGTTAAAAACTTACAATTCAGATGTAAGGTTGGTATAGCACCTTTTTGTAAACCTCTTCTAGTTCCAGGTACCTTGAATTCCTCAATAAAATGTCTGTCACACACATAATATGAATCATACACCTTTTCCGGGGCCACATTAAATAGCTTCGGATTATTAATATTCACAATCCATCTACAGTAAATGTCCAGATCTTTACAAGGAAAACGATGTCTTTTACTTGTTTTATCCGTACAGTTTAAAACACAACACGTTTTCACATGGGACATCGTCGCGCTACGTTATAAATAACCGAACAAATAATTTGCTAGTCAAACGTATATAGGAAAAACTTGGAACAAATATAAAACAGGTAAACGCAAAAGCAAAACAAAACAAAGCGGAAATGACAGTGGAGTTTTGGACAATATACATTCTAAAAATTGGTTAGCAGTGCTATCCAACGGGTGCGATCCGTACTAAACTTTTGACAGACTTCTCAAGGTCACTCATTTAGCTTACTTTTCTATTTGTATATGTTCTATGCCTACGGTTTAGTGTATGTACTGTCCTACGCCACCTAAGTTGTTAAGGCTTGTATATGCTTTCGACTTGTCTGTCCAAATTGTGGAACCCGGCAACTCGTACGTTTCAAATATTGGTATTAAGGTGACCGCTGAACGATCTGCAACATACACTACATATCCTGTGCGGCTTGTCATATCAAATATTCCAAGCTACCATCGTTGTGTAACTAGACCACCCCTGTACCAAACTCTTATCAATTTGGACGATATGTGCTGGTCCGCCAAAGTTAAATAAACCATGCCCTTGCAATAGCTTCCAGGAACATACATCTGGAAAGTATCGATAACTCTGGATCCGGGATTTTCTACTAAGGTTCAGAATGCGCGTAACAACACCTTATGAAATGTGACAGCACCATAACTACAGCGGTCTAAAGATGAGTTTTGAAAATAAATTTTTAGGTAAATTCTTTAGCTTTAATATTTTGAATTTCCCGCTATTAGATCTTGTTTTACCAGTGGTCCGTCGAGGCACCACTAGTTTTAGCCGCCATTTTCTAAAGGTTATTGAATTGTTGGAGAAACTCTTTGCGTTTTCTATGGTTAAAATATTTTCTGATATGGAATCGTCAACGCTGTGGAGCTGCATCGTTTGCAAAAAAAGCTTTTCTACAAATGGTAATTTAAAAAAGCATAATCGAAAACATGTTGAGATAAAAGTTTCACCTCAAGGTAGGTATAATAATAAGTATTTTATTCTAAAAATGATTTTAATGTGCAATGTTTCACATAGTGCAATTACTAAAATTAATAATATTTTGTATATAGATTTCAATTTTGAAGATGCATTGTTTAAATGCTTAGAGGGATGCAAATTTTCATTTAAAACCCACAAGGACTTGAGACAACACCTGATACAGCAACATGATTTTAAAATTGTGGAGAAACATCTAGAGTTTGGTACATTTGAAGGTTAGTTACAATACATATATACATGCAAAGACTGAGTAGGTAGGGAAAAATCGATCGACATTCTAAAGAAAAAATAAATGTGTATTTAGATACAGTGAAATCTCCTTTAATTTACACCACCTATAAATGAACAAATTTGATAATCCCAACTCCACACATTACATGTGTTATTATTTCCTTAAGCAATCACTTTATCATAGTCACTGAGGTATCTGCTCATGAGGGATTCACTGTATTTGTTTTTTGTTACATTCCTATTATGGACATCTCTACATAGGACATTAATCTCGGCCAGAAACCTGTGCATATTTTAGCGCTGTATTCGTAGTTTGCGACTTGCCGCTAGGGAAATGGAGGGCGATTTTTTCTCATAAATAATTATAAATTCGGATTTTATTCAAAATTCGTCATTGAAAGTGGAAATATACACAATTTCTTAAGTTACCAATTTAATACTCCCGTATTCTTATAAGAATTTCAAATTATTAAAGAATCAAAATAGCATGCTGGGCAATGTAACCATACATAAATAATATTTATTCAAAGCACTTTTAATGCGTTTTATGATACAAAAACAAGCGGCTATAAAACAATAGGGGATGTCGTTCGTACGGAGAAAGAATGTTTTATCCCTGGTGACACTAGTTTTCAGATCAATTTAAAGTTATTGTTAATTTAAGTTTTATACTATAAAAATTAGAAATTTTAAGACTTTTAGAATCTTTGATGCTCCAGAGGGATAAAGTACATGTATCATTAAGCACACAAAAATCTGACCACCCTTTTGGGGATAAAATAGTGATTTTATTGAAGCAAAAAGTATTATATTAAACAAAATAAAACAACAGTATATCTAACTTTTTTAGATACACATTTAATTAGAAATAAAAATGTATTATTATAACAAGAATCGTATTAGAAACGTATATGCTCAGGTAGATACTTAAATTACAATTCTTACCATCCAATACACATAAAAATAAATTTCATTATACATTAATATATACACAAATAAGAACAATTTTGTATAAAAATTCAGAATAAAAAGAATATCAAATCCTTCACTTTACAATAAAATTTAAAAATACTTAGTAAACTTTTAATAAACTACAATTAACCTAATAAATTATATAAACAATTTATTACTCCATCAAGGAAATGGGCCAAATACAACAAATTGAGAATCAAATACAGGGACCAACACAAAAATATTAGCTAAGAGGAGTCAAGCTCGCACAATTAGTGTTCCGTGCCGATACTACAGGGAACAGTCAATAGACCAATTTCTCAAAATAAACTTCAAATAAATACCATTGAAAATGGTAAATCAATCTGTTTCCAATCAATTATTATACTTTTGCAAAAAGTCATTTATGATGCCTTTTGGAAGTGGGCCATTTTGCGTTCAGTTTTGCTGAAAATGACTTAACAAACCTCTTGGTCATTTTCATATTCTCCAATAATATTTCCACACGAATAATATTACATAGATATTCATAACCTTTTAAGTTAACAAGAGGCTTAAACGTCTGAAATATGTCATAATTTTTTACAAATTTAGACAACTGAAATAATAAACCAAATGTGTACTGTTAGGTTTGAACATTTTTATACTTGACACTTTACAGGCGTTTGACATAGACAAGGTAACTTGATTTGTATGAATCATTCTACAGCAAGCAGAAATTTTAGATAACTATGCTGGTTTCGAGTTAAATGTGATACTCAAAAAAAATTGTTCTTATGCAATTGCAATGTATCTTTATTATTTAATATACTCACGATATATTTATCAAAACTTTTTTTTTGGCCAAATTAACCCCCGCCATTTTAATCTAAAAATAATTTTTTTCTATTTCTTGACTGTCGATATATGTGCGCATCATAAAGACCTAGCATTGTGCCAAATTTCAAATTCCTACGTTACATAGTTTTCACGAAAAACCTCTAACAGACAAAGGGACGGACGGACTCGAGAGTGATCTTATAAAAGTTCTGTTTTAGCTTATTAGATACGGAACCCTAAAATGCATAAAGTACTTAAGAATTTTAAAAATTAACATTGCTAAAAAACACTTATATGATCGTTACATATATTTGTACCTTCTAAACTTTAAACAAAAATATAAATAATAATACAATAACATCTTATTGTTATTAATGCAAAATAAGTTAAAAAATAAAAATGCCTTTCGACCTCGACCGGTGATGACTTTAGGTTAAGCGTGGCCAAAATATATAAAGAATATGAAAAACACAAATTATTATTTCCAAACCTAAGACTAATATTTTATAATTATACAAGAATAAAACATTTTTACGTATATAAATATTTAAAACACTAAGCCATTTCTTGTAACGCTTAGTTTGAGAAATATACCAAACGGATTTTTATCATTCGAGTACTAAAATAAATAAATTTGAAACTGTGTTAATTTCAAAATTTTGATTGCTTGCGATACATTTTTGTTTTTTCTTTTTTATCTTTATTTATAGCGTTTGCTTGTTCACATACAAAGTGCATTCTTGTTACTAAATAAAATCGTACTATACTTTCTGTCAATGATCTTTTGTGCTCCTCACAACCAACAAGCAGAACTGTTGCCTTATCTAGTTTGGAAGTAATTGTTAAAAGAGTATCGCTGTTCATTTCATTTAAATCTAATTCTGCTAGAATTATTTCCTCTAATATTTGTATTAAAGAAACTAATACAGCTGATGGTTTCATAAGGTAGCCTCTAGACAGTAGGTTAATGAATTCATTTCTGGAATGAGATTGGGTGACTGAAGTGCGCCTCTACATTCTGGACATTTAGTAAATCTCAACGATTTACGTACAACATATCCTGCCATATAAGCCATAAGAACTTCAGCGCTACTGCTACCACAATAATCATGCTGATTATATTTATTCATGATCACATTTTCAGATATTGTTCGATTTTCGATAAAATTATCGATATTGCTATGAAACTGTTCTATCCTTACTTCTGCATCCAGTTTGCTTATATCATTCAGGTTCAAAAGAACAGAAAGCATTTCTCCACCATCAATATTGCTACCTTTGGGGGGACTTTACAAGCGAGTAAGTAGTGACAAGTTTATACATTTGAATGAATAATCTTGAATCTGGATGGTCATTGCAGCCACAAGCATTGCGCATCATACCAAAAAATCTCTGAAAAAAAATTATTTTTGATTTCATTTTTGAAAATATGCATTCCCAGTTAGTGTCTAAAAAGCAAAATCTAATGACAAAAAGCATAAGAGAAGTAGGAATTGATGCAGACTAAAGAAGAATAGAGTACAGACAGCACATGCAAATATTGTCAAAAATATTTAAATTGATAAGTTAATACTTCTAAAGCATCTTGATTTAATCTTGCTGTCATTAAATATTTGAAGGAACAGTCTGTGGAGAGAAATGCCAAAATTTCTAATGTAGCTTTTAATGAAACAATAAGGACATGATGGGTATTATTAGTCAAAAAAAAAATTAGTTTCAGCTTCAATTTTCCATCGCTTCAAGTAGGTGATGAAATCTACGATTTCCTAAAAATAGTTTGTGAAGGCTTCTGTATATTACACACTTTCTACCTGTTCTTCACTAGAACCCCATCTTAAAGGTCGATCAATAGGCGTTCGACTGCTCATAATTGTAATAATACTACACATTCTTTTTATAAATGCTATGGTTGAATCACAGTCTTTCAACTCTTCACAATTTCCCTTGTAAATCTGCATTGCGGATGCAGTTTTCTCTCCAAAAAACTATAAAAATTAATATATGCTAACTTACATTTTAAACAAGCAATTTCTAACTTACCCTATATGCCCTCCCAACATTCATCTTTTGATAAAGTTTAGGACGAACATCATCGTGACATAACTTTGGAGCAAGTTTCAAATTATATGACATTGGGTTCCAACTCTACGACGCTGTCCCAATTACAAATTTTTACAACACTACCAGGTGTCTACAAATAATGCACATAATATGTTGCAATTATATTTGCATAAAAGAGGTTATTAAACATACCCATGTTTGTAGTTTGCTAACAATAAAATTCCTGACATTTTTGACAAAGTGTGGAAAATCAGAACAAAACCATAAGTGTCCTGAGCAATTCACAATGTGTTCGCAACTAACATTTTCTTCGGTAATATTAAACTTTTTCCACATAGCTCTGTTCCAGGAAGCACCATCAGTTGTCACTACATCCACATAAAATCCAGATATTTCCAAAAGTATTATGCATTCAATTACAAGATGGTGTAGAACCGTTGCAGATGCACAACCTTTACTTAGAAATGCTGCTAAAGCCTGTACCCACGAGCCTCTGAAAGGTCGAAACATCATCACCAAGGCATGATCACCTTGCAAATTTTTCTGATGTAAAGGAGTATAATCCCCTATATCAATGAACCCATTAATTTTCAATATCGCTTTATCAAATGCCAGCGTTTCTGTAATTTTCATTTCATCAATGAGTAATACACCTACAAAAGGAAAATATGTAAATATTTATTATCCTATTGTCTGTTGCAATCACTTACCTCTACTATATTCTGGAGTCATTAATTTAGACTTTTCCTTGAGAAGCTCAAAAAAACATTTTTTGGAAGCCATAACAGCCTTGCACACATTTAATGTATTTTTGGAGAGTCTGGGCACTCGGCAAACGTAAAGACTTCCTCAAATGTTCATATGATGCACGGCTCTTAATCCTTAACAAAAGACATTCATAAATCCATACCATTCTGTAGCGTCTGCCTTTGGGATTTCTTACTTTGGCTGCAGCAAAACATGTTCTCACAACTTCCTGATGACTAGGTAGTATATTAGCAATAGCATTTTCCAGGACTTCTTTTGTTATATTTGCACATTTCAATTTGCTCAATCTCATTTCTTGACCCAATTTATTTACCTAAACAAAAAAAACAAATTATAGAATACATTTCCCAAATTATCATACCTTCACTTTGAGTCTATTATGTTTCTGTTTCATCACTCTGAATGTAGTCCTTAATTTTACATTTTTGTTTGAGGATAATACCGACACTTTTTTTTAACATGAGCCACAGGATTTACATTTTTTATTTTCAGGACCACTTTTACCAAGTTCTCGTGGTAAAACATATCCCATACATGTGCGAGATCTGGAAAATACAAATTTTTTCATATACACACAGGGATAACGTACGCTTTATTAAGGATACCTTGAACAATGATGCGGTTAAACCTTGTGTATACGCGTTGAAATCGACCTTTAGTAATGGCAACATTACTAATGCAACGTCTGTTAAAGTACAGCCTTTGCATTGGTAATGATGCCTTTATATTCTGTGTATACCTACATGTGATAGATTAACGTTGTACGATTTTAGTTTCATACGAACTGCATTATTTAAAGTAGTTCTTAACTAGGATGCCTTTAGATTTTGATAGTATACGTAGTAGAAATAAAATAAACCTTACCTGGCTAGTAATAAACTATTGCATATTCTCAGTCTGTTAACATTTCATAATTTCATAACAGCCTCGACACTATCTGCTGTGGTTTCTAAATCGGCCTTTACATTTCCAAACAAAATCTGAACTAGTGTTATTAAAGAATACTTTTCAGACATAGAAAAAGATTACCTACCTGAATTGTACAATCACTCTGCATTATCACTTTCTTATTAATCATATAGTTGTTGTTCCATTCCACAAATGCAAGTATATTTATACCAGCAACATACACAAGAGTCCAATTGGGGTTAGGTAATATTAACGAAGTCATTTCCCTTTTCAATTTCTCAAACACTGTCACTTTTATGGTAAATTCAGTCACATCGTCTGCTCCCACCATAGCGCTTGTGAAAGGAACACTTAATGAAGATGACTTCATCTTTTTTGTTTGAAGAAATTTAGAGTTCGAGGACTTTCTTCTTTTCTTGTTAGAAGACAAATATGAGGGGAGATTAGGAAATATCTGCGGTATCGCTCCATCTCTCAATTTCGAGTACAATCGTTTATTTCCTAGCACACCGCCATCAGGCAGTACAATCTTATTGTAAGAAATAATATCTTCAGGGTGAAAATGTAATTCACAGACGAAATCTTTTTTAGTTAGAATCTTGTCACTTTGAGGAATAGCTTGTCTCCACTTTTCTGTTTCCACGTCCTACAAAGACATGTTTTTAGAAACTCAATAGTACCACTAAACACCAAAAATACCGTGGGAGCAGAATAAATACTTCTCCTTATGCGTTTGAATGATTTATATTCGGATTTGCACACAGGGACAAAACAATACTTCATATTTTATATGTATAGGTAAGTTATAGGCCGCAAGTTTTACACACTATTGACTATCACAACTATAATGTACCAAATATGATGCTCTGAGTCTAATTAGACCTCACAATTTTATAAAAATGCGATTTTAATACTAATACGCCATAAGACACAATAGAAAATTGACACTCTTTTTCCCTATCGGCAACATTATTAACTAGAAATTATTTATCTCAGTTTTATAGTATTGCAAGGATAGGAAGATTTAACGTCCTAAGTAGAGAGGTTCATAATTCCTATTTATAATTTCAGAATTTCAATCATGGCTCGAAACTGAAGAGAAGAACAATAATGTAAGATTTTACAAACCCAGAGCAGCAAAAAGGAGTGCACAGGGCGAGGTTGAGAAATTTACCTTAATGTGCTCCAGATCAGGTATACTTTTTAAAATAATGCTTGTTCATTTTAAATGGACCATCCAAATTTCACATTAAAATCAAAAGTTAAATTCACAGAAATGGTTTAACGGTTTTTTAAATAATTTTCACCATTTTAGAGGGGTTTCATGAGCAACAAGAACATTATGCTTTTGATAACTGATTATTTTTTCAAATATACGGGTTTTTTTTGTTGACTTTTTGTTCGAGCCCTGGCATTTGCAAGTTGCTGTAAGACATTTTGTCATTTTTACAATTACTGTAGATTATCGAAATAGGTAATGGCGATACAAAAATTATACAAGTGATATTTTAGAGAAAATTTTAAATATAAATTGTGTATTCGAAATTTTTTTTTACATTTAACGCTGTATATTTTGTAGAATACAGATAAAACAACAAAAAATAGGTATTATCTTAAAGACAGCTACGTAATGGGTTATACGTTCCGAGCTTATTTACCAGATATACCAGTATTCAACAGATGAAAAGTCTGGAAAAAAACATCCTTGTCTACTAGATCCTGCATGTTTGGAAAAAATAACTGACCGTAAAAACCTTAATGCTATCCTATTGCCTATAAAAGCCTCTGAAAATGTGAAAATTATATAAAATTCGGTTCAACCATTTCACAGAAATTAACTTTTGAATTAAGTGTGAAATTAGAGCGGGTGGTGGCATTTCAAATGAAAGTGGCTGTATGTAGTTTGAATAGGTACTTAAAATAGTTATTTGCATATAGGTAAAAAAGTAGCAGTTTCTGAAGTTTTGCGTAAACGCAATGAAAAATGCCAGGGCTCTTCAAAATACAATATTGGCTGTACTTGTCAAATAATTGTAACTAGAGACACTTCTTCAAATAAATGTTCCATTGTATATTATTCTACACATTATGGACATGGTGAAGACATTAAGCATTTACGCATTTCCAAGATTTGTCGGAAAGAAGTTGCTCAAAAGCTCTTAAAAGGGGTTTCTGCCTCAGGGTAGGTCTTTTTTGTATAAACTTGTTAGATTATCATATCTTATTTAATTATTGTATAATTATTATCAATATGCTGAGTGTTAATTTCTGTTTTTTAAATTATAATCCAAATTAAATCTATAAAACATGCAATTTATCAGAATAAGACATTGTAATTTGAATATTTACCTACCGCGTGAGGGTATCCAATTTATAATAAATAATAAATGGCAGGACCTCTAGCACTATCGTACCCTCACGTTTCGGGACGTTGCCTCACAAGCTGCAGCAGTCGGTGAGAGGGGGGGTTCATTAAACAAACACACTGAGACGAAATTCCGATTGTTTTATTAAATGGGCTACTAACTAAAACTTCAACTAATTACATATGCATAACAAAAATATCCAGTAAATAACATTATTTACAATAGGGCGCCACCATGGGAATTAAACGCCCATGGACCAATCGTGTAATAGCTCTCGTCGCACTTTGTTCGTGGGCGATGAACCAAGATTGCAGGACAGAAAATAAATCACTTCACAGGGGCTAATCTTTTAAAGTCTCCGGCTAGCACAAGCACAACTTAACTAAACTAAACTAATATCCTTATTTTATGAATATTAATAACAGTTCTGGGTGAAACCACCCCAATACAATAATTAATTAATTCTACCGTAGTCTAATTAACTTGCTTATGGCGACGACCCTCCTTTAACCACGGGGTCATCAACACCAGGAAAAATACGACCTTCTCAAGGGTCAAATACTACAGTAACGTGACTCCTGACCTGAGCTTTGCATACTCAGGTAGTCTCGTGGCTTAGTGATTAACGGCCTCTGACACCGTCGAAACACAATATAATAGTAGACCCTTCTAAAACGATGCGGTCCCCCAAAACAATAATCTAACGGATCAATTTACTTGAACTGAGCTTTAACCCGGAGTTGTATTTTATGGAAGTCGACAAATACTGTATTTAAACAAATAACTGACTTATGCTGCATAACACAGCCTTGAGTTCATGGTAATACCACATATACTAATTACTTACTCAGAGAAATAATTAACTTAGAACATAACGGCACGCACTTGACTTCAGAGAAATAAAACACTTCACTCAGTCTGGAAATAAACAACCAGCTTTAACCTTTAACGCGTCTGGAAATAAAACCCCCATTACCCCCGGCTGGCATCCTTATATACATTTAAGTTAATTGAAAAATAACCCCTTTCTTGGCTCTCATACTCGACTTAGGATACGCCGGTCGTAAATCTTTAAGATTAATTAAACTGCCAATTGCACTAAGATAGCCACACAAGTAGATCTCGGAACTAATTTTTAGTTGAGTACTCCGCTAATTGAAAAATTCCTTCCGACCACCCAGACATAAATAGGGTCCTAGAACATGATTGACATCTAATCATAGATAGCAACTAATCTGACATGTTTAGTGCCTTTGAAGTAAAGTGCCTTTAGAAAAATTAATTAACTCTTGGATTATATTTTCCTGGAACTTCGCTAGGACGCTCTTGGGTGATCTTGCAGCTGCTTACAATTGCAGACATATTTATGCTACAAGACCTTCATTCTAATAATTAGAATGCTAAAATTAAACTAGAAAATAACTATTTTTAGAAATAATAGAACTATTAGAGCGTATTAAAACAGTATGTTACAACATGTTTGACGCCTTTTTCATTAAATCTTCTAATTAATTTTTTTAAAAGAAAAGTTTTGTTATTTGTATAATTTCTGTATGCATTATCTGTCGTGTTCGTAGAAAAATCTAACGAATGATTTTTGTTCTTTTAACAGTTTGTTGGACTCAAAACGTGACAATGTTAATGAAGAATTAAATAGAGATGATATTCTAACTAGAAAAGACATCAACAATATTAAAACTTCATTCAACATCAACCTTAATGAAGGATGTAGGCATCATGATGACGCCACTAGTGTTTTTCTGTGGATAAAGGAATGTATGGGGAGCAGCTGTAATCCTATTCTTTACTTTAAAAAGCAAGGAGAAACAACATCCGACTGGGATTTACAAGCAGACGATTTTTGTTTAATATTTATGAGTGCAATTCAGGTTGAAATTTTCCAAAAATTTGGGAGTAACATAATTTGTGTTGATGCTACTCGAGGTGTGAATGCGTATGGCTTTGAACTTACAACTGTGTTAGTTATGGATGAATTTGGGGAAGGATTTCCTATAGCATTTCTTTTCTCTAATAGAAAAGATTCGTATATATATGAAATTTTTTTTCATTATATAAAAAGTGCTTCTCTTGCTGAGATCCAGCCAGAGTATAGTTGTAATATATTTATGTCAGATGTAACGAACGTATATTTTAAAGCTTGGTTAACTATTATGGGTACTGTAAAAAAACAGTTGTATTGTTCATGGCATATTGATCGAATTTGGCAACAGAAATTGTCCAAAGTGAGAGATGCAGATAAGAGAAAGTGGGCATATAAAAGATTGAAATATCTATTAAGGTGTCTAGATGAGGATATTTTTGAAAAAGAGTTTCAAGTTTTTTTGTCCGTTTTACAAAATGACGAAGACACAAAAGGTTTTCATAAGTATATATTAAAACATTATTATGCCAATAGGTTTCAATGGGCATATTGCTTTCATATAGCTCGTGGCATTAATACCAATATGAACTTGGAAAGCATGCATAAAGTAATAAAGGACGTGTTCTTAGATGGAAATAAAATGAAGCGCCTTGATAAATTTATTTATGCTCTCCAAAGGTACATACGAGACAAAATAATTGATCGAGTCACAAAATTGACTGAGGAAGAATTTAGTGAACATTTAAATAGAATTAATGATAGACATCAAGTTGCTGTTACTAAATGCTACAATTTTACGACAAAAGAAGAAAATGTTTTTGAAATCACTGATAGCAAAAATGTCAAATATGTAGTGAAACAATTGACCAACAATATTTGCTGTGCTTTGATTTGTAAATATTGTAATATATGCATACACACTTTTGAATGTTCCTGTTTCGATTACTCTATAAAAGCAACAATATGCATACACATTCATAGTATTGGTGTAAAGCAGAATAACGATACAATTAGTACAATCGTTGATGAAGCCAATAGTAATGATGAACTGCAAGTAAATGAATTAGTGAGTGGTTTAGCAACAAATTCGTCAGAGGATTTAGTAAGCAATATAAGATCTAAAATTTCAAAATTACAAGCTAATTTAGATAGTCTAAATTATTCAACAGAAGAGTATCAACATATATATAAACATCTAAGTAGTCTCTGCAATTTGGGTTCAACTACATTACCAGCCAATGCACCTACTTTCTCACAAAGTGTGTCATCAATGCCAACTAATATTAAAATTGAAAAACAAGCATAAAAGGCCATGGAAAAGTCCACCGCAAAACCTAATTCTACAGAAACAAAAATTATAGAGACACTAACCAAGTCTCGTGTCATATAGTGTTGAAAATAACCATTTATATTAAACTTCATAAATTAATTTTTAAATTTTATTAACCAGGAGGATAAAAATTTATTAAGTGGATTAAGGAAGATGAATTAATTTTTGTTTATAAATGCTCTTAGTGTTTGTTTGTACGTTAAGGAATGTTCTACTTAAAGCGGGAAGATCGATGAGTTCGGATTAAAAGAAGAATACTTCTATATAATACTCATGAATAAATCCTAATGCCATATGTCAGTAAAATTTGGAACCAATATAATTGCTACCGACAGTACACATGGTCTTAAATCATATGAGTAAGTGAACTGCGATTTTAGTTGTAGATGAATGGGGTGAAGTTTTTCCTAGAGCATTTTATCGAACAGTAGGAAGTACACTTGTATTTTCTATATTCTCTAAAAAGAAATAAAGAACGTGTTTGCAATTTACAACCCAAGGTGTTTGATAAGTATCACGGAATTATTCTATTATGCATGGAAAGCAGAAATGGATGTTGTCAAACATATTTTATTCTGCTTGACATGTGGACCGTGCTTGACAATCAAATCTTATTAAAATAATAGATACATACAGATAAAAGGAAGTTGATTTATCAAGCTTTAAAATGCTGCAAACATGTACGAATGAATCTGAATTCACTGTTTCTTAGTAAAACGTAGAACAATTGAAGAATGATTATGGCACTTTTGTTTTGGTTTATACTTTGAAAATAATTATATTTGTAATTGTAAAAAGTGCGCATATTGATACCAACAAAACTGCGGCATTAATACCAATATGCAACTTGAAGGTATACATATTTTGGAATATATACATAGAAGAGAAGAAAACTAAATGTTTAGATAACGGTGTATATGCTCTAAAAAAATTTATAAGCGATAACATTGTGGAACGTTAAATGTCTTAAGGGAAAAATTCATATATTGAAAAAATTAATTATCGACATACCAATGTTCTTAGGCAGAAATCGGCAACTGCATAATTAATGATAATGATATAGTTACATGGTTGGTTACTTCGAGAAATGAAGAAAATACATATGTTGTTCCAAAAAGTGCAGAAGTTCATATGAAACGTCATTTAAATGTACATTTTGTCAGATATGCATATAATTGTAACGCAAGATGGGAAAGGTGCAAAAGATATAAAACAAAGATTAGCACAAGGCCGTGCTGCATTTAACAAGAAAAAGTAACCACCATGTTTAAAGGCAACAAACATAGAAACAATGAAAAGATTTGCCGAAAGCATATGTGTGGAGCACAGCACTGTACTCCTAAGAAATAGGGACAGTAGGAGAAGTGGGCAGGAGAAAGATATAAGCATTTGAAATGTGATGCTGCTGACGTATGATGAAGATATGGACAGACAAAGTTAAGAACAAAGAGGTTCTCGAAATGGTAGGAGAAGAAAGAAACATATTGAAAACAGTAAAAAAGTGGGGGGATAGGAAAATAGGTCACATACTAAGGCATGAGGGAATAGTGCCAAATATATTAGAAACAGAGATAGGAAAAAGAGGTAGAGGTAGACCTAGGTTAGATTATTGCACACAGATAATCAAAGATGTAGGCTGTGGGAATTTCAGGGAAATGTGTAAGCTAGCTCAGGATAAAAATGAATGGAGGTACGCGTCCAACCAGTTCAAAGACGGAAAACCTAACGACCAAAAGAAAATTGCGCTTAAACCCTATTAAACAACTACAGGTATTGGTTTTTGCAGTATTCTCAACTAATGTTGATTGCACCGAGGAATTTATTGAACAACTATTAATTCGGCGAACGTTTAAGTATTGGGGATCTTGTGCATCAGGTTGCTTAACCCACTTCACATACCACTGAATATCGATGAAAACACTAGAAGGGGAACCGAGCTCTTAATAGGTGTGGGAATTTCAGGGAAATGTGTAGGGTAGCTCAGAATAGAAATCAATGGAGGTATGCGTTCAACTGGTTCCAAGATGGAAAACTTAATGACAAAAAAAATAATAGCACTTAAACCTGACGATTATTATAAACTACCACACGTGTTGGATTTGCAATATTTTCAACTAATGTTGATTGTGCGAATGCATTTATTGAAAAACTATTAATTTCGCGAATGATTAAGTGTTCGAGGATCTTTGTAACCGCAGGTTGCTAACCCCCTTCACATATCACTGAATTACCGTGAAGTGGGGTATATATTTAAGGTGTTTACGGAAACTTATCTCAATTTAGTAATCGGATTAGTTTTCCTTAACTTCGGGTTGGTGGTTTAGTCCTCTCGGGTAAGCTAGAAAACGAAAGCACGTGGTCATTTTAAGGTCAGATGTCACTGTCTTTTCTAAAGGTATTTATGTCAGTTTGTGTTTGTGATGGTTGAAATCAAAAGAAAACAAAATAGTGATGAATAAAAAATTAGAATGATTGTATCTTGTATTGGGAATTTTTTTGAGAGCAGCGATGAGGAAGAAATGCGAAAGGAAGAAAGTGTATAAAAAATTATATGGAAGTTGCCACCACTTATTCTTTATCTCGTAAGCAATTACTTTTACTTAATGTCACCCTGAAGGTTTTTCTGGTTTCAGAGTACATTCATTTGCAGAAATCAACTGTAGCAATTTTTGTTAAAGAATTTGGCGCATATATTTATAAGCAAGTGCCAGTTGGAGGATGTCCAACTAGTTCTGATAAGCATATATTATAGATGTTAACTAATCAGGAAGTTTACAGGTTAGCGAAAATAATGTTTTTTTATATAGGTTGACATTACTGAAACATTTTAGATCTGTTGCCGATAGATTTGATTTGTCAATAATTACTACATGGGTATATCTGGGTAGAGTAATCGGTATACTAATAAGAAACGTGAAACATTTTTCAAATGGCGAGTAAATATGAACACTGTATCCAATGGATTCAAAAAGAATAGTCGAATCCCAGGAGTCGTTGGAGCTATATATACAACCCATATTCGAATTGTTACTCCAAAAATCAACCCCAACTCATCTGAATAGGAAGCAATTTCATTCAATACTATTGCAAGAAGTCTGCAAATAAGACTATACATTTATAGATTGCATTGCTGGTAAATTAATTAATTTTCCCAAAATGTTTCTATTATGTGTTAATTTTTAGGATATCCCGGCAGCGTTTATGATGCTTGAGTATTTAAGGTATCGTCAATTTCAAAATATCTTTCTCAAGTTTTAAAAACCAACATTTATTAGGCAATTCAGCATACCCCGCTACCCTAAACTTGTTAATGGCACATACAAACAATGGGCACCTAACATTGAAACAAAAAAAAATTAATTATGTGCATTCTTCGACTAGAGTCTGTATAGAGCAGGCGTTTGGACTTCTTAGTCTTTTAGAAATCAAAAGTTTTTAAACGTAACAGACACGACCTTTGTACCAAATGTCATCATAGCATGTTGCATTTTGCATAATATACATAGATCAATAATGATTATAATTTAGATGAAATGAATGTTGATGATGATGATACTGTTTGTGAAGTTTCTATATATGTAAAAACTGTTAAACGAGATAAAATATATGATCTAATATGTGAAGAATAACTACATATTCATCAAAAATTCTTTATACTCTTATTAAAAAAAATATTTATACAAGTTGTTGCCATTTATTTATACCCTTGACTGATATATTTATCAATCAATGTTTATTCTTATACAACTAGACAACTCTTTAAGCATAACATATTTTTCAATACAGAATAACCAAATACAATGAAAATGAATGCCAACTGATATTACATATGAATAATGAAACTATAATAACATTAGTCTACTTTTTCCACTAATTTCTCTAGCAAAGATAGGAATTTGTCTTGCCCAACCATTTTGTCATTATGCCTTTCTTGGCACTCTACGCCAGATTTTTTAAACCATTCGGGTTTCTTTTGGTCTTTGCTTGTTTTTTCTATTATTACTTATGGTGCAATTAGAGTGAGTATTAATGGGATGTTGAGACATTTCGTTGGACTTGGAAGAACCCAAAACACTTCTAAAGTACTAATTGAACATAACGGCTGTATTTCTGGAGTTTTTGAAACGTTTTTCCATTTCTTCAAAATACATCCATGTTATGGAACCTTGTCCGCTTCGGCCATCGTCACGAATTTTTTTATAAGGTTTTTTCATATTTTTAAACTTATTTTCACACTGCTCAGCGATAAAAATATTAGCATCTATTTCGCCAATTTTCTATGCTATTAACTTCTAAACTGCTTTATTTGTTGTTTTCGTATCCTCAAATTTATGAGAATATTTTCTATACATATCCAAAAGTAGCAATAGTTGCTGTTGACTCCAGCTAACTTTCTCAGAAATTGCTCCTGTCATTTCTATCTGTAAGGGAGAGGAGCACGTAAAACATTAAATAGCTATCATTCAAAAGTCGTTTAAAAAATGTCATAAACCACAATTATATCAGACAGCCTTACTATAACAAGACAGGTTTGCTTGATATTATACAATTATATAGCTTTCTCGAGTTCACTTTTAAAAATAAGATCACAATTAAAATCCCTACCCGGCATAGCTTTCCTTAACTTTAATAAAAAAAATCCGTCTGCCAAAGAGGATTTGCTATACACGTGCCAAAGTTATACAACCTGTTACTAATATATATTAAAATGAGAAACTTTTAAAATTGATATAAACAGTAAAAACCTGGATAACTATATATAAAGATATCATCAGTGATGCTACAATAGAAAACATATTTTCTCAACTCATGGTCATTTCTCTTTTCGTTTTTTAAGAATGCATGAATCGTAAGAACACTTGTTGACACTTAATTTTTTTAAAGTGCACTTAGTTATAAGGGCCTCTATCACATACAAGCTGCTTCTGCAGCTTGAATCGAATTCAAAATAAGAATGTTTATTCAATATGCCACAGTGCACGACAAGTTTAAGAAAAAAGCCTTTGACAATGTTGTAAATAAACATTTTCGTGGATAGCAGAGTTTTAGTAGCCTTCTGATTCTTTTATGAAGGGATATCATACAAAATTAAAAATATCTATATATTTTTTAGAAAAAATACAGGAGTGTGGCTATCTGCAGTTTACATTACTCGAGAATTGCAAATATTCTCTCGTAATGTCAAAAGCATCATAATGTATCCTATCATAAATTTCTATTTTTTGTTTTGAATAAAATAAAATTTATATCAAGTAGTTTTAAAACAGATGATAACTATTGCTAATGTTAGTAAGTTATCCTTTGTCACACTTTAGATATATTATAAAAAAGATGCTTAAAAAACGTAGTTTGCTACGTACATCGACGTAGCTTAAAAGACAAAGAAAAAAAATTCCCGGGCTCAGTTGGCTAGTAGATGGGCTATTACAAATAAAAAAATATAGGAAAGGCCTGAAATAAAAAATTATTAACTGTTCAATACAACCCGCAGGAGAAATTCCCACCTGAAGTTATACCTAAATAAAAAAAAACAAAACAAAGGAAGTAACACATTAACAAAAGAACTCTAATTTAGCAAAGAAAAAAGAAAAAACATTACAATCCCTGTCGGGTAATAAAACACTTTGCAAAAATAATGACTATACTGTGTAACGTGTTCTACCTTGTTACTGCCCAATATTTGAATACATTACAACGGGCATTAACCTGGTTTGAGTAAGTGAGAATAAACAATCTATTTTAGTATTTGCTATCTAGTGTATTTGTATGCCAGATTTCACAATTTAGTTTGGTAATCATAATATTATGATACCTCAAATAGGCTCTGATATTGCTAACATATAACATACAGTTACAAATACAATGGCGATAACGTCTTCCAATGTGCCAGCAAGTTTTTAACCCATTCACGCATTAATAGATAGTATTTTTCTTGCTCTTTTTGTTTTCTTTTTAAAGTCAATCGTAATATATTAATCCCATGGCAATAGATCCCAAAATAGTTAAATCATTCTCGTACATACAATTAATTCGAGACATGTATGAGCCCCAAATAGAAAAATCTAAGTGGACAGGGTCTCGACACAAACAGGAAAGAAACACACCCACGTGTCTACAGTGTTGGATCTCTCATTCGCTCCTAGTGCCGGAGCGGACCAGATGGACTTGAGACCACGTAACTGGTGCAGCGTTCTATACCCAAAGGAGCGACAATTCAAGAGACTACCATGTCCACCGAAGGAAGCTATAATAATTACAGTCAAAGATCAGACTCTTTACGCAAGAAAAGTACATTTTTTAACACTGCAAGTGCTTACCACACAGTGTGTGCGCGAAAATTTTATAAAATAACGAAAACTGCAACGAACATTCTCAGTCGTCTGCAGAAAAGAAAAATGGATGTTAATTCCTTTGATAGTACGAATTCACATCCATGCTAGCGTTATCAAACACAGGTGTGATTAGCGATTCGAAACAAGCTTTAGCGGTGAAGTAGGATTCATTATTTCAAGGAATCTTTAGATTGAAGTAATCTAGAAAGTAATTATACGCTATCGTAATGAGTAGCAAGTTCACGGATACCTAAAACAGGGTGTTGACCATTTAATTTATAGAATAAACTTTTCGTTTTAAAGTAAATAGATTTGAAATTGAGAATTATTAGAAAGCGTATTTACTGTAGGAAGGTCTAATATACCGGGTGTTGGAGGATTTGAGCAGAATCTAAGTAATGAATAATAAAATATCAAACAAGGGTAGGTTTTAACAGACCATCGTAAAGTAAACGTAACAAGTGTTTCTCAAGGATTTCTTCCCGTTTGTCTTCATATTCAAAATTGATAGCGTACATTAGCATTATTCAACCTTGTGACAATTTAAAATATCACTGTTCATTATATTTATTTTTCATAATTTGGTTCAGTAATATTTACTCTAATAATTGTGTGGTTGAGTATTTTTTATGTTTAGTTATTTTAAAGTAATATTAAAGTGATGTGTGTTGTTTACTTTTATGCGCTAGTATTATATGTACTCGAAATTATTAATTCTTATCTGATGTATGATTTTAGGTCGGCTGTCTTGCACGTCATTTAGCCAGGAAGCTTCGTGTAGTTTGCAATCATAGGGATTTGACTTTCGTACGACCCTCCAAAAATTAACGTGTCTCACTGGTTCGTATTGAAGCAAAAGACATTTGTAATTATGTAATGCACGATCGCCTCTAAGAGAGGCATGTTAGTTTAGTTGATTTTTTGTGGTGATATGTAGAGTGATACCCTTGTCAAACTAGCTAGCAAGTTTTCAACACTTGTGTTGATCATATAATTTGCAAATATGTTTTAGTTTATTAAAAGTGAAGTTGAAATTAGCAAAATTAATTCTTCTGTATTTTCATTATTAAAAATTTGTTTCAAGGTTTTCAAACAACACCGTAAATAGAAATAGTTTGTTCTGCTGTAAGCTAATTCAGATCTAAAATAGTAATTTATGTCATTTTAATGTAAATCACGAAAGGAAATTTAGAAATAAATGAAAAGTGCCTATTCTCCAATTGCATATTTTGATGAGTGCATTATGAGATTTTTGAAACTTTATAAATATCATTTATGGAAACTACTCCTCACTCATGTAAATACGTTTGAATAAAAGAAAAGGAAATCAAGTAAATAAAAAATTCGTTTGTCTACTATCTTTGTTTATTTACTTGGAATTGATTTTTGAAGAAAGTAAATTGGTATAAGAACTATTTTGCTGGTTAAAATTCTTTTGATTACTCTTTAACCAGTAGAAGAGTTACTAAGGTTCGAGATCAAATTATTTGTACTTTGAGATAGTAAAGTGAAGGTTTCTGTTTACAAAACTAGAAATCGAGTCAAACAAAAGACAATAACAACAGTATAGTGTGGTTTTATAAATATAGGATGTTGATAACATTTATTATTCCTGATTTGGTACTTATTTTTGTTTGGGACACAAATGGTGTATATCATTGGTTTGGTACTGGCATACAGATTGTTTATTAACCACAATTTTGGGTTGCATTTTTTGAGATTTCTACCTTTCCGTTAAAATATTTTTTTCTCCACTAACGTAATGGCGCCCTATTCCATTTCTTTTTTTGTGTTAGTTATAGACCACGAACAAGCTCAAGCCCTTCGTTAGGAATTGATCCCTAGTTAGACCTCGAGCACAACACCTTCCTATTTTCCACGTTTTAACTTTCATTGTAACTAAATTTTTTTTTTTGGTTGAAAGGGAATAACATATTTGAAACAAATTAGAAATCTACCAGAAGGTGCGAAGAAAACAATCCGTCAAGACCATTTATTTACAGTATTAGATCAATCCGTAGTTTTTAATAAGCCTTTGGTCCCATATTGGAAAACAACAGGCTCGTTATTTTCTAATTTGATTCAATTACAAGATTAAGTTCAACATTTTGTACCCACAATCGTGCAGAAAACAATCCAGCTGTTATGAAACCTGGTTTGTAAAGTCACAAATAAAGATTGAATCTTCCAGAAGCCTGTGTAAACACCTTATTGTTCAGTAGTTCATGGTTTCCAACTTGTTTCATACACACAGCATGTTGGTATTGAAAGTGTTGTTCTGATAATACTTCCCTCGCTGGAACTGCCTTGGGAAGTAATTTTCTAAATCTGCTGACTTCCACATCTTCGAAGCAAATTGACTGGAAAGTCGTTGATATGCAAATTCCCTGTAGGCTTAACAATCCCTGTAATGAGACAACTGGACAACCAGTTCGTCATGTTGAAGCAGATCTATCCCATACCATATTAGCCTGGGACCTACATCTTTTGACCATCCAGCTGGCTTGTGCTAGACCATCCTTAAGGCCGTCGCCAACCACTAGTGGTTAAGGGTGAGAGATTTTTGCTGAACCCCAAAGAGGTCTAGGTCTGTTAATTGTTTTGGCAACATCTTTTTCCACTATGGCTAACTGCCAAACAGCCATGTTGTAGTCCATAAGGCTCTGCACCCATTGTTAAGCATCATAAGCTTGTGCTAATTGATTAAACTTCTTATTTAAAGTATATGATTCTAGAAAGTGCTAATTGAAACTTTTATACCTTTTTCAGCAATAACAATGATAAAATGATTTAAACTTAGAGTATGTATGTGATTATCAGATCTGATGCTCATTCAATTTTTAAGAGACAAAATGTTCTTTAAGTAATAATTTTTTTATATATCCTAAGCTTTGTAAATTGATTTAATTTTTTTATTGGATAAAAGTTATTTGTTATATAATAGATATTTTCTGATTCTAACAGGTCTAATCTTCTAAGGAAGGTAAATTAAAAGTTTGGAATGATCCATTCCAAAATGGTTTCTGTATCTGCCCTAGAAGTACCTCTTTTTAATACTTGTTAATTACAGTGGCGCCCAACTTCACTTTATTTAATTTTCCATGTCACGAAGAATATTTCAACCCTGCCTTTCTCATGATCTTCCATGGGATAATAGCCATTCTAGCCGCCGGAGCAGCAGGTTTTTATAGTTCCAACTCACAAGCAAGAAAGTAAGAAATACTAAAAATAGAAACCGCCACATTTGCACTGCGCATGGGGCTCAAAGAACTCTTTAAATTAGGTAAGTTTTTTAATACTTATTTCCTACAATAGCACCCAAAATCGTGTGACTAAAAATTAAAACTTCTACAC
This sequence comes from Platerodrilus igneus, assembly GCA_036346225.1. NCBI lineage: Eukaryota > Metazoa > Arthropoda > Insecta > Coleoptera > Lycidae > Platerodrilus > Platerodrilus igneus. The sequence continues at coordinate 1,683,268 of JARFIW010000951.1, read as the reverse complement.
AATACATCTTCAGTGCCAGATTACGATGATTTCTTCGAAATAGGGAAAGTAATCGTTACAAAATGACACTGCCAACATGGGGCATTATCATTTCAAATAGGCTGTAAATAGGCATAGTTATTGCAAATAGCACCGCAAATATGGAACTTGCTTAGTATGGTTCGATTTATTTAAAAGGTTGTGCTGCTGTCAACGATGCTATTTTCTTGGCTCGTATTTTGTCGTTAAGGAATTTATCCGATTTCAATAGTGTTTTTTTTTTTATTAATTTACCTTTCGTATAGATTAATTTTGAAGTATTCTTTTCAGGATGGCAGAAGTATTTAAACCTTTGTATTTGCATACAGATGAGTTAGAATGTGAGTTGAAGGCATGAAAAGTCTTAAACCTGTTGAAAACGAGAGGAAAATGCTTGGTCGTTTGTTGGTAAATGAAATTCATAAATTTGGTTGTACGATAGATCTTTCAGAATGTGATGTTAAATTTTCAGTCGAATATGAGGAAATTAATGAAACTGGAGTCAATTAAAAATCTTTTTATCAGAATTTGCTGGTAACGAGTTTAGATTCGACGTTCATAAGAATAGTCAAGGTTTATACATGTTAGTGGTCATATTAAGCGAATGATTCTTCAAATGGAAAATCCAGAGGAAGGAGCTCTATTCAAGAACAAAACTTTAGATACTGTTCTTACCATGGAAGCTGAGTTGTATGAAAAAGTAGGAGAAAATTTAGGTTTGTCTAGTCGGAATGTTTCAAGTATAATGCCATCTCCAGGTCCTAGTATGTCCGTTATTACTGCGAATTGCTTCTTGGTCCATAAAATTTTCAGGAGATTCGAAACAGTTATATCAGTTTTTAGAAAGGTTAAAAGAGTTAGTGCAATTTCGCAAAGTTACAGAGGTTGACATTCGATTCCACAGCCGAGTTATTCCTAGGTGAAGCATTTATTTGGTGGAGTGTTCGCAATTCTTTGAGATTTGAATTCATTAGTTGCTCGTTCGAAGGAAAATTTTCTACCTGTTCATTCAGAAGACGAAATTTGGGATACGATTGAAGTTTGTAAGCAAAAGGAAGAAGAGTTATGTGATGTATTCATTGCCCAAATGGACTTTATTTAGTAGTTTACCTTGAATTACGGTAGAATTATTAGAAAAAATTTAATTGCCAGATCTTATTTTGCACTTAGCTTTGTCACAAATTGGGGATATGGCTACATTAAGAAAACTTTGTAAATGTCAGCCTTTTTGTTAAACAGAAGTCAGTGAGTGCTGTATCAAGCGGTGATTTTAAGGCATATGATAATTCAAAAGTACAGTTCAGTAGTAAGCATTTATTTTCAGGGAGAAATATTTCTTCAGGTGAAAGTAGAAATTTTAAGAGTGAATCACTTCAGTCCAAGTTATTAATAATGATGTCTAAATCTGTTGTTAAGAATACAGGTTTGTCGACAAATAAAAATTTACTTGGAATTGTTCACATGAAGGTCATGTATTTAAATTTTGTAGAACACTCAGGAGGACTTTTGTTTTAAGTGTTGGCATAACAGTAACCTCATATTCAGTGTATTCAAAAAGACGTGAAAGGAAGCAGTTGAGTGGTAGTCGCCAAACTATTTCCACAAAAGGCTACAATAATGTGCAAGCAGAATGAATTTTTTTGTAGTTAAAGATTGGTCAGAGTGGTTGAATGTGGTGAAAAAGTTTTGTCAGACCTTGCCACAGCCCAAAACCAATTTGTTATGCGTTAAAAATTGTGTGATAATCGCCCTTATGCGATGGTGAAGTTGCTTGATAGAGACATCACCGGTCTTTTAGATTCAGGATGTACTACGTCAGTAGTAGGATCTTTAGCAATTCCTTGCTAGAAACTTTGAATATAAAAATTTTTGGTGCAGATAAAAAAGGTAAATCCACTGCGGATGTATCATTAAAGGAAGTAGTTAGTTCAGTTGATTTACCTATTTGTATAGGAAAGGAGTATAGAGTAGATTAACTCATCTTTCTGGTTGAGTGAAGCGTATGAGGCTATGTTTTGTTAAAATTTTACTGTCTTTATAACGTTTGGGAACTGCTTTTGTGCAGCAGACAATTTTGTTTTGCTTAAATTTTTTTCCTCAACGTTGCAACGCAGCATGTTTAGTTCTATTTAGTCTGGGCAGAACTTGTCATAGAGAGTTGATTGCTCAGCAGTACATTAGTCTAGTTTTAAATTTTTGTCATGCTGCAACTTCAGGGAACTTTTTAGTATTTGGTTGTCATGTTCCATCTAGTGGTAAATTGTATGGTGGAGGATTTGAACAACAGCAAGATGTAGAAATTATTTCTGGTAGTAGATCATTATATACGTCTGATCGTTAGGGTCTTATCAGATTTTTGAGGATGTTTATCGGAAATTGCATGTGGCATATGAATGTTCAAGCAAGCAATACAATTTAAGGAGAAGAAGCATTTCGTTTAATGTTGTTGATAAGGTGTGGAGAGCTAATAAGGTACTCTCTAGTGCTGGAGATAAGTTTGCTGCTAAGTTAGCACCAAAATTTGTTTTATGTCCGTTTTTTTTTAATATATAAACTACAAAATTCGAATGGATCCAAAGCAGGCAAGTGGTACATTAAAGATTTGAAACCATATGTCAAAGTAGATTCTGAAGATAGTTCTGAGGACGAAGTTGAAGAATAGGGTTTGGACGTTTTGTACCCTACACTCATTATAACTCTGTATAACCTCTCTTTTTGGCTAGTTTAGTCATTTTTTAATTTTGTTTTAAGTTGTTAATTTTGTTGAAATTTAGAGTTTAGGATGTTATGGTTTAGTCAGATATCATAATAAACATCTTAGTTATTGAACTTGCTTTTTTTTGGAACTACAATTTAAAGTATCACTGTTCATCATCGTTATTTTTTTTAATTTGGTTCAGTAATATTTACTCTAATGTTCGCATACTTTGAGTATTTGTCCTTTAAGTTTTTTAAAGTAATATTAAAGTGATGTGTGTTGTCTACTTTCAGGTGCTAGTATTATATGTACTCGAAATTATTTACTCTTCTTTGATGTTTAATCTTAGATCGGATGCTGCGCGTTGTTTAGCAGGAAGCCTTGTGTAGTTTGCAATCATAGGGATTCGATTTTCGTGTGGTCCTCCAATCAACGCCGGTTCGCATGGAAGCGAAGGATATTAGTAATTAAGTAACGCACAATAACCTTTGAGATAGGTATGCTGTTAAGTTCAGTGGCGATGTGTAGAGTGATACCCTTGGTGATGCACAAACAAGATGGTACAGTGTACAATTTAATAATGAAATTTATGGTGTAACTCATTAAACAAAAAACCAGTTTCAAGAATATGCATGAGGATACTTCAAATAAAATTGCAAACGTTAGACGAACGTGTAGGATGTTTAAATGTTGAAATTTACCTGGAAGTATTTTATTTTAAGAAAGTTGAAAATTAATTTGTAGCGACGTTACAGTTATTTCTGCGCTTGTCAGCATCTGGTGTGTAGATGGTGAACAACTTGAACTGCCTGAGGACATATTCAGTTGGTTGTCATGCACTATTTTTCTTAAGAATTGACTAGTTGTTTATTTGCAAAGGAGGTAAGTCACTTACCTTTCAATATTATGGTTCATCTTTGGTATAGTGATTATATGTAGTAATCAGAAACATAACACTTTTGCATACTAGAAAATTTTATATTTTCAATGCGAAGCATCATTATTTCAAATAATTGTCAGATTTAATTAGGAACATAGAGCAAGCTCATTCTTTATATTTGGATATAACCTATGAAATTGTTTACAAATTTTTTATACAGAATTATTTTCAGCTAGCAACTTTATGATGTTTAGAAAGTTTTCTAGTTTATTAAAAAGTTAAGTTGAAATTAGCAATAAATTCTTCTATATTGTCAATATTAAAAATTTGTTTAAATATTTTCAGACGACACTAAATAATTTGTTCTGCTCTTAAGCTAATTCAGAACTGAAATAGTAATTTATGTCAAGTTTTAATGTAAATCACCAAAGGATATTTAGAAAGAAATGAAAACTAATGATTCTCCAATTGTATATTTTGATGTGATAAATTAGGTTTATTTGATGAGTACATTATAAGATTTTTGAAACTAAAGAAAGAGCATAATTTATAATTTTGTTGGAAATATGTATCTGGAAGCTTTTCCTCACTTATGTAAATATGTTTGAATAAAAGAAAAAAAATTAAGTAAAAAATTCATTTGTCTATTATTTTGTTTATTTACTTGGTATTGATTTTTGAAGGAAGTAAATTGATATAAGAATAATTTCGCTAGTAAAAATTCTTTCGATTACTCTTGGACCAGTAGAAAAGTTAATAAGGTTTGAGATCAAATTATTTGTGCCTCGAGATAGTAAAGTGAAGGTTTCTGTTTACAAAACTACAAATCCAGAGTCCAACAAAAGAGCAGATTATGCAGATAGATTGTTACGTTCCAGTTTTTCTTTCAAACTTTACTTGACTAAGAAAAGCCATTAATTATTATCTCGTCTATATTCCAAATAAAATCATTGCCTTAGTTCATATCCTGTTCTGGCAAGCCTAGTGTTTGAACATTAATCTTCACTCTCCTAATTGTAGTTAGGTGCATTTAAATCATTTATTTTAAGTAGTTCCTATTCATACTGGATTATACCATCAATTTGATACGATTTTTGCAAGTACTTTTGTTGTACAGATAAGCTATCAACACTCGTTGCTTGGATTTTATTTATGAATTATTCATTCTGTTTTCTAATACCAACGGTTTTCGTTGGAGTACTGATTCTGTCTTTTGTACAATTACCCTATTCCGTTTGTTATTATTTTCATGTTAGTTATAGCTCACGACCCAACTCATGCCCTCTGCCAGGAATAGACACCACGTTAGACCGCAAGCGTGACACTTTTGTATTGGCCACGTTTTGGTTTTCAATACCCATCTTCAGTGTCATATGTCGATGATTTCTTCGAAATAGGCAAAGTGATCGTTACAGCCTCACTGTGATTACTGTGGTGTCCTCGTTTACTATTTTAATAAAAATCTGCATTATTCTCTACAAACGCTACAACATAGAGGTATGTGTGTGATACTTAAATGCAAGCAATATACAAACACATCATTAATGTTAAACACACTGCAGTGGCAATTTGTAAAAGATAGACTTTATAACAAGTCGAAGATGTTTATACATCAACTATTACATAATCAGCTATTAACTTATTTGGACAGTTTTACTATATTTAAGAATGATAGCCAGGATCATCTTACTACCGGCCTTGTTAACTACAATTTCTGTATTCTCGAAATAATTTGAAGTACAAAGAAACCGCATTTTTTAAAGGCTTGGAGAAGTATATCAACTACCAACATCTCTAAAAAATGCTAATACACTTACTAACTTAAAAAAAGTATTTATCTATCTCTCGGAATAGATCAATATATTTGTAATTTTAAAGTGTAATTATGTAAGGGTTTCATGTTACAGCTTTGTTATCCTTGCGTATTTATAGTAAACAAGCAACGATAAGTAATACTAATATTGTTTGTGTTACGACTTTTTTCGTATTTGGAATAAATCAAAATGTCGTTCTAATTTAATTTAAACTTTTGCATCCATAGACAAGTTGTATTAATGTTAATAATTAATATTTAGGTATAATTTAACTCAGTATTTAAAGCCTGTAATATAACTTGCATTATGATATATACATTATTATAATATACATATTTATATTTTGTCCTTTTCCGAGTAAATATAAAATGAAATCTGCAAATTTTGCAACGTTAAGATTCTGTTCTACATTAGCTCTCATTCTAAAAATAGCAAGATGTTTTCCACAGGTGGATACATTAATCCTTTATTGATAATTTTTTTTTATTCTATGCTATAGCTAGCCCAGAATTGAAAACTCAAAAATTACAGACCTCCCTTCCCTTATTTGTCTAAAATTTTGCACATAATATCAAATTTGTCTGTTACAGTCTCATCTCAATAATCTACATCTACAAAACCATATGGGATGTAAAAATTAGTTTCAAATTGAAAAAAGTGCGATATAGAAAAGTCTACTCGTTTGATGCAATACTGGAATGAGGCAAACAAATTAATGGAAGAAAATACGCAGCACAGTTATTTTGTTAAACATGATATGCATCAATCTCAATTAGGAAAATTTAAATATAAATATCGATGTAAAATAATAGGAAACCTTTGATCAGTATAAGAGCCACTACGACAGTTGGTATCATAATGAATACGTGCGTGATATTGTGCAATAAGGGGTTACACCACAAATTATTATCACATACAAAGAGAAAAGATAAAAGTACTCACGTAAAATGTACAACTCGTCACAGCATTCCAGCTATCTTCCGTCATGCTCTCCGCGTTGGTGGAGCGTTGTGGACGTGGGTCGTCCTTTGCCCCCTCGTCTAAATCAAATTCAATTTGTCTTCTCTCTTCTTGTTGTAGAGATATGAAAGATACAGGTAAGAGGAACGATATCAGGTAGAGATAAAAGACACCAACATATCTGAAAAAAGAAGACAAAAGAGGCACTGGTGAACTTCACCGTTCGACATTTAGTTGACTAGTCCCTGACGTGACGGAAATCACCACTTACTTGCTCACTCCGCGTCTGCGCAATCCCGGGCGCCAACGCTACTATCTAAAGTGACGGAAATGCACGTACAACTCTTATAAATTATTGGTGCGAATTCCCTTACAAATTTAAACTAATATTAGAAATGTTTACATACCGATTTTCGGCATGTAACAACTCTCACAATCTTTTAAACAAACTGTTAAATTACGGTTAGAAGCAGAGATTATTATTAAAAAACACAAATCAATGAACACACATATCAGAATAGTCTGCAATAGTTTATCAACCAAAAAAAAAAAATTAATGGCTAAGGAATGGTTTGATATGGTTATACGTGTGGTGGCATGCCGTAACCAATCTCAAGGTTAACACATCATTTTAGCGTTAATAATCTGCATTTTTTTGTAAGTGGGAATTAAAAGTATGGTCTTAAGCTATTTTAATAAAGTAAAGAAAAATTTTAGCTCCAGTGTGACTAAGTGCACCTTGCCCAAGATTCATGAAGGTGAATGCAAACTAATAATGTTCCATACTAATATTATTAATCAGCTGACAAATGACGTTGTGTTTCATACATCTTGTTATGATTATTGTGCATTTTGAATAGAAATAATATAGTATTGTGAAGTACAAGTTTTAGAGGCTAAGTTAAATTCTCGGTTCAAGAAGTGCAAATAATTTAAAGAAGCAAACTTTTCTGTGTAAAATTCTGAATTAAAAGATTTGTTGTTTGGGGCTTATTCTCCTGCAATGACAAAAAAGCACGGATTGAAGTTGTGAACTATGCAGTGGCAATCGGTGTGATTACAAGTGATAAGGAATTTACATATATTCAGGATGCAACTTGGCTGAACCTGAGGACTAGAACAGTGGTAGTAGTACTAATAAGTACACCAAAAGAGCTACTTTAGTGATTTGTTAAAGTAGAAAACTGCTACTGATGTGGGTAAATGTAGCAGTAGCCGTACATATAATAACGGATTGCCTTTCTTACAGGCAAAATTGATAATGCTGCTAAAACTGGAATTAGATGACACAGACCTGTTGATTCTTGAAATCATTGGAAAAGAATCGCCTATTTTTCGTGATTGTGGAGTACAGGATTCACTTTGAGTGTATACGCCAGCTGTTAAAGATTGTAAACATTGTAATACTAGAGAGATGCGTGGGGTTGACGTGCAACCGCATTTCATATTTTTCATGTAGTTCGATTTTAACTTCACTCTACATTCATTATTATTCCGCGCTTGGCTCAAGAGTGAGCATGCTGGTATTCGTATCGAGAATGCCTTAGTTTGGCAATAATGTAGTAATTAATCAAATTCTTTTCAAGTTACACCATTTATTTTAATGCAAAATATATGTTATTTATTCAAATACTTTCATTTACTTCAAAACTTAATACTTCAACAAATGGAAATATACACCATTGTTGTCACTCTGTTCCTAGAGCAAGTTTCTATTAAAATATACGTACAGGAATATAGAGACATATCGAAGAGATTTACATTGCCGAATTGATTTCAACATTCATTATTCACAATACAAAAACAACAGCTATTGTTCAAAATTCTATTAAACCTGTTACGCTCCCTTTCGGCAGCGTACTTAAAATACATCGCTTTGCATAGCTGGTTGCATAAAGTTCGATTTACATTAATAAATAAATTGAATTATTGTCTTATAACTTTCGTCTTTATGCTATCTATTGAAGTGGAGATAAGAGGCGCTCAGATGTTATGCTAACAACTATTTTATATCTACAGATGGGCAGTTGTAGTTTGTCTTTTGGTCTATTTATTAATTACATTGAAAATACGGTGGCTTGTTTTGCTTTGTGAATAGTGAGTTTAATGCGGTATTTATGGCTTACGCGGGCCTACTAATTTTTAGTATTTGTTCTTTGTTCCTTAAATTGTTGAGTTTTCTTTTGAAATAACGTGCGTTACGGAACATCTGACGGACTTACTTAGTGATACACGTGCTTCACTCATTGTGGCTTCGCCATCGTATTACAACGTATTGTACTTAAAATGCAAGAACGGTAACTGCGATTACAAGCAAGTAAATACGATGCACAGCTCGTCTTCTTTTTCTTAGTGCAAGATACTTATTTAGTTGTCAACGTATTAATTAGCAAATTAATTCTGTAACATGCTTTCCCATTTTGGGTTTTTTTGAAATGAGGTTACAGACATATCTTCGTTCACTATCTCTCTTAACAATAATGTTGGCCAGTTAAGGTAAAAACGTGTTTGGCAACTAACATGTTACAGTGATTCCAGCTTACAAATGACGTGATTCTAAACTTTTATTACAATTTTTGCGATTTGTGTTACAAAATATTTCGAAATTATTTTCTCAGGAAATAGAATTAACAAGAAATTTATCAATGCCACATGGTTCCATTAGTATGATAATGTCTATTGCTAACACCAGTGAAGTGCGTCGGAGTGGTTAGTGTAAGTGTACTAAATTCTATCAACCCCATCACAATCAAGGGTGAAGTACTTCGTTACTGCAGGACTTTCTGTAAGTGAACTATTTACTACTTGTTTTCTATCTTTAAATATCTATCCGGTTGCAATATTCTTTGTCGTGTTGATAGCTTTTACAATAGAAGTACAGACTATTAAATACTAACTATTGTTATTACTTTAAATATCTATCCGTTGTTTTGCAATATTCTTTGTCGTGTTGATACCTTTTACAATAGAAGTGCAGACTATTGAAAAAAAAAGAGAAAACAAAAAAAAACTAATACTACTAGATTACTCATGTCAATTATGTCTTATCTATTTATCTTTTGTTAAAATTTTTGTCTTGATTTATGTTAATTGGTGTGTGAGGAAACGTTTCTGCTGCTCCCCAATATTACCTCATTTTGTATTAAAAGTTTTTGTACTGCTTTTACTGTTGCTACATTATATAGATTATCCAACCGTTTTTTTTTACATTCTCTTACATTCTTTTTTTTAGGTTTACTTAACTATTTTTTTTTTCCTTTCAGGTTTGCTTAACTATTTTTATTGCAGGTATTGTCCCTAATTTCTTACAGCCGCGTACATTCTATGTTAGTCTACTTTCTACAACCCCCCCTTAATCTCCGATTGAGCCCGGTCATTCCGTGATCTCTTGTTGTTACGCACGGCTACAAGAACAACGTAGCATAAATTTGGCGCCCAACGTGCTGCCCAAGAATAACGTAGCATAAAATTGGCGCCCAACGTGGCTGCTCAAGAATTGCGTAACAAACCCGATGAAAGTTTAGTGAATGCTTGTAATGATAATATAAATGATGACATATAAAAGAAATAAATAACCAAACAAGAGAATAAAGTCACTAACTCTCTAGATATGTTTTGATTTAGTCCAAATAATAAAAAACCGATGAATGTTAGCTATAGTAGTTGAAATTATAAATAGTAGTCGCAAAGATTTATTAATTTTATATGTATATAGGCTTCATAAAAAATAATGTACATGTACGCTGTGTTGAAGATACTCACATACTTGAATCTCTGAAGAAAAAACTTGATCTACAAGTACGTAAGCTAGAACTTGAAGTATGGGAAAAGGAGCAAACCTTAAATGTGCAGCATTCACCCCTTACAAGTCATATTGCTCAACAAGAAGTCCGAGAACAATTGGGTATGGGTGATGTATCTATTTATAGCGACAACTGTTTAGTAACTAACGAAGGAGACATTGTAATGATAGATCACGGTAGTCACATAAGCAAACACTGTTCTATTTGTAAGTAAGGTAATAGTTTGTAAGTAATATTTTAAAGCTTCAACATAGTATGGTAATAATTTAGGTTTAGGGACTTTTCAGAACTCTTTGTGGGGAAATCCCCAGCAGACAACAGTCCTAATGTTAACGCTTGTGAAAACCACATCAAGTTGTGGTTTACACGGTTATTTAGTTCATTGACTTATTTTTGTGTTTGCCGAGTATACTGACAAGATGATTCTCACATTGGAACGGTTTGGTTCCCATCAATGCACATGAAAGTGTGTCAACCTCGGTTGGAGGGGGTAAACATTTTACGTGGGAAATGTAGCATATCTCGGGACACTTTCTTACCGTCTTCCATGGAGTGCTAATGTGTGCGCTTCAAGTATCGAAGAGTGGTTCCCACTCTCCTACCTCTCTTTTATATGGTACTGAAGAAGCACTAGGAAAGCAGCACCAGCCAGGAGCACAGCAACAAACAGCAGAAGCAGCCACAGAATCCGCCCGGAGATTCGAGACTTCCACAAATGTATAGAACTATTGGAGTAAGTGTTTATCGAATTTTTATTTACCCGGGGTTTTATATCGGAATGCGAGGTTAAGGTTAAGTACACGTTATACATTACAAAAATTTTCAGTGTATTCTTAACGTTAGGCTAAAGTGCATACTTTCATTTTTAGCGATTAAAAAAAAAATGCATTTTTTCTTGAGCCCGGGCTGCAGGCAATTCATGTTCCTCTATAAACACATTATCTGGAAAGTTTTATAACTTATTTCATGGCATTGGGCAATGCAAAGTTTTTATATCACCCCTCGAAAGATTACACAAAACTACACAGGTATTGATGATTTCACAAGCAAATGTGGAATTCAGGTGAATACAGCCACTCGCAATTGAAAATTTTTCTTTTAATTGCCCAATGCTACACTTTCAATAACTCTCCGAGTTTTCTTATGGCATCATGCAAATTTCTGTCGAGATGGATCATTAATATTTTGAATAACTGGCAGAATGAGCCAAGATTTTAAAGGATAAATAGAGTCTCCCAGTAAATCTCCGCTTCCAAAAGGCCTCCAACCAGGTTCCGTCCTGTTATATAATTCGCTTAGACTTATAACTAGTGCATCACTAACGGTTGTGCTGTGCAAGTAGTTGTAGTCTCTAATATTCCTTTTGACGTTAGTTTTGACCATTTTCGTTTAATATGACGTCGCACCACTGGGTTTTAAGCTAATATAAGATATTTGTAGGACAGTAGTAGTAACCTGTTTTTTAATCGAGTCCCAAAAACTCTACGAGGATCGTTGGATACTTGAAGGGACGACAAAGCGTTTCGTTCGGTGTGCAGTGTAATGAGTGAAGTGTGACTAAAAAGTAAGCAAGTGCGTTATGAATAATGCAAGTGCAAACAGAAGTATGTTTAACAATGCGCCTACCAGTGAAGCTTGCTGAAATCTTCCCCAAACAGTTTGGCTACGATATAAGGCAGGATTGGTCCTAATTAATATTTTCATTGTTGTAAGTGCATATTGACGTCGTTCGAAATATTAAGGTTACTTAACTGAGCTCATAGATACCTGGGGTTCGTGTGAAGTAGACATTCAGCGGCGCTGGGTCGTATACATAGTTGAGCTTTTAACATTCCAGAGAGTTCAGCGTTTGCAAGGAAAGAAATGAACTGGTTGTAGGCCTAGTATATGTTAGTACTGGTTACTTATGTTATGTTTAGGTATTTGGACTTAGTTTATTTAAGGACAATGATAATTAATATCTACCATTTCGCAATGAACTATAATTGATTTTCTTAAGTAGTGTAGGGTCGATTTAGTAATTTAGTTATACGAGTGTGTTTCATTATTTCTCTTATACTTTTTCTTGAGTTTATGTAAAGGTTAGTGTATATGTAGATTTAGCTTTAGATTGCCAATGAACTTAGCACACACACACAGAAGTTCAGAAAATGGTTTTAAAGTTTTTATTTATACAACTCAATAAAAATCAGTTTATACCTTTCATTTATGACAACTCTAAATCAATTGTTTTTACAACCCCCTTCAGTTACTTGATATGTGAAATTGCAAATCAATAACTCAACACTTTTACTAAAAATTATTGCATTAAAGGATTATACAGAAGCATAACTTTTATTATTAACTCTATTTCAATTACATAAACAACCCTGTTTGAGGGGAAAGTCTCACGCTGCCAGGCAAATTTGCACATACATAATAAAATTGTAAATTTGGTCTGCATACAAAAATTACATTTAAGGAATGTTTTCCATGACGATCAACAAATGCTGGTTCAAATGCAATAGGAGCTTCAACCCTTATTAATGTTCCATTCATTACCCCACATAAAAAAGGCATATCTCCAAACACACTGTTACACCTACTTTACGATGGTCAGTTAAAACTACCCCTTTTTGGTATTTTATTATTCATTTACGTAGATTCTGCTCAAATCCTCCAACACTCGGTACATTAGACCTTCCTACGATAAGCACGCTTTCTAATAATTTTAACTTGAATCTATTTACTTTACAACGAAAAGTTTACTCTATAATTTACATAGTCGGTACCTTGTTTTCGGTGTCCGCTGGCTTGCTACACATTACTATAGCGTACAATTAAATTCTTATACTGTTAAACCCAAGATTTGTTGAAATAATGGATCAAACTATTATTTGATAAGTGTGTTTCGAGTTTCTAATCTCATTTGATAACGCGAGGATTAAAGTTCGAATTCTTGTTATTTGAACGAATTTTTAATTTGATTCTATCTGAACATGACACTAATTACTCGTCGTTACATTTATTTTTCGTTATCTACGAAATGTGCGTGCACACATGGTGTGGTAAGTACTTGTCATTTTAAAAGAAATGTACTTTTCTTCGTGAAGGGTCTAATCTGTAACTGCACTTATTATAGCATCCACTTGGGGACATGATCATCCGTTGCATTGACCCCGGACTGATGTGTCAGTTCTAAAGGTGGAGTACATCTGTACCAACTGAAAGTTAAAGATGGAATAGCGAATAACGCTAAAACCACAAAAACATATTTTTCCTATCATATAAAGTGGGGTGGATCATCATCCCCAGCTGATAACTTCACTACGACCGTCGACGACTTCACCAGCAATAGATTGGAGTTAGATTGGGTTTTTTTGGTCTTGTCCTTTTTCAAGTTTTGGGGTATTGGAAAGAGATTTCATTTCTCTCCCGATCGTCGGGATAAAAAAATATAAATGTAACAACACTAAATTTAACCACCACATCTGCACATTCATTTAGCCAAGTCACCACACCTTTAAGAAGTATATTATTTATAACTGTGACAATTTTGGGTACAATTCGACAAACTCTTTTGAAACTCCATGCATATCACCTACACAATGGTACTGAGCACTACAACCTAGCTAGTGGAGAGCAATTTGAAACTGTTGCTTTGGAGGTGGTGAATGATTTCTTGCAGTTTAATGTTCCAAAGTATTCTTGACATTATTAAGCACAAAGGTAAAAGTTTCATAGTTTAGTCAAAATTTTTCCTTGTACTCGTATGTATCTTCCACATAATTGGACGTCGAACAATAACCTGCTCTTCATCACTGCTGGTACCACTTTCTCCCATTTTACTTGTTTTATTCCCTGTTTTATATGGTATTTTTTATATAATATGCTCTAAATCTTTAACTTTGTTTCATCTACTAAACTTGTATCAGACTAAACATTCTTATGACGTAAATGCTAATATTATAAGTAGGTTTAATTAGTTACAGTGTTTTATGATACAGTTTACCTTCCTACTAATCATATTAACTAATTATTATGTATTACACTACTAATTAATATTATTATGCAAATTTTTTATGAAATAATAGTAATAATAATAAAATGTTCTGATTCAATATGGGATACAGTAGCAACCAATGACGAGTGCATATCAATTACAAATAACACCATAATTGGCACAGAAGATTTCCCCAAAGGATATGATAATGATGATCTAAACTTAATGTTAGTAAAAAAAAAGCTTCTTGTGTTATGTGAAAATAAGGCCAGCGATTTCGAAACATGGTTTAAAATTTCTTTGGCAACCGATTTGAAATTACTAGGAACTTGTGAAAAAGAAGAACCAGCTTTCATTGGCAGTCATTTAGAAAAGATTTAATTTTCCCAGAACCAATTAAAAAAGGTTGCAATTCAAAATTAAAAGAAAAACTGCCAAGTACAATTTCATCAAAAGCTTGGAGATAATATTGTATACAAAAGGAAACTACAAAAAAAGCAAATGTGAAAGCTGTGCTAAAGAGAAAAGAAGAAAGAGCACAACAGAAACAAGTTAAAGCACTAAAACGGAAGTTAAGAAACGAGACCATTGACAAAGAACATGTCTTGTAAAATAATTTCATCAAAAAATTTAAATTGTACCACTTGTACAATAGAGCTTATTGGCGACACTGAAGATGATGAAAAGAACATAGGCTGCGACTACTGTAACAGATGGCATCACATGAAATGTATGGAATTTATTGGTATGCTATATGATGAGGCTGCCGAGAAAGACTACAAATATGACTGTTGCACATAATATACCTATTATTCTAAATGATGTTTTTAAAAATATTTTTTGTTTATTTTGTTTTTATTACCTATTTCTATAAGAATAAAGTTATACATCTAAATATAAGTATATATTTAAGTGGTAGGAAGTAGTTTTCTTTAGTTGGCCAACAAATGGCACATGTATACCTGTATACAAGGCCGGTGGTCAGGATCTGGAATGCCAATGGTCGACAATAGATCATCACTGACTTACAACAGGTAAAATCCTTACTTCTGTTTTCTTCATCAAATTCGACATGTTTATGATTAAAATCGTTGAAATTAATTTGTTGAAAAGCTTGAGGTATCTTTCTAATAAAGAATTTGTTAGAACATTATTGCATTCATATAAAAACATTAGTTGTAAAGATTACAACCTGTATAACCTTACGTTAACTGGCCGACAACCGGCGCATTTACCCTAGTTTTAGTGGATTTTTTGAATATTGTATTTAACACTCTTTTCAGCAATTAGCTTATTGGTAAAAAATATTTACAAAATTGATGAGTTGTATGCTTTTTATTTCAGCTGACAATGTTATATTTCAAATAAACTTAGAAGGCATGTTACCAATGTTTTTCTTCCAGAATGTTTTTGAGCTTAGAGATACTTTTCTTGGTTTTTATAGAAGTGTATTCCACATGTTCAGTATTTGGGTTAGTGTCGGTACTAATATTTTCTCCAATATTGTCATATATAACTAATGTTGATTGTGCGAAAGGATAAATTGGAAAAACTATTAATTCGACAAAGGTTCAGGTGCTGGGGGAACTTGACAGCCAAAGGCTGCTTACCCCCCTTCATATACCACTGAATATCGGGAAATATGGTGTAAAACTGTAAAACAATAGGTGACCGAACTGCATCAAACAAGAAAGAACAGCAGCTATGTTCAAAGACAACGCACATAGATACAAGAAGAAAACAGTTCAAAGCATAGTGTGGAGCACAGCACGGTACATCTATGAAATAGGGGCAGTAGGAAAAGCAGACAGAAAGAGATAGAAGCATTCTGGAATGTTGTGCTTCAGACGTATGAAGATGGTAGCATGGACAGACATAGTTAATAACAAATAGGTTGTAGAAATAATAGAGGAATAAAGATATCTGTGGAAAATGAAAAATAGGACAGGATATGTTCTACGGCATTTCTGGGGAATAGTACAGGATATACTACAAGCAGAGATAAGCAAAGAGAGGTAGAGGTAGGCCGAGATCAGACTTTAGCACACAGATAGTAATAGATGCAGAGAAGTGTGAGAAGCCTGTTGGCTTAATAAGTTTAAGTAGTGCTGGATTAGAGACGGCAAGATTATGGTACGTCTCGATGAAACATCACGCGTTACCGTAATCTATGATGAGGACTCACTAAAAAAATTGGTTCGTCAATAAATTGTAATCTTGTGTATATACATTAAACTTATACTAATGGCAAAAGTGATAATAAATGTTTAACTATTTAC
Organism: Platerodrilus igneus; assembly: GCA_036346225.1. Lineage (NCBI taxonomy): Eukaryota > Metazoa > Arthropoda > Insecta > Coleoptera > Lycidae > Platerodrilus > Platerodrilus igneus. The sequence goes on along the minus strand of JARFIW010000951.1, from coordinate 1,666,834 downwards.
TATCAAAATGTATTAGAACCAAATGCGAGGACATATTTATCACCACTTCTTGTGATTATGATATCGTTTATCTCACCAAAGCCTGGTTATGGGACCCGATTTGTGTTTTTACGTTCCTGTATACCCTGTTCGAAACACTCCTCTATTTGCTTTAGAACACTGTAACACCAATCACGGTTTAAATGCTCCATTCTTAAGAACTATGCGTAATTACAATAATTACGTACACAGCATCAACCTGGATATATTTAGCTTTAGTCTTCGAAAATTTAAACGTTACTTAATGCAAATATTTCAACATTGAATTTGATGAGTTTAAAATTTGTAGAAACATCTTATTTGTATTATGTTAAATATTGATTATTCTAGTCTTATTCTAGTTTTTAGTTTTATAGTCATTTATTTTTTTACCACATCAAAGATATTAACAATTAAATTTGAATTTGTAAAATTCCGTTATCACTGCAGTATTGTAAAGTTGTGGCACCTTCATTGGAAGATTTATACCTTCTGTTTGGTGTCCTTTATTGTAAATAAGTAAATAAATGTTATTGTCAAATATTCTTGTAGCATTTGTTCTGTGATTGGAATAACCTTGGTTTTGGGTCATCATCATCATCTTCTAATTCATCTTCACTGTTGGTAGAAATAGCTTTAACAAAATCAAACAAATCCTCTAGATCAAATTGCGCTACATCCAATTTGTATAAATAACAGACACCTAGAACAATAAATTCAAAAATTATTAATTATTTCAAATATTGTAATTGCAATATGTTGTATAATTATATTTTGCATAAATCGGGTTTAGCAGTAATAGAATTAGAGCAGGAACGTAGAGAAGTTAACATTAGGAAAGGGGCGAGACAGGGATGTGTCCTATCCCCATTGATTTTTAACTTGTACATAGAAGAGGCAATGAATATTGTCAAATGCAGGAAGACATTTGGAATTACTATGCAGGGACAAAAAATTGATATGCTTAGATTTGCAGATGATATAGCGGTATTAGCGTCTAGCAAGGAAGAGTTAGAAGCTGCTCTTAATGAAATGGAAACGGTTCTAACAGAGATACGGTATGAAAATTAACAAAACTAAAACTAAAGTTCTAGTTTGCAAAGGTGGGGAAAATAAATCAAAAACAAGAATACAAGTATTTAACACGAACTTACAAGAGGTTAAGGATTTCTGCTACCTAGGAAGCCAAATAACGCAAGATGGGAAAAGCACAAAAGATATAAAACAAAGATTAGCACAAGGCCGTGCTACATTTAACAAGAAAAAGCAACTACTGTGCTCAAAGACCACAAACATAGAAACAAGGAAAAGATTGCTTAAAACATATGTGTGGAGCACAGCACTGTACGGCTGTGAAGCCTGGACAGTAGGAGAAGCGGACAAGAAAAAGGTAAGAAGCCTTTGAAATGTGGTGCTACAGGCGTATGATGAAGATATCATGGACAGACAAAGTTAAGAACGAAGAGCTACTAAAAATGGTAGGGGAAGAAAGAAATATGTGGAAAACGGTAAAAAATAGGAGAGATAGGATGATAGGCCACATACTACGGCATGAGGGAATAGTGCGGAATATATTAGAAGCAGAGATAGGAAAAAAGAGAAGAAGAGGCAGACTTAGATACTACTGCACACAGATAGTAAAAGATGTAGGCTGTAGTGGTTTCAGGGAGATGTGTAGGCTAGCCCAGAATAGAAATCAATGGAGGTACGCATCCAACCAATCCCAGGATGGATAAACTAATGACGAAAAGATAACTGTGCTTAAACATGATGATTATTATAAGTAACTACAAGAATTGGTTGGGAAATATTCTCGAATAATGTTAAGTGTGTGAAAGGATTTACTGGAAAACCATTTTCAGCAAATGTCTAAGTGTTGGGGGATCTTGGTAGCCACAGGTTGCTTAACCTCCTTCACTGAATCTCGGTAAAATAGCGTATAAAATTAGAAAACAATAGAAAGGGAACGAGCTGAATACACATGCTGTGTGAGAATTTCAGGGAACTATGTAGGCTAGCTCAGAATATAAATAAGTGCAGGTATGTGTCCAACCAGTTTTGAGACGGAAAACCTAATGGCGAAAAAATAAGCGCAGATAAATCTGATGATTAGTATAAACAACTAGTTGTTGGTTGTGAAATACCTGCAACTAATGTTGACTGTGCGAAAAGATAAATTGGAAAATATATTAAATCGCCAAATGGTTAAGTGTTGGGGGAACTTGGCAGCCACAGGCTGCTTACCTCCCTTCACAACCATTGAAGGTCCGAGAAATAGTGCATATAACTGTAAAACAATAGAAAGTGATCTAACTGCATCTAACAAGAAAGAACAGCGCCTATGAGGAAAGACAACAAACATAGAATAAGAAGAAAATTGTTGAAAGCATATGTGTGGAGCACAGCACAGTATGCCTATGAAATACGGGAAGTCTGAAACGCAGACAGAAAAACGGTAGCAGCCTTTTGAAATGCCGTGCTTCAGATGTATGAGGACTATAGCATGGACAGACAAAGATAATAACAAATAAGTTACAGAAATAGTAGGGGAACAAGAATATCTGGGGAAAAAGAGAAATAGTAGGGCGGAATACGTTCTAAGGCATTTTTAAGGAATAGTATGTGATATATTACAAGCCGATATAGGGAAAAAGAGGTAGATGTAGACCTAGATCAGACAGTTATAGATGCAAACTGTGCATATTTCAGGGAAATCTGTAGGTTAGTTCAGAATAAGGAACCATGATGGTACGCGTCTAACCAGTTCTAGGACTGAAGACCTAATGATGATGATGAAATCGAGTTTCCAAATGCACTGTGCTTTAAATACGAATCACTTGAATTTTGTTATTTTAACAAAAAAAATAACTTTACACCAGCTTAAGTAAAAACTAGAATCTATTATCTAAAACGCTATAACATGGTCTATATTTATTTTTTACGTACCTTGATAAGTTTCTATAAACTCGCATTGCTTCACTAGACAAACCCATGTAATGAGCAGCAATAAGCAAAAGTGTGGTTATGTCAGAGCTATGTTAAAATTATGTGCTTTCAATTTAACTAAAAGAGTTATTTTCGGTAATTATAAATAACTCGATTAGTTTGAATTATTGATCTACTGAAAATGAATACCCCTCTTGCCCCTACAGTATAAGATACTTTAAAGTGCTTTCGATTCAAAATCATTTTAACACGGTTCATCTTAATTTGAGTAACTCTGACGTAACACCAAGATATTATCTAGAGGGTCATAAAAATGAAATCTACTGGCTGTACAATTAGTATGTTTTTTATGGTCTTTTACATTCTTGTATGTTCAGACTAGTTTTTTCTACTGATTTGTACATTGACCTGCATCATACGTAAAATTGCAACTAATAATTTCATTGCTTACACATTCAAAAAAAGATTTGCGTTTCTTTGGATGATTCAAGTCTGTTAAATAATTCCATAATACGAATTAACTGAAGAATAGCATCGTAAGCCCATACTACACAAAGTGATGTACTTGTTTCTCCTAAGCAGTAATTTTGAATATTGTTTGTTGAATTTAAATTAATATCTGGAAGTTCTTCCTCCATTAGTTGTTCTTCGACAACACTATCAACATCCTTCTTAATCTTCTTTGGGGATTAAACCACTCATAGTTTTTAAAATTATCTTAATGTACTCAAACCAAATATTTCAAACATCAATAAATCAAAGTCACCTTCAATTTGTGTCATAAATGTCAAACTTGAAGTTTTTATTATTTTGAAAACGATCCTAGGTTATGGATCGAAACGTTAATAAAGATAATTTTAAAAACTATGAGTGGTTTAATCCCCAAAGAAGATTAAGAAGAATACTAAACAAACCACAACAAACATACAGGGAGTATTTACTATTAACATCGTTAGATGGTGTAGGCCTTCGTTATTCGTTGCATATTACAACAGTGGTTGGGCAAACAGCATCTAAACAATTATTAACCAATTAATTTATTGAAAAACTATGGATTTAAGTTTACAACTTACCTGTTAGGGCTTTGTTGTAGTTCGTTTATTTAATTGTAAACTGAATAAATTGTCTGTTTCAAATAGTTCTGCAACAAAACTATTTGAACACTCTGCCATTCTCTGTAGCTACAAAATCTAAAATAATTATTGTTAATTACGTTAAACACAAATAGATGCTGTTGTACAATAATCTCACTTTATTGTAGATCAGTTTAGTCTCGCAAAAATTGCAGGTGCTGTAGGGGTAGTCATTCTGAGCAGATCTGAATCATTTTAACTCAATCGAAGGAGTCGATCTACCCGCCATTACTTAGAGTAGTTCTTTTACTTAAATCAAAAGCACTTTTAGTGGGACTAAGCTGATCTAAATTAAAGTGAGGTTATTATAGATCGGCGTCTATTTATGTTGGGGGTAATTAACAACACAGTGTACCTCTGTGTTAACAATAATTGTTGAATTATTTGGATTTTGAATTTACAGAAGATGGCAGTGTTCAAATAGGTTTGTTGCAGAACTATTTGACTCTGAAATCGATAGTATACACAGTGCGCAATTAAATGAAATGGACACAACAATGCCCTAACAAGAAAGTTTTAAATTGAAATCGATCGTTTTTAGTGAAATAAATAGCTAATAATTGTTTGGTGCTGTGTTTACTCAACTCAACTGTTGCAATATGCTAAAAATAATGAAGGCATACCATCTAATGATGTTAATAGTGTTGTCGAATCCATCTGATGGAGGGGAGGAATAACTTACAGTTAATAATTTAAATTCAACAAATAATATTCAAAATGATTACTTTGGCGCAACAAGTATGTTACTTCGTGTAGTATGGACTCACAATGCTATTCCACAATTAATATTATGGAATATTATTTACCATACTTGAATCATCCCAAGAAAAAGGAAGTGTTTTTGAAAGTGTAAGTAATGAAATGGTCAGTTGCAATTTTGAATATGGTACAGGTTAATGTTCACAAAAGTGAAAATATTTAATCCAAACATATAGGAATGTTAAAGACCATAAAATAAACTGGTCGTGCAGTCAGTAGATTTTATTTTTATGACGTTAGATAATATCTTAGGTCTCACGTTCAGAAAATTCTAGTGAAAATGCAATAGAATCAATGATCGATATTCAATCTACAAAAGATCAACAAATTGGAAGTAGTACTTCAGCAGGCAGTTTTTCTACATCAGACAGTGCAGCATCTATTCCAACAACTCGAGTGAAACGAAAATGCAATTTTAGTATGTTGCATAGTGAACAGCAATATGCAGATTTTATGGAAATACAACAGGTTGCAGTAGAAAAACAAAAAGTCGAACTACTCCAAAAACTTAGATAGGTTGAAAATTCCATGCTTTATTTTTATATTAATTCCATATTTTAAATAAAGTTACTCATTATTTGTAGTAATCATATAATAAAAGTAAACACATAATTTCTCCATAATTAACCCAAACATATATAGTTATATTAACATTTGCATTTTTGTTTGCAATAAACTTCACATGTGGGTGTTTGTTTCTTACTGGCGTGACATAGCATATGTTAAATAGCAAATTGTCGATTATATTTGGCAGCATGGTAACCTTGCTATCTTTGTTTAAAATGCAAATAGTATGCAAAATGCTTGCTGGCATTATACATTCAGATACCAAATTTAAGTCCAAGTTCAACAGTTTGCAAAACATACCCTTAAGAAGTCCAAAGCTGTGTTCCATTACCACTCTTGCTGTAAAATGTTTATAATTAAATTGGTGTTGTTCTTCTGTAAGCCATCCATTATCCTAAAAAGCAGTTGCTAACCAAGCTACAGATGGATACGCTGAATTGTCAAGTAAAACATTGTTCCCAAAATGTTTCATCTTCAACTGCTTTAGCATATAGGCGGGATTTTCTTAGAAGCCTGGCATCATGGATAGAATCTACTTCTCCATAGAAAACATTTGAAAATAAGCAATTGGGTAAAGCAACCCTTTGAATAAGTACGCTATGAAAACTCTTGCGGTTTACATAGAACGTGGCATTTTTAAGTGGCTCATTAATTTTTACATAGCAACCATCGCTTGCACTAATGATATTGTTAAATACACTTTAATACCCTTGGTTACGAATATTGGGGCGTAGTTGAGGTAGAGTGTTAGGCGGTATTTAACTCAGGTTCCTTAGAACCTGGGGATCGAGCAATAATGCTACCCATACGGGTTCTTAGACACACTACTAAATCGGCATTAAGCATAAGATATTCAGTACATAATCACTTTATTCTAAGACATTAGTTTAGCAGCAGAATTACATTAATAGCATGTTATTAAACTAGGTTAGTAAGCTAAATTGGACTTACATGATTTGTTGGAGGTGCGTAGTGATAAGATAGGGTGTACTGCTTACTGTAGTTCTGAAATATTGAGGTTCACGAATTCGAGCTTGAACAGAAGTGGTCTCTTACTGACTGGTCTCTACTACTAGGCACTTCGGACTACTACTCCCTGGCCTGAAGGTTGGCTTTCCGATATATAGTCGTCTGGGTGGACATTCGAAGGTAAAGATGGAATCCCAGAACTGTAACTCAGGAAGTCCTTGTGATGCGGTGGACCGCGTGAAACGCCAAACCGTAACGTTATCCAAGGTTTTCTTGGATCAACGGATACTTGATAAAGTAAATGTGTGCAAAACAGGAGATTGAGGTTTCCTCATGAGTGTGGCAGTTACAAAGTAACAACGGAAAAGAGTCATCAAAATGCACCGAATAGAATGCTGAGATTTCCGCATTAATAAATTAATTTATTACAAAGTAATGAACAAAGCAGATTAACTAAAATAAACTGTTCTTGAAATTAAAGTATACAAATGTAAAAATGCAAATTATTGTATTCATGACAATATATAGACACTTTTCATAAAACCTTTTGGATATGCTTACTATTTTGTTTTCTGATAGCCAGCATATAAATTCATTTTGTATACTCGATATAAATTTTGGTGTTTTACGTAAAACTATAACAGCCGAACTATAAGATATGCAAAATCTGTCTGAAGTTTGCCGAAAAGTCTTGCTGTTACTTAGGTACCATAATGTTGCTAGAAAGCATTTCTCAGCAGAAATGTGTTGTCTTCCAAATTTGTTTGATGGGACAAAATTGGAGTTGTTTAACGTACCTGCAAAGTACCCACATCAAAATGTTCTTAATCACCTATTGATACAAGACAGATGTACACACATATACGTTCATACGCTATTACTTTGGTCACTTGAAAATGTTTTTGGAATGTCTTCTTTGAGTATTAAACAGTTCTTTCAACATAATTGTCTATTTTATACAAGATCTCCATTAATAATTACTGAAAGACAAACCTTTTTCAAAATTTAAAACAGTCTCGTTAATACTATCAACAATATATTTAAAAGTCAAAAAAATACAATGTACTAATACAATTGTACTAAAAATAATTATAACTGAATATTTAGCTTCTGCTCAAATTTGTTTAAGCCTTATATAAAAACTTTTGTTCCTGATACGCCCTACATTTCCTATATTATTTTTCAACCATGGGTACTTAGCATTTTAAATAATTCATGTTTTACTTTCAGGGTATTGTTTTTAGTACTGTTTTTTTAAATGCACGTAGGGAAATTAATATAAAAAATATACTGCTGGTAATGTGCTTGCCTATGAAACATGTGTATCAACTATTTTGCAGGTCTGGTGTGCATAAAAGTGCTTTTCCATTGCCATAGTGCTTTCTATTCTCTTACTAGTTATTGTCTTAATTAGCGTATTGTTCGAAGTAGTTATTGCCTTGAAGAATTTTTCAAAAAGTTTTTCGGTATATTTATCTATTGTTGGAATGTTCGCTATCTGGTGTAAATCTGTGATTCTGATGTATCGTCCACTGTTTGTAGCTAATCGCAGAAATTTATTCTGAATGATTTGGATAAGGTTTGAATCTTGTTTTGAATTTAGTTAGACTATATGAAAGGAGCCGAGATATCGAAATCGTCAGATAAGTTATAAAAAGAGAGGGGCATTCTGAAGATCGGAGAGTTTTTATACGTGTTAATTTTCGCAAAATTTAAGTGAAAGGTAGAAGTATTTCTACTTAACCTAGGTGGAACATGCAGATTTAAGAAAGACAGATTAACTGGATCATCAAGATGGTTGTTTACGAGTTTGTATAGATGCATTATATCCAGTATCACTCTCCGCGAATGTAAGGACGGAACACTAAATTCTGAGACAACGTCCGAGTAAGGATAACAACGAGGAGGATAAAGCTTATGCTTTTTGTAATACAAAAATTTCAGAAATTTTCTTTGGACTTTCTCTATTCTAAAAGAGGTTCTTTTTATAGAAAGGTGACCAGATAAGGGAACCATATTCTAATATACTATGAACTAGAGCAAAATATAGAGTTCTAAGACAATCGATATCAGTGAACAATGATGTGCTACGGATCAGGAAATCTAATGTCTGTAATGATTGTTTAACTATACTATCTACATGGTACTCAAACGAAAGGTTGGGATCAAATGTTATACCCAAGTCCTTAACAGATGATACACGTGAAATTATAGTGTTTCCTAGCGATAGTCAAATAATATGGGGGGAAATACTATTGCTGTACGACATTACTACACATTTATCGGTATTAAGAGATAAAGTATTTAATGAACATCACTGAAACAATCGTGATATCTCAACTTGAAGCAATTCACAATCATGGACGGAATCTATTTTAGCAAATATCTTAAGATCATCAGCAAAGAGTAATTTTCTACTCGAAATAAAACTGATGATATCATCAATAAAAAGAAGAAACAGCAGAGGTGCAAGTACAGACCCTTGAGTTACTCCATTGAAAAGGAGATATGGTTTAGACTCAAAGCCATTTACATCAACATATTGTAACCGATTAACCAAATATGACTTACAAAATTTTAGCAAATTATCTGAAAAATTGAACTGATTTAATTTATGTAGCAGAATGTCATGACGGAGGAGGTCGAATGCTTTAGTGAAGTCAAAATATATGACGTCACATTGCGATCTAGAATTTAAACAATTCGACACAAACTGGGTAATGAAATAATAAAAACTGGATGAACACAGGATATTTTCCATATGTCAGGGAATACAGCTTTTGTGAGGCACAAATTGAAGATGTGGGCCAGACTGATGCTAATAATATAGGAAGTATCTTTCAAGACAACAGCAGATATGCTGTCGGAACCATAAGAAAATGAGTTTGGTAATTTTTTACAAGCGTGAATAACTGCATCTTCGGTAATAGTCAACACATCTGTGACACAGCCGATATTATACGAATATATTATATCTAACGGAACAGGTGGTAGAGAGATGCAACAGGAGGCGAAATACGATGCAAATGCATCACATATACTTTCTGGACTAGAAAATTCACGATCATTCATTTTAAATACCTTTGCAACAGCAGATTTCCGCTTTTCTTTATAGAAACACAAGAATTTTTTGGGATCATTTTTTAATACAGCTTGAACACTCTTCATATGGACAAAATACACTTTTAATAGTAATAGTCGATACATCTGACAGAGCCGATATTATATGCATATATTATATCTAACGGAACAGATGGTGGAGAGATGCAACAGGAGGCGAAATACAATGCAAATGCATCATATATACTTTCTGGACTAGAGAATTCACGATCATTCATTTTAAATACCTTTGCAACAGCACATTTCCGCTTTTCTTTATAGAAACTCCAGAATTTTTTAATGCAGCTTGAACATTCTTAATATGGACAAAATACGCACTTTTAATAGAACGCTTTAGACGTGCATAAAGTACCTTAAATTTGCTATTAAGGAATTGGAAGCAATTAGACCTATGAGCAAGAGAATGATAGTGTCCTTTCTTTCTGAGGCCAGAAATGATATCCCTCATGTACCACGTGGGATAGCGTGATTTCTTACGTCTAAGCTTGGGAACAGAAACGGCAAAGATATCAAGGAATTTATTGGTAAACATGTTTATAGCTTCAATCAGATCTTGGATTAGTAAAATATCCTGCCAAGAAGTGTTTCTTACAAGGCCATACATACATATGAGTAAAGTTAGCTTTTTTGAAGTTATATTTAGCAGAGCATGGTTTTCTTGTAATAGAGCTAAAACTATTAGCAGGACGATTAGTGAACAAGGAGAGGACCAATGCAGGATGATATGAGACTTCCGAAACAATCGAAATACTGCTCTTGACAATATCATTAAAAATGTTATGTGAAAGAAATCATACAAATAAAAGATCAAGCATGGTTCCTTTACAGTTAAAAATGGAAGTTACTTGTGTAAAATTATGCATAGATTGAAAGTCACGCAGTAAAGTAGCATTTTTAGAAGCTGTCACTTTAGTATTATTGGAAAAATCAGGCACATTGAAATCACCAGTCAAAATTATGTTACGCGGTATTCTAGCAATCAACACTCTAGGTATTCTAGCACAGTTGCCACTCCTACTCAATTTTTGTGTGTAATAAGTACTTTATTTTATTTTGTAGTGCATTTAAATTTGCGCTGGAGTTTGTTATTATTAGAAAAAGTGGTCGAAATTTAGTGCTCATGTGAAATATTTTTTGCACGGACAGCTTATGATCTTCTGTTGAGGCATTTTTAATATCGCCTAATTTTGGATCATTGTCCAATCCTCGGATGACACACATGTGGGTTTTTGTCCTCTTTCCGTGTACGTACGGAATTCAGTTCCTTTTCACTTCACTTTTCTTTTAGGTTTCGGTACTATGCTGTCGTAAGCGTGATTGCTTCTTGTTTGCGAATATTTGACGTAAAAACTAGTTTTCAAGGGTGCTCTCAGAGTTTCAATGAGATTCTTGTGGTTTCCGAGTTTGCCATGAATAAGTCGTGGTTTACTTTGTTTTACCATAAATTGTGCATTTTTTGAAAGATTGTTAATTAGTGTTCATTTTGTCTTTTGAATTTTCAGAATCCTCAGCACTATCATCTATGTAGTCCATTAATGCATTAATTCTGTCCTCCAAATAGTAACAAACATAGGTTCACTGCCTAATTGTTTCCTTGAGTACTTGTAATCGATATCACAGGAGTGCTTGTGTTTCTCTTGATAAATTGTTTTATCATTGTCGTTTCAATATTTGCAGCAGATGTGCTTAGAAAAATTTTTGTTGGTATTCTAGGGTATATTTCTGACTCCTCCATATTTATAGTCTCCGACGAGGTCTTATTATTGTTGTTTTCAAGTTTTTGTTTAACATATCGCTTACACTATTTCCTTTGATTTAGTTATATTATCCACATAAATTGCAATTTATGGTGCCCTTCTTTGCATTTTTTTAAGTATATACAGGTTTGTTTCGATTTCATAAAATTCTAATTGTTTGTAATTTCTAATCGAGTCCTGTCTCAGTAAACTATGATATTTATACACTACATTATTTATTTGCACTAGAAATAGTTAGTTAGGTATCTTCAGCTTATATACATAACAGAAATTTTACCCTCCAGCTTTAAATTATTTAAGTACAATACAAGATTTCTACCTGAGGAATAATACCTGTGGACCATAAATACGTCTGTTCTCATCGGCTAAGAAAATATAAAAAAGCACTCAATATTGGTAAACTTTTCCAAGAATATTATATTCTACCGGTATTATTTTATTTGTAATAGTTTCCATATTTTTTAATCACTATGGATCCTGATATCCGTATTGGTGAATGGTATTTTTAGGTTAGATAAATTAAATGGTGTGTAATTAGGCATTCCAACGACCTGTCAAAATCATCCCAATATGGCGGTTGTTGGCACACAATATAATTGTGTATAGTATGTAAATGTTGTTTGTGTTGAAGAAGTATATTTTTTCACGTTTTATAAACTTTTGCGGTTATTCTATTACATCTTTAAAATAATGCCATTAACATGTATCGTGATAAATTGTGGAAGCCATGGAGACAGTAACAGGGTAAAATTTTATTCTGTGCCAACGGTGTTAAACCACTGATTTATAATACACAAAAATGAATTATCCCAAAGACAACGATCTCTATGGTTAGCTGCAATCAAAAGACAGGACCTTACTGAAACGAAAATTAAATACCAAAGTTTGCAGCAATCATTTTATTACTGCTAAGTCTTATATTGTCGTCTCTGTTCATAAATCAATCAATTTTCCAAACATACATGTTGTATGTTACTATTATTATGTATTGAGTCGAATTGGTATACACGTGTCAATTAATTGTGTATTTAAAGAATATACAAAATATTAATTGGTTTTAGGTAAACCTGCAGCACTAGATGATGAAAATGTTCTCGATTGGGTTCCCTCTCAGAATATGGGGCATAAATCCCAAAGTGTTTGTAAACGTCAGAGTGTTGTCGAAAGGAAACAGAGGCTGGACAAGAGACAAAAGTTACAGGTCAATTTTTATGCTGTAATAATACAAAATTTTATCAAAGCAGACAACTTCAATTTTACAATATTGATTTACAGGTAAAACAGACTGAACCCACCGAAAACAATGATATTGAAGACAACGAGGAAGAAGAAACGACAGACTTTGCAGCACAGACAGATATTATGATGGAGGATCTCGGGACCCAATTGGAGCAGCTTGAGTTTACATAAAAAAATCACCACTCGAACCAAAAATTGAAAACTTTCCTTTCCATTTAATGGACGAAAGTCAAATAATGATGTGGAAATACTATACTGGTTTTACTTACGAAATTGCATTTTTAGTTATATTTTCCTTATAGAGAAATACATTTCTTCTACGAGTACTAATATTCTTAGCCCTTTTAATCAATTGCTTCTGACTTTAATTAAGTTATGTTTAGATCTTCACTTTAGAGATTTGGCATATCGTTTTAAAATTGCTCCAACAACAGCCTCCACATATTTTATGAATATAGTAGAGGTGTTACATAAAAGATTAAAACCATTAACAATATGGCCAGACTGATCAGTAAGTCAAAAGAATATACCTACTTGTTTTCAAAACAAAAATACAGTGATTGTAGATTGTTTTGAAGTTTTTATTGAAAAACCAGGTTCGCTTTTAACTCTGCAACAATGCTGGTCTAACTATAAGCACCACCGCACCATAAAGTTTTTAATTGGAATAACATCGCAGGGTACCATAAATTATATTAGTAAAGCTTGGGGTAGGCGGGTATCAGGTAAACAAATTGTTGAGGGCAGTAAGTTCTGTGATTATCTTCAACCAGATGATGTTGTTTTAGCTGACGGAATTTGTAGTAAACGAAACAATTGGTGTACTTGGAGCAAAGTTAACTATACCTGCCTTTACCAAAGGCAAACATCAATTGCATCCTGTACAAATTGAAGAGACCAGGCACATTGCATAGGTAAGAATACATGTTGAAAGGCTGATTGGAATGTTAAAAAACAAATTCAATATCTTTAAAGACACTATTCCAATAAGTATGTTGAAAAAAAGACAACAATGAAAGAGTCAAGATGCTCGATAAAACAGTTGTTTGCAGTGCATTTGTAAATAATTCTCCACCTATTACTCCTCTGTAGATTAATTAGATTTTATACACTATTAAGATAAGATATTCTTTGTCCGGCTTTTGTATTACAGTATCTAGTTCTATGTACAAGAAATCTTACATTCAAATTGTTATATACAGATCTGTAACTCTAAATTTATAATTAAATCTAACAATTTTTACCTATGCATTTATTTATATAAGTTTATATGTTGAAACAAAATACTGTGAACAAATAAAGATGTGTTATCAAAAAATACAAAACAATTTATTATAAACGTACCACTTTATAGTTATTTAATCAACTAGTTGGTTAATGAAGGCGATTAATAATCGAACTGTTTAAAGCACGAACGAGCGAAGCGAGTGAGTGCTTTAATAGTTGAGATTATTAATTGCCAATTGACAAATGAGTTGATTACAACATTTTTTCGTCGACGGCAAGTACAATAAAATTTACTTTTCCACAAAGACCGTAAGAATACAATAATGTGAACTTCATACATTTTCGCTTTTACATAAACTTCACTTTTGCTAAAGGAAAACTAGTCACCACTGAAATATGACATGCGAATTTAACAACAAGGATGCATATCCGTATGTCTGGTTGAGGTTATACCTATATTAAAACATCAAAACGTCAAAGTCACAAAAAGAATTACTTAATGAAAAAGAGTGCATTAATGACGTCCATTAATGCATCCTTTTTAAAACAAAATCATTCGTTAATATTAACATTAATAAACGGTCGACGAAAAATACATTAAATTGCATAACTGCAATTGTTTGATTTTCTTTTTAACTGACATGCTACTCGAATAAAAATAGTCCAATTCTTCCAACAATTAAAAAAATTTTTAAGCTGATTCATTTTGCCTATTCCTGCACTCAATACAATATCAAGGATAGTCTGGAGTGTTTACCAACCCAACGCATTCAAAATGATACCACTGTGTTTTACAGTCATCTTCATTGCATTGGATCATTGACCTACCATCGTCGAGCCCATGCACTAGTAAGTAATCTCTGCAGAACCTAATTTTAATAAAAAAAATTTGCCCAGCAATTCCGGCAATATTACATTGGCATGAAATGTTAATGCAATTTTGTTCTCTCTTTCCCAAAATTCAAAATCTAGCAAAAAACGAATTGTAAAGAAAATTCTAGGAGACCAAATCACAATATTTCATACTTGTTACAAATATTTGCATCTGTACTTGATAGTAATAGCTATGGTTTTTCTTTATTATAATCTTGCCGTCTTCTAGAATTAAACATGAAGTTTTCATTTTTATGTAATCCTGTATTTTTTGCATATTATTTTTATATAATAAATATGGACATTTGATTTCTAGACATCTCCCTGAACAACACTCGCAGAAAACTATTCTGTCGGGAGATGCAGGCAATTGAGGCCAAGTTGTCTAACCAAAAGACCTACTTTTTTACTGTATGGAAAACATGATTTTCTTGTATCCTGCTTTTGGTATGCTGTTACAGCATTCATATAAATCAAAAACCCTCATTAAATTAAATCAATGAAATAAACAAAGGAATAAAATAATAAATAAAATAGAGTCAAACCGCGCATCCCTCCAGGACTTAAAAAAGTGAAATGATAGTGATTGTGATCTCCCAGGACGATTAGTGCATACCCACCGAAACTTTAGCAGTGCATATCTATTTCCCCCTAGCAGTAAGTTTAAATGTATGCAGATGACCAGATCTTTGGATGCTGGAGAAATATATTAACAAGGTAAGAACAAAATTGTGGCGGTTGTGCTCGCATAAGCATTGATTTATGATAATTAGTAAATTTAAAATAATTTAACAAGCACGTTTTGTGTGTAATGGCGCTAGCCGTCATAATGCTTATGCGAGTTCACCTGATAATTTGGGTTATACTTTTTGCAATTTTATGTACTGCTCAACGCTTAATGTTTATAGATGTTTATTTATATATTTACATAAATATTTATATTTATTTTTATATATATTTTTGCCTGCTTTTATTGTTTGTGTCTTGATATTATTTGTTTGACGTTCTGCCACCATTTTTGGTGGCAGCTTATATATAAGAAGAACGATTGTTTGAGAAGATTGTAATTACAATATAAATCAGTTAGGGAATGATAGGGAAAGCTAGGGACGGACTTAGGCTAACAAATTACTTAGACCAGGGAAGCCGAATTTGTAAATTTATAGAGCAGGTAAAATAGCTGGATTCATTATTAATATATTTGGCGTATTCTTAGAAAATTTGAATCCATTTTAAATTAGCTAGCTAGATTTGGATAGTTTTAAGTCGACCCTTCAGGTCGCACCGGTAAGCAGAGCTGGCAGCTGCTATCCGGCAATACGGATCCCTCCCCATTCATTTTGTTTGTGTCGTTGATCGGGCACACTCCAAATCAACGCTAGGGATACCATTAATCAAACCCTATTTTTAGTTTTTGTTTCAATTGTTAGATTTTTATTTAGGATGCGTTAATTTTGAAGTTAGAATAATTAGGAGCACGTTTATACTTTCGCGTGTAAACCCAATGTAGTACCTTTGGGTGGAGTATTGGGGACGTGGCCGCAAGCATAGCGGCCCATAATTAAATTATAATGCTACAGTATTGATTTCATTTTTAATACCCCAGGAAGTAGCTATTGTATTAAACATCATTTTCACTGGGTAATAAATTAACTTGATTAAGGATAGTGATGGCTTGATTTGGTTGGTTTTACAAACTAATTTAAATTTAGAAGATGTTATTCTTCCAGCCCTTTGTTAAAACCAGTGATGATTACCAGCCTGATTCCTTGTACTTTTTCAATTTCATGTTTTTGCTCTTCATTAATTGAAAGATGTATACACTTCGCTTGCTGCATTAGCTCAGAGTAATTCTTGTTGACATTATTTTTATCAAAAATGGCAAATATTGAAGGTAATGCTGTTGTGATTTCTTCAGCTATCTGCAACGCAAATGGTTCCACTATGTGCATTATAGCGGAATCATGACCTAATTGCACAATATCGTTTAACATGGTATTCAACTTATCGTCGGTTACAGGTGGTATAGCTTTATTATGGGAAGCAGTGGTCACCTTTCCCCAATCCATTTCACAAATTGGAAGAATTGGCACTTCTGATAACGAAGATGACACGGGCCACATTGCTAGTGTGTCTGTGCATGACATCGCTTCTTTTTTTGAATGAACATATTGAGCACAAAATAATATGGCACCTACATGACTGCATACCTCAGTTACCTGCCATATAAGTACAATGGACAGTACATACACTTACATCTTTAGCAATTATACACCAAACGGTTTCAAGTTTGCCTTTTGAGAATGTTTTACATAAAAACAAATAAATGAACTTAGCACAATATCTACAGTTTACTTCTTATAGTTACGAGGAAATTGTACTGTTTAATATTTTATTAAGTCAATAAATATGAAACATCACAATAACTACTATAAACTGTGCAAAAGCTTACCTTGCCAACTAAAACATAGAAGTCATTAACTAATTGTGTACCAATCTTCACAACAAAACCACTTTCAAAGTATTTGCAGGCTTGTAGACTTTTAAAAGCCTTCATTTGCTCTTTCGTGCAGAAACTGTGACAACACTAAATATGCAACAATATTCATGTTTGTTACAGGAGATACACTGTCAACGGTATAATTTATCTCTTGGAGGCCTAGAGTAAATAGATCTAAAACACCAATTAATTTTAATTTCGTTTTATACCTAAAACACAATAACAATTAACATTAAAAATATAAAATAATTGTATGTTTATGAACCATACCTTTTACCCACATCAGGATTTTCCTGTAACAATCTTCAAAGGTATTCACTCTCCATCAGTGACGTAACTAGCTACCCGCAACCACCAAAGGGTCCCACAGAAAAATTTCAAGCAAAGGCCCACCCACAAAATTTTAATAATACATGTACACAAAAGTTAGTATTCAGTGTTTTATCTCCTAAATTTTGCGTTTGCATTTAGCTTTGTAAATTTGAAAAACATAAGTTTATAAAAAAAATAGAACTACAAACGCAACGAAGAATACATTGAAGCATGACGCTATACAATATGCTCTGAATTTCACATTACCTACAGTTCAAAAGAAAATTAGATGTTAGATACTAAAAAAGCTTTTTCGTGAATTTTATTTAAATAATTTTTCTCTATGTAAAATCTTTATTAAATGGGCCCCATTTTTAGTTTTGCGAGAGGGCCCCTAAATCGTAGTTACGTCATTGCTCTCCATTGTGTCTTTAAATGATTCAAAATAATCAAAACTCGAAAATTTCAAAAAAAACTAAAACATTCAAAAAAGATTTTAAAATCAGAAAAATTTTCAAACAAGCAACTATCTATTTGTTGTGTGTGCCAACAACTGTCATTTTGGATCACGTGGTTTGGACTGCCTAATTGGTATTTTGTGATTTTAATTAATTTGAGATAGAAGACTTGGTTATGTTACCAAAATGTGTTCCATTTGCGCGAAACTCGGAGCTACTCAAAATGAACCAAAATTATATTGAATTGAACGTAGCTTATGTATACTCGGTAGATTCATAACTGCATTGCTGCCAGGTTGCTACTTAATAGTATATTGTGTCACAAGGGCAGAAAGTGAGCAATCGCAGCCCACAGCTATTAGATGCCTGAGCGAGCAAGGGCAGCTGATAGCTAAGGGCTGCTAATGCATTTTGCCTGTGTGACACACAACTGTTTTTTGCCTAGCATTAAAGAAAAAAAAAAATAGGAAAAATAACAAAATAAAGAAGGTTAATAACATTTGACGTATTTATTTATTATAGTAATTGATATTAATCATCCCTTGAGCATTATTATGGATAGTAATACCAGAATTTGTAGGCACTTGGTAAGTATTTGAGGAGCTGGTAGCATGGTGACATATTTTTATCGATGACGTTGACGGTCTATCTACATTAACTGGTATTTCATTTATTTGGTTTAAAGCATTTAACATGCCAATTGTGTTATTTGTGCTGGTACTAGGCTGCTAATGTTCTTGGTTTGTTAGGATTTTTGAGAAATTTTAATCTTATTCGATAAGCAATCATCTATATACCCTTCAGCAATTGCAGAAGAACACCATCCTCCATGTTTCTTACGTGTTATTAAATTACTTCCAGCATTAGCTAGTAGAGTTGCAGAACTACGGCGGAAGCAATGGCCTGTGTATGTACTAGGTTCAACCAATTTCAAAAAGGTGGCTATTTTGCTAAATACATTTTTTCCGATCGGTTGTATTGAACATTTATTATTTTTGTAATAAATGAATAGGTGATTATGAGTAATATGGGGACGTCTAATAGAAACATATTTGTTGTATATTGTAAGTGTTTGTGACTGCAAATGTTCTTGTAATATTATTTTTGGTTTGTGGAACTGTAACAATCAATACGTCTACTCTATTATCTATGTGGTCAAGTTTCATATTCAGCAACTCAATTTGGAGACAAGCTCCGTATACTCCCATAATAAGAGAAACCTACAATGTAATGTTAATCTAAAAAAATTTACAATAATTTTATTTGTATACCTTTATCGTTAGATATTTCGAATCATCTGCCTCCATAAAAAATTGAATACATTGTTCTTGAGTTAAAATTTTAGATTTTTTGGGAAAGTAGTTTACAGAATTTTGTTTCAAAAATGCTCGAACTTTGATAATTATCAAAATTAATATTTTCTTTGACTTTAAAAGTGCTTTTTAGCATTGAATATTCTGACCACAGAGTAGCTGCATTTACACGTTTCGATCTTTCTGATAAATACGCAAGTAAAACATACTCTGTTACATTTTAGCTGTTTTTATTCTTTTTCCATTTATTAAATAATTCATAGTATTTTGCGTACCGTTCTCTAGGCTTTTTGGGTAAAAGATTTAAAGAAGCATTGCTCGCTTCTTCTTGCAAGTCCGGCGGAGTACTTGTAAATTCTTCGTCATCATCACTGTCTAAATTACCATTCATTTTCACTAACAGTTATTCAGTTAGAATTACAATTATTCACTACTCATGTATGATTATTTTATATTTTTATTCGAAACTCTGATTAACACTACACAGACGTTAAATGAAAAATTATTTGAAACGTCAAAGTCGCAATAAATGAATCTCAATGATAGTCATAGGTGTCTAGATTGTGAAAACCTACAAAATCATGCTGTTATGAGTTTAGCGGTTCTAGGGCCGCAAAGGTTTACTTTCAGTCAGATTTTTAGGGCAAATATGATTCATTTTCATATACGCTAGGCGAAAAAGTTTATTATATACAATTTTGAGGAAAATTTCAGACGATTTATATATATCATAGAGCACTGTCGCGTTTACGTTAATTTCTGTTTTAAATTTAACTATAAACTTATGGTATGCATGTTTTCAAGCTCGGTCGGTAAACATCTGTTTTCGACAATATCTACTAAGCCACGCTAGATGGCGCAAACAACTGTCATTATTTATGTAATTGTGGTTATAACCATGAAACAGTGCAAGCGTCTTTCCGCATGTTGTATTGTCAGTTGTGCTATAATGGCTGAAGGTGAATATCGGTGTGTGTGGATATTTTTATCGTTTATGTTCGTATTCGACTTCAGCGTTGTTGATGCTATTGAAATATACGGTAATCCGGAATTTAATTCGTTATCGGTAACAAACATCAAAAATTATGCGGACTTTAAAGAGATCGTCTTCGAAGTGCATGGTAGAAATATTTATAAAGGCATGCAAATTAAAGGAACAACAACGAATACTTTTAGAAATGTTAAGTGCGGGGAGGACTTGAAAAATTACAATATTAAAGAAATTTGGACTAGTAGTTCAGAAGCTCGTTATGCTCTTACAATACCTCGTAATTTCCAAGGAAATATTTATCTATGCTTACCTCGTGTTGTTAATAACAATTTATATTTTTCACCCCTTAATAATTTAGAGGGTAGTTGGTATCATCAAGGGGAAAATGTGGCTGTTAATGTAGATATACCTGCACCGCAAATTTATGCCAATGAGCTCAAGGAATCTCATCCTAATTCAAATGAGGAACATGTTATTTCTGCTAATAAGTAAGTTTTATTTTTAGAATCACGTTTTTAGCATAGATTATAAATTAGTGAGTGTTCTAATATTTTTGGAATCGAATGTTGTTGTGTATTTTCTCTTGTAAATTATTGATATTATTATCTGCTCCATTTTACTAGTTAAATACCGCGTTGTTTGTATTACATATACAGATGGTTTGTATATACACACGATGTGGGTATAAGCTGTTTATTCACTACTATCTAACGCAACACATTTTCGCGTGCTATTCCTAATTTTTTTGTCTAGGCTAAAGACTTTGTTCTATTTTTAACTACATATACTCTCCGAACGCACAAATACAAATTTTTTGGCTTAAATACTCGATTCATTCTAAACAAAGACGGAAGACGTTCGAAATATAGATTTGTACCAATTTGGACGACCCTATCGTCGAGTTAGAAGCCTCTGCATAGCAGTTTTGTAATTTATTTACTCATAAATGGGTCAAGATCGTGTGGCCATAAACCTAAACTGCTTAGAATTTAGATGGTAATATGTATACACCAATTGTCGGGAATTAATAAAGAATATCCTAGGCGCTGAAAATTGATTATTTAACACTCCATCCTTAAATACCTGTATAACCCTAAAATTTTCACAACATTTTCATAGTTTATTTTGGAAAATTAGTTTGTTCTCCTTTTCGTGACGTCTAATTTTCCAGTAACAGTAATCGCCCTAACCTAGCGTAACCTGCGCTAACATAACCTAACCCAATTTGAAAGCGTCCCTCAAGCCGTAATGGTAGCTTAGACAGTGGCAAACTTAATTTGGTTCGGATACGTTATACTTTTCCTTACATTTATTAGTTCAGCTCGCTTGACAAATCAAAACCAATTACAAATTAAAATCTAAAATAAACATTTATCAATATGGGTCATGTTACAGGCATGTCTGGATTCTGTCAGCGCGAACTTAGTCTTGAGGTTGGTGATGAAATGATGTGTGAATGTAGTTGTGCTGTATTTATAAGTGTGACTGTTTTGTTGTAGTACGTCTTCTTTTTTGTTGTTATTTGCAAGGAAGGGTGTTGCCTTTTGAATACTGCAACAAAGTTTGACAGCACTACGTAAAGCCTGTATTTACAAAGGCTTTGAGCTATGGTACGAAATCCGTCAACGCAGTTGTGCGTGTGTGTGTGTCTGTGCGCGCGCGCGTGCGTGTTTGCTTACGTGCGTGCGCGCGCGCGAGCGCCAGGGGCGCGGGTGAGCGTGTACGCGTGTGTGACTACGTTGGGCCACAAAGGATGCTGTGATTTGGGTACAGCCGAATTGTATTAAAGAGGATGCAATAGAAAATATAAAACTACTATCTTATCGTCTCCTTATCCTTGCCTGGCTAGTTCAGGGAAAATATGTTGTGGATTTTATCAAAAGAAATAAAACACAAATTTCAAGAAACATCTACGAACAATCTTCTATGCATTCTCAAATATCTTTATTTTATACATATTATCTAAAGAATATCGTACATTCACAGATATAAATAATGCTTATAAAAACAATTTACAGCTTAAGCTTAGACAAAAATCTTATTTAACGATTGCTTACTTATTAAAATAATCTTCACATAATCTTTGTTAATAAGTACAGAACCCAAACATCTCCTATGCGAGTTTTCGGGATAATTTACCTATCCTTTTATTACCTCGGTTGTCGGTGTAATTGACCAACGATGCTGGACAGATAATTTAGTAAAGGTTAAAATGTTAACTCTGACTACAAAATTGCTGGAAATTATCTCCTTAACAAAATTTTTTTATACAATTACTATCTTATTATAGCTTAATTTACTCAAATATCCCATTAGGTTACAAAAAACAAAATTATACTTGCAGTTTGTATTAGCAAATAGCGCTTATAAAAATCTCATTTCCATTGTAATTAACGGCATTAAGTACTTTCTTGTTCCACTTCAAATCTCCCTTCATAACCAATCTTGACGTTGAAATATCAATTTGCAAAGTGTATTTATTTTTAATTGATTAAAATCAGCAGTTGTTTTTGTATCAAGATTATTTTTTTGAGGATTGTTTAATTTTCGTAATAGTATTCTTAACAATGATTATGCTCATAATTATTCAAAGTTCTATGTTGCATTATGTCGTAAAATGAATTATAAATTACTCGAAACTTGCACGTTTGATATCGTAAAATGAATTAAAGAATTGATTTTTACTGGAAAGTTACATGTTGCTTGACGTTATAATGATTGACCCTCCTTCCATTAAATCTTGTCCTTATATAATAAAACAAACTTAATACGTAATCTTCTCTATTCTTCTAGTTACTGTTTCGAAAATTAGTCACGGCTGATGTAATAATTACCCCGATTTCGCGTTTTAATGTCTTATTAGTATAAAGTTATTTCGGTACTAAAGTTTTCCATTTTTTGTTAATGAAGGAAACGGACCGCTGATATTTCTCTGTTAAGCTAATAAAATCGCCCTTATTTATTTTATGGCTTTCTGGATAGAAGCGTTTATTCATTGATACTAAATAATTAGCCTATTTAATAGCTTTTAGAACATTTCCATTAAAAATGACATATGATTTATGAGTTTTTTTGAATTCTCTCGCGAAAATGTCGTCTTCTTTTATTTAATAACGTATTCATCATTTATTCTAGAACTAATTCAAATTAACTTCTTTGAAAGAAAGCTATTTTTTATTGCAAATTTATAAAATGGCATTTTTAACGAGGATGCATTACTTTATGCAACTGGTCTTTCAGAAACGTACGAAATGAAACGTGTTCAGTATTTTAAAAAATGTATGCGGCTCATTTTTAGTCTACAATATATGTCTATACACGGATTTTAATTATATAATTGAGGGGTTCGTTCTTATGATTTGTAAATGCAATAAATAAAGGTTTTGTTTTCTAGAAAATCATTATTTATACAAAGTTTAAAGTTGGGCACCTTAAATGGTATAACAATACTATATGTGTCCTCAAAGAGTGTTATTTTACATGGGAATCTTATTGTCTATGCTTATGCATGTATGCAGGGTGGAATTTAAATAATGAGGAATTTTAATTACTTCCATTTTCTTGGGTGGGGTATTCCTTTCACATAATTTGACGTTCAATGACCTCTCGTGACCTCATCACATCAATATATGTATATATATATATATATATATGTATATATATATATATATATATGACAACGGCCGCATGTTGGAGCACTGCTAAATTATTGCTGTGTAAACTGTGCATGTAATTTTAACGTTCTAATCAACGTTACATTTACTTGGTCGACGCGAAATTATGACTTAATTATTTCATTGTCGATCGCGTATATCGACATTGAATCGAATCACTGAAATCGAATGAATCCTCTCTAATAAAGTTCCCGTTTATATATCTTTATTTAATTACGTCATGGTTCTCCCGAGTTTTCTAGATTTTACGGGATTGCATACCAAAGATTACACATGTAACTGTAACAAGATTTCTGGGAATTCCTCATTATCTTCGAATGGCGTTATTTATTTATAATGGTGACGCGCGACGCCGTCCTTCTCTAACACATAAGGTTAATAGACTATAAACGGCGTTCTTATATATTTTACATTTTTATTATTGGCGCGGCTTCTTAGAATAAACGTTTGTTTATTTAATTAGTTTATACTATATTTCTTATTAATTGATGTATTCTCTGGAAATTTCTAGAAGAATTCTTTATATAAAAATGTATTTATATTGTACACACATGGGAGTTTAATTATATGCTTAATTAAAGCTTTATTTGCTTTATAATGCAAAGGATTTGCATTGTTTTGTACGCAGATGTTTTATACACGGGTAATTATTTTTTTACATAAATAACCAAGGCTTTTAATTGCTTTACCAACGGGTTTTGCTTATGCAAAAGACCCCATTTTCATAATTGTAATAAAAGATTGGTTTCACGGCAACTAAAACGTGTTTTGAATACATAAAATTATTTATTTTTTGCATAGAAAGTAAATTTTTATAACAAATGAATGGTTTTGTATTTATCTTACAAGCACTGAATTGTGTTTTTGCTTTTCCACATTGGCTATGTATTTACAATACGCTTATATTATACAGAGTGGAACAATGAATTTTAGGAAATTTCTATTTTTCCTGTTTCTTTTGTTTTTGGTGGGTTTTATTTGTAGGCTTTGGGTTTCAGTGACATCTCGTGATCCATTATCAGGTCAATATATACATATCTATATATTCATGTGATAAGGGATCATGTAAAGGTCATTGAACACCATTCCGTATAGATACAATATGCCAAACCTGAGAAAATAAAGAAATTTTGTAAATACTAAGGTAATTGTAGAAACTTTTCTAAATACTCAATTTCAGACTAACACTCTGTATATTATGCGAAAACCCTGTGATATTCAAGCTTCATTTTTGTTGTATAACTTAATTATCCTTTAAATAGGAACAGAGCAATTATGTGAGTAGAAATCCGTGAAAATCCTAATTAAAAATTAAAACGCGTTTAGTTTATTGCATGACAAGATTAAAAGTATTTAACGCAAAACGTGCAGTTGTGTTTTTTAAATCGAGAAGCGTATTTCATTATTTCTAGAAAAATCTTGTTTATTCATAATACCAGAAAACAAATTGGAGCCTTCATTTATCAAGTAGCAAAACGACCAATAAATTAGGGTAGGTCGGATAACGGTCGTGTAAGGTCGGATGTTGTTGTTAAAGTCGAGCAAGGCTGCTCATGGCGTAATTGGTACGCGTGTGACTACTGAGCCCAAGGTCTCGGGTTTGAATTCCAACACGGTCCGCTTGAAAATTGTTAGGCGAGCATTTTTCACACAAATACCCCCTCGTTCGGATGAAAGATACAATGAAGGTACCGTGTGCAAATGTTTCACGCACATTAAAGATCTCTACTTTGCTTGAAACAGCAAGGGCCTGGCAAAATAAAAAATTTACTGGTAAAAATTCGCTTCCTGACCAATGTAGTAGCTTTGGGTGGAGCATTGGAAAAATCAAATATAGTGTTGGTACGTAAGCCAGCATTTTTTTTTTTTACAAAAGTACGCCCTCGTTCGGATGAGAGGTAAAATATAGGTCCCATATGAGTTGTCACGCTCGTTAAAGATCCTTATCTTGCTTGGAATAGCAAGGGTTCGGCAAAATTTAAAATTTCCAGATAAAGAAAAACTCGCTTCCTGGCACAATGTAGTATCTTTGGGTGGAGCATTGGAAAATCAAATGTAATGTCAGTACGTAAGCGAGCATTTTTTACAAAAATACGCCCTCGTTCGTATGAGAGGTAAAATGTAGACCCATGTGTGCGTTGTCACGCACGTTAAAGATCCTTACCTTGCTTGGTACAGCAAGGGTTCGGTAAAATTCTAAATTTCCAAGTAAAAAAAATCGCTTCCTGGCCAATGTAGTACCTTTGGATGGATCATTGGGAAATCAAACGTAGTGTCGGTACAAATGCCCAAGGTTCCGCGTTCGAATCCCGACACGGTCCACTTGTAAAATGTTAGGCGAGCATTTTTCACAAAAATTCGCGCTCGTTCGGATGAGAGGTAAAATGTAGGTTTTATATGTGAGTGCAGTCACGCACGTTAAAGGTCTTTACCTTACTTGGAACAGCTAGGGTTTGGCAAAATTTAAAAATTCTAGGAAAATAACTCGCTTCCTGGCCGATGTAATACCTTCAAGTGAAGTATCGGAAAATCAAATGTAGTGTTGGTACGTTTTTGCTATAGCTTTTAGTTGGTTGTGTTCAGAGTACTGAATGTGCTCTCCAATTGGTGTTGAGCTGGACGTTAGTAAATAGATTATGTATGTACGTGCTTAAAAAAGGATTTTTACATGTATTGCTCCACAAGAGAATCTAGTTTCATTTTATTCTTTTTGTACCCTTCATGGTCATCCGTTGAGAATCACGAGACGTCGTCATTATATCTTTGTGTAGTTCATATTTTGAAGAATGTTGTTTTTTTCTATTGTAAAGTTTGTGATTTCTAGAGTTCTCGTATTGGTTTCGGATCATTCTTTGATTTTATCTGGTTGTTGAATATATGGTCTGAGTTTTTCTTTGAATGAATGTATTTTTGTTACCTTGCTATTATTTAAGCTGTTTGTTCTATGCATTTTTTATGTGTTTCTGCCGTATTTTAAGATGCAATTGTCGTTGAGTATATTATACACGGTTTGTACTAATCAATGCTATGCTTTAATTCATTTTTCGTGGTGATTCTGTGTGCAATTTTGAGCCGATAATTCTTTAGTATGCCGATGGGAATTCCCCTACAAAGGTATTGATTCTTCTATTGTAGTCTTCAACAACATTGTTTATCTTTGTGGGTTCATTAAAGGCAGCCTCGTAGCAAGAGTTCGTCTTGCACCGTATTACGGTTTCGCGCGTTTCTTACTATTGCGCAATTGTTTAATATAACGTATAATTACGCGGCAAAGTACGCGCCATTTGTATCAAATACCAAACACGTTTAAAAGTGATACAGTGGTCAATTTTTATGCAGAATATAAGTAAAACGGTTACTCATTTGTATTTTTTAACATCTCAGGGTCCTTGTTGTTTTTGTGTGGGTAGGCTACGCCATTATTGACTCCAAATTTTATCCGTCCATCCTCTTTTCCCCTCGTAGCGGAATGATAGGAACAACCAGGTATGAGGAACGATAAGGCAAGATAAGAAACCTACATCCTAAAAAGAGAAAAGACACACACGCAACACCGGTAGATGTTCTTGGCTTCAGGTCTCGTAGCTTAATGGCGTCCTTTCACACCGCGCGCACTTACGCCATTCACTCCGCGCAGGCGCGACTCGGGGACGACGGAAATTGACAAGTTCATTTAAAAATATTCGCGGGAATTTATTTACACATTATAACAATGTACATTGCTAAATTTGGAATGTAACAACCGCTTCTGCCTAGAATCCCTATCAAAGTATGGTAGTCAACCATTTATTTTAGGCGTTCGTTCTCTTTGAAGACTGCAAATTGTTTTAAATGACGAAATGTTGTATCAAGGGGGTCCAAAAGACCATTATAATAGTTGCTATATGTAAGGAAGACATGTCGTCCTTTTATAAGAGATCGAAAATCCCGGGAAAGACTGGATTTCTTCAAACAAGCACTGCACAAAGTGAAAGAAACATACCTGCGGAGAAGCTGCTGGGAGTTTTTCTCCAGAGCCTGGCGTTCATCATGACTGTCCATGGCTTTAGTTATGGAGCTATTTCCTTGAGCATTTGGCACATTTTCTTGTAGGTTTCACTTTTACGTACCAGTAGTATGAAGATGATTGGGAAGGAAATATCGAACCTATACATATGATAAATTTGAGTTTAAAATTATTTATTTAGAATTCTTAAAATGTCAATGGAAAAAATATACTTCCCAGATAAATAAAATAAAATAGTAATGCAATCTAAAATATAAATAAACGAATTTTAGCAATTTTAAACTTTGAATTCCATAATTTGAGTAATTCCTTAAATGGCATCTTTAAGGCTGCGGTAGTTTAAATCCATGACTAGATTTTTTTATGCGAAAAGTGCAGTCTCTAAAGATGTTTGTTTTTGTTGGATATGGAGTTTAGTTAACCTTTGTTGCTTTTGGGCATAAGAAATAAAATTTTAAAATATTGGACGAAAAGGTTTAACGAGATTATGGAACCTATTACGGAAACCTTCAACTGCATTTGTGGTTTTTGGAATATCTGGTAAAAATCGATGATTAATAATTCTGGATATTTCGTTCAATGGATGGTTTTTAGGGTTAGGCTAGGTTAGGTTACGCTGGATCATTTATTTCTTTACTTATTTATCATATTTCATCGTCTGTTTAGAAATGTCCAAAATGTGTCAGAAGCATAATTAAAAATTCTAAGTTGATTATAAACGTGTCCAATCTTGGGAAAAGAGTGAAAGAGTTAGAAATATTTAATAAAAATCGCGAGTTCTATCCCTAATATTGAACATATTTGAAGGGAAATGGCTGAAATGTGCATCTAGATGAAGAAAAATTAATTTAGATTTTTGGATCCATTGATACTTTGGGAATATAGAGAAAGACGTCTTCCAGACAAAAACATCTAATATTCGCGAGTTATTGCTTTATGTTGGCGAGCTTAGTTTTTATGAAATATTTTTCACTGTGTCCGAGTACTGAACACTTTCATGGCCAATTTAGAATGTTCTACGTCGCCGTTGTGCCACTTTGAATATTTACAAATAAGCATTAATTAAATATATTAATTAATTTATTGGACAACAGAAGGTTGAGTTTGCAAAATCTTGAATATAGAAGTTTGTTCAAATTATGTAAATAAATAGTACCAAAATTCACGAATAGTGCAAAGTTATTTGAAGAACTGGAAATCGATTTAAAATTTTTTTTTAAAGTTTATTTAAATATTTTTAGCGTCTTACAGTGCTTTTTAACAAACGATTTCAATCGTTCGAATGTTGACATATCCTGAGTAATTTCCAACTAGAACGTTTTTATTTAGCAAGTCGACCTCCAATTTTTTTGATAACATATTGAAAAGAATCAAATCCAACAAATCAATTTTTATTTGACGCAAGCCAGCCAAATTTTCTACAAAGCAATTTAGTAACTCTCTTAATTCTAGATGTGAGTTAGATTGAGCTTTAGAAATCTTTTTTAACGCTGAAAGGTATGTTTTTGCCAATAAACGACGACACTCGTAGCGCTGAAAGATAATTGAATAAACGGCTTCAAAATTTTCATTTGTGACAGCCAAATTACGAATAAGATTTTTCGAATTTGAATCTAGAGAATCCAGTAAGAAGAAATATTTTTCAATGGGCAATAAATTCTGGTTATCATAAACTAAATTTTTGAATATGCTATGATAAGCGTTAAAATCACAAAACTTTCCAGTGAATTTACTTATTGAAACTCGCGGCAATCGAATAATGGTAACACCGCTAAGACCAGTAGGCGATCCAGACCTATTTTCAAATGAATTTTGAGGTTTAATGTCCAATGAATCAAACATGCTTTCAAACTGAGCACTACAAATTTTAATCGACAGTAGCATTTTATCTAATTCGATACGAAGCGATCCAATTTCCTGAATGCCTTCTGCATTTTCTTTATCGAAAATGCATGCATGATAAGACACATCAACTTCTTGTTTGATATCCGTGGCGACTTTTGTAAACAATTTTATTGCCACCAAATTTTCACGAATCTTTTCCAATTTGTCAGTGCTAACCAAAAAGTTGACAGCATCCTTCAAGTCTAAAATTAGACGATCCATAGAAATTCTAAATCGAGTCATTGTCCTGAATGACACGACCCCAATTTTAAATACCAATAACCAAACCTGCAACTCCGCTGACGTAAAATTTTCTTCGATACAATAATATCCCCTTATTTTCAAGGGACCAACTCTGTACGTAACCAACGTTTTAACGCTTTTAGTTTGTAGTAAAAAAACTTTGATTGAATGAATATAATTATTATGATTGAATGAATAAAATGATAGCTACACTAAGCGTTAGTAGTTATCAAAGTTAACTACGAAAATGTAATGAAACAATGAGGATCAAAACACGATAAACTATTAGGATTAAGAAAAATTGATGAATTGAATAATCACATTAGGATAAGATATCAGGCTTGAAGGACCAATAAATGTACGATCTACAGCGCGAGTTAAGGTTTGTGGATTCGAGCGGTCCTTTTTAAAAAGACTCTTTGAACTTTAACAAATTTTTTTGATTATACAGAAATGAATTGGAATTTTGACAATCTTGAATAATTAGTCTTAGTCGAAATACATTAATTAATTGTACAATATGAGCTATCTACGAATTGCAATGCAAGAGCTGAACGTTTGATGAACTGCCTGCGAGTGGAGCTCCCGGGCCTTATATAATCTCCCTACCCCCTCACAGTTCTGTGGGAACTTGCAGACCTAATGTCTGCTTACACTTGACTGTATTCATGATACATAGTTGCTATCTTAAAAGCTATTCATAATTACTTTGTTGCAGGCTTACTTCTGCGTAATCTCGGTACGTGACTTTCTACGACCGTCTGTGACCTGACATCTGCAGTGTCATTTATCCTTGTGCTACTTTCTAGCGCTTCCGTTCCCATGAACGTTTATAAACTGAAATAAATTGTAACAATTTGTCTTTTATGACATTGTTGCACATTTCCTAATATTTTCTAATAACTTTCTTAAGTATTAGTTTTATAGGTATAACAAATGGGGGATCACATAACTCCTCCCGACGTACATTAAAAATTAAGGGTTTATACCTTTTATTGATTTTTAATTAAATTCGTTTAATCTCATTTAAAATTCATATTTTCTAGGGGTACATTTGTTTCTTTGGGTTTCTTAAATCTAAAACTGTTTCCTTTATTATTTTTATATCTAATACATATTTTGTAGGTTACATAAATGGTCAATAAAATAGTCAATATAATCAATATAATTGTCCATACACTAATGTTATCGTAGTGCACTTTGGGCGTCTTGATCTCGTTCAGGTGTTCCTTGTAATCTTCCATGAGTTTCATGGCGTGGTTTAGGTTGTCTAATTCCAGGTATTCCAATTGCATTGGTTTTTGAATTATTTTTTCGTCTTAGTCTTGGGTAATCTTGATTTGTAAATCGGGTAGATTTGCTAATTTCTTGCTTTGTACGGGATCTTGGTAAACTCTAATTATTTCATTTTTTAATTTTAAATAACAATTTTCCTTAAGGGTGATTAATTTACTTCCGGTTAATGCTAAATTACTTTCATCTTGATTGCAATACATTGTTGCGATTACTTCGGTGGGGAAAATGGCTATCCATTTGTTTTCCGTTACTTTCTGAATTTTCATGTTGGTGCTTTGTACAGGTTTGGCTTCGCAATTTTCATAGTGATTGGTAAATTTGAGTAGTTGTACTTCGCAAGGGCTGTCTTCTTGAATTGTTGTTGTCAATGATTGGCATAAGTATTGATTGGGTGTGACTTCATTATATTTTTCGTTCGTATAACCATATCTTTGTTCATTTAAGGATAGGAATTTGGTTTTTGGAATAATAACTTGTTATGTGCTAGTCATTTTCATTGGAAAAGCAAATAAGTGATAGTAATTGTAATTGTTAATCTCTACTATTCGTATTTCTATTAAAAATGTTATATCGTTGTTTTTTACATAGCCTTTAACTATGGCTATTTTTTCAAATATTAAAATGTTTGATTCTATTACATCGAAAGGTAATTTACTGTTGGTTATAAAAGATTTTATTCTCAATAATTCTTTTAATAAATCTATTGGTTCTATTATACTTGAATGTAGGGTATTTAATTTTGCAAAGGTTACTGCGTTTTCTAATGTTGCTAGGATTTGTTGAATTAAAGTTAGGGTTGATATTATCTGGTTGTATATTGTGTTGAATCTGATTAAATCTCGCATGCCTAACATGGTAGTTCGCATGTTATTTTCTAAGGTTTCTATTCGATTGGCTATACTATCTTGATTTCTAACTAATTTTCTTAGGATTTCATTAAATTTGATGATCGTTGATTGGGTTAACGATATTTGATTACTAATTATGGTTTTAATGTCGTTTTGATTTTCTATCAATTGTTGTATCGCGTTGTCATAGCGTTCTGCGTATTGGTTATCTAAATTTCCGGTAATTGCTTTGATTAGGTTTCCTAATCCGTTGATTAGTCCTCTTTTTCTTCTCGTCATTTGTTCTGTAGGTATTAGTCGATTAAATTTGTCTTCTATATTTTTCAAAATGCTTTCTGTTATACTGTCGTAGTTCATCATTTCTATTGCGTATTCTTTTCCGAATTTTGTTGTGTCCATTGACTGTTTTAGTCGAAAATAATTATTTTTAATTATTTGAAATTCTTGTTTTAGCTCGGTTAAATCGAATTTTTGTGCAAAGGTCCAATAATCTATAGTGTTCTGCATACTGCCTAATTTTATTGGTAGTATACCGGGGTTGTTCTTTATGTCTTCAATTATAATTTCTGTGTCCGTTCTACCTGGGTGGAGGTTGACGGTAAGAGTGGCGATTGTCCATCTGAAAGTACAGGGTGTCCTAAATTTTTGAGGTGAACATATTTTGTTGTCTTGCCGTCGTCTATTGCGGCTACGTTTATGTCGAATATTCGTTTGATTTTAAAGGTGCCTAAATTTCTCGGTGCCGTTTTGTGTCTTTTAATTTGGTAATTTTTCTCGAATACGGTTTGTCCTATGGAAAATTTGTTTATATCTGTGTTTTTATTACTGGTTGCGGTAATGCGTTCTTTATCGTTATCTAACTTATCCTTTACTTTGTCATAAGTTATTGTACAGTATGCCGTGCAGATTAAAAAGAAATAACTTACACTGGTTAATACTTACGATCACGCCGGTATGCTTCTAAAGATCTGCTGTTGGTATCTTCGATTTTTGAATGTGGACTGTAGATCTATAGGTTGATATGTTGATAAGCACTAATGTTTTAATGCCGATGCTAGCTATTGTTCACAACGAAAAACGACACGCACTTGGGCGAATTGTTACCTTCATGTAGGTTTTGAATGGTCGTCTGTAACACGCGACGTGTTGCGCACAAAGTTCGAGAACGACTCTTTTATAACGTTACGGCAGGAACCAAAGGGAATAAAGTTCGGATTGGTTCGTATTGGACCGTGAATGATGGGGGTTACTTATGTACAAGTCAAGGCGGTACTTAATAATTTCTACAACTAATATGCAATTTATATGTATAATAAATTAAACTAGTAAAAGGCATTAACATACCGCCCACCCAAATAAGAGTAAAACACTTATTTTCTACCAATAAACAAAATCAAATGAATATGTAACTATCTAATAAAACTATATATAACCAATACAATAAGTTACGAGTTGTCTTCCAAGGGAAGAGGACAAAGTTTGACTAGAGATCGCTTGATGAGACCGCTAGCCGTTCTTACTAAAGCGACACGAGAAACCCCGTCAGTACCTGGGTACAGGTCCTCGATTCGACCTAAATGCCAAGATAATGGAGGCGCCTGATCATCTTTTATAAAGACTAACATTCCAACTTTGGCTAATGACTTGGTTGAACACCATTTCACCTTTTGTTGCAATGTATGCAAATACTCAAGGTGCCACCTTTTCCAAAACGATTGCTGTAGGCGTTGGATAAGTTGCCAACGGTTAAGATATGACAACTTGGTATCAATGAGGTTTGGGTCCGGTATGACGGATACCGGTTCGACGTTGAGAAAGTGACTGGGAGTCAAGTAGGAAAAATCGGTTGGGTCACTACTTGATTGACAGAGTGGTCTAGAATTTAAAATTGATTCGATTTGTACTAAAACGGTAAGAAATTCCTCATAGGACAACATTTGATCTCCAATTGACCTTTTCAAGTGAGATTTTACGGACTTAATACCAGCTTCCCACAAACCGCCAAAGTGAGGAGAAGATGGAGGATTAAAAACAAACTTGATGCCTTCGGATTCTGCTGATTGCTGCATCAGTTGCGATAATTCGTTTGCCGCACCAACAAAATTGGTGCCACAATCGCTATGGAGTTGTACGCATCTGCCTCTGCGTGCGATGAAACGACGTAATGCTGCGATAAATGATTCTTTTGACAAGCTGGAAGCTAATTCCAAATGTATAGCCTTAGTACTAAAACAAATGAACAAACATATGTAAGCTTTTAATGACCTTGAGCCTCTAACACGACTCATTGTGATGGAGTATGGACCACCGTAATCCACACCCGTGTGTAAAAATGCCTTGCCAGGAGTGACTCTAGCAACAGGGAGGTCACCCATGGGGGGAGTAAATGCCACAGGTTTTGTGCGAAAACAACGAATGCAAGATTTTAAACAGCTTTGAATAGCACGCCTTGCAGACAATATCCAAAAATTCTGAACCAATAAAAAATGGGTAGTCCGAACACCTGGGTGGAAATATTTCTTATGACAATCGAAAATGATAAGTTCTGTTAAACGGTGTGAACGTGGAATCAAAATAGGAAATTTTGCATCGTAAGGCAAATCGGAATTTCTCAGTCGACCGCCCACCCTCAGCAAACCGCGACTGTCAAGGAAAGGACTAAGACGACGAAGTTGTTTAATACACAATTTACCAGCACGAATATTTTGTATATCTTGATCAAAAGTTTCTGTTTGCATTCTTTTGATTAACAAATGAAGTGCGTCCTGCTGTTGAGATATTGATATATTTTCCGCCAATTTCAAACGAGATTTCTTGGGAACTTTCAAATTGTGAATAAAGTGACAAACATATGTAATTATTCTCAGAACCTTTTGTAGATCTGACAATTTTGTTAAAAGCGAATCCAAAAAATTGTCTAAAACGACGACATTCAACGAAATTGTACGTCTTTCAATCTCTATATGTGACGAATTAATATGAATAGGTTCGGTGTTCAATGGCCAGTGATCTTCTGGGAGTTTCAACCATGGCGGACCTGACCACCATAATCGATGATTAATCAATTCAGAAGCAAAAAGTCCACGCGATGCACAATCCGCAGGATTTTCTTGTGATTTAATGTGAAACCATGATGAAGGCGAAACTCGTTCTTGAATGTGCGAGATGCGATTGCTCACAAAAGTTTTCCAGTTGTAGGATGACGAGCGAATCCATGATAATGTAACTGTGGAATCTGACCATGCAAAATGTCATCAAACGATAAACGACCTTCATAATTAGTTTTAACAAATTTTACCAAGTTTGATAACAGAACTGCAGCACACAGCTCCAATCTGGGTAACGATATGCGATTTGTAGGTGCAACCTTGGACTTTGCACATACCAATGATACTTTAATATTGCCATGATCATCAGAACAACGAAAGTAAATTGCAGCAGCATAACCTGCTTCCGAGGCGTCACAAAATGCGTGTATTTGTAACTTATTATATTTCTCCGAAATAACCCAGCGAGGGATTTTTATTTTGGGCAACTCAAGCAATTGTTGTACGTAAATGTTCCATTTTGAAGCAATGTTTATAGGTGGACTGTCGTCCCACCCGATGCCTAAAATCCATAAATGTTGAATAATATGTTTTGCATAAAATACCACGGGCGATAATAAACCAAGTGGATCAAAAATACGTGCGATTTCTGAAACCATGTTCCTCTTTGTGCAGGGACGGTCAACGACATTAACACAAAAATCAAATTCATCTAATGAGGGTTGCCATTGTAAGCCTAAAATTTTTTGTGAAATGTTAGTAGTGTCTTCAAATGCAAATGCTTGCTGATAACACAATTCCTTTGGTAAATCTTCCAACACTATAGCAATGTTGCTATTCCATTTGCGTAAAACAAAACCTCCAGATTTGCAAAGTTGATTGAGTTCGACAATAAGACGTTTTGCTTCATCGACAGACTGACACCCAGTAAGCAAATCATCCACGTATGTGTCCGACGATAAAACTTTTGATGCGAGCGGAAAACGAGATTTTTCCAAATGAGAAAGTTCTTGGATAACTCGCAGTGCTAAAAACGGGGCTGAAGTAACTCCATAAGTTACTGTATTTAAACGATAATCCAAAAGTGGTTCTGATGAATGAAATCTCCAAAGTATTCTCTGATAATCACGATGATTTTGAGAGAGTAATATTTGCCTGTACATTTGTTTAATATCTGCTGTCAAAACTACAGCGTGCGAACGAAAATGTAGCAATAATGCCATAATATCCTTCTGAAGAGGAGAACCAGCCAATAAATGTTCATTTAACGACTTTCCACTAGGGGTTGATGCTGAAGCATCAAACACAACACGGAGTTTTGTGGTAATACTCTCGGGTTTGACGACAGAATGATGAGGTATATAGTACACGGATGAATCAGACGAATCAACAACCTTAGGCGAAATGACTGTCATGTGGCCACTGTCTAAATAATCTTGCATAAAAGTACTATATAACTCATATAAATTAGGGTGCTTTTCTAAACGACGTTCCAAAGATATAAATCTGCGAAGTGCAACTTCACGCGAATTCACGAAATGTGGTTCGATACCTTTGAAGGGCAATGAAACAATAAAACGACCATCTTGATCTCTTGAATAGTTTTCAATAAAATGTTTTTCACAAGCTATTTCATGGGGAGACAACTTGTTCGAATCGGGGATGTTTTCCAACTCCCAAAATCTACGAATATTTGATTCTAATGGTTGGATAACAGCACATAATGATATGCACGAAGCAACAGGAGATACGACTTTTCCTGTCAGAATCCACCCAAACGTTGTGTTAATGGCAACAGGTTCATTTCTATGACCCTTGCGAATTCCATTTAATAAAATATGAGCAACAATGTCTGCCCCCAAGAGCATGTCAATAGGGCCAGGTTTATCAAAATGAAAATCTGCCAATTCCAAATCTGTTGTATGTGGCCATACGTTTGATCTTAAAGGTGATGAAGGTAATTTATTACAAATATCTGGTAATACGAAAACATCTACATCATATTGAGGGTATAGTTTGCCTTTAGGCCTGATTTTGCACGATAATGCACCAGAAATATACGACGATGAGAGTCCTAAACCTTCTACTTTCATTGCAACCTTTGATTTGTTTAATGCAAGTCTTTTACGACATGATTCTGTGATGAAGCTTTCCATACTTCCCCCATCTAATAATGCTCGAACTATTTGCGCTTTACCAAACCCATCACACACTGCTATTTGTACTGTAGCCAACAAAGTAACTGCATTAGAAATACGAGATGTAAACAAAGTACTTGTACTAGAAGTAGTGGCACACTGATTCACTGATGACGATACAACTTTTTTCTGTTCAACAAAAGGTTTGTCAAAATGTAACAATGTGTTATGAAGTTTGTTACATTTACGACAAGCTGATCTTGATGTACAATTATTAGCCAAATGTGTATTACGAAGACAATTTAAGCAAAGATTTTCTGCTTTACAACCTCATATCGCTCTTGCGGCGATCTTTCCAAAATTTCTGACACTGAAATAATGCATGAGAAGTATCACACAATAAACACTTTTCACTAGGTGAGGTTGTTACTAATGATGTACGACTGCTTGAGTAAAGCGGACGACGCTTTTCCAAATTATTACTAATTATTTTGTTAGGTAGTTTTTGTTCCAATTTAACTTGTTTTGTCTGATGACGACACAACCATATTACTCACTTCTAAAGCCTTGAAATGCTTTTCGATGTAAGCTTTCAATTGATCATACGTCGGAATTTCCTCAGTATTTTCTAATTCAAATGTTTTTAGAAACTGTGAATCTAATTTCTTGGATAACAAATTAAATTTCACAAAATCTAAAAGATCCATGTTTGTTTGATGTAAACCTGCAAAATTTTCAACAAAGCAATTGACCAAATCCCTAAGTTCTACTGACGAGTTTGCTTTAGCCTTAGGTGCATTCTCCAAGGCTGACCAATAATTATTGACGATAAGACGACGAGATTCATATCTTTCGATCAAAATGTTATATGCTATCTCAAATGTGTCATTTGTTACAGATAAATGTCTAATACAATTTTTGGAATCTTCATCCAACGAATCGAGTAAGAAAATGAATTTTTCGCAATTATTTAAACCTGAATTTGAATAAATCAGATTATCAAATACACTTCGAAAACTACTCCAATTTTTTATACACCCTGAAAAACGAGGCAAATTAATTTTTGGCAATTTAATATTACCGTGAAAACCGATTGCGGCATTAGATTGTTGAGACAAACTTGCGTTTCCAAAACGAGCTTGAAAATTCGCGTTTATAACTTTAATTGCTATTAAGTGCTGATCTATGTCTGAACGAAACGAATTCAATTGATCTAATTCAGCATCACTTCTTTTCTCTAAAGGTGTGGTCTTATAATTGTTATTAAATTCCTTTGATATTTCGATTGCATTTTCTAACATAATTTTAACAGTGATTAAATGTTCTCCTGATTTTTCAAGCTTTGTTAATGTGTTACAATATGAAACTAAACTCTCCGCAACATAACTTGCATCAATTAAAAGTCTATCAAAGCTTAATTTTGACATGGTTTAATATTTAACTAATGAACCTAAGAAATGTATAACCGGAATTCACCTTAAACTAAACTCAATTTCAATGACCTTTTTCTTTGAAATTGTACCCTTTGTAACAATCCAACCATTGCTAGAAATATGGCTAGCCAACCCACTTTTATATGTGAAAATAAACGAATATTTTTTACAATATGCGAGTGTGAGAGAGATGTACTTAACAATTTGTGTGTTTGCAGGATTAAACCTCTAAACCTGCAGGTGTATTGAGTTAATAGCTTGCCTTTCCAATACAAAAGAACCCAAAGTGGTTTTTCTGCTTGCTGAGCTTTAGGAATGTTAATGTCTAAACTATTTGTCTGCTAAACGAAATTTTAAGGTAAATTTGAAAATAGTACCACCTTGACTATAATTCTTTGTTAAGAACTTATAGGAATGGAATTTTATGATGAATGAATGAGCGTCCAATTGCCGTAAATACGCTTTTAATGATATATACATTCACGCGTAAACGAAACTTGTCTGTTTTGCTAATGTTATATATTCAAATGTCCGATAACTATAATTGATAATGTTGAAACGAAAAAACAACAACGTGTACAAATGTCAATTAAACTAATAACACTTCCGGCGCCCGAAGGATCAATAAGTGTACAGTATGCCGTGCAGATTAAAAAGAAATAACTTACACTGGTTAATACTTACGATCACGCCGGTATGCTTCTAAAGATCTGCTGTTGGTATCTTCGATTTTTGAATATGGACTGTAGATCTATAGGTTGATATGTTGATAAGCACTAATGTTTTAATGCCGATGCTAGCTATTGTTCACAACGAAAAACGACACGCACTTGGGCGAATTGTTACCTTCATGTAGGTTTTGAATGGTCGTCTGTAACACGCGACGTGTTGCGCACAAAGTTCGAGAACGACTCTTTTATAACGTTACGGCAGGAACCAAAGGGAATAAAGTTCGGATTGGTTCGTATTGGACCGTGAATGATGGGGGTTACTTATGTACAAGTCAAGGCGGTACTTAATAATTTCTACAACTAATATGCAATTTATATGTATAATAAATTAAACTAGTAAAAGGCATTAACAGTTATTTTTAGTTTCTCTTTATGATCTTTGTCGTATTGCTGATAGATTTCCTTGTTATAATGTATATCGTACGGGTTGCGTGAATCTGAGTGTCCTAGGGTTAGTTCTAAGGGTGTAAAATTTGTCGATGAATGAATGGTGTTATTATACGCGATGAATGCGTATGACAATAAGTTAGTTATGTGTTCTTTCTTGTAATTTATTCTTAATAATCTGATCTGTTCTAATAGGGTTGAATGTAGTCTTTTGATTAGTCCGTTGGATTCAGGGTGGTTCTCCGTTATAAAGTGAATTTTTATTTTGTGTAGTTCCAAAGTGTTTTGAATTGTTTCGTTTTTGAATTCGCTTCCGTTGTCTAACGTTATTGTTTCGGGTGTTCCGTAAAATGTAAAATAGTGTAGAAATCCTTGAGTTACGTCTATACTATTTTTAGAAGTGATTGGTATTGCTTGGCCTATTTTCGTAAATGCGTCCACGATTGTTAGGTAACTTTGTGCTTCTACTACTAGAGTATCTGCATGTAATTTTTGAAAAGGTTTGTCTGGTGTTTAGGTCAACATTAAGGGTATCTTTGGGGGTTTTCTGTCATATTTGGCTTTATCACATAATTCACACTGATTGATAAAGTCTGTAGTTAATTCTTTCATGTCTTTGAAATAGTAACGTCTCATGATTTGCTTTAGGGTTTCGTTTACTCCTCGATGGTTGGTCTTTCCTTCTTGTTGGTTTCTTATCACGTCGTTTATTTCGTCAGGGTCGTCTAATGTTATTAATTTTCTTGTGCATCTTATAAGTTCGGGGCCAGAATTGTTGAATAGTTTAACATATATTTCTGAAAATCGTTTGTACAAGTTTTCCGTGTTAAAATAAAAGTAAAATCGTTTTTTCTCGGGGGTGTATTCCTTGAGAATTTTAATTATCTGTGATTCATTGTCGTCTTTGGTTATTTGAACTTGGTAAATTTTCTTATTATCTACTTTCGTATATTTTACAGGGTTGGGGTTGTTTAAAACTTCTGTGATTATAAATTGATTGGGCTTCATGTCTATAGCTTCGTTTAAAATTTTAACTGCGGTTTCCGGTTCGTGATTTTGTGTCGAATGTATGGTTTCCATTTCTTCTGGGTCTTCTCTAATTTCGGTTTCGTCTACGTTTCCTATCACTGATTCGGTTTCTAGTGCGTTAAGTTGGATTCTACTTAAAGCGTCTGCGTTATTGTTGTAAATTCCCTTTTTGTATATGATTTCATAGTCATATTCTTCTAGTCTGATTCTCCATCTTTGTAATTTCGAGTTAGGTTCTTTGAGTTTGTATAGCCATACTATGATCGGTGTATATATAAAATTTCCGTCCGTATAGGTACGGTCTAAAATACTTTGTTGCCCAAATTATGGCTAACAATTCTTTCTCTATCGTACTGTATCGTTGCTCTGTTTCGTTGAGGGTTCTGGATGCGTAACTGATGGGTTTATCGTTACCTACTGTTCCTTGGCTTAATACTGCGCCTAAGGCTACATTTGATGCGTCTGTTGTTAATATGAATGGTTTCGAAAAGTCTGGGTATTCTAATACGGGGTGATTTGTTAAAATGCTTTTAATTTTATCTACTGCTTTGATAAATTCTGGGGTATGTACAATTTTGTTTCCCTTTTTTAAACAATTGGTAGGGGCTTTGTTATTTGATCATAACCTTTAATGAATTTTCGGTAATAACCGCTAAGGCCTAAAAATCCTTTTATCTCTTTATTCGTTTTGGGTATGGGGTAATTTAATACAGCGTTTGTTTTGTCGGGGTTCGGCATCACTCCTTGGGGTGTTATTATGTGTCCTAAAAATCCTACTTCCTTCTGTAGGAATTCGCTCTTATCTAACTGTACCTAAAATTGTGCGGTTCTTAATCTTTCGAACACTTCTCGTAATCTTTCAATGTGCTCTACTAATGATGTTGAATACATTATTATATCATCTAGGTACACAAGGCATTTTTCGTTGTGTATCCCTCGTAGTATGTTGTCCATTACTCGTTGAAAAGTTGCGGGTGCGTTCTTTAGTCCAAATGGCATCCGTTTATACTCGTAGTGTCCTCTAGGTGTGCTAAATGCTGTTTTTTGTGTATCTCCTTCGTCCATTTCCACTTGATGGTATCCTGATGCTAAATCTAGCGTCGAAAAATATTGGCACTTGCCTAACTTATCTAAAATATCTGTTATATTCGGTAACGGGTATTTATCGTCTACCGTTTTTTCGTTTAATTTGCGGTAATCTATTACCATTCTGTATTTCCGTTTTCCTGATGCGTCCAATTTCTTTGGTACTATTAATACGGGGCTGCTACATGGTGAATTGGAGTGTTGTATGATATCTTGATCTAATAGATCGGCTACTTGTCTGTCAGCTTCTTCCTGACTTGCCTGGGGTAATCTGTATGCTTTGGTGAATATCGGTTTGTTGTCTGTTAGCTCAATGTTGTGCTTAACTGTATTGGTAAAGGTTAGGGGTATTCATTCGCAATGGAATATGTCGCGGTACTCGAAACATAATTTTTGTATTGCTTTCTGCTCTTCGTGATTTATGTCGCGGTTAAATCGGATATTATTTAAATTTTGTCTTAACATTTCGTCGTTTTCTACGGGGTTGTAATTTTCGTTTAAGTTTTCGTCTATTTCCATTTCATTAAAATTTAATTCTTCTACGTTAATCGGGTTTGTTAAGGATAGTTCTACGGGGTAGTCATTTGAGTTTAATATGGTCGTTGTGGCATAATTGTCTTTGATTTTTACTAATGCGGTTGGGGTTTCTACTCCTTGTTGAAAAGTAATGTGGTTTATT
Organism: Platerodrilus igneus; assembly: GCA_036346225.1. Taxonomy (NCBI): domain Eukaryota; kingdom Metazoa; phylum Arthropoda; class Insecta; order Coleoptera; family Lycidae; genus Platerodrilus; species Platerodrilus igneus. The sequence goes on along the minus strand of JARFIW010000951.1, from coordinate 1,624,171 downwards.
ATTCCTAAGTTATTATTTGAATTTACGGGATTCTTATCTTTTTTTTCTGTTCGGGGTTCTAATGTATATTTTTCGTCAATTTGCGTGTTTTGAAATTTGATGGGGATTCGTCCATATTTGGTTCTTAATAATCGGATTTTAATATCTATGTTGGCTCCTAATTTTCTTAGAAGGTCCAATCCTAATAGTCCGTCATATTTGTCGTTAAATTCAAATATGCAGAATTTGTGTTTCATCTTTACGTTAAAGGTTTTTGCTACGAATTGGTGCAGGGTTGTTTGATGGGCGGTTTTAATTTTGAAGGGTTCTCTTTCTACATAGTTTAGATAATGTTTTTTTACTGTTCGCGGGCTTATTAATGTTTTTGAAGATCCGGTATCGATTAGTAATTTAAATTCAGCGTGGGGTATTTCTATATAGGGTAGTACAAGGTGATTCATATTATTTAGGTTTATTATGTTTGGTCGTTTATAAAATCGTCCATTTGAAAATTTGAACACGCGTTCTCTTCGTCGTCCTCCTCATAAGTTTCGTATGGTTCTTCGCGTTCATAGTGGTTCGATTGATTTTGTTCATTATTCGTGCACGGTCGATTGCTATTTTTCTGGTTATCTTCATAATCTTCTACTTCATGATGAAATAGCTCTTCTGAAGTGAAAGTGCGTTTTTGATTGGGGTTTGGTCTTATGTGCGTTATTTTCGTGTTGGGTCTGGTGTTACCAGATGAGGTATCCATTGGTGTAGGTTTATAATAGTATTGGGATTATTATTGTTTATCATCGGTGAGTTTCTATTAGGGTTCGCGTTGAACGCTGGTCTTTGCTGATTTATATTTTGGTTGAATCTCGGTTGAAATGCGGGTTTTGAAAAGTTCGGGCAAAACGTTGGTTTTGTGAATTGTTTGTATTGATTGTTAAAGTTTGAATTATTAAAATGTGGATTATTGGTTCGCATTTGGTTTGTTTGTGCATTGAACGGGTTGAATTTTTGTTGTGGATTTATTTGTCTTGCGGGTTGTATAGTTTTTATTGGCGTGTAGCTTTTATTTGCGTTGGGGTTATATAGTCGGTTTCTATAGTATATTACATTCGCTTCTTCGATTATCATGTTCATTACTTCTTCTAAGTTTTGGGGATGTTGAAATCTAATTTTATTTGAAAGTCGTTCGGGTAGTGCATTTAGATAGGTATCTAATGCCATCTCGTCGTACATTTTCGTTTTTAAAAGTCTTACGTTTGGGTCGGTTTCTTCGATTTTGAGTTTTGTCAAGATTAAGCTTCTTACATCTTGGCATTTCATTTCAAACTGGTATGGAGATTGGTTGTGTTCCATCCTAAGGTTTGTCAAATCTCTTACTAAACATTTTAAGTTTCTTTGATCCCCGAAATATGCTATCAATATGCGTTTGTATTCTTCCCATTGGTCTACGTCTTCGCGACTTGCAATTAATGTTAGTGCCCTTCCGGTCAGTTTACTGATAATAAGGCGGATAAGCAAAGTGTTCCTTTCGTTATCACCTGGCTTATAAAAGGTTTTTAGGAATATTTCGCTGGCTGAAATATAATTACTAAGTAAACATTGGTCATTACCGTTAAAGCTGGGTATCATTTCTAAGTACAGTTTCATTTCATTAGTCATCTTGGCTGAGGTAATATTTGGGTAGTTTTAAAAAAGTAAAAAAAACAATTTTTTTTTTTTGGAAAATTTTGGATTTATTTTGTAGTTTTTGGTGTTATTTAATGGGTTTTACGCTTGGTATTGGTTTGGTTAAGTTTACTCTTAATTTGCCGATTTTAATTTTAATTTCTGAAGTTTCAATAGGCTGAGTGTTTTTTTTTTGGTAATTTATCGGGCTTGAATGTTTTACGTTAGTTGCGTCAGTTAAAACTTCTCTATTTTTAATTTATGTCGATTTTAGTTAGGTGCGTAATAATTATCTCTTTGGTTTATGCGATTGTAAGGTGTCTGCAATGCCTACAATGTTGCCAGTTAATTAGTTGCGTTAGTTCCTGTGTTAAGGTTATTTTTAAATATACTGTGGGTGTTATTTAGTAATCGTTGTGATTTTATACAATGTCGTGTTTGAGAATGATACAATTTGTGCGTGGAAATATTTAATTAAGTTTGTCACGTTTGAATAAGGTTGTAATATGCGTTCTTAGTACCGTAATTATTAATATCTTTCTTGAGTAATTTAAAATTGATACTTTAATAAAAAGTTTTTGGTCGTAATTTTATGCTGTTTTAATTTCACAATGCTGAGAGGTTTCCGCGATGTTTTTTAAATAGCTTTTGTACAGTGATTTATTATTAGGTTTTATGCGTATTTATCCAAGGTTAGATTTTATTCACTTTTAAAGATAATACGAATGTTGGCTTTGCGTTTGAATAATTCTCGTATTAAGATGTGGTTTTTAATAATAGAATGTAAGTTGTCTATTTATGGATTGTATTCCGTTTCGCGTTTGAATAGTTGCGTTGTTATTAGGATTTTGGTTTTAATTGTTCGTGATTTTAGCTTTCGCTTTTTATCCTCGGTGTATTTAAATTATGTTTATGCGCCAGTTAATTCTCTTATTGTTGAATTAGAAATTCGTTTCTTGCGTTAGTTAAAGTTGTTGAATTAGAAATTCTAAAAATTTCTTGCGCCAGTTAAGATTGCTGCATTAGAGATTTGGTTTTGTTTCTAAAAATTTTCTTACGTTAGTTAAAACGTGATCTAGTCTCTTGTGCGCTCTGCGACTTTTTATTTGTCTCAAGTTTTTATGTCTCAAAATTAGTTTTCTCAGTTCTTTGTCTCAGAAATTAGTTTTCTCAAGTTTTTATAAATTTTTCTCATATATACAAGTATAAAATAATGATAAAATTTCAATAACAGCTTGAAGATAATCTCTAGCAATTGCTAAGTCGATTATTTTCAAAAAATTGCATAAAATAGTTTTAACAATAGTTAATATACATATATAAATCATAAACTCACAAATATCAAATGTCTTTGTTAATAATAAAATAAATTTCAATTGGTTTAAAGGAAATTGAACTTACACTAGTTGCTTTGTTGATTTCATTGATTTCTTTCTTTGTTTCTGTTTTCTTTTTGGATTTGATCTATTCTTGTATCGCCTCCAATTTTTCTTTTGTTGAATTCGAACTATTCTTGTTTCTCCTTCAACTGCTGGACTTGAACGATGCTTGTTTCGCCTACAACTTTTGTTTTGTTCTGCCAAATTCGGAATTGAAATTCCCGGACCACCAGTTCCTCGATGTTGGATTCGCTAGTGCCCTTTTGACATCCGTTACGACTGCGCCAGTTAAGGTTCGTGGCTTCGAGCGCTCCTTTTTAAAAAGACTCTTTGAACTTTAACAAATTTATTTTTGATTATACAGAAATTAATTGGAATTTTGACAAACTTGAATAATTAGTCTAAGTCGAAATACATTAATTAATTGTACAATATGAGCTATCTACGAACTGCAATGCAAAAGCTGAACCTTTGATGAACTGCCTGCGAGTGGAGCTCCCGGGCCTTATATAATCTCCCTACCCCCTCACAGTTCTGTGGGAACTTGCAGACCTAATGTCTGCTTACACTTGACTGTATTCATGATACATAGTTGCTATCTTAAAAGCTATTCATAATTACTTTGTTGCAGGCTTACTTCTGCGTAATCTCGGTACGTGACTTTCTACGACCGTCTGTGACCTGACATCTGCAGTGTCACTTATCCTTGTGCTACTTTGTAGCGCTTCCGTTCCCATGAACGTTTATAAACTGAAATATAAATTGTAACAAATTGTCTTTTAATTACATTGTTGCATTTTCCTAATATTTCCTAATATTTCCTAGTAACTTTCTTAAGTATTAGTTTTATAGGTATAACAAATGGGGGATTACATAACTCGCGTAATAAATTAATATGAACACTTACTGTTTTATCTGTTACCATGACATGTACCATTAGGTCATGTACCATTCCAAAAATGTTTATAGCGGACAGTATGATGATGATGATGTGCATAGTTTTGTTTCACACACGCCCTATGAAAAAAAAACCGCGAACGCGCGTCCTTGGGTGCGGATGCACTTGCGGCTTGACCAGAGTCTTGAACACCACTCTCGTGACTGTCATTGCTCTATACCGCACCTTGCGCTATGTATATCAAAGGAAGGGTGCAGGTAAGCGGAAACAAGAAATGCTGAAGGGTTAATTGTAAAAGCAGCTTTAAAACGCCTTAACACTGTTATACCGTGAAATTAGACATTGATTCTTTCTTTTTTCTGGGCGAACGTGTGGCTTCTTTCAAGTTTTACTCTCTTGACAGAATATCCCTCAATAGTTCATTTTGATTTTTTTTTCCATTCACTTATATTGTTGATAGGTGGTTGTGGAGAAGCTTTGACCATAATTTTTATTTGGTTAACCAATTGTTTTGAGTGTATCTTCATAATATCTGGAACATGATAATGCCTTGGCCGCTTTTTTCTTTGACTTTGACCTGTCCTCAACATTTTAAGTTAATTCCAGTACACACCCTTAATACTAGTAGCCATCGGTTAGTTTTTCGATGATGTGACTATACCTCTCTTCGACCAAATGGTTTTTTCTAGCACAAACACTTTTTATTTAAAACTGTGCTAATTCTTTAAACATTTCATTATTAAAATTATAGAAAAGCACTTTTAAACTAATGAAGTTGTACTAATTAGAATAAAAATGTCAACAGAATTGTTTTTTTTTTATAACCGATGTCAGAAATGAAAGTCAAAATTGTGTAAATAGAAACAAATAGAAACATTAGAAGTCGAAATGAAAACGAGAATTTAAATAATCTACATTCACTCTAAATATGATGGGTTTATATAGATTATTATTGCATTTGCATGTGTGAATGTGTTTGGGATTACGTTTTTTTTTTAAGCATTCTAAGCTGATATTGGTGTTTGGGATAAATCAAGAAGCGAAGATTATATTCTCGTTTTTACAGACTTTTTAAATAGGGGCAATTCACGAGGAGTTTACAATAAGTAAATATTCAGCGCACCTTTTTCTATTTTCGAGTTATTTGAGTCGGAGACTCGATATAAGGACAATTTCTTTCCGGGTTCTGCAAATAGCTATGCTCGGTGTAGACTCGCATGCCGCATGTTACTGATTTTTATATAAAATTAGAAAATTTTAAGGGCCAGTTAAACTATATTAATTTTTTTTATAATTTTATATTTAAGTTGCAACATTACTATTAAATCTGAAAATAGGCATATGCGATATAAATTTTCACGCTTTGCTTTATATAAATGTGGTGCGTGATTAGGGAACATATTTATTGTTTGTGATGCATAGTTGAGTGGTTCTAAATCTATTTCACTTTGTAATTTCACGTAAAAGTTATTCCATTAACCTTAAATCTACAATTATATATGAATGGTTTCAACATGTACGTGTTAATTTACTAAAATTTAATGCACAATTGGAAAAGTTATTATTGTGTGATATAATGAAGGGCAGTAAAGAGCTTAATGTGATGAAACAAAAAGAAATAACAAGGTGTGCCAGCTTTTTCTCTCTCCTTCCCACCCTTTCGCTCGCTCTCAACCCTTCCCCCCCCCATTATCTTGGACTATTTTTATTAATGTACTGAAAATTTTCCGACAAACAAACTATGAACCAAACAAAATTAATAGTTAATTACCCTTTTTATGCAGTAGAAAAACTGCTGAGATGCAATAAAAATAGTAACAACAATTCATCCAAGCGTAGCTATATAACTCTACGTTTGTATTGTTCACTCATGCTCCAAGTGATAATGGTTATTTCTCACTGCTTATCAGTTATTTTGCCACACTGTGTTGTTGCGAGATACTTTTTGGCAGAATTAGATGCGTGTGTCTGCACGTTCAGAAGTAATATTCCACAGGCGGCCCCGTGACGTAGTTGGCATGCGTGTGACTACTACGCCCAAGGTCCCGGGTTCGAATCCCGACACGGTCCGCTTGAAAAATGTTAGGCGAACATTTTTCACAAAAATACGCCATCGTTCGGATGAGAGGTAAAATGGAGGTCTCGTGTGTGAGTGTTGTCTCGATCATTAAAGATCATTACCTTGCTTGGACAGCAAGTGTTCGACAAAATTCAAAATTTCCAGGTAAAAAAAACTCGCTTCCTGGCCAATGTAATACCTTCGGGTGGAGCTTTGGAAAAACATGTGGAGTAGTATTTCACTTCTTATTCTGATGTATGCTTTACGACAGTGGGCGAAAGGACAACTATACTAGATTCTACTGTAACACTGTTCGATCCCGGAACGCGTATTATTATTTAATTTTCGTTAATTGTGCAACTATGGAAAGTCTGGGTAAGATTCTTCCCAAATTGTCTTCTACTCACCTATCAGTGTACGTTTTCAATAAAATAGTTGCGATGCAGTTGAAGATATCGCATCGCGTCCATACATTTAATTAACTCCATTAAAATTAAGTAGTAAATTCATTTTATTAGTTATTACATTGTTAACTTGATGAAATTAGTTAACGCTACTTATTTACTAAACACCGCTTGTGACGCTAATTTTGTTTAGTCTATTTTTTTGGAATGGTGTGAAGTTAGCAGCCAATTATCAGCAGCTATCTTTTCTAGCAGCTGTTTTTAAATAAAAGTCAAAACTGACTTTCACAATTGGCGTTACACCATTTGCCTTGGCAGAAGTAAAACTATGACCTCTCTTAATGCATCTGTAAAAACAAAATTTAGTTGTAATCCGCAGGAGCTTCAAAAACCTCCCTTAAAGGTTAAAAATAAAAAATATCAGAAAGTCAGTAGGCATTCGAGTTAACCCCTCCCTTCGCCTTTGCACAACTATTGTTGAGATCGCCATTAATGCATTTTGCGATCCGACCACTACGGGCAAACCACTCTTAAGGGATAAAAATATAAAAGATCAGAAATTGCAAAAGGCAATGGAGATACACCTTCCACCTTAGTAAAACTATTGCCGAGACTGCCCCTAATGGATGAAAACCTTAGGAAAATCAGAAATAGCAGTAGGCAATCGAATTACACCATCCGCCTTGGCACAACAATTGCTGAGGCCACGCTTAATACATCTGTAAAACAAAATTTACTTGCGACCTGTAGGGGCTTTAAAAACCACCCTTAAAGGATAAAAATAAATTAAAAAAATCGAAACGGTAGATGGCAATCGAGTTACACCTTCCACATTGGCACTACTATAGCTAAGATCACCCTTAATGCATCTGTATAAACAAAATTTAGTTGCAAAGCGCAGGGCCTTCAAAAACCCCCTTTAAAGATTAAAAATATAAAAATCAAAAATGGCAGTAGGCATTCGAGTTAACCCTTCCACCTTGGCACAACTATTTTTGAGATCACCCTTAATGCATCTGTAAAAAGAAATTTACTTACGACCCGACCCGTAAGTGCTTCAAAAATACCCTTAAAGTATAAAAATATAAAAATCAGAAATGGCAGAAAGCAATGGAGATACACCTTCGACCTTAGCACAACTATTGCCGAAACCGTCCTTATTGGATAAAAATTTAAAAATCAGAAGTAACAGTAAGCAATCGAGTTACACCATCCGCTTGGGTACAACTATTGCTGGGGCCACCCTTAATGCACCTGTAAAACAAAATTTACTGCGACCCGTAAGCGCTTCAAAAATTACTCCTAAAGTACCAAAATATAAAAATCAGAAATGGCAGAAAGCAATAGAGATACACCTTTCACCTTAGCACAACTATTGCCGAGACCGCCCTTATTGAATAAAAATTTAAAAATCAGAAATGACAGTAGGCAATCGAGTTACACCATCCGCCTGGGCACAACTATTGCTGGGGCCACCCTTAATGCACCTGTAAAACAAAATTTACTTGCGACCTGTAGGTGCTTCAAAAACCACCCTTAAAGGATAAAAATCAGAAACGGCAGAAGGTAATCGAGTTATACCTTCCGTATTGGCACTACTATAGCTAAGATCGCCCTTAATGCATCTGTATAAACAAAATTTAGTTGCAAAGCGCAGGGCCTTCAAAAACCCCATTTAAAGATTAAAAATATAAAAAATTAGAAATGGCAGTAGGCATTCGAGTTAACCCTTCCGCCTTGGCACAACTATTCTTGAGATCACTCTTAATGCATCTGTAAAAAGAAATTTACTTACGACCCGACCCGTAAGTGCTTCAAAAACTACCCTTAAAGTATAAAAATATAAAAATGAGAAATGGCAAAAAGCAATGGAGAAGATACACCTTCTACCTTAACACAACTATTGCCGAGTCCTTATTGGATAAAAAGTTCAAAAATCAAAATCAGAAGTGACAGTAGGCAATCGAGCTACACCATGCCTCTGGGCACAACTGTTGCTGAGGCTACCCTTAATGTACCTTTAAACCAAATTACTTGAGACCTATACGGGCTTCAAAAACCACCCTTAAACGATAAAAATATTTAAAAAACCAGAAACGGTATAAGGCAATCGAGTTACACCTTCCGTATTGGCACAACTATAGCTAAGATCACCCTTAATGCATCTGTATAAACAAAATTTAGTTGCAAAGCGTAAGGACTTCAAACCCCCCCCAAGATTAATTATAAATCGCAATAGGCATTCGAGTTAACCCTTCCGCCTTGTCATAACTATTGTTGAGATCGTCCTTATTGGATAAAAAGTTTAAAAAATCAGAAATGATAGGCAATCAAGTGACACCATCCGCCTGGACAGAACTATTGCTGAGGACACCCTTAATACATATGTAAAACAAAATATACTTGCGACTTGTAGTTGCGACAAAAACCACCCTTAAAGCTTAAAAGTAAAAAAAAAATCATAAACGGCAGAAGGCAATCAAGGTACACTTTCCCCAATGGCACAACTTTAGAGAAGACCGCCCTTAATGCATCTGTAAAAACAAAATATAATTGCAACGTTTAAAGGATAAAAATAAAAAAAGAAGCGAGAGAAAGCAATCGGTTACACCTTCCGCATTGGCACAACTATAGTTAAGATCGCCCTTAATGCATCTGTATAAATAAAATTTAGTTGCAACCCGTAGGGGTTTCAAAAACCATCATTAAAGATTAAAAATATAAAAAAATAAGGAATGACAGTAGATATTCGAGTTAACCCTTCCGTCTTGCAACAAATATTGTTGAAATCATCCTTCGTGCATCTGTAAAAAGAAATTTACTTGCGACCCGACCCGTAAGTGCTTCAAAGTCCACCTTTGAAGGATACAAATATAAAAAATCAGAAATGGCAGAAAGCAATGGAGATACACCTTCGATCTAAACAATTGTCCAGACCGCCCTTATTGGATAAAAATTTTAAAAAATCAGAAATGGCAGTAGGCAACCGAGTTACACCATCCGTCGTGGCACAAAGAATTATAGCTAGGACTATCCTGAATGTATCTGTAACAATAAAATGTAGTTACAACCAGTAGGGGTAAAAGATAAAAATATAAAAAAAATTGAACCGGCAATAGGCAATCAAGTTTTACCATCCCCTTTGGTACAACTATTGCTGAGACCAACAGTAGATAAGCTACCTATGTTCTAGGCCAAAAGGGGCAATTTTTACATGTAAATTCCCATAAGGCGACTCTAAGGTCCGTTCTGGTCATTTTTTGACCTACTATAGGAAATCCCATAAGGCGGCTCTAAGGTCCGTTCTGGTCATTTTTGTACCAACATTGAAATCCCATAAGGAGGCTCTAAGGTCCGTTCTGGTCATTTTTGTACCAAGCATTGAAATTCCCATAAGGAGGCTCAATGTCCAAAAAGACCATTTTTGTTAGATACAAAGGTCATCCAACCCAGAGGTAGCCATTCAGCCCAACACCCACAGTAGATGGTTTTGGACAGTTGTGGGACCACATTTCCACCCGAACCCCACATTTCCACACACATTTACATGTAAATTTTCATAAGGTGGAAATGAGGAGGTGGGACTCCCGCCTTGCTCTCCGCCTTGCTCGGATACCCCCAACAATTTTGATTACGTCACACCCGCATTCTTTCCACCCGCGAGATAAATCTTTCTCCACATTTCTACCCACGAGATAAATCTATATTGTTTGGTGTCAATTAATATTAGATTTTTCTCAGCTACCCAAATCTCTAGGAATTTCTTAGATTGCATCATCCCCCGGGGAGCTACACTCATTTTAAGATTTTTTGCTGCTAGCGATTTCTGACCGTCCTTATACATTTTTTAGACGTACGACACATCAAACTAACCTAGAATTTTACGCCCAATCCAAACATGCAAACAGATTTAAAATAGGACCACCCCTTACGAAGTTACACATATACCCTCTGCGAGATAAATCTTTCTCCACATTTCCACCCACGAGATAAATCTACATTGTTTGGTATCAATTAATATTAGATTTTTCTCTGCTACCCGAAACTCTAGAAATGTTTTAGATAGCATCATCCCCCAGGGAGCTACCCCAATTTTAAGATTTTTTTATAAATGTCGATTTCTAATCATCCATCCTTGTTAATATCTAGAATCCTTTAACCAAACACTTAGCGGTATTAACACAAAGAAATTAAGCACGCAAAAATTTAATAATTTATTTTATCCGATTTACAGTTTAATAAATGAATTGAATACAATATTTACAAAGTATAACATTATCTTCTTAGTGTAGCCGAATCCAAGCAGCTGAAAGTAACCTGTATAAATCTGTATAAATAAAATTTAGTTGCAACCCGTAGGGGTTTCAAAAACCATCATTAAAGATTAAAAATATAAAAAAATAAGGAATGACAGTAGATATTCGAGTTAACCCGTCCGTCTTGCAACAAATATTGTTGAAATCATCCTTCATGCATCTGTAAAAAGAAATTTACTTGCGACCCGACCCGTAAGTGCTTCAAAATCCACCTTTGAAGGATACAAATATAAAAAATCAGAAATGGCAGAAAGCAATGGAGATACACCTTCGATCTAAACAATTGTCCAGACCGCCCTTATTGGATAAAAATTTTAAAAAATCAGAAATGGCAGTAGGCAACCGAGTTACACCATCCGTCGTGGCACAAAGAATTATAGCTAGGACTATCCTGAATGTATCTGTAACAATAAAATGTAGTTACAACCAGTAGGGGTAAAAGATAAAAATATAAAAAAAATTGAACCGGCAATAGGCAATCAAGTTTTACCATCCCCTTTGGTACAACTATTGCTGAGACCAACAGTAGATAAGCTACCTATGTTCTAGGCCAAAAGGGGCAATTTTTACATGTAAATTCCCATAAGGCGACTCTAAGGTCCGTTCTGGTCATTTTTTGACCTACTATAGGAAATCCCATAAGGCGGCTCTAAGGTCCGTTCTGGTCATTTTTGTACCAACATTGAAATCCCATAAGGAGGCTCTAAGGTCCGTTCTGGTCATTTTTGTACCAAGCATTGAAATTCCCATAAGGAGGCTCAATGTCCAAAAAGACCATTTTTGTTAGATACAAAGGTCATCCAACCCCGAGGCAGCCATTCAGCCCAACACCCACAGTAGATGGTTTTGGACAGTTGTGGGACCACATTTCCACCCGAACCCCACATTTCCACATACATTTACATGTAAATTTTCATAAGGTGGAAATGAGGAGGTGGGACTCCCGCCTTGCTCTCCGCCTTGCTCGGATACCCCCATCCATTTTGATTACGTCACACCCGCATTCTTTCCACCCGCGAGATAAATCTTTCTCCACATTTCCACCCACGAGATAAATCTATATTGTTTGGTGTCAATTAATATTAGATTTTTCTCAGCTACCCAAATCTCTAGGAATTTCTTAGATTGCATCATCCCCCGGGGAGCTACACTCATTTTAAGATTTTTTGCTGCTAGCGATTTCTGACCGTCCTTATACATTTTTTAGACGTACGACACATCAAACTAACCTAGAATTTTACGCCCAATCCAAACATGCAAACAGATTTAAAATAGGACCACCCCTTACGAAGTTACACATATACCCTCTGCAAGATAAATCTTTCTCCACATTTCCACCCACGAGATAAATCTACATTGTTTGGTATCAATTAATATTAGATTTTTCTCTGCTACCCGAATCTCAAGAAATTTTTTAGATAGCATCATCCCCCAGGGAGCTACCCCAATTTTAAGATTTTTTTATAAATGTCGATTTCTAATCATCCATCCTTGTTAATATTTAGAATCCTTTAACCAAACACTTAGCGGTATTAACACAAAGAAATTAAGCACGCAAAAATTTAATAATTTATTTTATCCGATTTACAGTTTAATAAATGAATTGAATACAATATTTACAAAGTATAACATTATCTTCTTAGTGTAGCCGAATCCAAGCAGCTGAAAGTAACCTGTAACAAAAAAAAAGAGATTAATGGGTTGTTTAAATAGACCTGTAACAAAAAAGAAATGAATGTGCTGTTTAAAAAGAGAGGAAAAGTGTTTTCGGTCAATAAGACATATTGTCGTTAATCTAACAATATGTTTTACCGTCCAGCGAGACCACGTGGAGGTAAACACATATTGCCGGGAACGAAGGAATTGTTAAGGATGGGGGTGGTAGGTATGTCTTATAACTAACTTACAGACTACTATATATACACACTAAAATATATACAAATATGAACAACTATCTTATATATTTATGCCCTCCATGCGTAGGTTGCTGTAGTATTAGGAATGATGTACCTTTTGTCATCCTCGCCCGACAAACTAATTTTATTAATTAATTGGGTATAAAGTTGGTGTTTACATAGTTTCATTTAAGACCTCCTACATATTTTCCAGATTACTAGAAGATGTTATAACCATATTTTTTGTGTTAAAAGAAACTCGGGCACTCTATCGTCGACACTGGTGTTCTTTATGCGATAGCTAGTCATACAGTTGTTAAACGCTGTGCTAACCATTTCTACACTATCTTCGCCAGTAGCGGTTTTTCCAGGTATAGGAACCACCGCAAGAGTCGCATTTAAAAACGTTTGCAGGTACCATTTTAGTACAAAACAAAATCCGCACTATAGGACTTTGGTGAAACTTGTAAGCGAACTAACTTATAACTAAAAAGTTTACTCTTGCATATCTGCTTTATGTACCCTATAGAATGCAAACCGAAAGTTTCTGAAGACACCTGAACGAAGTTGTGGATTCAGCGGGGAACTAAATGACGTCATCTTTTGCCAATCCTTGCTGCTCGTCCAGTACATTTAGCACCAATGTATGCGCCCGGTTCGCTTCGTCCATGCTGCGAATGCAGTTAGTAGAAACATCGGAAACGTCTTCCATGTTATACGGATCGACAATCACATCGCGTGCATATTAAAAATCCAAAAGGGTGGTAGCACACGTACACAAATTGGTTGCAAGTCGTGCGGTAGAAGATGCAGTGCTACTATAAACAAAAGCTTAAAAAATGTTTTAAACCTTTCTACAGAATACTTCTAATAAAGCAATTTAATTTTAAATAACTTCTACGTCATATTTTCGGAAATGGTAGGCTTGAATATTTTCTAAATGAATCACCAAGCGAAGATTGCCGAAGACACTCGAAGAGTGCACAAAGGCGGTCACTAAACCAATTAGCATTAATACCAAGTATTCCGTAGTTTTGTAGGTTGCTCATTTCCTAGAACCAAATCTTCCGCAATGTACAATGTCCTTAAAACTATCTACATTAATATTCTTAACTACACTTTGTGAGACCTCTTTAATCTTTTTTATCGTGTTTTTCTCGCCTACAATACAGTAGGACTTGGCTTTTGTACCAACGAATTCTAATACTAGACCCCCATTAAAGTTGTCTTTGAATTTCCTTACACTTTTTTGTTGACAAGCGGTATATTGTATTTATTATCTGTGGGGTAGTCACTCTTTTAAGATAAATATATTTTTTTTTGGTATCAACTAAGATTTCTCTAGGGAGCCCAAACCTGTAAATAGATTTTAAATAGGACCACCCCTTACAAAGTCACGACGCCTTTTAAAGACCCAAACCTCTAATTTTTAACCATCTTTATTTAACTACATCTTAAAACCTTTTTTCGCTACCCAAGACATATGCTTTAACCAACCATTTCTCTAGAAATTTAAAACCGCTGTGTCCCGCGAACACAACCTGGAGGTAACACGTATATTCTGTCAACCGAGATAGAAACAGGAAGGATTTGGAAGGTGGTCGAAGAACTTAAAAATTATGGAATTTGAAAACTAATATATACAATAGATTTACAAAATCTGTACAACTATTTTAGATTTATATCTTTATGCCCCCCATGCGTATGTTGATGTGCTCCCAGGATGACGTTACGCTTGTCATCTTCCCTCGATAAACTAATTTTATTAATAAGCTGCGTGTACAAATCGTATTTTTTACTCCGGATACATACGCAGGCAAGTACTCGATACCATCCAAATAAAGAATTGGATGCTTGGTGACTGTTAACATCCGCTTTTCTCGTGTACGCCCAGACACATGTCAACCCATGCGCACCCCTGCGCATGCACACCCCTGCCCATGCGCACCTCTGCGCGTGCGCACCCCTGCCCATGCGCACCCCTCTCTGTGCGACTGCTATTTCGGGGTAACGTCACAGCCTTTTATAAATAAAGAACAATGTTATATACTATTATAAAATGTTTATTCTGACATTATACATAACAAAATTTAAAAATATTTAATACCAAGCATGGAGTCATTTAAACTTAATTTTAATACAAAGTTATACACAGAAGACAGTCCTTTCTTTATGTTTGTTTGGAGTGGTTTTAATTTTATCTAATTTTATTCGCAGCTTAAAATTTAAATCGACACCCAAGTCTTCTATCTCCTTTTCTAGCCAATAGTTTGATACATAGAGACCGTCTAGGTTTTCGAATTGTAAAATGTACCGAAGTTTGCCTCTATAAATGGACATGTCACGACCGTTGCGTTGGAAGATCGTAGAACAGTTAATTCTGCTTGGTATAAAACCATTTGTTTGTCACAAGTTTTCGGAGAAATAAGAAAAATAAACCGACAACGCCGAAATATTCTCCATCATGACAAGCGAGCTCTCACACATCGGCTCAAACAAGTAACTATTTGAACATTCAAAACACTGAATTGATGGGTCATCTGCCGTATAGTCCTGATTTGGCACCTAATGATTTCTGTTTGTTCCCACGCGTGAAGAACAAATTGCGTGGACAACGATTTTTGGCACTAGAAGAAACTGTTGATGCGTTCAAAACCCATGTTTTGGAGATATCTCAATCGGAATGGAAAAAATGCTTTGAAAATTGGTTCCAACGTATGCAAAAGTGTATCAATCATCGTGGAGAATATTTTGATAAACGATAAAGAAGTTTTCACACTTTAAGTTTTGTTTTTGTTACTTATTCCCGATACATATCTAGCCCCCTCGTATTGTTTATGAAAGCTTCCTGGTTATGTACTGTTTATAGATCATCATGATTTAAGTTCTGGATTACGTTGAATATATAATAAACTAAAACCTGCAATTTTTTCTGCCCTAGTATTTGAAACAGCCAACAATCATTAGTAAACTCGATTTTGAAGATTCTTTGAATCCGGTTATTGGATCAAACGGGTTTGTTTGCTCCACCTGGTGTACTGGAACAATGCTTAGCTCGCAAGCCTGGGCCAACTGGTTCGTGTGTCTGTTGAATCCATAATTTGTGGGGTATTGAATTATTAGACTAGAGTTATTGTGATATTTTTAGCTAAAAATGTTTTTAGCGTTTTCGGAAAGTTAATGTCAGCAACTTACCTGACAATATTTAAAATATTTTTTTGGTTAAATAATTGTGAAAATATTCACTTTTGTTTGTTGAAGAGAATTCTTATAAGGTTTGTCTAAAGAGATACTTCTACTCAATAAAAAAAATTACAGTGATGTAAAAACAATTTTAATCAATAATCTCAAAACAGACGATAATACGAAATGAGTTTACAAAGGCGTGCGTGTGTTATCGGATGAGAAAATTTTTTAATTGCAACTAAACAAATGATATGGTATTATCGTTAAAATATAGGAAATGAATTAAATTATCAAACAATTTCCTTCTTCGTACGAGCTATATTTAAAAAATTCCTTATACATTTCTCTACAGAACAAAATAAACATGTTGGTATTAATTTCTTGTAAACATCCCGTGCGCAATTGTTTATAAAGCTTTACACTTTTACAATTAAATGGTCTGGTTCAAAATCTTTGCATATGATTTTGGAGCAAAGTGGCTAACCTATGTATTAGTAATCATCACAATCTTGTTTTGTATTCTGTCCTTGGAGTTTCTGGCATGAATTTGGCGCTTTAATTTACTAGACAGTTTGGGCCTATTTTTGCAGATGTTTGCCAAGTTTCATTTTTCAAGTACGCTCTTTGATCTGCATCACATTCCTCTTTGTTGTGTTCCAGACTAATTTGCCAAATTCTCTGCCTTTTTTCTTTTATCTGATTATCACGATTAGTGCTGTTTGATGAAGCGGCATTTTCCATCAAAATTGTAGCTTTTCCTCTAATAGTACTATAAAATTGACAGTACTAAATATAATGCAAAGACAAGCGACATTAAAAATGTAATTTATCGTAGGTTGTGGGAGTGCAGATGAAAGTATTCTGGCGAAACAGGGAGGAGGAGTTTTGAACTGGAGATTATAGTACATCAGCCATCGATCAAAAGCTCTTAGATACCGCTAGACGGTGAATATTGTATAACAACTAACCTTACATTTGATTTTCCAATGCTCCACCCGAAGGCACTACATTGCATAACAACGAACCCCCCAACATGTGATTTTCCAATTCTCTACCCGAAGGTACTACATTGGTCAGGAAGCGAGTTTTTTTTACTTGAAAAATTTTGAATTTTGCCGAACCCTTGCTGTTCCAAGCAAGGTAGGGATCTTTAACGTGCGTGACAACACTCACACACGGGACTTACATTTTGCCTATCATCCGAACGAGGGCGTATTTTTGTGAAAAATGCTCGCTTAACATTTTTCAAGCGGACCGTGTCGGGATATAACAACGAACCGTGCATTTATATTTCCAATGCTCCACCCGAAGGTACTACATTGGCCAGGAGACGAGTTTTTTGTTGCTTGGAAATTTAGAATTTTGTCGAACTCTTGCCGTTCCAGGCAAGGTAGGGATCTTTAACGTGCGTGACAACACACACACGGTACCCCCATTTAACCTCTCACCCGAATAAGGGTGTAAATTTTTGTGAAAAATGCTCACCTGCATTTTTCAAGCAGTCAGCCGTGTCGGGATTCGAACACAGGACCTTGGGATCCGTAGTCTTACGCTTACTACATTGATCCACGGCGACGCCAATATAACAACGAACCTTACATGTGATTTTCCAGTGCTCCACTCGAAGGTACTACATTGGCCAGGAAGCGAGTTTTATTTTACCTGAAAAATTTGGAATTTTGCCGAACCCTTGCTGTTCCAAGCAAGGTAAGGATCTTTAACGTACGTGACAACACTCACACACGGAACCTCCATTTTACTTCTCATCCGAACGAGGGTGTATTTTTGTGAAAAATTCTCGCCTAACATTTTTCAAGCAGACCGTGTCGGGATTCGAACCCGGGATTTTCTTAACCTCCACTGTTCATTTTGTATAGGCACAAAAGTTAAACTTAAATATCCTAAAATAAAAAAGGATGATTTATAAATAGTATATTATTTTATACGGAGCAGAAGTGGAACTTTTCATGGCACGTCTCCGTTTATTCGCCGAACGCTAGTGAGGTGACTATTAGAGACAAGCCATGAAAAGTCGTTTCTCTTCCACATAAAGTATACTACTTTTTCTCCAAACGTTCTGCAAAATATACGAAAATTTCCAATTTTCATATATTTTTACGAATACGAATTTTTCGTGTTTGATTAATATCAAAGGTTGCTTACAATTAGTTATTTTTTTGACAGAAATTAATTTGACACACTAGCTACACGATCGTTGATAAATAAGAAAACATTCGTAAAATTCAAAGTTCTGAAATTGAATCTGCGGCAAATGAAGGAATGTCGAACCTTGAACTGACAAAATCTGGGGACAATATTGACTGCTTTAATTTTCAAAATGCTACTCTTAGAAATTGCACATTTAATGTTACATTTCATAATAAAAATGAAGTTAAATCTTTATTTATCGTTATTTATATTGTTGTTTTGCTTACTTATTAGATATTGTCATGACGACACTTTTACCTCCGGAAACTGGAAAAGGAAAATTAAAACTGTTGAAGGTGAAAAAGTGACATTTTCCCCAATTGATTCAGTTAAATAATGACTTAATATTTTAACGTTTGAAGAAAAACCAGTATACGTGATTCAGTATACAATATTGTTGTATGTATACATAACCTGATACCAAAATTATTGTGTACTCAAATTAAAAGACTTGGTTTGAGATGCAGGTTTATAATGCAGTGCCTGAATAACACATAACCAGTTTTAATTGTCTTAAACAACGAATATTTGAATACAAATTTCAAGGATAATTACTCTTTATACTTTAAGAAAACGATTAAGATATTGTAGTATAATCAGCTACGGAAGGAAATAACTTAACTGTATTCTTATAGCATCAATTATAAAAAAGTGAACTTAATTGAAATGCAACACTGGCGCTTGTGTCAAGATTGTCAAATCTGGAAGACTATATTCGCGCCAACTTGGTGTTTGCACAAATTCACATCAAAAAATATTTCTTAAAATAAATTTTCGTCGGTTATGTTTTGCTGAAAGCATATGTGTGGAGCACATCACACGACTGTGAAACGTGGACAGTAAGAGAAACGGACAGAAATGATTTAGAGGCCTTTGAAATGTGGTGCTACAGATGTCTTATGAAGATATCATGGACAGACAAAGTTAAGAACAAAGAGGTTCTAGAAATAGTAGGGGAAAAAAGAAACACTTGGAAAACAGTAAAAAATAGGAGAGATAAAATGATAGGACACATACTAAGGCATGAGGGAAGAGCGCGGCATATATTATAAGTAGAGAAAAAAGGGAAAATAGAAGTAAACGTAGATTAGACTATTGCACACAGATAGTGAAAGATTTATGCGTGAAAATTTCAGAGAAATGTGTAGGTTAGCTCAGAATAGGAAACAATGAAAGTACGCGTCCAATCAGTTCAAGGACCGAAGACTTAATGATGGTGATGTTTTGTAGTTTAATTAATACATGGCTCTTAGGTCTCTCAGAATATGTACAATACCAGTCTGTCTACATGTCTACATGAAAATGTCGCTTACGTCGTTTTGGTTTGCACGCATCGATGTATTTGTGTCGTTACACTGAGTTGTTAAAATATCCATTTTGTGATGCATTGAGGTCAAGGAAAAGATTAATGCGTTTGCCCAAAAAGCTGGAACTGTATTTTGTTTTACATTGCCTTATACAGGCGTTTTCAAAACAGTTCTCAAAATTGTCTAAATATTTTAATTTTGGGACTCGCTTTTTATATTTTTTTATAATTGTAGTTTTCGTATATGTATTCACTCCGGTTTCAGTCAACATTAACGCTATTTTAGGTTGTGTTCTGTTTAATATTCGAAACTACCGTTTAAGTATTAATTATGTGATTGCAAGCATAGAAATATGCGTTTATCTTATCAATTTTACTAGGTACACATTTTGAAAGGTATTTTTCTTGCCTTTTAATTGTTTATTTTTATAGAACTGTTTTACGCAATAGGTTGGTATATTTTACGTTGATAACTGTGTTTACTATTTATTGAGATATTTTATAACTTGTTACTTATTAGGTTTCTTTTCTACTGAGTTAAAAATTTGTACTTGTTTTTTAGTTCTTCAAAGAAACCACAATAGAAATGTTTTTAAAATATAGTTTCTAAAGAACTTCTTAACGCTTTGCTTTTAATTGGGCGACCATTGTATGCGCACGTGACCATGATAGTGTGGGTGTTGTCGTGCATTATATATATATATATATATATATATATATATATATATATATGAAATTGGCAGGTTCTAGGTCGGTTGGTAATAAAGAAAACTCTTTTTTATGGCCTACATTTTCCCATATAATTTTATACTTGATCACAGGCAATAACTAAAACGTATACAAACTATTAACAAACTACTAAAGTAAACAAAATAATTACTTACTTTGCTGTGGATTGAAGTGACCCTGACCTTGGGGTCAATAAACGATGCCGTGGTCTGAAGAGGTTCTAAGCGAACTCCAATAAAAGATGTGAATGTTTTAAATTTGCCCGTTGTTTAATTATTTTTAGCTAGCTTCCTCCAAAATAAAAACCATTAGATTCAGATAGTAGATTTATAATGTCAGGAAATATTCTTCTACAAATATCTTTCAAATACTAACTACTATATCCACAACACCTTTTCTTTTACAAACAATATCTTATATATATCATTTAGGAGAAACAACGTTTTCTTAACCCAAACTTAAATATTAAAATTATAGTCCAAAACTGCCACAACAGCTTAGCCTTGCGGACAATTTCTTAAATCTAACTTCTGGATAATCACTCACTTGTATTAAAAATAGACTTTAAAATCTCTTTTATAATTAGAATGACCACACGCACACAAATCTTTATCTCTTAATTCATAAATAACTCCCTAATTAACTTTTATTATGTAGAAATTTTGTCAAGAAAGTCGTATAACTCCTTTAAATTCGGATTTAAAAATATCTGATCAGTTAGATTTAATTATTCTTTATATACTGACAAAAACTTCTGCAAAGGCTTCCACCCTTCAATACAATTTTAGTATTATTAGAGTTGGCAAGTAAATAATGTTGTGTCATAAGAACCACGACCACTCCTCAGAAGCTCTACCCGAGGAATAGACCCCTAGCATAGTCGGAAGATAGTTGAGTTTCCATCTTTTTTAGGAGATCACTTCACCCTAAAAGATCTCAAGTTCAGCCAAAAGTAACACTGTGTAACATCGTCTTACAATTTGTAAAACATGTTAAACAGGTTACAGGAATTGTAGATTCAATGCTTTCGAGGCCTTCTTTTCAGATAATTTCTTTTACTCTCCGGCCCATCTTGTTAGTGCTTTCCAGAGAAAACGGAAGCTTAGCTTTAACACCATGCCTAGCGGAAACAAATCGGTCCAACTTTCCTCGTAGATGTTAAATGCACCACAAATTTCTTTTTTTAGGATAAACATCCTTTTGTTTGCTGATGTTTGCTCGGCGTCAGAAAGGTCCCAAATTTTAACCAACAATATATTGTCACAAAGTGGTTCTGTAATTGGTGTGTGTAGTCCACCAGTCAGCATCTGTTCGCCTTCAACATAACAAATATTACCAATATCTGTCACCAGATTATTGTTGCACATATTTTCTGCCAGCAGCCACAATCCAAATCGCTCATTTGTTGGTTTCACTTTATTCCTAATAAGTTGAGGAACGTTAATCATCTTGGAGACGCCCATGTTTACCGTTCTAACTACTGCCGAATACTAAATCGAATACGAATAATTGCCCCTTATGTACCCTACAGAGGGGGGGGCGTATATTGCCGAAGATACCCGAATACACCCGACGAAATGCGCAACCGCCCTGGGGCGGTCATGTTACCCGCCATGGCGGCCATGTTACATCGCCATGGCGGCCATTTTACCCCGCCCGCCATGGCGGACTTAGGTTAGTTGGTATTTTTTGGAGGAAAAAATGATGGGTTAGATCGGCGGCTAAGGTGGAGGGTTTAGGTTAGTTTACGTTGATTGGAGTTAGGTTAGTGGGTGTTGTCTGGAGTTAGGTTAGGTTAGTTGGACTTGTCAGTATATACTTGGTGAACCAGTCAGAAACCACTAAAATAAATGTGTTACCTTTCTTCGATCTGGGTAAAGATATCATTTGAAAGAGATGTTCCACTTCTCTTTCCTTTACCATGAATCCAATTTTCGACTGTAAAGTACTTTTTGAAGCAAGGCAGATTTGACATTTTCTGACATACCGAGCAATATCTGATTTTATCTTTGGCCAATAATAGCTTTCGGCGACCTTGGACCATGTTTTAAATGTACCAAGATGAGCAGATGTAGGAGCATCGTGATTTTGTGTAATGACATCCTCTCTGTAGTATTTTGGCAGTACTTGTTTCCACTCTATCAAATTAGAAACAATGTTGTGTTTGTTGGGAACATATTAGTAAAGCACATTCTTTCTCTACTTTCCATGAAGGGTAGTTTGCAGGATTTTTCTGAATTTGTTGCATCATCTTATTATACCATGGACCACACTGATCTTGATGTATAGAAATCTGATTTATTATTATTGGTGCTCTTGATAGTGCATCGGGTACCACATTAAATTTTCCATTCCGATGAAGAACTTCATAAGAAAACTGGGAGGATCGTAAACTACATCTATGTAACCTTTCTGATGGGCTTTTTAATTTGTCCAACCATATTAAAGGGTAATGATCAGTAGTGCTGATTTTTTTATTATATTTATTTATTATACAATGATTTTAAATGTAGGTTATATGTTGTAGCAAATTAATTTAATTTTTAAAAACTTGTTCACTTTAACATGGCTTTTGTTATATTGCCATTTAAGTGAATTTGAATACTTGTTCGAGTATTGTAGAATGCGTAAATGTGAAAATATTTGCAGAGGAAGACTTGCTTTCCTGGGTTAATATTCTTTGGTTTAGAGGATCAGGAATTAGGTTGTCCGCCGTGATGTCGACCATCTGTTGTTAGTTCAACTGATTGCGTTTTGTCTTGACGTGTAGTTGAGGTCAAAGACTTTGATAAACTTTATTCAGGTGTTTATTTATGTATATATCTGTTTAAATTTTTGTAAAAGAAAAACTTATAATAATTGTTTGTTTCACAAATGCTTAAATGCTAATAGCACTGTGCAGATTCAATGCTTTAATTAATGTTTGAATTAGATACGTTTTAATTTTATCTTGTAAAAGCCCCGAGACATGAGCTCATATCAGGTCGGTTTATTTTGTTAACTTTTTGATACTCTGTAGTTATTAAAAAGAAAAGAAAGAAAATTTACTGAAGTAAAATTTACATGTTCTGTTATAGTCTTAAGAGAAATGAAATTGGTCAAAGATTAATTTTTGATTTTACTAAAATAATCCAAAGTTTGATGAATGACCCTCGGCTATTGTATTTACTTAATCTTTCTTATTTAAATCCAGAGAGACCTTATCATCAGGGATAAACAGTGGGTTCTTTGTTTTATCCCTGCGGTAGCATACACATGGAAATAATTTACCTAACAAGACTTCACTGATTTAGTTTTGAATAAGACACAGCATGTGATATAGGTAAGTATAATAATTGTAATTGAACTAACAAAAGTAATCAAACTTTGGATTATTTTAGTAAAATAAAAAATAAATCTTTAATCGATTTCAATTCTCTTAAGACTTTAACAAAACATCTAAATTTTACTTCAGTAAATTTTCTTTCTTTTCTTTTTAATAACTACAGGGTATCAAAAAGTTGCCAAAATAAACCGACCTGATATGAGCTCATGTCTCGGGGCTTCTACAAGATAAAATTAAAACGTATCTAATTCAAACATTAATTAAAGCATTGCATCTTCACAGTACTATTAGCATTTAAACATTTGTGAAACAAACATATTAAAGTTTTTTTTTTACAAAAATTTAATCGGATATATACATAAATATCTGAATAAAGAAAGCATTATTAAAGTCCTTGACCTCAATCACACGTCAAAACAAAACGCAATCAGTTGAACTAACAACAGATGGTGGACACCATGGCGGACATCCAAACTTCTGATCCTCTAAACTAAAGAATATTAACCCAAGAAAAACAAGTCTTCCAGAATTCAATATAAGATATAGAAACAGTATAAATTAGTTCAATATCTCTGCTGATATTTTTCAATTTACTCATTTTACAATGAACAAGTATTCAAATTCATTTAAATGGCAATATAACAAAAGCCATGTTGAAGTGGGCAACAGGTTTTTAGAAATTAAATTAATTTGCTACAACAGATAACCTTATTTTGAAATAATTGTATAATAAATAAAATCAGCTTACCCTAGCCGGCGATTTAATATATTTTTAA
Source organism: Platerodrilus igneus (assembly GCA_036346225.1). Taxonomy (NCBI): domain Eukaryota; kingdom Metazoa; phylum Arthropoda; class Insecta; order Coleoptera; family Lycidae; genus Platerodrilus; species Platerodrilus igneus. The sequence continues at coordinate 1,600,046 of JARFIW010000951.1, read as the reverse complement.
AAGGAACAGCTTTCCACAACTAAACCAACATTTGAAAAATATTACGCTTCTTGGCGTCCATCGTCCACCAAAAGTTGAATAGGATAACCCAACCTCAATAAGTGGGGTTGTGCAGAATACCACAATACGCTCTTTGATCTCTACCCAACAGAATTTCGACTAATAAGACAAAGAAGACTGCTTCTCCGTTTATCTTATAACCCAAATGCAGGTAGTCAAAGTTGCCTAACTTCTAGATTCGTAACTGTAAAAACGAACTGTTACAAAGTTAGAGTGACATAGAAAAATCACAAACTTATGATATGCAACCCTCAGTTCAAGGCATTTTCAATATATTCTTTACATTATAATCAATGCCTCCATACAGCTCATCATTATTTTGGACGCATTGTATTTGTATACGGCGTGTTACAAGACTCGGATACAGGATGGGTCAAAAATTGCGACGCAACAAAACGGTAGAGGTGTCAAATTGACAGTTGTTACATCAAAAGTTAGGTATGACCTAATCGTGTGGCGTCATAAGTTATATGACATAGAAAAATAAAAACTTTTACAGCAATCGGTATATAACTTTTATGGCGTTAGAGGATGTGCAACTCTTAGTTCAAGACATTTTCAATATATTCTTTATATTATGATCAATGACCTAATAAGATGCGAAAGTCTTTCAAATAATTGTCCCCTGTTTTGTAAGTAAACTGTCAGAAGTCTTGTCTTTGACTTCTTATTTCTACCCTAAAATTACTTAATCTAATAATTTTAATAAAAATGTTAATTTTTTGAAAATGCTATTGCAGAATTTGATTTTATGGTTTAGGAAGTACGTAGGCTTTTTCTTTGTTTTTATTGGATATGGAGTAAACTACTACTGACGCTTGTTTGGTATATAAAAGTTGCATTTGGCCGGAATATGAAAATCAATGCGCACATCCAGTTCAGAGTAGCATTTATATTAAGACTTGAATAAACTACAAATCAGAACGCATTCACAATTTTAGTTGTCTGCCTAGCTTTTACACACGATCCTTCTTAAAATTTTGATGGCATCATAATTTTATGTAGCTATGATTATAAATACAATGATACATCGCACTAATAAAATTGTCTTAGCAGCGGGTAGTAAATTTACTGTGTTGACGCTGATAGTAAAAGTGACGCTTTAGTCCTCTAAGTAGAAGTTTGTCGTCGTCATAATACGTTATATCGATTGGAAATTTAAGGAGTATTTCTTGGCAACTGTTTATCGATAAAATGTATTTTGTTGAGTTCCCCAGTCTTTAAAATAAAATAATTTTTGAAGTATATGCCATACCAAGTGTTCTACTCTACTTATTTACCTTTCTTTCTTCTTTAGTTGTTTCTACTATTGACTTTTACCCGAAACGCATTTTTCAAGTAGGTTAATATGGAACACTAACTCGGTTAGAACATAAAAATATCCATTTTTGTCCATATTTACGTTATGTCCGTTATTATAAATTGTATGCACTAAATAATGGGGAAGCATATACTATTAATATTCAAATAGGCAAGTTCTTTTCATAACATCACCTAAACTATTAGATTTGATGTTGTTGACATGTACCAATCAAGTTGTTCAAAAAGAAATCATAATATTTTGTAAATCATCACATCCTGAACAAATGAAAAGTAAAATATTACGTCACTGTAGCAGTAAGTGTAGGCCATCTGCATAATTGAATATGGGGAATTTCTGAAACCTGTATTTTAAAATGGCGAATAAAATATTAGCTACCAAACTACCAGATCTACAAAAAGCATTAAATAATGTATGAAGTCCTCGGGCACATTTAATTTATGAACCGTACACTGTGGGTTTGAAATGAAAGGGTGGCTTATGGAATAATAATTCAACTTTTCTTTTCCTTCTTTCTATAGCTGGTCGATTGTAAATAAACTTAAACTGTATAACAAAGTTAACCGCGAAACTGTATTAACATTAGAGTTTAACTCCCACTACACGCTAGTTAAACAGAGGTCACAAAGTTCTTTCTGTGTTGCAGGTGTTAGTCTTTGCATGAGTTTTAAAAATGGGGTGAAAAGGTAAGCACGGGTGTACAAAGCATTTCAACACCAAGTTTGCGCACATAATTGTAAATAATGGGATTTTATTTTTAGGCAAGCACTTGCATTGTTACGCGCCAAATTGCTCCACAATAGTAGATGTTTATTGGTGTATCTGGCCCCTCTTTTCCTTCAGCATCCTCATTTCCTCACACATTTTACATGTAAAATCCCATACGGAAGATTTGAGGAGGAGGAATTTCCTCATTGCTCCCCTCCATGCTCGGACATCGCCACATCAACCATTTTGATTACGTCATACCCGCCTTCTTTCCACCCGCGAGCTAAATCTTTCTCCACATTTTGACCCGCGAAATAAATCTTTCTCCACATTTTCACCTACGAGATAAATCTATCTTGTTTGGTGTCAATTAATATTAGATTTTTTTCTGCTACCTCAATTTCTAGGAATTTTTCAGATTGCATCATCCCCGAGGGAGGTACCTTCATTTTAAGAATTTTTTACCAACTGGTTTTTAATCACTCCCTATATACTTTTTAGGGGGTTTAAGATACGGATCCATCCTGCTGTTTTACGCAAAATCCGAATCTGCAAACGGATTTAAAATCGGTGCAACCTCTTACCGTTTTACACATATACCCTCTAGCGAGCATATAAAAGATTATTTCTTGTTTCTTTTGAGATAAATGTACCTTGTTTGGTATCATTTAATATTAGATTTTTCTCAGCTATCTGAATTTCTAGGAATTTTTCAAATTGCATTATCTCCCAGGGAACTACCCCAATTTTAAGATTTTCTTTACCAGCAGCGATTTCTAATCACCACTCCTTTATAACATCTAGAATCCTTTAACCAAACACTTAGAGGTATTAACACAAAGAAATTAAGCACACAAAAGTTTAATAATTTATTTTATCCGATTTACAGTTGAATAAACTAATAGAACACAATTTTTACATTGCAAAGTATAACATTATTTTATTTTCTTCGTGTAGCCGAATCCAAGTAGGTTAACGTAACGTGTAACAAAAAGTAAATTAATGTGTTGTTTAAACAGACCTGTAACAAAAAAGAGATTAATGTGTTGTTTAAAAAGAGAGGAAACGTGTTTTCGGTCAATAAGACATATTGTCGTTAATCTAACAATATGTTATACCGTCCAGCGACACCGCGTGGAGGTAAACACATGTCGCCGGGGGCGAGGGGATTTTTAAGGATGGGGATGGTGGGTATGTATTATTACTAACTTACATGCTATTATATACATACACAATAAAATATATACATATATAAATAACTATCCTATATTTTTATGCCCCCATTCGTAGGTTGATATGCTTCCGGGGATGACGTAACCCATGTCATCTTCGCCCTTAAGACTAATTTTATTAATCAACTGTGTATAAAGCTGATGTGTAATAATTACAACTGGTACGCATTGTTAGTCAATCAACATTTTGCAGATTACAAAGAAAACAAGATATTGGTTGCCCAGCGAACACCACGTGGAGGTAACACGTACACTCTATCCACCAGGATAGAAGCAGGAAGGATTTGGAAGAAGGCACGGTGGGAGAAGAACTTAAAAATTTTAGAATCTTAAAACTAATATATACATAGATTTACAAAATTTATACAAATATAAACAACTATCTTAGATCCATATCTTTATGCCTCCATGCATAGGTTAATACACATCCAGGGATGACGTAACGCTTGTCTTCTTCGCTCGATAAACTAATTTTATTAATAAACTGCGTGTACAACTCGTGTTTTTTACTCCGGATACATACGCCGACAAATACTCGATACCACCCAAATAAAGAATTAGATGCTTGGTGACTGTTAACTTTCGCTTCCCTCGTGTACGACCAGGCACATCCCTGCTCATGCGCACCCCTGCCCATGCGCACCCCTTCCCATTCTCACCCCTCTTTGTGTGACTGCTATTTCGTGGTGACGTCATAGCTTTTTGTAAATAAAGAGCAATGTTCTAAAATTTTTATTCTGACATTATACATAACAAAATTTAAAAATATTTAATACCAAGCATGGACCCATTTAAACTTAATTTTAATACAAAGTTATACACAGAAGACAGTCCTTTCTTTATGTTTGTTTGGAGTGGTTTTAATTTTATCTAATTTTATTCGCAGCTTCAAATTTAAATCGACATCCAAGTCCTCTATCTCCTTTTCTAACCAATATATATATATAAACTGTCTAGGTTTTCGAATTGTAAAATGTACCGAAGTTTGTCTCTATATATAAAATTTTTGATTCCACCGACAACCAGGTCCATTCCTTTGTATAATTCTTGCAGCTTGTGACAATCTTTTAATCGCGGCTCTCCTACTATATCCTGCATACGTATCTTGTTAGCTTGATCGACTTCTTGTCGGTGTTAGAGGGAATCCTTATTCTCCCACTCACTGTTGTGTAGTTGCATGTCCACCACTTTTGGGAGTATATGCTCGTTATAGGTTGTAGAATCCTCGGTTTTAAATGATCCGAAAGGTACTTTACTTTTTAAGGTTATTCTAAAAACGTATTTATCAAAGTGGCGGATAACATTGACAAACTAAGGAATGCGGGTTTCGTAACCTATAACGAGCATATATTCCCAGAAGTGGTGGACATGCAACTACGCAACAGTGAGTACCGACAAGAAGAAGTCGATCAAGCTAAGAACATACGTATGCAGGATATAGTAGGAGAACCGTGATTATAAGATTGTCACAAGTTGCAAGAATTACACGAAGCAATGGATCTGGTTGTCGGTGGAATCAAAGATTTTATATATCGAGACAAACTTCTGTACATTTTACAATTTGAAAACCTAGACGGTCTCTATATATCAAATTATTGGTTAGAAAAGGAGATAGATGACTTGGGTGTCGATTTAAATTTTAAGCTGCGAATAAAATTGGATAAAATTAAAACCACTCCAAACAAACATAAAGAAAGGACTGTCTTCTGTGTATAACTTTGTATTAAAATTAAGTTTAAATGGTTCCATACTTGGTATTAAATATTTTTAAATTTTGTTATGTATAATGTCAGAATAAAAATTTTAGAATAGTATTACATTGCTCTTTATTTACAAAAAGCTGTGACGTCACCACGAAATATCAGTCACACAAAGAGGGGTGCGCATGGGCAGGGGTGCGCATGGACAGGGGTGCGCATGGGCAGGGATGTGCCTGGGCGTACACGAGGGAAGCGGAAGTTAACAGTCACCAAGCATTTAATTCTTTATTTGGGTGGTATCGAGTATTTGTCGGCGTATGTATCCGGAGTAAAAACACGATTTGTACACGCAGCTTATTAATAAAATTAGTTTATCGAGCGAAGATGACAAGCGGTACGTCATCCCTGGATGTGTATTAACCTATGCATGGAGGCATAAAGATATAGATCTAAGATAGTTATTTATATTTGTATAGATTTTGCAAATCCATTGTATATATCAGTTTTAAGATTCTATCATTTTTAAGTTCTTCTCCCACCTTCCCTTTTTCCAAATTCTTCCTGCTTCTAGCCTGGTGGATAGAGTGTACGTGTTACCTCCACGTGGTGTTCGCTGGGCAACCAATATATTGTTTTCTTTGTAATCTGCAAAATGTTGGTTGACTAACAATCTGTACCAATTGTAATTATTACACATCAGCTTTTTACACAGTTGATCCCTGGAAGCATATCAACCTACGCATGGGAGCATAAAGATATAGGATAGTTACTTATATACGTATATATTTTATTGTGTATGTATATAATAGCATGTAAGTTAGTTATAAGACATACCCACCATCCCCATTCTTGATAATCCCCTCGCCCCCGGCGACATGTGTTTACCTCCACGCGGTGTCGCTGCACGGTATAACATATTGTTAGATTAACGACAATATGTCTTATTGACCGAAAACACGTTTCCTATCTTTTTAAACAACATATTAATTTTTTTTTTGTTACAGGTCTGTTTAAACAACACATTAATTTACTTTTTGTTACAGGTTACTTTAACTTGCTTGGATTCGGCTACACGAAGAAAATAAAATAATGTTATACTTGGTAATGTAAAAATTGTGTTCTATTAGTTTATTAAACTGTAAATCGGATAAAATAAATTATTAAACTTTTGTGTGCTTAATTTCTTTGTGTTAATACCTCTAAGTGTTTGGTTAAAGGATTCAAGATGTTATAAAGGAGTGGTGATTAGAAATCGCTGTGGTAAAGAAAACCTTAAAATTGGGGTAACTTCCTGGGGGATGATGCAATTTGAAAAATTCCTAGAAATTCAGATAGCTGAGAAAAATCTAATATTAATTGATACCAAACAAGGTACATTTATCTCAAAAGAAACAAGAAATAATCTTTTATATGCTCGCTAGAGGGTATGTGTGTAAAACGGTAAGAGGTTGCCCCGATTTTAAATCCGTTTGCAGATTCGGATTTTGCGTAAAACAGCAGGATGGATCCGTATCTTGAACCCCCTAAAAAGTATATAGGGGGTGATTAAAAACCAGTTGGTAAAAAATTCTTAAAATGAGGGTACCTTCCTCGGGGATGATGCAATCTGAAAAACTTCTAGAAATTCGGATAGCTGACAAAAATCTAATATTAATTCATACCAAACAAGATAGATTTATCTCGTGGGTGGAAATGTGGAGAAAGATTTATCTCGTAAAGGGCATGTGTGTAAAACGGTAAGAAGTAGTCCTATTTTAAATGTTTACAGATTCGAATTCTGCGTAAAATTTTAGACTAATTTGATGTGTCGCATGGCTAAAAAATTTATAAGGACGGTCAGAAATCGCTACCGGTAAAAAATCTTAAAATGAGGGTAGCTCCCTGGGGGATGATTCTATCTGAAAAATTCTTAGAAATTCAGGTAGAAGAGAAAAATCTAATATTAATTGACACCAAACAAAACAGATTTATCTCGTGGGTGGAAATGTGGTGAAAGATTTATCTCGCGGGTTGAAATGTGGAGAAAGGTTTATCTCGCGGGTGGAAGGAAGAGGCGTCGCCGTGGATCAATGTAGTAAGCGTAAGACTACGGTTCCCAAGGTCCCGGGTTCAAATCCCGACACGGCCGACTGCTTGAAAAATGGCAGGTGAGCCTTTTTCACAAAAATTATGCCTTGGTTCGGATGAGAGGTTAAATGGAGGTCCCGTGTGTGAGTGTTGTCACGCACGTTAAAGATCCCTCCTTGCCTGGAACGGCAAGGGTTCGGCAAAATTCTAAATTTCCAGGCAACAAGAAAATCGCTTCCTGGCCAATGTAGTACCTACGGGTGGAGCATTGGAAATGTAAATGAACGGGTGGAAAGAAGGCGGGTGTGACGTAATCAAAATGGTTGATGTGGGGGTGTCCGAGCGAGGAGGGGAGCAAGGAAGAAATCTCTCCTCCTCAGATCCTCCTTATGGGAATTTACATGTAAAATGTGTGAGGAAATGAGGATGCTGGAGGAAAAGAGGAGCCAGATACACCAATAAACATCTACTTACAGTTTTTGGATAATATTATTTAGAGTATTCGTAGTGGTATAGGTGTTCCCCGGTGATGCTTAGGGGGAATAGCTTTTATTGTCGTGTGAATTGTGTTGAAAACGGTTTGCTAGAGGGTCGTGGAACGAGCATGACGTTTTGCGACCAATCGGGACGTGTAATAAGCGATTTTGGTTTATATGGTGTTGGTAAGCGGCGCCATGATTCATTCTAGACGTGACGCTGCTACGTTTAACTACTGGTGCGAGAATGCATTATAGACCTGTGATAAAGTGAACCCGTCGTTTCTTACCTTATTTTCTTGTCTTTTATTTGGTGTTACCACTTACGTTGTTAGAAGGAGCAACGAGCTTCGTGACAAGAATTTAACCTAGAGCGGCAAACTGCATTGGCGATGAACTTTGATTTATCTATAAAAACTACCTGATACACCGTTACTAATATGCATTAAACTACAAATTATTCAGTGTTAATTAATTAATTTACTTTGTTTAATTTGGAACGTAAATTATATTATTTCTATTTTAAACTCTGTGTTACCTAGCACGCCATCTGTTTAGGCAAGCTAATAACCTTACTATTGAAAGAATAACAATGGCGCGTAACAGTATACGGCAATGAATGGGATACAACACAATGCATAAAATCTAAAGAAACCTACACCGTAAATGTTGACACGTAGAAGTTTATTTAACAAAGAAAATAACTTGAAATATTTTGTAATATCTGATGTTTGGTTTCTCTTAAATTTGTTTTTCATTTTATGCTTATTTTTTCTTTTACTTGAGAAATTAGTTTGATGTGTAAAGCCGTATGATTTTTCATGTATTCAGACGACAGACGATTTTGTTAAATTAATTTCGTTACTTATTTAACTATACTTTACTCAAATATCTGATGGTCTATTAACTCTCAAAAGCCCCTCCTTCCCCGCCATGAAATAATGTTATACCTATTATCTGAATTATTTTTTTGTTTGTAAAATATTACTACACAGGATCTGTCCATCTTCATTCTTTTCGTCTAAAATTAAATTTTTTGCTTTTCTATCGGGTTGATATCTACAATTGTTACATATAATAGTTAATTGTTATGGTTAAAGTTATTTGTGAAGTTTTAAACATTGACATTTTATACATGGAGGTATTTTTAAGCTAATTTACATAATCTAAGCGTCCATTCGACGTTTATATAAACTGGTCACTTTGGCGGCGTGGCACAATATTTAAAATACAAAATCATGTGAAAATAAAATGACACTTACTGCAGATGAGATCCAAGTACAAGAAAAGATAAAGCAGTAGGGTATTAGGAAGAGGCCCACGTCTGCATATCTTAGATATACGTTGACAGCCAACAGCACAATCCCCAACAGGAAGTCGCGAATATATTCAAAGAAGGCACAGTTTAAACTTAAAGTTTATAATAAAGCCACATATAAAAATTAAATAGTAAAAGGGATTTGATATGCGTCAAAATGACAGGTAACAAGGGCCGGATTCAATTTTTTAATATTATCAAAGCACATTATTGTACTATGAGTGTATTATACATGCCGTGTGAATTTTAAGGTTGGAAATCTCAGATTATCTACGCTAGGCACCTTTAAACCAAAAAACGCCGCAACGTGTCAAGGTTTGAATTTAGTTTTGCTTTTATTTTGGATAGTCATGGGTATGATGACGTTTTGATGACATCGTCCAATTTTTTTTAAAAAATAACGACCTATATTTTTATGTCGGATTTAAATAGATAGCGAAATTCTAAAAATGGCAATGTGTATCACTAATATCCTAACGTTAATACTTTTTGAAATATACGGGGTTAAAGTTTCAAAAATAAATTAGGTTGTATTAGGAAACAACGTTTAATTTATAATAATCTAGGAGCTCATGTCAAGTTGAAATTCACTACTCTTTACTTATTGTTCGGCATACAATTTAGTAATCTTATTTAGCATTCTGAAAACCAAAGTAAAGTATACAATGGTGCGAAAATTAAGTAAAAAACAAAAAAATTTTAAGGGGGTGTGATAACATTATTCGACCATATTCTGAGGTATGTATTATATTCAATAATAAATACCCACAAGAAGAGTCACTTACGAAGTCCAGCATTTCCAAGATTATGAAAAAATTCAAGTAATTTGGAAGATTACAAATCGTTTGTTTGGTCGACAAAGAATATCAAAAAATGTACAATTAGACATGCTAATCGAAGTGCAAGACAATCCACATGTAAGTTCTAGAACTATTTCTTCTAACCATGATATCAGTCAATGTTCGGTAATAAATTACATGAAAAAACATAATTGGCACCCATACAAAATCAATTTAGTTTAAGAACTAAACGAAGATGACTCTGACCGAAGATTACAATTTTGCGAAGAAATGGGTGGACCGGTGTAATCGAAATTCGTATTTCGTTACCAATATCGTTCTTTCGGCTGAAGCTACATTTTATCTTAACGGCACCGTGATTAGACAAAACTGTCGATATTGGACTTCTACTAATCCCCACTGAGTACTGGAATCCCATACTCAACACCCAAAAAAGGTTAACGTATGGGCGGGAATTGTTGGAAACAGAATTATTGGCCCATATTTTATTGACGTAAATCTAATTAGTGCAAAATATTTGCAACTGTTAGGGCAGCAAATAGTAGCAGATTTAATTCATCTCTTCCCAAATAGTAATAACCCGAACATCCCAAAAAGATTTATGGTATCAATAAGACGGAACCCCCCCCGCAATGATGTCAACGTGCATCATTATTTGAACGAAGTATTCCCAAATCAATGGATTGGGAGAAGAGGATTCATGGAATGACCAGCTAGGTCACCAGACCTTATTACGCTGGATTTTTTGTGGTGCTATCAAAAATCGCCAATCAACCTAATGATTTTGAAGAGTTGAAAAACAGAATTTGCGATAAAATTAGAACTATTAAATCTTATACCCCTGAAAAAGTATTGCGGGAATTCAAACAAAGGTTGACTTACTGCAATGGAGGGGTGGAGGGGGGCTCAATTTGAGCACATTTATCTGATTTTTATTTTAATTTTTTCTATTTTCATTTTTCGTTTTTTTTATTTTCAGTTTTATTCGAATCATTAGTACTTACTGTTGTTTACAATTAAACGTCGTTTCCTGAAACAGTCTCTTATTTTTGGAATTTCAACACCCTGTATCTCAGAAAGTATTAAGTTTAGGATGAAAGTGTTGCACATTGAAGTTTTTCGAATTCCACTATTTATTTAAATCTGACACAAAATTTAGGTTACTATTTAAAAAAAATTAGATGATCTTATCATAAGATTATCATGACGTCATCATACCTATGGGTATCTAAAATAAAAGCAAAACTAAATTCAAACTTTGACATGTCTCGGCGTTTTTGATTACCTAGCGTAGATAATTTGAGGTTTTCAACTTATAAGTTCACTCGGTATAAAACTCAAGTTAAGAGGAAATTTATCGTTCTCACACAAAGGTTTCATCTAGACATATTTGGCGCTTAGCTAAAAGTTACTGAAGGTAGTTTGAAAATCAGATTATTATTATTTTAGTACAAAAAATACTCCAACTCTGCTCTTTTAGCTTGAAATCAAATAAAACTAACTGTTAACTTCATGCTCATATTTACATAAAAGCTTTTTTTACGTCAATTTTGGTAACAGAGATAGTTATCCATTTTAAGCTACATCACAATTACAATATTCCAACTGAATTTTAATTTGTCCGGAAACGCCAAACAAACGTAAAAAAGCTGACTCTGGAAAATTCACATTCAAAATACGAGCTGCAGTTCCTAAAGCCATACATGGTGCTTTTATTATGGCATCCATAATATCCCTAAAAACAGAATTCTAAATTTATATTGAAAAAGCGTCATTTGACTGGTAGAACGATCATATTCGAAAGAAGGCAAGTTCAGTGAACACTTTCAAACCGCTCGTGCAATCCAAATGTTTGTATTGCGTATCATCACGATATAATTACCATAATTTTGCATCTCTCATAATATTTAATTACGACGACATTAACAAATAACATGAGATGATGATATACATAACATAGTTTCATATGAACTGTTGACACATACTAAGTGCTTTCTGTTTCATTACTAATATGTCATACCCACAGTAATTGTGAAATTATTTATCCCACCTTCCGAAAACAACAAAATCGTATAACAATTACCTCATATTAAACAGTTACAAGATATTTATTTAAGTTAAACTGTCCGCCATATAAACAAATAACTTTATAAAGCTATGGCTCTGAGGAAAGCTTGCTAGGTACCTAGACGTAGCCGGAAGAAAAGTAAACACAGGCTAACTACCAACCGCGGAGAGTAGGGGGATTCGCCTACATACCAAACAGAAACAAAAAAAAACACATCGCCCACAACTATCTATTAACAATGAAAATTAATTAAAATTTCTTGATTCACAGGTACAAAGAAAAGTATTGAATTTAAGTTATATTTTACAGAACAAATTTTATCAAGGATCCACGAAGTGCACATTTCGTAGCTAACAGGTAATAAAAATCATTAAAAAAAGTAATGCTTAGATTTTCTCAATAGCAAGTGTGTTAAATTCAAGTATTTTAGGTAGGTTTTCTCCATAGCAAGTGGGTTAAATTAAAGTATTAAATGTAGAATAAGATGTAGTAAGCATTAAAGAAATATAAACAGAAGCACTAGCGAAGCTAGCTTCTAAACATGTATGGTGAACTGGTTTCACAACATCAACCGCTGATAAATAAGCATCCTCGATGTGCGTAAAAGAAAACGAGTCACATACTTCTATGCGTCGGGATGCGTATCTTGTAAACCACCTGGGGTGAGTCAGCATAGCAACGCCATTGTTGTCAGGGTTTATTCACCCTGCCATCGTAATTACAGCAGTGATCCAAAGACAAAAAGCAGCTGGTCCACGACAACGAACAGTTGGGCCTACACCATGAAAGAACCCATTTGGCCTCCAGCTAAAAAGAGAAGCTGCTTAGAATGGGTACGCGCGGGGAAACTCACCGAATACACGCAAGACACCTCTTAGTTGTCGTACAGAAACACGTGCATCGCTTTTAAAATATAGTGACGAATTAAATGTAGAAAACACTTCGACGCACAAGCTGCAGAATCAAACTCAACAATCGTTCCAACAACACGAATTCGAACTGCAAATTCTAGCTTATCGATGCGCGGTAACTGGAAAACCCGGCTCATATCGGATAGTGCGCGACCATTATTTCAACAAGTCGATACCTTGGAGCAATAGAGAAAACTATTATACGGCGGTCGTAAGGTATACCAAGATAGCGGGTACTTATAAACAGGATATAACTATTTACTTGTAGCATAAACTTGTCGTTTCGAAATAAATGATTTCAAAATGAAAATTTGTAGAAAGCGTATTTATTATTGTAAACAGGATGTTATTGAAGAATTTAGGAGATTACGGGATACCTAACACAAGGCATAGACTATTTAATTTATAGAATACATTTTCTCGTTTTAAAAGCAAAAAGGGGTTTGAGTTGAGGAGCGTGTTTATTATTAATTATGTTGAAAGATTTAATAGATTTATGGTAAAACGGGCTTTTGAAAAACAAGTAAACTATATAGGGGGTTGTTGAAGAATTTAGGGATTGAAACGGAGTTAGTTTATTCGAACGAGTAATGAATGAACAAGGGAGAAAAATAGGGCAATTAATTTATGTGGAAAATAAATGTAACAAGCTGATTGCAAAATATGACGATTGCTTTCTAAACCAGGATACACAGATTGTCCGAAAACTATTTTGAATATAGTAAACGAAGTGCAACAAAGAAGACATACAAAATGAGTAGCACAATAAAGATAGAATGCAATCATGGCTATGTAAAATTTTAAAATAAAATTAATTATTTAGACCTCGCTCATAAACTTATAACAAACAAGCTAATTATAGTAATTCGTGTATTCAAAGTGTAATAATATGAAAACTACAATATTACTACCAAATACGATAAACAATCTTTTTTTTATTGAGTTATGCCGTGATGTCACCAATCCCGTACGGTAAAGACTTCGGCTACCACTCAATAGTTCAAGGAATGAATTTATTAACAAAGTGATAAACAAGGAAGATTGACAAAAAATAACAAATAAAACTTTTAAATAACATTAAAATAGTAACATGTAAATTAAAAATTAACCAAACAAATTATTCATCATAATAATGTTCAAATAGTCCTCCTCCCGCAGCTAAACAATATCCCAGTCTGTTATAAAAACTTTGCCGCACATTATTTAACATTGCAGGAGTAGCAGTTGCAAAGGCATCTACTACTTTTTGACGTAACTCATTTACATCAGTATGCCTTTCGTGCTTATAAATTGACTCTTTTATGTACTCCCATAAAAGAAATCATTTACTGACAGACCAGGAGATCTCGCTGGATATGGTATTGTTCCTCTGTTACTAATTAAGTGGTTAGGAAAGTTATCGTTTAGATATTCTTGTATTAAAACTGTATTGTCAGATGGACAACCGTCTTGTTGATTCCAAATTTGTTGAATATCACCAGGAAGTTGCTGTAGCTCTGGAATTATTTGGTTTTGCAAGAGCTCCAAATATTGCTGTCCATTTAAATATCCATCAATATAGAACGGTCCAATTACATTATTCCCGATAATCCCAAACCATACATTTAGTTTCTCTGGATACTGAGTTCTATAATCCATTTGAACATGTGGATTTTTACGACACTAGAGTCGAACCACAGAAGGATTATTTTTGCCCAACACAACAAATGATGATGTTCGGTCTCTTTGTCGCACGTTGTCGTGTTTAATTTTAAGTCGCAAATTCATAGTTGTAAATCAAATAGTAAAGCTGTTATCCCTTGTCCCGTTATATCCTGTCATAAAACCTCCTTTGTGCTTGTGGAAATTAAGTTGAAAAAGGGGTAGTGACAGACACTCCCTCATCGATATCGGAACGAAACGGTTGTACGTTCGGTAAAGTGAATTAGTCATTAGTGTTGCCAAATTTGATTTTATCGATAAACTCCTAAAAAACACAGTGAAAGTGGAAATGTAACACGTACAATAATTCGCCATACAGTCCACTTAGTTGAAGAGTAGGAACTACACCTTAGAACAATAGAACAACGCGGAGGTAAGTCGATATACAAATTTATAAGACGCTCCGCCCCGCGCATTAAACAGATGACATCTGTAAAGCATATTCTATTTATGAAATCGTTATCATTATTTGCTCTCTCCATGAATTGTTCACATTATTCTTCTTTCCCTATCTTCTAGAAAATTTGTTGGATTGTAGGTATTTTTTTTTAGATTTGTATCCATTCTTGCGCAAAACTTCTTGTACGGTGCTTTAGCTAATGCCAATTTCATCGGCAATCTGTTTACAATATTTAGATGGATCCTGTTCAACACTAGCCCAAATCATCATATTTCTTGCTTCCTTCTGTTCGTTCAGTTATGGATCATTTCTGTTGCATTTGCATTTGGAAACAGAAACCATATTGTTCAAAATTATGAACAATGTGTGCAATTATTCTACTTGAAGGAACGGATCAGTTTTCTAATGCCGCTATAAATAAATTGATAGTAATACCAATTGAATTGCTACCCTAAATCCATTTAATAATTTGCCCTGCGTGTATAGCATTTTGAAATATTCAAGATTGAAATGTCAAATTGTGACAGAACTGACTTTTGTGGCTTATTGATGTAAATGAGTTACACCAAAAGGTAGTATATGTCTTTGTAACTGTTGCTCCTGCAATATTAATAATGTGCGGCAGAGTATGAAATTGGCGACATCATGGCACAAATTAGTAAAATCGTATTTGGTAGTAATATTATGATTTTTATATGATTACACTTTAAATACACGAATTACTATGAGTAGCTTGCTTGTTATGCGGTTAAAAGCGACGTCTAAATACTTAATTTTATTTTAAAAATTTACATTGCAATGGTTGCATTCTATCTTTGTTGCGCTGCTCATTTTGTTTATGTGTTCTTTGTTGCACTCGTTTGTTTGCTATATATAAAATAGTTTTCGGACAATCTTTATAAGATATACCTCGATATTATCAAGTTGTCTGTCTACAGAATTGAGTTATTAGGTCGGTGTATACGTTCCTAGCTGTCTTCGCAAGTTTGAAGGTAAACGAATCGTCAAGTCAAGTTTGAAGATCAGTTTTATTTTCAAATCAGCTGCCTTGCAGATTGTTGGATATTGTGGAGCTAATGTTGTAGTTTGAGGACACAACATCAAAAGAATCAGAACGGCTACTTTATCTACAACAGTCTACCAACGCTGAGGTTACGCCTGAATCTGCCTATTTGGAGTTAAAGATATCGTCAAGTCAAGTTTGAGGATCAGTTTTGTTTTCAAAGGAGTTTTGCCTTGTAGATTGTTGGCTATTATGCAGATAAGGTGGTACTCGGAGGATACAATATCAAGAGAATCAGAAGAGTTCCATTTCCTACGAGAATCTACCAAGGCTGAAGATTCATACCTGTAGAAATCTGCATGTTTGTAGTTTAAAGAAATCCTCAAGCTAAGTTTGAAGATCATTTTTGTTTTCAAAGGAGTTGCCTTGCAGATCGTTGGATATTGTGCGACTAAAGAAGTAGTCGAAGGATGCAACGTCAAGACAATCAGAAGGGCTCTTTTATCTACGATAGTCTACCGCTCGGACGTTGCATTTTGTACAAATCTGAATGTTTGCAGTTAAAGATATCGCCAAACCAAGTTTGAAGATCATTTTCGTATTTGTATTCAAGTATCTTGCACTTTATTGGATATTGAACTGATAAAGTGATAGTCGGAGGACGCGATATTAACAGGGCTCCTTTTTCTTTAATGGTCTACCAACGCTCACATGCCTGTAGATATTTGCATATTTGGAGTTGAGGAAATCGTGAAGCTAAGTTTGAAGATCATTTATCTTTCCAAATCAGCACTAATATGTGCACAATGCAGTACTAGTGAAGCACAATTAATTACAATGTTTTCTATCTCCAAACTTGATTTGGGGGATGGACCTAATTTTTTGTATTTGCCAATAGCAGTTTAAGAAGCACTTTGTCCACGGTAAGTAGTACACAAAATATTGTTTTTTTTATGTTAAGCACCGTAAACGAAGAAGAAGTTAGATATATTATTAGTATGTGTAAGTCTAAAGCCATGGGAGATGATGATCTGAGTTCGGTTGGAATTATTGTAGTGTTATACTGCCTATTCAAACCCACCTATTTAACACATTAATTTCTCAGAATACCTTTCCGTCTTTATGGAAATACGCGGTAGTAGAACCTGTACAAAAAGTTCCAAACCTGTCTAAACTAAGCGATTTTAGTTCTATATCAGTGCTTCCATTTTTATCTACTTGTTTGGAGCGGTTGATTTTTAAACAAATAAGTTCTTACTTTGATAGTAATAACTTACATAATCAAGTACAATTAATCTACCGTCATGAATTCAGTACAACTACGGCCTTGTTAAAACTTACGTTCTATACTGACACTTCTCGATTTCAGTAATACGTTTGGTACCGCTGATCTCAAAATGCTTTTGTATCCTTAAATGCACTACGAATTTTCCCAAGAAGCGGTTGTATGATTTGAATCGTACTTATTTGGGAGACACCAGTATATTCGCATCGAGGAAGAGGTTTCAACATCGAAAGAAGTATTAGCCGACGTGCCTCAAGACAGCGTACTAGGACCTTTCTTATTTTCCATTTATATTTCATTGATCATAAGATTAATTAATTCTATAAGTTTTCTATATGCTGATGATCTTTATTTTATAGGTCTTGTACAATCGAGGGCATCAATCAGGCATTTATGACTGTAAACCACGATCTCAGCTTGGTCGTTTTTAGTCAAAAGGAGATGGTGTAAAGCTCAATTTCTTCAAAACACATATCACAATTTTTGGATCTAAAATTAACGATGCAAAATTAAAATGTGTCTCTATTACAAACTTTATTCTAAACAACAAAATTATAACTCTATCGAAATCTGTGAAAAACCTAGGCATCGTTTGTGGATAATACTTTGTCTTGGAACTCCCGAGTTAATGAAGTAAGTCGCCGAATATACCACGCCTTATCTCATTAACTCTTACAGAACTTTTTACCATTTAGTTGCCGATCACTTCCTGTATCTGTTACATTGCTTCCTATAATAGATTATTGCAATGTCGTCTTTGGTGAAGTTAGTTTGCAAAACAAGATCGGAAGACTACAAAATTGTCTCATTAGATATTAATAAACTATAGGAACACTGTGGCACGATTTAAATAAAATTAAATAAAAACCCTTAACCACAAAAAATATTTAAATTACTAGATACGTATTTCGACCACTATGTGGTCATCATCAGTAGGAAACCTCAAAAAAAAAACAATAATAATAATAATTAGCTGTTGTTCTGGAACACTTCAGAGGATATTCTCCTCACCACTTAGGCTGAAGTGAACCTTCCCAACCTATAATTTACTATATCGTTGCTTTAAACACTATCGAGGATATTCTCCTCACCCGCAGGCTGGTGTTCTCAACAACAAACAAGTGAATTGTGACATTATAACTTAAATCTACTTAATTTATACTAATTCTAAATCTACTGAAGCGGAACCAATTTAATCTTGCTTTCTCATTGGTTGTTGACCAATAGGGAAAGCAAAGCAGATGGCGCTATTGGCCCTTAATCGGTGTTTAAGAGGGGTCCTTTATGTTTAACAATATTAATTGATTCATAGGCATTTAAGGAGGAAAACGTTTTTACCGCTTTTAACAATTTAACATTTTCTAGTTTAACGGGGTGGCTGGTTTCAAATATATGTTTGGCGACCCGAGACCTTTCATATTTACCATATTTGAAGTGAGCAATGTGTTCTTTAAATCTTGTTGTTATATTCCTCTTGGTCTGACCAATATATTTTTGAAAATACCCTGGCCCTGCACAACTAATTTCATAAATCCCCGACTTTTGCAATTTTTCCACCTTGTCTTTTGGATTACCTAGCAAATCTTTAATTTTATTAGTATTAGTGAAAGCAATTTTCAAATTACACTGTTTGAATATTTTATCAAGGCCCTTTGTGGTTTTGTGAAATGGAAGTTTAACATATTTAACATTATCGTTAGAGGTGGTTGATTGCAAAGTCGTTGATTTACGGATGTTGATCCTATTTTTACACTTTCTAAAAATATTATCTATAATATCAGAAGAGAAACCATTGTAATTCGCTATTTGTTTAATAAGAGTAAATTCCTTATTAAATCTGTTTTTATTTAAAGGGAAATTCAATAATCTATTAATTAAAAAGTTAAATGAAGCCAACTTATGTTGTATGCTATGATTAGAGGAAGACAAAATAAAGCGATTTACATTGGTTTCTTTTCTATAAATGTCAAATTCTAATTTATTACCATTTCTAAACACTAAGTTGAAGTTTCTTTTAAAGAAACACAATGTCAATGTACCTCCTAAAAAACTGGAAATTACTTCACCTCCAATAGTTGTTAACGAATCGTCGAAAATCTTTAATAATGAAGAGTTGACTTTCCTTGATCGAGGCCTAAAATTTGGAGTAGATCATTTGAAAACTCCTTTGGAAGACATTATTGCTGGCATTGAAAAATCTATTTCAAAATTAGACGACAATTCAAAAACCTTTATTAGAAACGCGTGCAAAATTCAACTTTCGAACAACTTTCGCACTTGCGCAAGAAATGCCTCAGGAAAGATCATCTGATTATTAAAGATTTACGACAAAAGAATTGTTATTATTTAAAGGCTGATAAGGGGAATAGGTTGGTTATTCTGGATAAACAAGACTATGTTGATAGAGTAGAGACTTTGCTGTCTGAGGGTCATTACAGACCAATAGTCAAAAAACGTAAAAATGAAGTTCCTTTAAATAAAATGATTAAATCAACAGAGTCTGTTTTGAAAGAATGTCCAAACCTAATTTCGCCCACACTAAAATAAAAATTAACAATTTCAAATCCCGAAATGCCAAAACTTTACTGTTTACCAAAGATTCACAAAAATAATAAATCGATGAGACCAATAGTTTCAGGTATCAACTCACCGACTTATTATTTATCACGGTGGCTGTCAAATGAATTTAAGATTTTAAAGTTTAATAGTTTATCTGTACAAAACTCTTTAGAGTTCATTAATAAAATTAAAAATATCACATTAGAAGAGAACGAAATCTTAATTTCATTTGATGTCAGTTCATTATTCCCTAGTGTTCCAATACCACGTACTTTAACATATTTAAAGGATGTTCTTATAGATAGTGATATTGATGATGATAAAGTTGAGGACTATATCAAGCTTGTTTCGCATTGCATGTCCCAGAACTGTTTTCAATTCAACAACAAGTTGTACGAACAACATGAAGGCACAGCAATGGGAAATAGCTTATCACCTTTCATAGCAAATTTATTTATGTCTCGTTTTGAAACCGAGTTAAAAGAAAACTCCAAATACTTCCCAAGAATATGGTTAAGGTACGTGGATGATATTTTTGCAGTTTTGACACTTCTAAATCAAATGTTGATGATTTTCTTAAAGAAATGAATTCAAAATTTCAAAGCATAAAATTTACGTATGAACTAGAGAATAATGGACAATTACCCTTTTAGATACATTAGTAATTAGAAATGGTAATAAATTAGAATTTGACATTTATAGAAAAGAAACCAATGTAAATCGCTTTATTTTGTCTTCCTCTAATCATAGCATACAACATAAGTTGGCTTCATTTAACTTTTAATTAATAGATTATTGAATTTCCTTTAAATAAAAACAGATTTAATAAGGAATTTACTCTTATTAAACAAATAGCGAATTACAATGGTTTCTCTTCTGATATTATAGATAATATTTTTAGAAAGTGTAAAAATAGGATCAACATCCGTAAATCAACGACTTTGCAATCAACCACCTCTAACGATAATGTTAAATATGTTAAACTTCCGTTTCACAAAACCACAAAGGGTCTTGATAAAATATTCAAACAGTGTAATTTCAAAATTGCTTTCACTAATACTAATAAAATTAAAGATTTGCTAGGTAATCCAAAAGACAAGGTGGAAAAATTGCAAAAGTCGGGGATTTATGAAATTAGTTGTGCAGAGCCAGGGTGTTTTCAAAAACATATTGGTCAGACCAAGAGGAATATAACAACAAGATTTAAAGAACACATTGCTCACTTCAAATATGGTAAATATGAAAGGTCTCAGGTCGCCAAACATATATTTGAAACCAGCCACTCCGTTAAACTAGAAAATGTTAAATTGTTAAAAGCGGTACCAACGTTTTCCTCCTTAAATGCCTATGAATCAATTAATATTGTTAAACATAAAGGACCCCACTTAAACGCCGATAAAGGGCCAATAGCGCCATCTGCTTTGCTTTCCCTATTGGTCAACAACCAATGAGAAAGCAAGATTAAATTGGTTCCGCTTCAGTAGATTTAGAATTAGTATAAATTAAGTAGATTTAAGTTATAATGTCACAATTCACTTGTTTGTTGTTGAGAACACCAGCCTGCGGGTGAGGAGAATATCCTCGATAGTGTTTAAAGCAATATAGTAAATTATAGGTTGGGAAGGTTCACTTCAGCCTAAGTGGTGAGGAGAATATCCTCTGAAGTGTTCCAGAACAACAGCTAATTATTTTTTTTATTTTTTTTTTGAGGTTTCCTACTGATGATGACCACATAGTGGTCGAAATACGTATCTAGTAATTTAAATATTTTTTGTGGTTAAGGGTTTTTATTTAATTTTATTTCATTAGATATGTTTGTAAGTTGTGTAAGTATGACCGTTTATCCGAATATCTTGGCTAACAGGGGCCAAAAGACGTGACATGCGCATTCTGAACATTCTCCTTAACGTTCTTAATACCTCCAACCCTATTTATTTACGGAATAATTACCCATATTTAGTGTAGAGTACATAAAAGATAATCGGGAGAGAAAAGCGGGTGTATCACCAAACTGATATTAAACAATTGCGGTCTTCAATATTCTTACCTGATGTCCACTTAGAGCGGTGACGATTCTTGGATCCAGAACACTTATTACTGCACTCGAAAATTAATATAAAGCGGTAAGGTGGTCCTATACGGGGACTGACCTCCGAAACGGAAACTTATTGTTAAATGGACTTAAACTTTATGGTAATAATATAAGAAACTAAATGAGTATATTCAGAGTTGGCTGGAACATTCAGCAAAACCCGGTTTACCGTTACGATCATGGTAAGATATATCCCTAGCTATACCATCACATAGAACTATGTTCTATTCCGAATCTTTTATAGTACAATCTATTAATTTGCAAAATGCTATGTCTGTGAAAATATGTTGCCTTTAAGGTAATCTTAACTTTAAAACAACATTAAAGCTACTATCTCTACATCTTCCCTTTTTTATTTCCGGGCCCTACCCCTCCTCCGTGTTTCTTATTGTTTGAGGCATACATTGGCTCATTATTCTATTTTCTTTACCAATTAATATACTTAGACAATATTACTAACTTAGACGATCAGCTTGGACTGTAATATATAGTAATTATTATGTGTTACGTTGGTAAGAAGACGTCATTTGATGGTCGATATCCCCGCCGTATACGGCACATCAATTCCACATAGGTATTCTACGTAAATGTATTTTAGGTGAACACATATTTGTGCCACAAAATAATTTTTAATTTATTTTTGTACTAGGTATTTATTCTGTCATTGTTAATTTTTAATGATATGCTGTTTCCTGTGTGCTCAACAAGCTATAAAGGTGTATAAATAAAATGTAAAGAACAATATTTGGCAGGGCGTTACTGTAAAAACAGCAGAACATTAATCGAAGGTGTATAGAATTCTTGACAATTACTTGGTTAAAAGGTGTACGTACACCTTATCTTGATGTAGTGCAATAGTACTTGGCAAAGTTCCTTTAAATAGCGTCAAAGCTTATAAGATTCCAAATCAAAACTGGCGGAAAGAACAAAGTTGTGATTGGTTAAATGCAAAACGCATTCAAGCTAATAAACAGCAATTGAGCTGATTTGAGAACAACATGTAGCTACGAAGAATTCAGCTTTTAAAATTGACGATGCGATGGCGCTTCTGGGTGAAGAGATTGCAACCATAGGTCAAGAACGTTGAATTAATTGTATTAGCCATATAATTAAAGAAGAAAAAAGGTTTTAGAAGTTGGATGACATCGTTGAAGAACTTCGTGAACAAACAATAATCAATTTTGGATCTGAAAATACAACCGGAGACGAAGGTACCGCTGTGAACAATACGAACGTAGGTAAACCGTGAATCTTTTGAATCATTGTTTTGATATTTTATTTTATGTATTTATTTAATAATTATTTATTTGGACTTTATCTAGGTGCATCCTAGTCGTACAGTCTATGTATTTATACAAAATCAAATAAATATTATTCAAATAATACATTATTAAAGAAATGTTATTAAGCTATTCGGCGTTGTGGCTTCATGCCCTTACCGTTGCCGCCATCTTCGGCTGGATGGCACTTCTGACATTATATGAATTACTCGAAAAAAAGACTTTGTGGCGGCCTGGGATCTGGTTTATCACGAAATTTTAGCAGTTTCCAATCTTTTTAGAGAAAAGACATTCCTAAAAAATAACAATTATGAACTAAGACATCACTACGAATATTCTACAAGAAATACGAACCGCACGGAAATTTTACTGGGAAAAATGATAAAATATATCTCCCAAAGAATAAATCCATTTATTGAGGGAAGTCTACCATTGCAAAATATTGTCACGTAAGAATACACATCTCAGGAGACCACTGAAGCTCTTTTAGGAGTTTTTGACACAGGTTGCAAAGGTTATGACAATTTTCGAAAGGAGAGATTAGAAGATTTAAACAAACCTATTTCTGACACTTTACTAAAGGTAAAACTTCCACCGTTCAAAGCAACCAATCAAACTGCTCCACAAAAACAAACAAGAGTCACTAAAAAACAAAATAGGGAGTGCCGGCGCATAATTGATTTAGCTAGAGAACGAAATTACAGTATGAAGTCACTATTAAGTTTTGAACTGACCCATGATAATTTACTTTTTTAAAACGATGATATTTTAAAGAAAGAAACACAAAAATCACTTATGTTTGAGGAGCAGGAGGTTATACTTGGCAAAGAAAATTATTCCATATCCTCAACCACTGGTAAATTTTGCCTTATGGTAGATGTAATGATGGAGCTTAAGAAAATTCAATGGAAGATATGAAAACTTTTAAGAATGTAATTACGGCGATATGGCGACGAACACATTTCACCTTACGAAATCGCGGTCGACGTACCCTTACCTGTTCAAGCGAAAAAGTTTTGGGTCTGTACCTGAAACAAAGTCATGCTTCAAAGTTTTATTCGAAAATACATTCTTTAGCATGGTCATGCCTTTTGACCAGAAATTGAACTTGTTTGCAGTGCCACGAATACCTATTTAACACGTTCCCTGGTAAGCTTGGATACATTACAAAGGATTGATATAGAGGAAGCAGATACATGTAAAATGATTCATATTCTACATGCAGCAAATGAAGGACATGGTAAAATATACGTTTTATCTGCTGACACCGATATAGCAGTAATGGTATTATATCACCTAGGAACATTTGAAGCCAATGGAATGAAGGTAAGTTTGTTGTTTATTTGTATTATTATGACTACATTGCATCATGTATTTAGGAACTTTGGATACGAGCGGGATCGGGGGCTCAGAAAAGAAATGTCCCGTTACATATTATGGCTGCACTCCATGGGTCAGAATTGTGTTCTATCCTCCCTGCTCTTTATCACCTAACTGAAGCAGACTATACCAGTAAAGTTGGAACGAGCGCAGTGCTCTTCGTGCAGCACCGTCGAAATATGTTCGTTATTTTGCTCGAGGTATAAAATAATTTTGCTATTCAGTTTTGTATCATATTTCACGGCCTCCTACTATTTATAGATATATCCGAAGAGAACATCGAGAGCTCAATTTAATTTGCAGAAGAGCATCTGGTTCAAGTTATTCGCAAAAATAATGTTTCAATGAACTTAGATACTGGACGTGTCATCACGGAAAACATTTTCTATATCGCAACTGCCGCCTACGACTGCATCCATGAAATTACATATTTTGCGAGCCATCTATGTTGTTTATAGTCAAATTAACTGTCTTGAGAAAGGAGTTACACCACTTAATCCTTTGTTATTTGGATACAAGGAAGAAAACGATTGTCTTATAACAAGATCAGTTACTTACTTGTGATTTTCCAATGCTCCACCCGAAGGTACTACATTGGCCAGGAAGCGAGTTTTTTTTACCTGGAAAATTTAGAATTTTGCCGAACCCTTGCTGTTCCAAGCAAGGTAGGGATATTTAACGTGCGTGATAACACACACACGGGACCTTCATTTTACCTCTCATCCGAACGAGGGTGTATTTTTGTGAAAAATGCTCGCCTAACGTTTTTTAAGCGGACCGTGTCGGGATTCGAACCCGGGACCTTGGGCGTAGTAGTCACACACATACCACTACGCCACGGAGCCGCCTCAAGATCAGTTACTGCTATTTTTCCGTCTATAGAAGAATTAGTACCAAGCTGCAACTGTGTAAAATGCACCCGTAAGAATAATTGTTGTCGTATTTCGGGACTACAATGTTGCTCTTTTTATCATTGTCGTACAACAAGCCAGTGTATGAATCCTTACGACAATAAATAATATTTTTATGCAGTAGGAAGAATAAAATTCAAAATGTTTATAGATTATTTCTTTTATTTCGAAGAAAGCTAAAACCTGATGATATAAATAGAACTTACGAAACGTTTGCATGTTAGAAGTACAGCTTTAGGTATTAGGTATTTTTATCACATAGAAGATATACTTTTCTTGATAATATATATTTCCTATGTACTGCACCAGCTTGAGCTTAAGCAATACATGGTCAATTTTGTGACAATGAATATGGTAATACCTGTTAAAAATTGACCATATTTGGGTCTGGTAACAAAGAAATTCTTTTTTTTTTAAACTTTACTAAATGATCTTACGATGAGATATTGCGGGGTCCTAAAAAAATACAGGACTGTATCCAGCGTATGGACTAATATGTAAATAGAAAACCGTAACCAAAACGAAACAATTTTGGACAATTGTTAATGTTTTAATATAAATTATCGCTTTTATCGCAAAGAATGTGATCTTTGTGGCTGTGCTGCTTTTAAAATGCGTTACGGATGAATGAAGCGGTAAATTCTTAAATTTAGAATTGCCATGAATAAGCGACAATCACGTAACAAAATTAAGGGTGCATCGCGTAACTACAGTGGTGTGAGAGTGGGTTCTATATAAACAATTTAATGAAACAAAAAAAATCTAGTAATTTATCAAGCTATATATTAGCTATATTACCATTAACACTTACCATGAAAGACTTTTAACGCTGTTAAATATATAGGCGTTAACTCGTATATTTTAAGGATAACCTTGTGAACGACGAGTAATGAGTGGAATAATAATTACATTAATCTCCTGGTACGAAGGAGTTCCTCTTACAATCAATTAATATATTCAGTCAAGAAAAGAATTGTTTCACGGCGTCACCTAAATCTATTTGTAATACAATATTACATTATTATTTATGTAAATAGGTACATATAAAACTTTTAAGGTCACCTAAATAAATTTCAACATAATAATACTCATGAAAACGATACATTCAGAATATTGAAGTTACATATATACAATTCAATGTATGTACCATACCAATCTTTCTATTACCATTTATCACTTTATTCACTTTGTTAACTTTAATTCTAATGCCCACAATTTGTAAATTTAACAAAGTAAACAATATAACCTTTTGTTGATTATCCGTAGATTGCCACGTTAAATGTACAGTTGTTACTTCCTAACTAATAAGATTCTTTGACTGATCTTATCTATAACGACCTTTTACATTTCTACTCGTTATTGGTTTGTAAGTAATTAATCCACGGTTTTACAACCACGGCCTAGCGTTTGTCATTTGTTTCCTACTTTTCATACGTTTAGTGAGGGTTATGTCATTGTGTAATAATCCTATTCCAGGTGAATCTAGTCTGGACCC
Source organism: Platerodrilus igneus (assembly GCA_036346225.1). Classification (NCBI taxonomy): domain Eukaryota; kingdom Metazoa; phylum Arthropoda; class Insecta; order Coleoptera; family Lycidae; genus Platerodrilus; species Platerodrilus igneus. The sequence goes on along the minus strand of JARFIW010000951.1, from coordinate 1,573,279 downwards.
ATCAATCTGAGTAAATACATTTAAAACATTTTAAATTCATCTTGAATGATATAATTAATTATCTGTAACTTATATTGGTGAGTTCCACAAACTAGGCGTCTATACTTTAAGTAGTTTTTACATTTTATGATTATAATATTGATATGGTCTAGAGTTTACTTAGCATTGCAAGTATGTAACATTAATTCCAGTCCATTTTACGAAAATTTCTAAGTTCTCCTATATTTGAGATAATTATGGTACGTAATATGCATATCAATGACTTCACTGTAATTTCAAACATGATACCGCTATTAAAATTTACTGTTATAAATATTTTGTTTACCCTTCTGTGGTGTGAAATAATTTATTGACCTGCGATAAGTACAAATATGTATTCAACAAAAATAAAACAACACTTTTGTAGTTTTTTAAGTTTATAACCTGAATTTTGTAACAGTTCGTTTTAACTGTCACGAATCTGGAAGTTAGGCAACTTTGTTTACCTTTGTATCATTGTTTTGATATTTTATGTATTTATTTAATAATTATTTATTTGGACTTTATCTAGGTGCCTCCTAGTCGTACAGTCTATGTATTTATACATAATCAAATAAATATTATTCAAATAATACATTATTAAAGAAATGTTATTAAGCTATTCTGGTGTTGTGACTTCATGCCCTTTCTCTTGTCACCGTCTTCGTCTGGATGGTGGAAATCCATTTGGGTGTAGTTTATCTGTGTCTAAATGTATATGCAAGTGAGTGACTGCGTGCGTAGTTGTGGGGAAGTGAATTAGTGGAGCGTGTTGCGGATCGGAGGGTTTATAAGAAGGATCTCGCTTAGAAAGAGGTTTAGTTCCTATGGATAGTGGGTGGCTAGAAAGTTTAGGTTAGGGTGTGGGAAATGTGGGTCGAGGTGTATGGTGTTTTTGAAAAAGTGGAATGGAATTATGAAGGTGCAGGAGTAGATAAGGTAGATGGAAGTCTCTGGTCGGTATTGGTCTCCACATGGGTTTTGATTTCCGAATTTGGGAGGTTTTGTATTCGTTGTAAAGTAATGTACTTTCGTGGAAGTTAATATTTTATAATATTAACCCTTTGGATATGAAATATCCGATTTATTAAACTTCAAAAGCATTAATCGTTTTGACCATTTTGAACTTGGTTTATTTGCACTGTTATTTTGTTTTAATTGTAACAGACTATAAACATTAATTTTTTTGTCATTTGACATGATAACCATTTTTCAACAACTCTTTGAAAAGTTCCAAAAACGTCAACGCTTGATATTCGGTTACTTTTTCCTTTTCGGTCTAGAAATGGTTTAAATGCCGCAGCAGTGGTTAATAAAATTAACCAAGCATTTGAAGAGGAAACTTACAACGAACGTACCGTGCACCAATGGGTGGCAGATTTTCATAACGAAAATTTTGCCTTGAAAAATGAAACACATCGGCGGCCAAGTATAGCATTGGACAATGAAGAGGTGCGAAAGAAGTTGAACGAAATTCGTCGAAATTTCTAGAAAACCGTGCGGAAATATTCGACATATCAGTAAGTACCCTGTCGTCATTTTAATTTGCTAAGAAAGGTAGAAATGCTCCACAGGTAGGTTCCCCACGAGTTAATGGCTGGAAACAAACGGCAACGTTTACAAGAAGCATCTTCATTGCTTAATACAAAACCGTATCAGTTCTTCAACACATTGTAACCTGCAATGAAAAATTGATATTCTACGACTACCCCAAACGTTTTGGACAATGGTTAGGTCGAGTTGGGGTTTTAAGGCATTAGGTGAGAGCATAACTTCATCAAATAAAAGTTATGGTGACAGTATGGTGAACTTTGAATGCGTTGTTACGGTATTCCGTGCTGACAAGAAAGGAAGTAGTAAAGTAAGTAAGGAAAATCGCCCACATCGAATACCGCAATAAAGCAGAAGGGTAGAATAGAAATTCAAAAGAATTGGATTTCGTGCTAACTCAAAACGTCGTAGTGTGGTGGGTCACACAGAAAGAAAAATTGGAAACCTCAGTAAGAAAATTTATTTACAAACCGTTAGTCCACACACATAGTATAAAAAGGAATATTTACAGACACCAAATCGATCATTATGTAATCGTCCTGTTATAACATAATAGAAACAAAAGCGTCAAATCGCAATAACACAACATGGTTAATAAATTTAATCCGATATAGATGTAAAATCTTAAAATCTAAATAACCTATACATATATACTTACATAATGTTTCCAACTCTAAATCTATACAAGAAGAAAATCAAACATAATAAGTATTTATACCTGCTCTGTGAAGTGCACTTTCTAAAAGAAATAACGCATACCTAACTGAAATAAACCAAGTCTTAACTTACTTTAGCTTATAATTTAGTAAACAAGTTGTTGACGTTAGCATTAATTTAAAAACAGTAAAAATTGCTCCAACGCGAGCTTCGGTTTATACTAATGTGACTTAAAAACAATTACATATTCACTTGTGCACTGATCATGTGAAGATAAATTTTTAGCCGCAGTCCGTAATTTAGTGTAACCACGAGTAAGAAAAACTAATACACTTATGTGGTTATCAACCAACAAAAGAAGTGTTTGAATTTCACAGAAGCATCAGGGAAAAGAAAACGAAAAAATGTACCTTAAGAAAGGTAGTTCGGCCTCTGGCACCATTGTAGCGGATCTGAAAGTGGGTATTACACTTGCCGACGGACTGGATACTGTAGGAAACTATGTTCGACTGTAACACTAAGAAAAATAAAGCATTTTAAATTTGTAACGCCACGTTACAGCGTTACTTTACGGTAAAAGGACGTTGTATAGAATAGCGTCACTTTCAGAGCTCAGTCTGTACTTGTAAGAATCGAATACATCATGTTTTCCGTTTAAAATCAATTCCCAGGGATAAAATGTTACATATTCTGTGAACCGCATCTGTATAAGTATATTTTCTAGATAGCAGCTGCAAAATATTTCCAGAACACGGCTTGTAAGCAACAGCCAATTAAAGAAAGTAAAAGGCCTCAATATACTATAATGATGTCTATGAATTTGTCTGCATGAGAAAGCGGCGTCTGTTTAAATGGTTAAGTTTACAAGCGTTTTTACAGCATTATGGAATAAAATGTATAACAGATTAACTAACTGTTATGATACGGTAGCGATTTATTATATCGAACTACAATGCCGAGAGTGAATTAACGAGGGGACGGTTTTATTGCTTGTACACTTGAGCGAGTTCAACACTTGCATGATAACGGAATAGGATTTTTAAGTACAATTAGAAGCTTATATATTTTACGATGCAGGTTGTAAGAACGTATTTAAACGAATTTATAAATCGAAGTTTCTTAGCCTTCCAAAGAACCTATTAAAAGCAGTTAAACAATAGCAGATGTTTGCTTATTTCAGGGAATTTATAACGTAACTAACGAAGCAAAATATTATATAATAAATACTTAAGGACATTTTATAGAACGTTTTATATAAACACTCTTAAATTGGAAGGCAAACAAACTTGTTATATGATAGTTCGTATGATTTAAAGTAACATAAAAAGTGTAAAGTCGTTTAACTTAGATATTTTAGGAGGCGCTTCTTCGTAATTATAAATCAAGGTAGGTGAAAATTAATATTTAAACGAAGGATGAAGAAATAGATCGATTGCAGGGATTTAACGTAACACGTAGCTCTTTATTTTTTCCTGCAACTTGGTGAAACCATAATAGCAAAATTATATTGCAGAAAATTACAGATTATGCATGAAGCACTACACGTTAAGCAACCATTTCTAGTTAGTCAACGTGGGCCGATACTTTGCACGATAACGCTAGACCACACGTACACAATTGATCGTGAAACAGTTGTCTGAGTTATAATACAAAGTTCTTCATCATCCACCGTTTTCCCTTAGCTTGTTTAGCATGTTTTCGCAGCCTGGGAACTCCATTTGCAGAATCGTCGGTTTATTAATGGAGACTCTGTAATTGTCCGATATTGGCAACATGCTGTAGACACTCATGGTGATTATTCTAGGGAATAAATGCTTTTGAACTAATATCTGTCGAGTTTTATTTTTATCTAAAAGAAAACTGAAATTTAATATAGAAAGACCTAATATATTTAATTAAGAATGGCCGATTTATTGCAATGTATTAATATTTCATTTAAACTTTAACCAAACACTTAGAAAATAAATGTAGCTAACGCTTGATATGTTTTAAGACAGCCTTCTTGGATGCATTTGTTCTAAAAAATCAATTTGCTAAAAGTATAAAAATAAAAATGATGCTACTACTATACTGTAATAGAAGTGAAATATTTAATTCATCTATCTACATTCCGAAAGATTTTTTTTACCTTTCAGAAGTATATTTGAAACTGTTTTTCTCTAGTAAATTTCCATTCTATATATAAAATTGAGGAGTATAAATCTGACTTAAGTGTCATCTATTACTTCTTAATTGGAATGGGGTCTATCAGTAATTTGTGGATAAGTAATTGCACATTGTTGATGCATGGAAACACCAATTGAGGTTCTGCTTTGCTAAATTAAATTTGCCTATCTTGTAACTGTTAGAATAAAAGCGCTAGTTCAAAATAATTCCTGCATCAAATTTGGTCATTCAATATCGTAAACCTCTCGAGAAGAATATTGTAACGCAAACTGTATTTGCAAAACCATAGTTTTTTATGTTCAAATTGGTTATACAAATCTATTTCAGCAATTCTTGTTACAATAAGATTTCTCACCCAAGGATTGATTTTGAAAGCTTTGACTAACAGTACAGGTATAATCTTTTTAACACTAAAACTACAATGGTAATTTCTAAATTACTACCGAAGCACTATAATGAATTTAAATCGAAGCACTAATTATTAATTTATATTTAACGACTTCCAAAGTTCTCAACTGGAACATATTGCAATCAACGCTCTTAATTAGGACAAGAAACAAAATCAAAGCTGCAATTAGAACTGCCTTGCAATAAACTATGCACGCAACTTTATATACATGTCAATTGTTCTCGATTATTCTACAACGACCCAGAATATGCAAATGACATTCTCCAGATTTCTTATTGTAATTTTTAAATAACCATTAACTGTAAAAGCCCTGCGCCAGTCACTCAAAATTCATTCGAAAGGTGTAACGTCACGGGGAGTCATCAATCATCTTTTGTGTATTTAAATCCTTCGTTTATATTCCGGTGTATTATTCTTGGTCACAGACAGACCAATAGGCGCAACAGAATTTCCCTCGTAGAGCTAATTTATTTTTAAACACCCGAGCAAGTTCTCGGGACATATAAAGGTTCGCCGCTATGTAATGCGTCAGTGAGTATTCCGATGGCACATCAAATAGATCACCTTGAATCTTTTTTGTAACTCTAAATCTCGCTTTGCCTGTGTCGCTGTACAAAGACATGGACCAATCGTAGCTCGGTCCAGACTTTTGTTCATCATCACGAGCATAACTGTTTGTTAGTCTCACTGCTTGTCGTTCTTAGGTATTATCGGCGTCGTCATCACTATAGAATGTTAAACCATTATTGTTTTTCCTTTTGGGAGCTTACGCATCCGATATACCACGTCATTGATCTTTTTTATGACTTCGTACGGACCCTCCAATGCCTCTGTAACTTTGGCGATAGTCCACGTCTCTTGGGGTTGTATAGCCAGGCGCGGTCGCCCTCTTGAAAACCAGACCCCCTACGTCGTGATACCATCTGGTCTTCTTTCGAACGCTTGCGATCTGGATATTTTTCCTAGCTTCACCATGGATGCCGTGCATTTTGCGTTTGAGCTCTCGCTCACGATGTTGTCTCGGGGCTTACACCTAAACTCAAGATCACACGGTAGACGTATCTCGCGTCCCAGCATAGCACATGCAGGTGTTTGTCCAGTGTTTTCATGAACCGAAGACCGATAGGCCAATTAAAAATATGTAAATATTGATCCCAGTCTCTTTGATGTTGGGAAACTACCTTGGGAAGGCACTTGCCCAAGGTGCAGTTCATACGCTGTACCATACTATCCGATTGTGGGTACAGTGGTGCTGTTTGGGTCTTCTTCATCCACAGTAACCGGCAAACTTCCTTAAATAACGCTGACTCAAAATTTCTGCCCTAGTCGGTGTGCAATGCCATACGAACTCCAAAACGGCAGAACTGTACCTTTACCGGTACGTCAGCGACGGTGGCAGTTTCTAGTTCTTGACCATCAAGATGAACTTATTTCCGGAACCGGTCTCAGGGTAATATCGGCAATATTGATTGCCACTCTCAAACGAGCTCCCCACGTTTTATTGCCTAATTGGAACCTTACGATTTTCCAATGTTGCACACAGCGGACACTTGCAGCACCACTCTTGGACATCGTCCTTGCAGCGTACCCAATAAAATCTTGCTCGGACTTTTCCCAGAGCCTTCTTAACGCCTAAGTGACCCCCGAGATCTTATTATGCAGATGTCGTAAAATTTTGGACACTCGGCTTTTAGGAACCACTACCTGAAAAGTACTCACGGATCCATCTTCATTTTCTAAGGATCGCACTAAGATGCTATTCTCTACATTTAGAGAATCCCATTGTGCCCAGTGCGATTGTAGGGTGCTTACTCAACGGGATAATGTCCTGCCAGGAGGGACATTATTCTCTGATCTTCCAACCTAGAATGACATCTAGGTTTTGTCATTCTCCTGATATGATCTATAGGATATCATTCGTCATTGATCAACTAAGTAGATCACACTTTGTTTCAAACCGTGAACAATGGCTGGCTACAATCTTTGGCGCAAGGCCATCTCGAAAGCGCATCCTCATTACGATGACTTGTGCCAGCACGGTATTCCATGTCGAAGTCATACTCCTGCAACCTTTCTATCTATCTGGCGACTTACCCTTGTGGATTTCTAAACTGTAATGACCCCTTCAGGGCGACGTTTCCAAGGTGAAATTTTCTCTCGTAGAGGTACCTATAAGCGTGTCTTACGGATTTCACCACCGCCAATAGAACCCTTTGAGTAACTGCTGTGTTATTGGCCAGGCATTTCCTGTATCAATTCTATGCTTGACTACAACGGTCTTTCCTAATCAACCGCCGTCGTGCGCCTACACGTCTGGGTGCCGTCGGATCAAATTGCTAAATGCGGCTAGTTGTTGTTCAAGATGGCTGGTACAGTTTCATCGACAGGTTTAATAACTTCGTGGAACACTTCTTGTTGGGCGATTCTTTCTCAACACCGGCACACACCCGCCACGTGAACGACCGAAAAATACCACCAACCCTTGTATTCTTTTTCATCGCAATTTCGTGGTTGTCGGCGTTTAAGGTTCTAACAGGTACTCAATTCGTCACTTTGGTCTGAGCCTTACTCACTAACACACCCGTTCCGAGTGAATCGTCACTAATTGGTTGAATAGCGCGCACAAATCCTTTCTGGAGAGCACCATCCAAGCGTCCCATTATCACACTTTCTGTCCTTTGAGGTAGAATAACGTCGCCCGTCAAACGAACTAGCCGATACTCTCTGTTTCGCAAAACTGCACTTCCTGGTTCTCTACTCTCTAGACATCTTTTTTCATATCTACATGAAATTCATACCTCTTCTAGATTTCCATTTCCAAGACAACTTCTTCAGTGATGTTTACTATTACTACCTGATGGTAAAATACCTTGCTCTCAACTCCAATTTGTGCGTTTGAATTTCTTCTCCAACCACGGATCGAAGCCGCACCGTCCCAGTTGACACTTTACCATTGTCGCGCACTACATTAAGATTAGCAATTGTCCTAGTGGCTTCGGTATCAACCAAGAACATCACAGCCTTTCCGTTAAACTGTTCATATATGTAAATGCTATCAGCATGTTTAGATCGAGTGACGCTGATGATGGTCTCCGACGTATCACCTACTCCATGCATTCTTACCCTTGTTTCTCTTCGAAACATCTTACTTTGCCACTACCACGATACGAAACTTACTTTGCCGCTTCAAATTCCAAAGCATGAGCTAGCGCATCATCTAGGGTCTTTTGTTGAGCCAACCGTATTGTTTGCTGAATCTCTCCATCGCGTATATTATAACAAAGGTCTGTACTGCCAGCTGTTCTAGGAAGCTATCCGGCGTTGTTGGGTAGGCTAGTCTCACCAAGCGAGCAATATGTGCTTCAAACTCTTGCATATTCTCGTTGGCCTTTTGGTAACGGTTCAGTTGAGCGCGGTATACTTGTTGCACATGAGAGTCGCCGTACCTCGTTTCCAGCCTTGATGTTAACGCCCAGTAGCTTCTTTGGTCATGATCTGGTATGGTCTGCAGAATGTTCGAGGTTTCACCTCGTAACGCGACCGTCAATGCGTCTGCCCTTTCAGCACCGTTCCAGCCGTTAGCTCTCGCAGCAGCCTCGAATTGCTTGAAATATTTCTGACAAGGTGACTCTCCATCAAATGTTGGTTATTTTACTCTGAACCTTGACGTCAGTTTGCATTCTACGGCATTCTTAAATTCTGTTGTTGTATCATCGGCACCGAGCACCGAGGTCCCTGGGGTTTGCACTGCTTGCGAATGAATCATTTCCTGCATTCTCAGTACCTCCTTTTCCATTTCACGCGAGTTTTCTAATAATTTTTTTGAAAAACTCGCTTCTAGTTCCTGAAAGCTTTCTAATAAATCATTTGAAAACTTTGTTTCTAATTTCTGCAAACTACCGGAAATTTTGGCTTCCAGTATCTACAGGCTGTCTGAAAGTTTCGCTTCCAGTTTTTCTGCGGATTTAGTATTTTCTTTTATAAGTTCCTCTCTCAATTGCTCAACGGTTTTTGCTTTCTGGTCTATTTTTTCTGTAAACCTCGTGTTACTTTCTTCTAATTTCGCTGCCAAGCTCGCAGAGTTTTGGTCTTGCTTCTCTGCGTGTTCTTGTAATTTCACTAAAAAACTCGCGTTAGTTTTTTCTAATTTTGCGACCAAACTCATAGAGTTTTGATCATGCTTCTCTGTGCCATCTTGTAATTTTTCTGAATTTGCGGCAAAGCTCTCCGCAACGCTTGACTTCAAGAAAGAAAGTATTTCGCTATCCTTTTCTTTTTTTTGACTGTACGTTACTGGCATGCAAATACAAATCGTTCAAAAACCTTAAATCCCACACCTGACACTAGTGTAACAAAAACTCTATTTGCAAAACAACCGTCCTTTATTTGCAAACTGGTTGCACATGCCTTTTTTAGCAACTCGTAGTTACAATAAAATTTCTAAAAGCTTACACAATAATTCGCCTTCCGGATTAATCACTAACAGTACAAGTATTATCTCTTTAACACTAAAACTACAATGCTATTTTCTAAATAACTAACGAAGCATTATAATGAATTTATATGGAGGCACTAATTTATTAATTAATATTAATGTATATGATCACTAATAGTATTTTATATTACATTATGACTTCCAAAGCACTCAATTAGAACACACTTGCAAACAACGCTTCATTAGGACAAGTATTACAATCGAAGCTGAAATTAGAACTGCCTTGCAATAACTATGCCCGAAATTTATATAGATTTCTTATTGTAATCTTTAAATAACCCTTAAATGTAAAAACCTTCTGCCCGTCACTCATAATTCATCCGAAAGATGTAACGCCACGGACAGCCATCACTCATCTTTTGTGTATTCAAACCTTTCGCTTACATCTAGATCTATTATTCTTGATCATAGACAGACCGATAGACGCTACAGTATTATATTCTTTTGTCTAGCTTTTAAAAACGCTAGTCTATTATATAACGGGTCAATTTCTATACAAGTAACCAAAATGTCAACCTTAATGATGGAATTCGGTATTAAAAGCCTACTTTGAGACGTTTGAAACAACCAGCTTTGTTACTGCATCTTTTATTCGGCCAGTTGGTAGCATATTGAAGACCCTCATCTACTATTTGGGAGTGTGACGAAGTCTAAGCATGACACTGAGAATTGTGGAATAATAAGGCGATGTTTTAAACTAAATTTCAAATACTATCTAGTTATCCAGTATTTTTGTGATTTTGACAACCTTTATAAAGGTTAACTCTTGTTTGGAGTGGTATAGTTGATTTATTTGAATACTGTATTTAGATTTTAAAATTGCTCTTCTTTTAGTCTATCCGTTATTAGAATATTAACTATGCTCATTCTTGGCGAGGATTACTTATTCCGTAGAACTTTTTATATCTTTGAGCTTTTTTTGCTCTTGATTTTAAAATGTTTCTAGTTGAACGAGTTTGAAACCGCTTTGCTTATTAAATGCACCTGCTTGCTTGTTTGAATATCTACTACCAGGTTCTAGATTTTGCTACCACCAATGTGTTTGGACAGAGTTATGGTTATGCTGAATGAGATATCTTCTATTTGGGGCGTTCAATTGTATTTATAAATTTTATTCTATTTATGTTACGTGTCATTTTCTGTGATATTATTCAGACAATTAACACAAAAGAATTTAGAAGCAAGCACAAAGTATAAATAATAAACACGTAATGTGTCTCTGGTCTTTGTTCATCAGAAACGAATATTCGTCATGTGAAAGATAACGTTTTATCAGATGGGTTCATCGTATTTAAAATTCATGGATATTTAAAAGTTATGAATATTTATTTTTGCTTCCTTTATAAAACAAGCTGATTTGTGGAATTAGGCTGCCTACAAAATTACTAAATACATTTTCACTGACAATCAGTAAAATACGAGAGCCATCTTTTAAAAAACCTTACAAAAATTAGTAAAGAAAAACATTTTTATAACTAACTGTTTTATTGCATTTTTAAATATTCGCATGTAAGATTACTATACTTTTGAATACGTTGAAACGTATTCTTGAAACATTTTTTCCTTACGAAATTGGAAGGTTTTAACATCTTCTTCAGGTGATAAAAATCGCGTCCATGCATTTTTTTGACATTCGGGAACACCAAGAAGTCTTTGGGCAATAAATCCCGCGACTACGTGCAACGAGGTATAACGCAAATAGTGAATTGTTTGACGTACTGAGTGTGAGGTGGCATTATAATGCGACGCTTTCGACTATTTTTTTTTATTGAGCGTCTTATATTTACAAACGGTAGTTAAAATTAAAAGTTCGATAATTACAACACCGGTAGCGTGGTGTAAGAGACACTATCGGCAGTTGGCAGCACTAATCTTATACGGATTTAGGTGCGGTCCTCTACCGATGATGTCATCAATATTACGCAATCCTACGTAAATTTACTACATTTTTAACACCAAGAATAAGGCATGCACAAATTAAGTAAAGAATTACTTACATCAGATATCCTGCTTCTGCCTGAAATTGCACTCGGGTAGGCCTCTAACCACTCCAGTCGGGGCTCCTCCCGGAGGAATTAGAGATGATACGTCGACGCTAGCAAATGCGTACGAATCAGCTCCGGCTAGCTAAGGTAAACATGAGGTCATCCTCAGGCGTGAAGTTCGGTAGTCCTAGGTGACGGCAAATTCTTACCTATGTAGGGATTTGACAGGAAAATAAGGTATGAGGTAGACAAACAAAAGATAATTAGATAAGGAACTACATAGGTAACCCTAACGATACGTTACCAGAGACAAGAAACAAGCACTTAACTTCACGATACCCGGTAAAAAGCCACGTTCTCCAGCGAGAACCGCGAAACTCCCCCACCCTTTGTCTAGTATTGCTATACCCCTCTAAGGATAAGCACACTGCGCAAACTCACTACTCTGACGTACGGAAGTACCGCCTAGTCCATTTAAAAATTCCCGCGTCTCGCGTATTTGAAAATATGGCGGGAAACTTCCGTACAACAACTTAACCTAAATACAATGTTAAAGTGACCCTTGGCACGTAACAATCGCGAAAAAGCCACAAAAGAAAAAACTTAAAAAAAGAAAAAGTCTGTTAGCACAGTAACAGCTTAAAATCTCAATCCTAACTACCCTACATAAACCCTAACTTAAAACCTACAAAATGTTTATATAAGGCGCCACCTGGTTTTTCGACCGATAACACGTCTACCGAAGTACCAGGAAACGGAATAGGTAGCCCGATAGTCTTTGACTACACTAATTACCGACAGCACAAATTTGTCGGGGAGCATGAAACACTACTTAAACTAACACGGGTGCGACAAGTCGCCTAAACTATCTAAACCTATCTAACTAAAGCTAACATAAAAGTTCTTATGTGCAAACACACATGAGTGTTGCATCAAAACTATTCTTCTTTTTGGCAAGAAGTGCCCAAATTTAAAAATGTTCATGGGTGCGTCACTCTGCACTCTAGCAAATTTTGTTACTGGTACTTTGGTTTTCTAACGATGCACATTTAAAGCTTGTCCATGACATAGTTGTGAATCAACAAATTTACCAAAAGTACCACCTACTAAATCCTTATATGCTAACCTGACAAATTACATTTCTAAATCGGGTTAGCTTTTTCACTTAAATTTCAGGAAAAAAATAATTCCCACGTCTGGTCATATATACCACACGTTAGGACGATAAAAAGATAAGATAAGATCTCAAATTGTTGTTAAATATAGTAGATAAGATAATGTTATTAAGCTTAAGTTGTTATCCTCAAAGGTAATGAATAAGATAACGGTTTTAAGCTTTAGTTGTTATTTGAGATACTAGATAAGATTACGCGATATTAAGCTAAAGCGAATATAAGAGATAGTAGGTAAGGTAACATGAATTTAAATAAGTTATTACTAAAGATAACCGGTAAGATAACGCGAAATAACTCGAAGTCATTCCTAACGGTAGTCGGTAAGATAACGAGAAATTAAACCAAAATTATTACTAACGGTAATCAGTAAGATAACGATACTAAACTAAAGTTATTATTAAAGGTAATCAGTAAGATAACAATATTAAAACTAAGGGTATTGTCAAAGATAATAAAGAAGACAAAGATATTGGCCTGGTTATTACCCAAGACAATGAATAACAACAAAAGAGAGTGGCTCCAGTAGAGCCGTTGAAATGGGATTGACCCGTGCCCTCTAAAAAGAGAAACCTGTGAAGCAGGTCCGTTCACAAGAACAGCACGGGGGACCGGCAAAGACATTTGGGTGCATTCCTGCACCCGGCGATAATTGATATCGGTGATCCTATCACCCGATATCCACTCGGTATAAGATATACTCATTCACTCACACATTCACACACTCATCCATACCTTCACTGCCAGAGCCCATGCACTGACAGCGGCACCGCATGACCCCACGAAAGATTCGCAGAGACATGGTCCAGGTGTCTGTGGAAACCTCCCGCGCAACCACACGGTGACTAACAGAAATGAGAAGGCAGTAGAAATAGGAAAGGTAAAAAGAAGGAGGTTGGTTTTTTGGAGTGCATAAGAGACACTTCCAGGTAGAAGAAAGTAGAGGAAGGGCTCGCATTGAGCAAAAGCGACAGAGGGAAAGGTGGATAGCAAAGCGCTACTCAACCAACCAATGTGACTAGTAGCTCGGAATGAGGGAACATCATTCTTATGTGGCAGACGGGTGTTCCGGGACAAGAACAGGTCCACCGAAAGAAGAATAAGGCATAGCGGAGATAGCGAGTTAAGAAAAAAAGTATAGTTTTTGGACAAGCGTCAAAGAAAAGGTAGAGAGTTGTCCCTATTAAACACAGCGCAGTCTGAAGGACCACCTGCGATATTAATCCGACAAGATAAGGTATACACATTTTTAAAATTCACTAGACTCCTAAGAGAACTAGTACGATCATTTTCCTAACGAGTGCATTGACTACGATAAGAAAATCAGACAAAGGTAGACACAACAACTTACAAGTATCATTACAGATACAAACACACAAAAAGAAACTGTTTTAAGGTAGTATTTCATAACGGTAGCACCCTAAACACACAAAAATGCCCAATTATAAGCAGTTAAATACAGATACACTGTCCCAATATGCTAAAACAACCGAGAATTTAATAAGATAACAATAAGAAGCCATAGCACCTCACCACGAAGTTCAATAAAAAACAATGAAAAAAAAATGTTTATAAGTTATGTAGATTTAGTAGAAAAAGAAGGGAATAATGATGTAGTATAATGTAGGCGACTGCTATAATTCAGAAGAAAAACACATGGAATAGACAATCCTAGTTTTTGCAACTGCGAATATGAACTATTTCTTTCAATGGCATAGATCGCGCGTGTCCTATGTGAGCCCAAAGAAGAAAGCATTCACTCAACATCAGCTAAAACCAATCATAAAAATTCAATGAGTTATTTCAACCAAAGTTACGACAATTACCACACAAAATTAAATGACGTAAGAAAAACACTAAAAACCGAATAATATGCCATAGGAAAAGTTCGAGGGTTGATTAAATGAAACGACAGAGTTATATTTTGGAAAGCAAAGGGTTTAAGGTAAATGAGTTAAATGTATAAAACGTAGGTGTATAAGAGAAGGAATAAGTAATTAAAGATACTAATTGATGGTGAAAACAAAAAATATTAGGTAAATAGTGAGGAGCATGGAACATGAAAAACTTAAGTAGCATTTGGGTCAGCAGAGAATGGCTTGAGGTCTTTAATATGCCACCTGCCTTGGCGTTTTCCTTCAGCATCCTGAAGTTCGTAGATAAGGGGACTAATGACACGAATGACCTTACAAAGAATGAATTTAGGGGCTAATTTTGAAGAGAATTTCTTAGATGCATCCGATAAGACATAGTTCTTTTTCCAAACTTGTTCGCCCAAGGCGAAGGAAATATTTCGTTTACGTAAGTTATAGTGGTCCTTGCTCTTTTCGTAAGCTTTTAACAAATTTTTTCTAACGTCGTTAAAGATAGAAGGTAATGACTGTTGGTCTTTGTCCCAACGTACTTTATCGTCAAATTCAATTACGTTAGTATCGTCAGGCACTAAACCATAGTAACTCCCATCGATTGGGGTATATCTTCCAAAAACAAGAAAAGACGGAGTGAATTGGGTTGCTTCGTGTTTAGATGTACGCAAAGCTTGAGCAATTTCAAAGATATGTTCATCCCATGTAGTATGGTCTGAATTAATATAGGACGAAATAGCGGTAATTAAAACTCGATTTACTCTTTCGGTAGGGTTTACTTGGGGATGGTATTTTGCGTTAAACCAAATTTTTTGTACTTTATAACTTTTAACGAAATTCTGAAAATCTTTAGAGATAAATTGTGCACCATTATCACAAAGGATAATCTGGGGGACACCAAAGATAAGAAATACATTTTGTTCTAGGAATTTAATTATTGCTGCGGAGGTAGCTTTACGTAAAGGTTGCACCATAACAAATTTAGAAAACCAATCGGTAACCACTAAAAGATATTGATTACCTCTTTTCGATCGGGGGAGAGGTCCTAATAAGTCAAGCGATATTAATTGAAAGGGATAAGATACACGCTTAAAGTTACCCATTAAACCAGGACGAGCATCTTGTGAACTCTTATGGGAACCACAAATTTTACAGCTCTTTATGTAGCGACAAACAGATTGCTTAAGTGTGGGCCAGTAATATAATTCAGATATTTTAGCGAGAGTTTTTGTAACACCAAGGTGTGCAGCTATGGGATCGTCGTGACATAATTTGAGCACCTCACTGCGATTTGCAGTGGGCACGACAAGTTTCCATTCAGGTATATTCGATATTTTATGTGGGGACGAAGATACAAATTTATATAGTCTATTATTAGTTACACGAAAGGTAGGAAATTTGTCGGGATTATCGGAAACTTTTTTAATCATATTAAGGTACCAGGTATCCAGAATTAAATTTGGAAGGTTAAGAGAAACGACATCACGAGATAAGGCATCAGGTACGATATTTAATTTGCCAGGCCTATGCCTAACGTCAAAAGTAAATTGAGATATACGCAAGTTCCATCTTGCCAAACGACCTGCGGGCTGTTTCAAGTTATTAAGCCAAGTGAGGGCTGCACAATCAGTGATTACGGTAAAGTGTGTACCTTCAACATATCCTCTAAATTTCTCGATGCCAAAGATAACGCCCAATAGTTCTCGTTCGGTAGCAGAGTATTTTTGTTCGGCAGAAGTTAAGGCACGACTTGCATATGCGATTGGATGTTCTAAACCATTGTTTACCTGGAACAACATTGCACCTAACCCAGTAAGTGAGGCATCGGTTTGTATATAAAACTTTTCATCGAAATTTGGTGAGATTAAGATAGGTGCTGAAGTAATTAATGTTTTAATTTGTTCGAAAGCCTGTTGGGATTCTAAATTCCACTCGATAGTTTGGGATTTCTTTTATTTTAATTAAAGCAGTAATGGGTGCGGATATAGTTGAAAGATTGGGTAGAAAATGCGATAATAGCTAATCATTCCAATTAAGCGTTTGATTTCGGTAACAGTTTTAGGTGTTTTAAATTTAGTAATAGCATCGACTTTAGCAGGATCTGCTCGTAAGCCTGTCCCATCGATAATAAAACCAAGAAATGTGAGGGACGAACAACAAAATTGAGACTTTTCCCAGTTTATCTTAAAACCTGCTGCGCTTAAACGTTCTGCAACTTCATTTAATGTGGCGATATGTTCATCGAAAGAACTTGAGATAACTAAGATATCATCCAAAAACACAAAGACACGTTCTTGATGTAAGATAGGACCTAACGTTTGATCCATAGTACGTTGTAAAGTTTGTGGAGCGTTACAGAGACCAAATGGCAAAAAATTATATTCGAAAAGACCTCGGCCTGGAACACAAAAAGCAGTTTTTTGACGAGAAGATAAGTCGAGAGGTATCTGATAAAAAGCTTGTCTAAGGTCGATAGATGAGATAAATTTTGCGTTTCGAAGGCGACTTAAAATTGAGTCAGTTCTTGGTAAAGGATAAGCATCTGAGACAGTCACGGAATTCAACTTTCTGCCATCGAAACAGACACGCCATTCGTCATTCTTTTTCCGAACTAGTAATACAGGAGAGGTCCACGGTGAATTTGAAGGAGAGATAACACCAGATTCTAACATTTTGTCTATTTCAGCATGTAAATGAAACCTTAAAGGAGATATTTGGTGATAATGTTATATCACGTTCGCGTGTTTTTAAATGGCACAAACGGTTTTCAGAAAGAGTTCGAAGTTCGATATCAAGGGTGTTATCATGACTGGCTGTGTGCCTGGATACCAAACCGTTAATCGGAAATACTACAAAAAGCTAAGGGAGAGAGTAAGGAAGAAAATAGCGTATTTGTGGAAAAACGACCCGTGGATTCTACACCAAGACAACACGCTAGCTTACAATGCCTATCTGTAACGCAGTTTTTAACCATTCCTGCTTTAACATTCTTTGAAATGTTTTTAATCATATTTCATTTTAATAGTTTTGTAGTGGTAATTGCTACTAATAGGGTTGGGGTTATTTCCTTTAAGAAATATAATTTTTAGGTTTTATGCATTCTCGATCTAAGGAAGGATTATTTTTGTATCTTATATTGTTCATACTTAAAGATGATTAAATTCATTATGGCGATTGTAGAGTTAGAAGTGGTAGCATAGTTACTTTGTACTTTAAATTATTGTAATTCTATGCTTTATTTGTTTTGATTAATAATGTATAACACTTACGTCTATGACTTTATCGTCTTGAAACGAAGAAGTTTTACATGCGAAATTATGCTGATTTATAAAAAAGCGCATTCGTTGGTTCAAGTTAAGATAAATATTACATATGTTAGAGAGAGAAAAATAACAAAAGTGATTGTAATTTGCAGTCTTCATTTATTTCTCCGAATTTTTCTTTAGATAATCTCGAATCATTTTATGGAGGTAAAACGTTTTGGTCGAGCATTTCGTCATTACCATCTTGTCAGATAAAATGTAACTCGATTAGGTACAGTTAACCGTTGATAATAAGATATTGAACTGATTGACGTAAATACGGAATAATACCCTACCCGATTGGTTACGTTTAATTTTAGGAGAATTGTTCTGTCAGTATACAACTTGTTGGAATAAGGCAAGCCAAGTAATAACATCCAACTCTTTAACGAAGTCCCAGAAGTCCCGTAAGATCTGGTTGTGGATGAATTGGGTCCAGAATATCATTGATTCTAGTTGTTTCTAAGGTGTCTACAGTCAAAAATCACCTATCAGGTATTTATAGTAAATCTTCTGAAACTATAATCTACCGTTACCGTAAATAAATGAACATTTTTATTTAATAGCATAAATTTCTAAACGTACTCATAGTGCGTTCCTGTTGTTAGTTTAAGAAGTTAGAGAGTAATTTTGATCGCCGAAAACGTTTTCCATTAGGCTAAGTAATGTTTGATGTATTTGTTTTTCTTTGTATTACTTAAAAATGTTATGGAAATATAATTGTGTAATAGTTTTATATTAGGGTTTTTTTCAACTAATGTAAAGGCAATACTTCCAGCTTTGTTGTAACGAAATATGTTGCAATTACTTAGAGGCGTGATTAGTGTATAAGTAATTTAGCACTCGATTTTAGAAACCTTTCTTTTTAGCTAGCAGTTTTTAGGTATTAGTGTCCTTATTGTTAATACTTATTTTAGTTGGTTTTATTATTAGTGCATTCTGTTACTTTTCATGTGAATTTTGGTTATAATCACTTTTCTAATGTTTGGTATTGTATCCTCTTGTTATTATTTCTGGAATTTTTCCCTAGAAATTCTTGTATTTTAGAATTAGGTAGCGTCCAAGTTAATTTCTGATTAATACTGGTATTTCAGTCACGATAGCATTCCGGAACCCTCTTCGAACGCTTATACCACTCTTCCCACAGAGTTACTCTGCAACCATTCTTGTTAGTGCAGTCGAGGTGTTCGGTACTTTATCGGAATATAGAATTTTAGTGAGGTACTTCATCGAGTTTCTAGGTGGATTTCCGGCTAGATTTTTTGGGTTCAAAACTATACGCAGCACTGTGTTCATTCTTTGTATTCTCCAGATCTATTATCGTGTGACTTCTACTGTTCTGAAAAGTGTATTGAAAGGAATGCATTTTCAAGCTGTTCAGTAAGTAGAAGCAAAAGAGGCAGAGTTGTTGATGATGCTTATATCTGGCGAGCTCCGGCGTTTTTTAAATAATGAAAGACGCACATGCAGCGGTGTATACGAGAGGAGAGATTATTGAAGCAGGTAAAAGTTACATATAAGTTTATTTGAAATAAACATATCTCACACCAGTCTCGTTGTTTAATTGTCACACCTCATACTCTGCTCCAAATGATTGACATTCTACATCTACGATAATATCTCTAATATAATTTTTACAAATCTGTGTACACAAGAAATCAAATACAAGTCCAGTTCGTCATTAGAAAGTACAAACTCACCTCAAAATACTTCTCAATCTATGTACATCATTTTACTTCTGTGGTTATTAGTAATTTTTAGTAACGCTTGAATGACAATCTCTCAATATATCTGAATCACCGACCTGGAAGGTTGGCCATAGGTCAAGCTGAAAGAATACATGTAATGCAGAACTATTTGTGAAAAAGTATTTTCAAAAACTGCAGATGTGCGCAAAGACCAGGCCAATGTGAATAATCATAAACAACTCCAAGAAGAGAATCAACATGGCAATGTACTTATTGCAATCAGTTTCCAATGGAGTTTGTGAAGCCTTTAAAAAGCCGCCAATTATACAAACGACAAGGAATTGTTCGTATGGGTTTGACATATCTCCAAAGAGCATTTATCTCCTTTCTCTTACTGCAGAATCGAAAGACCACATATATTGCAGCCAATAATCAAATCTATTCGGGCTATAATGAACAGGGAGGGGAATTATTCAGATATGAATGAATTTAATTCACATCGCAATCATAATATGATCTTTTTCAGCAATGCATCCGTATTCAATTAATTATTGTTAGAGTTTCAGATACGACTGATCCTATAGAGCATGCACTTCATGAACGCGTGAAATTTAACAGTTTTTATTTTGATTAAACGATTGGTTTTACTAACGTTATGCGAAAAAATGCAGGTTTTCAATTAGATATTTTTGAATAGCTACAAACATGAAATATATTAACTAGTTTGACAGCTACACCATTATTAGCTTTATGGAGCATCGACAAAAGACAGTAGGCTTTGCACAAATGCTAACGTTACTTTATTATTTATTCGTGGATAATTATAAGAGTGCTAGGTTGTGACAATACATTGCTGTATTACCATATTCACAACTGCTAACTAGTTACTTATCACTTTCAGTATGCTGGACTAGCTAGCAGACCCATGGATGAAAATCCATTACAAAAGTGCTTTTTTATTATCCTCAAAGCTAAGAACATAGACTTCAATCAAAACTCTCAGGCACCTTTGAACGTATATGAAGTCATTATTTATTTCTACATTTATGAATCAATATGATAAAATAGTAATATTAAATCAACATTTTCGAAAATTCCAAAAGTTCTATACAACACCAAGAAACATTATTCTTTGCAACATTACAGTTGCTATTTACATAATCCAATAAGCAGTCTGATGTTTCCAGAATCGGTATAGGCAGAACCGTATACTCGCCTGTATCAAATAAACAAAACTTAAAATCAATTTTTTTACCGTTCTCACACAGTTAGTAATTATTTTACATTTTTGTTTTAAGGACAAAAATGTAGGTGCCCCTTTATTAAACCTCCGTACCTCGTTTTATAATTGATCAATTACGAACCTTATTAGAAATGCAACACTCCATATTAAATTTATTTTTGTCACAACAAATATTAATATCTGGTCTTGAGTTACAATATTTTCAAAACTTGTTGCATTAAATAATCATTTACAATATCCCCACAAAATTACTAACGAATATTTTCAAACATAAATAGATTGTTACTTGAAATATTTAGAACTTCAACTCCTACAATCAAATTCCTCCAAAATATTTTCCAAAATAAAATAAATTGTTACAGGAAATAATTATCAAAGATCAGATTCTTACAATTTAAATTCCTAAATATGTTTTACAGAATATTCTATGGTATCTGGTCTGCGTAATGTAGCATCAGTCTACGTTACAATCTGAAATTTTTTTTCTTCAGACAACCATTTCTTCAATTTCAATATTTCTTCCAACTGCATTGGCACATTTTAGTAGTTTTATTATGCAACACTTTTCATTAATTTTATACGGGTATTAAATTTCAGACTTTTATTGTCTCATAATTACCAGAAAAAGCAAAGAAGCAGAAAACATTCTTCAAAATTTTTTAAGTTTTATAATCTGTAGAACGCCTTGATGTCATGTCAATAATGAAAGCTCAATGCTCAGTTTGAATGCACGTCTTGTCATGATCATCACAATAAACCCTCGTCCAATTAGAATAGTTTATTATTATCAACCAAACTTACGAAGTAAGTTAGGTTAATAAGATCGCTACGTCGCCGTCGTCGCCGCCGTCGTCGCCGTCGTCCGTTGCACGTTTTTTCGTTTTACAAACATTTGATATATGGATCTTGTTCAGTTTTCTACGATGATTAAGAATATGCTAGCCAATTTTCGATATCTCATCTAGTTTTCGAGTAATTCGACTTTAAAGTCGAAATTTTGGTTATATAAAACTTCAATATAACAAAATATAAATATTATTTTTAGGTTAATATCAACCTCCTGAGCATATTTTTCCATAGCATCAATACTCTATGTCGATTGGTTTTCGAGTTATTCGACTTTGAAAAATATGTTCGAAAAATTTTATAAAATTGTTACGATATAAAAAATAAACTTGTGTGAATTTCTATTACATAATGGCTTTAAGTTTGGTTGTATGGCGTACATGCGGCATAGATTTTTTATTATTATTTAGGGGAACACGTTCTGACAACGTTATTCCCGCACTTCCAATGTGTTGACCTAATTTAATAAAAATAAAGTTTTTCAAAGTTCTTCAAAGATACCTGCATCCCAAAAATACCCAACACACCTAAATAACTTACATTTCCAAGTCTTTATCTTGATTGATTCTAGAACAAAAATTAAGAAATTATTTTGTTATCGTTCTTAAACACGTGCATTGTAAATATGTCGTGATTCATTTAAGCTGACATTTCTGTCATTTTTAGCTTGATTAATGACCTTGTGAATTCAATAGTAATGACATTTTTACCGTTTACGTTTCAAAAATAAAATTTCCCGGCTTTTCATATTATACAAGAATACAATATCCAAACACGATTGTTTTGTAACTTCGAACTTCTAAGAAGTCTATTTTATAAAAGAATAAAATTTCCAACAAGATTATTGTACAATTGAAAATATATATTTGCGGTATTTTCAATTGTACAATAATCTTGTTGGAAATTTTATTCTTTTATAAAATAGAGAAAATTCGAGAAAATTCAAGAAAAAGCCCAATTAGGTAGATATTTATTTGTTTTTTAAAATGTATTTTTGAAGTGCCGGTATAAAAAGTAAAAATGCATAAAAAACTGTGATGAGTTCACATTTTAATGACGAGAAAATCGTGTTTTAAGATAAGAATAACAGTATGTTCGACGCGTAAACAAGCGTTTTTCCAAAAGTTTCATCCATATTTTATTATCAAAACATGTGTATGTGCTGTAAAAAGATTTCTGGTGTATAAGAATCAATTTACGTTTAACTATTTCATTTTATGTCAATTCTAATAAAGTCGAGTGTATACTATTTTAATTTTTATGTGGAAAAGGAATTTTTCATTTAATAACAAACATATGTTAATATTTCTACGAAAGCGTATTAAAGTAAGCATCAATCGAATTTCTAAGTAGTGAGGAACGTGTTTATTGACCTACGTTTTAGAACAATCAAATGCTAAAAGAAAACGTAAGGTGAATGACGTTGATGGACCGTACCAACAATAAACGGTAAACAATTGAGGCATTTAAAATTCGGAAAAGAGATAAAATAGTTAATGCATAGATAAACGTTCATCCAATTATAGTATATCCTAAGGCGATAATAAAAGCTAGAAAATCAATAAACTTAAAGATCTCGAACACTCTAGACACATACTTAAGAACCAATCCGAACAAAGAAACAATAGCGAAAAGAATCTAGATGTCTGCGTCACAGAGACTCGATGTTATAAAAACCAATCGAATATCGAGAACGAAGTTCAGTCTTAAATGAAGCTTTGATGTTACCTTATGATTGATGAAATTAGACAATACGTCACGTATTTAAAATTGTTATATAAACACTTGTACTTTGTTTAGTAGTGAAAGAATTGCTTGATGCACAAATGTAAGTAGATTATTTGACGTACTCACAATGGTTTTAAAAATGGAAAATAAATAATAATTAAATTACTGCAAGATAAAGCATAAATGATTGGAATGATTTGTTATATCGAGCAATTTGCACCGATATGCATACTTTATAAAATGACTTAAACGATTTTTGGAGCATGCGTTGTTGATTACGTTCTGGATAAAGTCAACAACAAGCAGACCTTAATTGTCAAATAAAATTATGTTGTTTAAATTTTTAAATGACATATATATCGCTTATTCAAGTTGTATAATGAGATTTTTTGTGTGCTAGTATTTTGAATGTGGAGTAGAGTGTGTGGAAAGATTGATAATTTGATTACAAGGGTTGACAAGCTTGGGCACAGGTTTTCAACAGTATACATATAATGAAATCATTAAACCTAATTGATATCAAATGTTTAAATACGGTTTTTAAGAGGGTGGATATTAATTATAAGACTTATTTTGATAAATTTTGTGCACAATAAGAAAGATTTAATTAGGGAGTTGTTTATTAATCATAATTACGAGATTAATATTTGTGAGTGACCATTCTAGTGCTAAACTCTATTTTTAGTATATGAGATTTGCGTAGAAAAAGCGAGTGATTATCTAGAAGTTATATATTTTTTTGATATTATATTTTGAAATATTGTTCGTAAGGCAAAGCCGTTGTGCAGATTTTGGACTCAATTTTTAATATATAAGATTTGTGTTCAGTGGAATTTATAATTTTTATTTATCAATGTTCGTAAGACAAAGTTGTTGTGGATGTATTAATTGTTTGTAAAAGGATATTTCGTATCATTATAAATATGATGTATGATTCTAGTGGTTTTATTTGAAAAGAGCTAGCAGAAATAATTAGACAGCGGGCAAATTTGAAACTTTCATCACAAGCATTTTTATTCGGGCAGTACACAGCAATAAAATTTGGCGCCCAACGTCTTGCTCACTCATATTGCAGACAGCTATGTACCTCTCAACATATGAACTACCTCTTGTGTGCGTTGGCTGAAACCCGAAAACACACAGCTTTCAAGCATTCCCACCAGCCCAGAAAAAAATCACGGAACTCGAAATAACTCTTTGACACAGGATGTTTCTGTTCTATATTCAGGAGCTATGCATAATTCTTACGTACAAATTTGTTGAGTTACTTTACAGTAACATTTTCGTTACGAAAACAATATCTGAAAATTATAGCTAAAATTGCATACTGCAACATCAGAACATGTTATTATCATTTGTTGCCCAGCAAGAATAAAATCTACAAACATTTGAATTAAAAATCAAAGACAAATATTGCGCGATCAACGGCCTTTTGAAACACTCCAGTAAATAATTCATTAATTTTTAAAATATACACATAAATGAAAAATATATTGCAGTTTTATAAATCTTACCTTGATAAAATATTCTTTAAAAACAATTAATAATGTTTGTTTGTGGCATCTAAACTTAAAAAATATCTTAATCTTATCATCTCAAGATAACATATCATGGGCAAGGGCCCTTCATTTATATAGTTATAATGATTTACAGATGACTCCAGAAGTACACCACACCAACATATGCAAGGTATAATCTGCTTGTCTCTGCGGCCCTGCATGGTCCTTCTGCAACTGTACATTTACTAACGCTCTCGTACGGTCACCGACTTCGAATCAGTTGTTCCTCCCCTTTAAGTATTTGTTTGATTTGACCTCAATGGTTTAGCTAATCCAATACAGGAATTTTATTATTCTTCATCATATGCTGTAAAATTATTTGTAGGAATCACTACTTGCTTTTCTTTATTCAAGCTTCATTTCACATATCATACGAACTTTAAAAACTGTCCGTTGATAATTATTAACGGATTGCACTCCAAATGTGGATCGAAATCTTAAATAAAGAACCTTGCTCGACTAAAGTTATAATCAAAAACAAAAAAGGGCGATTGTATAAACTCGCTGCTATTTATAGTTCGAAATATCAACCTCATAGACGCTTCTTGGTTTACCATATATACTTAGAATTAATATTTTATTTAAAACGTGCATTGATATACGTCCTTCATTGAGTTTTTCTGCGAATTATAATCCACTCATGCAGATTCTTCCCGAATACGTGCATTTTAGCTTGTTTTTAAATTATTATTTGCTCGGCTTATACTCGCACAAAAATATGTTCTTATCCAGGTAATTCAAAATTTCTCGAGAATTTTACGTGTGGTGTTTGTTGAAACGAATCATCTAAACGATAAAGTTAAGCGTGTAAAACGTTCCAATTAAATTTTGGGAAGTGTTCTCCAGACTGCTTCTCAGGAAAATATTTTTACTTATACAGTATTTTTTGTATTTTCTTGTAACATATTTTGCGTGATCTATTCTTAGTTTGCTACACCTAATGCTTGACGAACACTTAAGCGTGATTTCAAGGGCGGTGGGTCTAAGGTACAGTGTTTAAGCATACTTTGAAAGAAATCTTCCAGGTAGGCGGATAGAGAGATTACTACAAATTAGGGGCATTGCCCAAAATTGCTGGGGTATTCACTCTAACCGTCTACGTTAAGACCTCTTTCAAGTATGCTTACGCTGTTTGTAATATAGGACTGTGGCGGTACAATACGATAAGAGACAAAGTAATACATAAATGTTTATTTAATGAGTTCAGTTATTACTCAGCGGATTAGTTAACAAATTACTGTAGTATAAAGTTTAATAACGTATCGAGTATAGCGGCGCCCAAAGTGGCTCGCGTACACAACGAAAATATTCGATCGTTAGTTGTCGAAAATCAGCGAAGTTGGCCATTCGCTAGCTGCACTGCGTTTTAGGAAAGCTAGCGTTTGCGTAATTGAATGCGTGTAGTTTACAATGTTATTGGTGGAAGAGGCCTCTGACCGGAGATAACATTGTTGAAATATGAGATTGTTGACGGATACTTTGCAGAAAGTTGTGATGCTAATGTTCTGATGCTGATGGTCATTGAAATCATTTCGCTTCTAACAGTTAGTAGTACATCTTGACTAATCCGCGTTGCAAACGCTTGCTTGATGGAACAACCTGCCCCATCAAGTAAAGGTTTCCAACATCGATTGGGCTTGACGTTTTGCCCCATATATGGCGTATGAAAGCGCCAATACACTGAAGCATTCACTTCAAACCCACTTGTAGGTATTTAGTGAAAGATTGAAATGAATTTAACAGCTCTTGTCATTTGAATATTTATATAGCCCAAGGTTATGTTTGTTTGAAGTTCTAAAAATCGATCTTGTCCGCCTACTTGATTTGTGTAAAACATTTTACTTGCTGCGTGTCTGGAAGTATGCGAATTTTAATTTGCTTGAATAGAGAGCAAATGGCAGTTGTAAACGCGACTGAGTGACAATCCATCTTTCTTAAACACAATCGCATTAACAATGCCATTACCAACTAACCGAGACCATAAACTTTTATAACGATCTAAGACTTTTATTTTTGTGTGTGGCCACGCGCTACAAATTAAGTTTATGAAATCTCTCTGGCCTTCAAATGTTACTTTGACTCTGCATTCGCTCATATCCTACGACTGTTTTTTACATGTTATAAATTGATTAATATGAGGCGATTTGCTCGTGATTGGAATAATTTTTCCATTTCTTGCGGTAAGATAAATCCAATTTTGAAGTTAAAAGAAAAATTAACATTGTGCTCTAATCAGAAATGTTTTCTCCGAGGTTCTCTAACGATTTATAATGATTATATTAGGTCTTCGGTCCTAGAACTGGTTGGACGCGTACCCTCATTGATTCCTAGTCTGAACCAACGTACACATTTCGCAGAAATTTGCTCAGTCTGCATCTATCCCTATCTGTGTGCGAAAGTCTGATCTCGGTCCACCCCTACCTATCTTTTCCTATCTCTGATTGTAATATATCCCGTACTATTCCCCAAAAATGCCTTAGAACGTATCCTGTCTTTCTATTTCTCCTATTTTTTTTTCGTTTTCCACAGATATCTTTATTCCTCTACTATTTCTACTACCAATTTGTTATTAACTTTGTCTGTCCATGCTACCATCCTCATACATCTGAAGCACAACATTCCAGAAGGCTTCTAACTCTTTCTGTCTGCTTTTCCTACTGCCCCAATTTCATAGATGTACCGTGCTGTGCTCCATACTATGCTTTGAACAGTTTTCTTCTTGTACCTATGTTCGTTTGTGTTTGAACATAGTTGCTGTTCTTTCTTATTTGATGCACTTCGGTCACCGTCTATTGTTTTACAGTTATATACCCTATTTCCCGGATACTCAGTGGTATGTGAAGGCGGGTAAGCAGCCTTTGACTGCCAAGTTCCCCCGGCACTTGAACCTTTATCTAATTAATAGTTTTCCAATTTATCCTTTCGCACAATCAACATTAGTTGAAAATATTTCACAACCAACACCTGTAGTTGTTTATAATAATAGTTTTCCAATTTATCCTTTCGCACAATCAACATTAGTTGAAAATATTTCACAACCAACACCTGTAGTTGTTTATAATAATCATCAGATTTAAGAGCACTTATTTTTTCGTCATTGGGTTTTCGTCTTGAAACTGGTTGGACTTGTACCTCATCTTATTTATGTTCTGAGCTAGCCTACCCAGTCTCTTGCAATTCTCACAACAGCTTATATACAGCTGGATTCCTTTCTATTGTTTTCTAGTTATATGCCCTATTTCACCGAGATGCAGTGGTATGTGAAGGGGGTTAAGCAGCCTGTGGTTGCCAAGGATCCCCTAACACGCAGACATTTGTCCTATTAATAGTTTTCCAGTAAATTTTTTCGCACAATTAACATTAGTTGAGAGTATTGCAAAACCAATATCTGCAGTTGTTTATAGTAATCACCATGTTTAAGTACAGTAATATTTTTGTCATTAGTTTTTCCACATTGCGACTTATTGAAAGCGTGGATACAGGTGGTTATGTCAGCTGTCTATTCCGATGGTGTATCAGGTTTATTAATTATAAATTTTTAGTTGGATGCTCATATACTTAGAGTATAAACGGTTTGCTATTTACTCCGTAAATATCAATTGCAGATGTTTGCTAGTAGTGTTTTAGAGATTTATTGAGTTATTATGTGAAGCGTTACGTGTACAGGAGATGCTTTGTAGCTTATTTAAGGTAATTGGCGATTGTGTTGTATAAACTGCATGTGTAAACGGCAAGTAAAGCAAAGGATTACTGTGGCGAAGCCACCCGGCGCACCGCCAGGTATTTATACGCTTGCACCTGCAAGGACTTCTAGAACGTAAGTGTTGACCTTTATTTTAACCAGATAATTTGTATAATTTGTGCGCTAGCACGTGCCATCAACGGTTCGCATTAAGGGGTATTTAATTGGGCGTATTATAAAACGTTATAAATATTGTTAAGTTAGTTTTTTATTACCAGTGGTACGACGTGTGAAGTAATTTCTGTATGTATTTCGACAATTAATAATAAATGTTATATTGCCCTCGGCCTGTCGTTGTATATTTGTTAATCAGAACCCCTGAGAACAATTAAGAGTATCACGTCTTTCTTCGTGCTCGGCGCGGATTGACATCTACAAGATTTGTACAAGCATGCAACGTCCGAGCGGTAGACTATCGTAGATAAAAGAACCCTTCTGATTGTCTTGACGTTGCATCCTCCGACTACTTCTTTAGTCGCACAATATCCAACAATCTGCAAGGCAACTCTTTTGAAAACAAAAACTATCTTCCAACTTGGCTTGACGGTTTCTTTAAACTACAAACATGGAGATTTTTACAGGTATGAAACTTCTGAAACTTCGTAGGAAATGGAACTCTTCTGATTTTCTTGATATTGTGTCCTCCGACTACCACCGTATCTACATAATAGCCAACAATCTGCAAACAAAACTTCTTTGAAAACAAAAGTGATCCTCAAACTTGGCTTGACGATATCTTTAACTCCAAGTAGGCAGATTCAGGCGTAATCACAGCGTTGGTAAACTGTCGTAGATAAAGGAGCCGTTCTGATTCTCTTGATGTTATGTCCTCAAACTACAACATTAGCTCCACAATATTCAACAATCTGCAACGCAACTGCATTGAAAACAAAACTGATCTTCAGGCTTGACTAGTCGTTTTTCAAACCTGCGAAAATAACTACGGACGTATACACTAACCTAATAACTCAATTCTTTGGGCAGACAACTTGATAATATCGAGATATATCTTATGAAAATTGTCCAAAACTATTTTGTATATAGCAAACGAACAAGTGCAACAAATAGGACAAACAAAATGAGAGGCACATTGCTATGTAAATTTTTAAAATAAAATTAAGTATTTAGACGTCGCTTTTAACCCCATAATAAGCAAGCTACTCATAGTAATTCGTGTATTTAAAATGTAATCATATAAAAACCATAATATTACTACCAAATACAATAAATAATTTTTTTTACTAACTTGTGCCGTGATGTCACCCATTTTATACTTTGCCGCACATTATTAACATTGCAGGAGTAACAGTAACAAAGGCATCTACTATCTCTTCGTGTAACTCATTTACATCAATAAGCCACAAAAGTCGATTCTGTCACAATTTGACATTTTAATCTTGAAGAGTTCAAAATGAGATACACGCAGTAGAAGAAGGTGCAAATTATTAAATGGATTTATGGTAGCAATTGAATTGGTATTACTATCAATTTATTTATAGCGGCATTGTAAAACCGATACGTTCTTTCAAGTAGAATAATAGCACACATTGTTCATAATTTTTAACAATATGGTTCTGTTTAGGCCTGCTTAATATAAATTAAAAGCATGCTCCTCTTATCTCTCGACTACGATTTGTTATTCGCGCATCGCCAAAGGTGAGCGCTGGTTACAAACAACAAGATAAGTAAGTCGACACAGCTCTCTCTTAGAACACAGTCCATTTTTTTAAATGTCACATTCGCGCCGGTTTGTCGGCATTAATTATTAATTAAATAACAACGTGGGTACCGCTATTTCCCTTCCTTCACCAACCCTCTCCTACTTAACCAATTATGTATTTAGTGGTGAGTGTAAAGTGATAATTGACCACGGGGTAAGTTTTTTATGCAACCACATTTGTTACACATTTTATTAAACATTTTATTACGCATTTTTTGTTATTGTGAACCAGCCGTTCCGCTTAGGCGTGAACAGGTTCTGTCTCCAAGCGAAAATGCAACAGAAATGTGCTATAACTGAACTAGCAGAAGGAAGCAAGAAATATGATGATTTGGTCTAGTGTTGAACAGGATCCATCTAAATATTGAAGACAGATTGTCGATGAATTTAGCAGTAGCAAGAGCACCGTACAAGAAGTTTTACGCAAGAATGAAGACAAATCTAAAAAAATACGTGTAGAAGATAGGGAAAGAAGAATGGTATTCTGTGAACAATTAATGGAGAGAGCTAATAATGATGACGACTTCATAAATAGAATATGCTTTACAAATGTCATCATTTGCTGTACTGGGCAAACAATCCTTCTTTGGTTCGATTTTAGTGTCGTGAAAATCCACATGTTCGAATGGATTACAGAACTCAGTACCCAGGATTATCGGTAATAATATAATCGAACCGTTCTATATTGATGGATATTTAAATGGACAGCAATATTTGAAGCTCTTGCAAAACCAAATAATTCCAGGGCTCGGTAACTTCCTGCTGGTATTCAACAAATTTAGGATCAACAAGACGATTGTCCATCTCACAATACAGTTTCAATACAAGAATACCTAAACGATAACTTTCCTAACCACTTAATTAGTTACGCCAAAAGATAATAGATGCCTTTGCAACTGTTATTCCTGCAATGTTAAATAATGTACGGCAAAGTTTTTATATCAGACTGGGATATTGTTTAGCTGCGGAAGGAGGACTATTTGAACATTTATTATAATGAATAATTTGTTTGGTTAATTTTTAATTTACATATTACTATTTTAATGTTATCTAAAGGTTTTATTTGTAATTCCCTGTTTATTACTTTGATAATAAATTAATTCCTTGAATTATTGAGTGGTAGCCAAAGTCTTTATCCGTACGAGATTGGTGATATCACGGCACAACTCAATAAAAACATTGTTTATCGTATTTGGTAGTACCTAATATTATGGTTTTCATATTATTACACTTTAAATACTCAAATTACTATGAGTAGCTTGTTTGTTATAAGGCTATGAGCGAGGTTTAAATACTTAATTTTATTTTTCTACGACTGTTTTGGAACGAGCCTATTTTAGATGTGTTTTGATAGAGAAATCTACTACATTTTATACAGGTTTTTATTCCCGCACTCGTTGCTAGGCAAGTTGCTAAGCAACCAGTGCGGGAATGTTCAATTTGCACGGTTGCGCTTATATTTCTATTAATCAAGTAGCCCTGCACTTGCATCTTATTTCCAATGACGGCCGAGTTTTCAAAGGTGGGCTATGAAACAAATAATAAACCAACAAATGTCAAATAAATAATTTCATACTGTGAAAGCGTTTAAAATCTTAAAGTATTTGCAAAGTCTTTAAAAATGGCTAGTGATAGTGAAAGCGAACTAGAACCGACGCCTCCAAATATTGTGGAAGCTGCAAATGCAACTACATTAAATTTATTACCGGAAATTTCCAAAAAAAAATATGAGACTGCTTATAAATCGTTTATGGATTGGCGAAGAGATCAAAAGACAACATCTTATTCTGAAAATGTTTTAATTGCGTACTTTAATGAATTATCTAATAAGTATAAATCTCCGACATTGTGGACGCATTATTCTATGTTGAGAACAAGTCTCACCATCCATCATAATGTCGATATATCAAAGTATGGAAAATTAAGAGCGTTTCTCAAACGGAAGTCAAGCGGTTATAAATCGAAAAATCAAAATTTTACAACAGAGGAAATAAATAAATTTATTACTGAGGTTCCGGATCAACAGTTTCTTCTGACAAAAGTATGTAATATTAACTTAGAAGAATAATGCGTGTTTATAGCTATTTTTATATTGTTACAGACTGCATTAATTATGGGAATTATGGGTGCTTGCCGCAGACAGGAATTACATCAGATGAAGATTACTCATTTCACAGAATTGGGTTCTGCGATATTAGTTACAGTTCCCGACACGAAAGCAAAAATTATACGCAGCTTTACGATAACGAGTAATTTTTATGAAATCACAAAAAATACTGGAATCTACGTCCATCAAATGTTTGCGATCCTAGTTTTTTCTTAAATTATCAGAAAGGAAAATGCACCACACAGAAAGTGGGTATCAATAAATTTGGTGCTATGGGAAAGCAAATTGCAATGTATTTAAAACTACCCAATCCGGAATTATATACTGGTCATTGCTTCCGGAGATCTTCCGCCACTATTCTTGTAGATGCTGGAGAAGATATAACATCTTTAAAAAGGCACGGTGACTGGAGATCAACATCAGTCGCCGAAAACTATATAGCCGATTCTTTAACAAATAAGTTGAATGTAGGCAACATAATACAAAATTCAATTGATAGCACATCAAATGTTCCATCAACGTCCAAAGACAAGAATTTCCAACGTCAAGAAAATTTAGTTTTTGGGAAAACACCTTCTACAATGACGTTTAATAATTGCAATGTAACCTTTAATATTGTTAATAACAATGAATCTAAAAACTAAACTTAAATCAATTTATTTACTTTTATTATGATAAATTTGTACTTTTCTTTGAATTTATGTATATTCACAAATGATAATAAACTTATGATATTAATAAAATGTATACTCCTATACTTACCATGTATTTTATAATATTAACAAAAGAGGTATCACATTTAAAAAGTACGTACTACAGTCGTATAAAAAGTATAGTGTACAACACGCATGGAATGCCCATTTCTCACTCGTATGATTTGCAGCACTCGTTTTCAGCTCGTGCTGCAATTTATCATACTCGTGAGAAATGGGCATCATTCCATGCTCGTTGTACAATATACTATTTAAAAATTTACATAGTCATGATTGCATTCTATTCTTGTTGTGCTGATCATTTTGTTTGTCTTCTTTGTTGCACTTCGTTTACTATATTCAAAATAGTTTTCAGACAATCCGTATATCCTTGTTTAGAAAACAGTCGTCATATTTTGCAATCAACTTCCCTCAGATCCATAGCTTTATAAAGTTATTTGTTTATATGATGGACAGTTTAACTTAAATAAATACAATCTTGTCACTGTTCAATATGAGGTAATTGTTATACAATTTTGATGTTTTCGGACGGTGGGATAAATAATTTCACAATTACTGTGGGTATCACACATATTAGTAATGAAACAGAAAGCACTTAGTATGTGTCAACAGTTCATATGAAACTATGTTATGTATATCATCTCATGTTATTTGTTAATGTCGTCGTAATTAAATATTATGAGAGATGCAAAATTATGGTAATTAGATCGTGATGATATGCAATACAAATATTTGGATTGCACGAGCAGTTTGAAAGTGTTCACTGAACTGCCTTCTTTCGTATATGATCGTTCTACCAGTGTCACGACACTACAAATGACGTTTTTTCAATATAAATTTAGAATTCTGTTTTTAGGGATATTATTGATGCCATAATAAAAGCACCATGTATGGCTTTAGGAACTGCAGTTCGTATTTTGATTGTGTATTTTCCAGAGTCAGCTTTTTTACGTTCGTTTGGCGTTTTGGGATAAATTAAAATTCATTTGGAATATTGTAATTGTGATGTAGCTTAAAACGGATAACCCACTCAGTTGCCAAAATTGACGTACAAAATAGTATATTACGTAACAAGAGTTGTAAGTAACCCATTACGCACGAAGTGAAAAAGTTAACGCACGCGCCGCTACGCGGTTTCGTGCGTAAATTTCACAAGTGCGTAATGGGTTTACAACTCGTGTAACGTACTATACTTTTTCTACGCCTAGTCATTTTGTTCTATTAAATAAAGGAAATTGCAATTATTTAAACTTTATTATAACAGTTGTTAATAACAATTGAACAATTATTGTAAGTCGTTTGTGTCTTATTATTTAATGGTGATGAACGGTTATTTATAATTATGGTACTGCTGCATGGTACATCAGAAGACGAAGATTGAGAAAATATTCGGATACAATAATATTTTGTTGTAAAATTTGACAACATAAATGACATGACGTTTATATTTTCATAACACGCTAAAGAGCACGGGATTTATTTTAAAAGAAATTATATAATGTGTTGTCTACATTTAGGGGCGATCACTCTTTTATCCAAAATGTATCTTGCTAATGCTAAAAGCTTTTATGGTTTTCAATTAACTAAATGTATGTAAATAGACCAAATAAGTCGTACGTAGATAAAAATTTGATTGCCATTTGATTAAACCAAGAAATTTAGATTTTCTTGTCAAAACGCACGTGTATGTTATGAGGCCTCATTACGTGCATGTTATTGTTAAATGTCACTTACAAGGAATGCCGACAGTGCTATTTTTGACGTTTACTGACATGGGCGTAGAAAAAAGTTTTATGTAAATATGAGCATCAAATGAACAGTTAGTTTTATTTGATTCCAAGCTAAAAGAGCAGAGTTGGAGTATTTTTTTGCACTAAAAGAATGATAATCTGATTTCCAAACTACCTTCAGTAATTTGTAGTTAAGCGCCAAATATGTCTACATGTAACTTTTGTGTGAGAACGATAAATTTCCTCTCATCATCATTAGGTCTTCAGTTCTAGAACTGGTTGGACGCGTACCCTCATTGTTTCCTAGTCTGAACCAACCTACACATTTCCCTGAAATTTGCGCAGTCTACATCTATCACTATCTGTGTGCGAAAGTCTGATGTCGATCTACCTCTACCTCTCTTTTTCAATCACTGCTAGTAATATATCCCGTACTATTCGCCAGAAATGCCTTAGAACGTATCCTATCCCTCTATTTCTCCTATTTTTTTCGTTTTCCACAGATATTTTTATTCCTCTACTATGTCTACAACGTAATTGTTATTAGCTTTGTCTGTCCATGCTACCATCTCCATACATCTAAAGCACAACATTTCAGTAGGTTTCTATTTCTTTCTGTCTGCGTCTCCTACTGCCCCTATTTCATAGACGTGCTCCGCACTATGCTTTGAACAGTTTTCTTCTTGTATCTATGTTCGTTGTCTTTGAAAATAGCCGCTGTTCTTTCTTGTTTGATACAGTTCGGTCATTTTCTATTATTTTACAGATATATACCCTATTTCCCCGATATTCAGTGGTATGTGAAGGGGGGTACGTAGCCTTTGGCTGCCAAGATCCCCCAGCACTTGAACCTTTGTCGAATTAATAGTTTTTCCAATTTATCCGTTCGCACAATCAACTAGTTGAAAATATTTCACAATCAACACCTGAGTTGTTTATAATAATCTCAGATTTAAGTGCACTTATTTTTTCGTTATTGGGTTTTACGTCTTGAAACTGGTTAGACTTGTACCTCAGCTTATTTATGTTCTGATCTAGCCTACACAGTTCCCTGCAATTCTCACAACAGCCTATATACACATTGATTCATTCTATTGTTTTCTATTTATATGCTCTATTTCATCGAAATTCAGTGGTATGTGAAGGGGGTTAAGCAGCCTGTGGTTGCCAAGGATCCCCCAACACTTAGACATTTGCCGTACTAATGTTTTCCAGTAAATCCTTTCGTGCAATTAACATTAGTTTAGAGTATTGCTAAACCACTATCTGTAGTTGTTTATAATAATCACCATGTTTAAGTACAGTTATTATTTTTGTCATTAGTTTTTACATCTTGCGACTGGTTGGAAGCGTACTTCCATTGATTTCTATTCTGAGCTAGCCTACACATTTCCCTGAAATACTCACAGCCTACATCTTTCACTATCTGTGTGCAGTAGCCTAACCTAGGTTTATCTCTACTTCTCTTTTTTCCTATCTCTGCTTCTAATATATTCCGCACTATTCCCTCATGTTTTAGTATGTGGCCTATCATCCTCTCTCCTACTTTTTACTGTTTTCCACATATAATTTCGTTCTTCCCCTACCATTTCTAGTACCTCTTTGTTCTTAACTTTGTCTGTCCATGATATCGTCATCATACATCTGTAGCACCAAATTTCAAAGGCTTCTGCCTTTTTCTTATCTGCTTCTCTTACTGTCCAGGCTTCACAGCCATACAGTGCTATGCTCCACACATACTTTTTAAGCAATCTTTTTCTTGTTTCTATGTTTGTGGTCTTTGAACAGAGTAGCTGTTTTTTCTTGTTAAATGTAGCACGACCTTGTGCTAATCTTTGTTTTATATCTTTTGTACTTTTCCCATCTTGCGTTATTTGACTTCCTAGGTAGCAGAAATCCTTAACCTCTTGTAAGTTCTCGTTACCTATTTGTATTCTTGTTTTTAATTTATTTTCCCCTCTTTTACATACTAGAACTTTAGTTTTATTTTTGTTAATTTTCATACAATATCTCGCCGTTAGAACTGTATCCATTTAATTAAGAGCAGCTTCTAACTCTTGTTTGCTAGATGCTAATACCGCTATATCATCTGCAAATCTATACATATCAATCTTTTGTCCCTGCATATTGATTCCAAATGTCTTCCTGCATTTGACAGTATTCATTGCCTCTTCTATGCACAAGTTAAAATTAATGGGGATAAGGCACATCCCTGTCTCACCCCTTTTAGAGTTTCTGCTTGCACCTTATCTGTACCCGACGCTTTACCATTTTTCAGACCCTTTAATGCTAATTCAAACTCATCTCTAAGTATAGGATATCCCAGGTCATCATTTTCAATATCTGATTTCTGTTCTAATGCTGATAGTTTCTCTCCTGAATATAAATTCCCTATATATTCCTGCCATCTAGCTACTTTTCTCTACATTTTCTATAATGACGTTTCCTCCCGCGTCCCTTATATTTTTGCTATATATATATATATATATATATATATATATATATATATATATATATATATATATATATTTATATCCTTAAAATTCATTCTAAGTAATTTGTATGCTTTGTCTGTTTTTCCCATTTCCATCTTAGTTTGTATCTCTTTGCACTTTTCATCAATTCATTGTTCTTTAGCTTTCCTGCATTTGCGAATAATTTCCTATTTTATGGCTTTGTATCTCTGTTTAGCTGCTTCGTTTGATCTATTTTTGTATTTTCGTTTTTCTTCTATTAAATTCAGGATATCCTTTGTTATCCATGGTTTCTGATTTTCTTTTTGTGTATACCTCAGAATATCTTTGGCCGCCATGTCTAAGCTGGATTTAATGTTATTCCATTCTATTTCTACTCCTTAGTGTCTTTTTCCGTTTCTCCTTTTCAGATTTTTAAATATAAGTGCGGCCTTCATAATTACGATATTGTGGTCAGTGTCCATATCTGCTTCCCGGTAGCTTCTACAGTTTTTTACTTGATTTCTAAACCGTTGTCTAACAAGAATGTAATCTATTTGATATCTTTCTATATCTCCTGGCATCTTCCACGTGTATCATCTTGTAGCATGATGTTGAAATAATGTATTTGTGATGGTTAAGTTGTTCTTGTCGCAAAATTCTACCAGCCTATTTCCCCTGGAATTTCTCGTGCCTAAACCAAATAACCCTACTATCGCTTCTTTTCTACTCTTATCTACCACTGCATTAAAATCCCCCGTAATTATTAAATTTTCATGTACTTTTACGTATCTTAGTATGTCTTTGATATCTTTGTAGATCGCCTCTATCTCTTCCTCACTGTAACTAGAGGTGAGCATGTATACTTGTATTATTACTGTATTTACGGGTTTCGATTCAAATCTAACCATGAGTACTCTTTCGTTCTTTTGTAAGTAGTTTCCTACACGTCGTCCTATCTTTTTTCGCATAACTATCCCCTCACCCGAATTTCCTTCCTCTGATCCTGTATGAATTACCCTAAAGTTTCCACTCCAAAAATTCCCCGCCTATGGCCAGCGGACTTCGCTGATTCCTACTATGTCTAGTGCTAACCTTTCCATTTCGAGTTTCAGATTCTTTAGCTTACCTACTTGTTTCATCCTTCTGACATTCCACGCTCCGACTCGCAGAATGTTCACGGATCTTTTTGTATACTTTCGGATCACATCTCCCGAAGTAGTCCCCTCTCGGAGATCCGAATGGGGGACTATTTTACCTCCGGAATTTTTTACCCCAGAGGATGCCAATCTTGTTTACTAACAATTTAAGTACGCAGTGTACTTGGGAGGTAATATAGTGGTTTCCTGTTGCCTTCCACATCGCAGTAGTGTGTTTTAGAGTGTCATACCGACCCCTCTGGTCTCTGCCACTCTAGTACCGAAAAAGCTGTTGCCCTCTTTCGCGGACCTATTTTAGGCTGGTTCCTCATTAAAAATCACGCTAATTTGGTTAAAGCTTTAAGTTCGGCTCTTTAGCTCATTGAAACGCGCAAGCCATTCTACCTGTTCTAGTATTATAGAACGTCATCAATGTGCAGGTCCGTTCAGAATATTTTTTTTACTTTTGTTGTATTTGCAACACTTATCAAATATTACCGCCTTTCTGATATGCCGCCTGTGTTTAGTGAACACACTCGCCACTAGGATGGTGTAGCCCTGCGCTGTCCCTATCAAAATAGCAGATAACACTGCGATGCTCTCGATCTTTTTCAAGGTACCAATAGAAAAATTATAAGATGCTAGCTTGATGAGCAATACCTTTGACAACTAAATTACGGTAGAAAATCAAAAAACAATAGACGAAGCAAAGTCCGTTCTAGGTGGCAAGTTGATCTAATTGACGTTGCAGTAATTGCTTGAGATTGCTATCTCGCCCTTCTTTGTCACTAATAAAACCTCTGTAAGATGCTAAAACTCCAAAAAGAAAATTATAAGTATTTTTACAAAACACATGTTT
Source organism: Platerodrilus igneus (assembly GCA_036346225.1). Taxonomy (NCBI): domain Eukaryota; kingdom Metazoa; phylum Arthropoda; class Insecta; order Coleoptera; family Lycidae; genus Platerodrilus; species Platerodrilus igneus. The sequence goes on along the minus strand of JARFIW010000951.1, from coordinate 1,534,132 downwards.
TTAGACCACTTCCGAATATTATTTTTTTATTTGACTTGTATGTAATACTGCACCCGACCCGTACTTTTCTTTAGGAGACTATATACTTTATCCCTGTCTTATGACAAGTGTGATACCCTATGGACTTGTTCTGGCAATAGACTTTGAAAAGTAAAAAATGTCAACATGTTCACTTTTCTTATGGAAAAATACATAGTAACACCAGTTTTTTACCAGTATATAGATAATTACACTGTATACGAGAGCAAGTCATGAATAGGTACATCTGTGACAAACGTTTGCGATACTTTTACTGACGTCTTCTCTTATTGATAAAAATAGCTCGTTAAGGGTAGTTAACAGCTTTGAAAGTTTGTAAAGACTTAATTATCAGTATCAATTTTGCAGACCGTAACTATTTAATTTACGTTAGTAGAGTGGACTAATATTGCCTTGCCGAACATGATCAACAGTTTTAAAATTTTGTGGCGACGTAGGTGGTTCGTAGGTTTTTACAAAAACAATCGCTGCTAGGTAACTCACTAGATACGCTATATATGCTAGAACGAACCTAAGGAAAGGCCGTTTTATCTAATAGATTGAACACCATATGTATATTGCAAAATAGATTACGCCAATATCGCTTTAATATCGCTGTAGTTAAATTTACTTCAGAAATATCCAAAATTAATTCGCAAATTTTAGGACATCGAAATCGGTCTTCGTTTTCTACCTTTGAAAGGGCCGTATGTAATTTAATTATGCATCAATAGTTATTCTTCACTATCTTAATATTGTCTGGATTGGCGACGAAATCACAGACTTCATAACCTTTCGCGGAATTGTATTCGTTTTGTTTATCGCCAATTCGCCATCCAATATCCTAACATTTTTGTTTTGTTACAGTCATAAAATACGCAATCGGCGCAACGAACCTAGTGTAGATTCTACAAGTAAAATAAGTAAAACACCACTTAGGATAACAGGTTTACGAGTGGATGCCAAAGAAGTATACCTAAGCGACTACGGAGTACCTGAAGTATTATCTAAAACTCCTTATACTATTCGTCTATTTGGCACTGGTTTTAGTGAGAGAACGCTTGTGACTTTTACAGAACATAAAGGAAACTTTGGGAGCGGATGCCCTTTGGCTGCTGGTGGTATCTTTCGGGTAGGTAAATATCATATTTCTATTATCATTAATTACGCTTTATTTTGCTTTTTATTGCATGCTTTATAATATTTACTGTCGAACGTTCAGTATTTTGTTCAAGTTCCTTCTCTGTGTAGCCTTCTTTTGTGTCTATGCAGGATTCATTTGCAGTTTCTTTTATTGTATTTTTCCATTTTTATATAGCTATTTACCATTCTGAATGGACCTGCACCTTGAAGAAGTTCTAGAATACTAGAACGGGTAGAATGGCTTGCATGATTCAGTGAGCTAAAGAGCCGAACTATAGGTTTAAACAAATTAGTGGGACCCTTAGCGAGAAACCAGACTATGACAGGTCCCCGAAAGAGGGCAGTAGCTCTTTTGGTACTTATAGTAGCAAATACCTTACGGCTCGGTATGGCATTCTGAGACATTACTGCAATGTGAGACGCAACGGGAAACCACTACATTACCTCAAGTACACAGCGTACTGAAAATATTTTTATAGTAATGACATCCTCTGGGGTAAAATATTCCGGAGTTAAAATAGTCCCCATTTGAATCTCCGGGAAGAGACTCATTCGGAGGATGTGATCGAGAAGTTTAAAAATAGAACACTGTTACGTGCCGAAAATTCGGCACTAAACATTTTCAATTCAAGTTTTAATTTGTAAGAATTTCGCGCCAATAAATTTGAAAAGACGCGTGTGTATTTCCGTCACTTCAGACAGTGCGTTTGCGCGAGATTGCGCCGACGCGGTGTCCCAAGAAGGAAGAGGTGGATTTCCGATATACGTGTCTGTACTGGTGATCGAGACGCCAACAAATGTAGTTACCTTTGTGTCTTATCGTGTTTTTTTTTGGATGTAGGTTTCTTAGCTTTGCTCTGAATCGTCCCTTACATGTATTCCTGTGTTCCGCTACAGAAAAGAAGACAAGTTTGAATTTGGATTCGACCGGGCTCAACGATTACCCACGCCCGAAAGATTAACGGAGCCCGTCATCATGGAGTAGCGCTGGAGTCGCCCTACATGTTTACGTAAGTACCCCTTGGGGTTTCTTTAAAATTAGTATAACTTTTTTATTGTGTTGCAATAATTTGAATATTGTGTGACGTAAGCTTTTATCTGCGCATCATTTTTACAATTATTTAACTTTGCTACCAACTGACTGTAGTGACTCGCGTACTCGCACGACGGGGGTGTAATAACACGGAACATTTTGCCAGTGGAATGTCAGAAGCATGAAGCAAATAGGTAAGCTAGATAATCTGAAATTGAAGTGGATAGGTTAACATTAAACATACTAAGGCCAGACGCGCGGGATTTTTGGAGCACAGACTTTAAGGTAATTCATACAAGGATTAGAGGAAGGAAATTTGGGTGTGGGAATAGTTATGGCGAAAAAGATAGGGCATTTAAAAAACTACTTACAAAAGAACGAAAGAGTACCCATGGTTACATTAGAATATAAACCCGTAAATATGGTAATAATAGAAGTATACATACCCACTTCTAGCTACAGTGAGGAAGAGGTAGAAGCGATCTACAAAGATATCGAAGACATACTAAGATTCGTAAAAGAACCTGAAAATTTAATAATTACGAGAGATTTTAACGCAGTGATAGGTAAGGGCAAGGAAGGAACGGTAGTAGGTTTATTCGGCGTTGACACGAGAAATGACGGGGGAAATAGGCTGGTAGATTTTTGCGGCAGTAACAAACTAACCATCACAAACACATTATTTCAACATCATGCTAGAAGACGACACACGTGGAAGATGCCAGGGGACGTAGGTAGAAATCAAATAGAATACATTCTTGCTAGACAACGGTATAGGAATCAAGTAAGAGACCGTAGAAGCTACCTAAAAGCAGATATAGATACTGACTACAATATAGTAATTAAGAAAATCGTGCTTAAATTAAAAAATTTGAAAAAAGGAATGGAAACGGCACTTTGACTTTGAGAAACTAAAAGATAAAGATATCCACAAAAGATTTGAAAAGAAGTCAAACGAATTACTGAAAGGCATCTGGAAAATTTCTGATATTAAGGAAGTAATAATATAATGGAATTACATTAAATCCAGCTTAGACATGGCGACCAGAGATATTCTGGGATATAAACAAACAGAAAATAAGAAACCATGGATAACAAAGGATATTCTGAATTTAATAAAACAAAGGCGAAAATACAAAAACAGACCAGATGAAGTAGGAAAACAGAAATACAAAGCCATAAAATGGGAAATTATTTAAAAATGCAGGAAAGCTAAAGAACAATGGATTGATGAAAAGTGTAAAGAGGTAGAAACTATGATCGAAATAGAAAAGACAGACAAAGCACACAAACTAATTAGAATGAATTTTCGTTGGAAAAAACAATCATTATAGAAAATGTTGAGAAAGCGGTTAGATGGCAAGAATATATAGGGAGTTTATATGCAAGACCGGATCTACAAGCACTAGAAGAGGAATCAGAATTGAAAAGGATGGCTTGGGATATCCTATACTTAGAAATAAGTTTGAATTAGCATTAAAGAGTCTGAAAAATAATAAGTCATTGCGTATAGATAAGGTGAAGGCAGAAACCCTAAATGCCGCTGAACAAGCAGTAACAGAAGGTTTCTTCCAACTTGTAAGTTATATGTGTGAGACAGGCAGGATACCAAAAGATTTCAAATGTAACACCATAGTCACTATACCAAAAAAGAAAGGTGCGGACAGATGTGAAAATTTGCGAACAATAAGTTTAACAGCACACGTGTCAAAAATATTAACTGAAATTGTGCAAAGACGGAGGGAAGAACGGATTGAAGAAATATTAGAAGATCAATTTGGGTTTAGCGAAACAGGGGAACACGGAAAGCCATTTTAACTTTTAGGGTGGTAATGGAAAAACAATAGAAAAAGAAGGAAACGTGTATATAGGGTTTGTAGATCTGGAAAAAACATTCGACAATGTAAAATGGGACAAACGTTTGAAATACTCAAAAAGATTGGAATCAGTTCTAGGGATAGACGAATAGTACAGAGCTTAGGGGTGACACAGGGATATGCCCTATTCCCTTTAATTTGTAACTTGCATATCGAAGAGACGATGAATACTATTAAGTGTAGAAAGGCATTTGGAATTATTATGCAGGGGTAAACGATATGCTTAGATTTGCAGATGATATAGCGGTATTAGCAATGAAATGGAGACAGTACTAGCAGAGCTATACGCTATGAAAATTAACAAAAATATAACTAAAGGAGGGGTAAATAAGTCAAAAACCAGAATACAAATAGAAAACGAAAGCTTACAAGAGATTAAGGATTTCTGTTACCTAGGAAGTCAAATAACACAAGATGGGAAAAGAACAAAGATATAAAACAAAGATCAATATAATGCTGCTCTGCATTTAACAAGAAAAAGATACTACTGTGTTCAAAGACATCAAACAGAAACAAGGAAAGGATTGCTGAAAGCACATACGTGGAGTACAGCATTGTAGGAGAAGTGTACGGGAAAAAGATACAAGCCTTTGAAATGTGATGTATATACGCATGATGAAGTATTCTTGGAGAGACAAAGTTAAGAACAAGGAGGTTTTAGAAATGGTAGGAGAAGAAGGAAATATGTGGTAAACAGTAAAAAATAGAAGTGATAGAATGATAGGACACATACTAAGGCATGAAGGAATAGTGTGGAATATATTACAAACAAAGGAAAGAAAAAGGAGAGGTAGAGGTAGACCTAGATTAGACTATTGCGCACAGATAGTGAAAGATGCAGGCAGTGAGAATTTGAGAGAAATGTGATGGTTAGCTCAGAATAGAAATCAATGGAGGTTGCGTCCAACCAACTCCATGACGGAAACTTAAAGATGAAAAAAGTAATTGTTTTTAAATCAATTAATTATCATAAACAACTACGGGTGTTGTTTTTGCAATTTATCATTAAATGTTGATTGTGCAGAAGCAGTAATAGGAATACTATGGATTCGGCAAATGTCTAAGTGGTAGGATCTTGGTAGCCATCAGATTGCTTAACCCACTTTCCGTATAATTGAATATCGGCGAAATAGGGTATATTTTTAGAAAACAATAGAAGGGGGAAATTGCAAAAGACAAAAAAAGAATTAGCACAAGTCCGTGCTGTATTTAACAACAAAAGCAGCTGCTATGTTCAAGGATAACAAACATAGAAACAAGGATAGAAAGCATATGTGTGGAGCACAGAACTGTACGACTATGAAACGTGGAGAGTAGGAGAAGCGGACAAGCATTTGAAATGTGTTGCTATAGGCGTATGACGAAAATATCATGGACAGACAAAGTTAAGAATAAAGAGGTACTAGAAATGGTAGGGGGTGAACAAAAATGTGGAAAACAGTAAAAAATAGAAGAGATAAGATTATACGACACATACTAAGGCATGAGTTCGTAACGTATTAGAAGCAGAGATAGGAAAAAGATAGGTAGAAGAAGACCTAGATTAGGCTATTCAAGAAAGTGTGTAAGTTAGCTCAGAATAGGAAACAATGGAGGTACGCGTCCAACCAGTTCTAGGTCTGAAGACCAAATGATGATGATAGTTATTAAACTTTCGTAGGGCTTATAATATTGTCCGCTATATCTTTTGCATACTGATTTCCATTGCTCTAGATTTAACCAGTACTTAGCATATTTTCTCTATTGTTTTTTATAACTTCTGTTGTTATTCAACTTTTGAACACCTTATTGATTGTGTTTTTTCATTGATAATTTTTTCCTTCGCGCTCTTTTCTTTTTAGACTTAAATATACTTTTGTATTTTTGTTTTGTTCTCCCTTGAGGTGCATCGATGTTACAGACTTCCTATTTAAAATCCTTTTGCCCCGGGTGCGATATTTTATTTTCTATTTTGCTCTTCCGCGTTTTAATATGATTGAACCAGCTTTTTAGAGCTTAATTCTTTCCCCCATTTTCTTGTTTTCAGTTTTACACGTTAAACATCACGATAGTCAAGCTAGCGGCCACTATCTACCGGCCGTTGAATATGGATACACCTACCAATCTCCATCACTACAAAACCACGCCTACTGAACTGAACAACAATTTCTATTGTTCAATTATGTTTCTTATATTGACCCAATTATCTTTACGCATTTTAAATCTAAGGGCGATTGAAAATAAATAACTTTGAGATTCCTATATTATTCTCAGGTGTATATTTTAAGCGGTTGCTCTTTTGAAATACATGTCATTTTCTTAACTTGTGTAAAACCTGCGCTCTTAAAATTTGTTAGACAGCTACTGTAGGTATACTAAAACAACCTATATCTTTTATAGTAACGTGTTCGCCCCGGTTCACTAACTTTTTGAAATTTTTGTAATGACACCATAAGAAAATTAAAAATTTTTTTTCTTAACTTTTGTAATACCTGCGCCCTTGAAACTTGGTAGACAGTTAGTGTAGGTGTACTAAAACAACCCGTATCTTTGACAGAAACGTGTTCGCCCCGGTTCACTAACTTTTTGGAATTTTCGTAATGACACTATATGAAAATTAAAAATTTCTTTCTTAGCTTTTGTAATACCTGCGCTCTTGAAACTTGGTAGGCTGTTAGTGTAGGTGTACTAAAACAACCCATTTCTTTTACAGAAACGTGTTCGCCCCGGTTCACTAACTTTTTAGAATTTTCGTAATGACACTATAAGAAAATTGAAAAAAAATTTTCTTAGCTTTTGTAATACCTGCGCTCTTGAAACTTGGTAGGCTGTTAGTGTAGGTGTACTAAAACAACCCATTTCTTTTACATAAACGTGTTCGCCCCGGTTCACTAATTCTTTAGAATTTTCGTAATGACACTATAAGAAAATTGAAAAAAAATTTTCTTAGCTTTTGTAATACCTGCGCTCTTGAAACTTGGTAGGCAGTTAGTGTAGGTGTACTAAAACAACCCATATCCTTTACAGAAACGTGTTCGCCCCGGTTCACTAACTTTTTAGAATTTTCGTAATGATACTATAAGAAAATTAAAAAAAATTTTTCTTAGCTTTTGTAATACCGCGCTCCTGAAACTTGGTAGGCAGTTAATGTAGGTGTTCTAAAACAACCCATTTCTTTTACAGAAACGTGTTCGCCCCGGTTCACTAATTTTTTAGAATTTTCGTAATGACATTATACGAAAATTTAAAAAAATTTTTCTTAGCTTTTGTAATACCTGCGCTCTTGAAACTTGGTAGGCAGTTAGTGTAGGTGTATTAAAATAACCAATTTCTTTTACAGAAACGTGTTCGCCCCGGTTCACTAACTTTTTAGAATTTTCGTAATGATACTATAAGAAAATTAAAAAAATTTTTTCTTAGCTTTTGTAATACCGCGCTCTTGAAACTTGGTAGACAGTTAGTGTAGGTGTACTAAAACAACCCATATCTTTTACAGAAACGTGTTCGCCCCGGTTCACTAACCTTTTTGAATTTTCGTAATGATACTATAAGAAAATTAAAAAAATTTTTTTCTTAGCTTTTGTAATACCTGCGCTCCTGAAACTTGGTAGGCAGTTAATGTAGGTGTTCTAAAACAACCCATTTCTTTTACAGAAACGTGTTCGCCCCGGTTCACTAATTTTTTAGAATTTTCGTAATGACATTATACGAAAATTAAAAAAAAAATTTCTTAGCTTTTATAATACCTGCGCTCTTGAAACTTGGTTGGCAGTTAGTATAGGTGTACTAAAACAACCCATTTCTTTTACAGAAACGTGTTCGCCCCGGTTCACTAATTTTTTAGAATTTTCGTAATGACACTATACGAAAATTAAAAAATTTTTTTCTTAGCTTTTGTAATACCTGCGCTCTTGAAACTTGGTAGGCAGTTAGTGTAGGTGTACTAAAATAACCCATTTCTTTTACAGAAACGTGTTCGCCCTGGTCCACTAACTTTTTGGAATTTTCGTAATGACACCATGAGAAAATTAAAAATTTTTTTTCTTAGCTTTTGTAATACCTGCTCCCTTGAAACTTGGTAGGCAGTTAATGTAGGTGTACTAAAACAACCCATTTCTTTTACAGAAACGTGTTCGCCCCGGTTCACTAATTTTTTAGAATTTTCGTAATGACACTATACGAAAATTAAAAAAAAAATTTCTTAGCTTTTGTAATACCTGCGCTCTTGAAACTTAGTAGGCAGTTAGTGTAGGTGTGCTAAAACAACCCATTTCTTTTACAGAAACGTGTTCGCTCCGGTTCACTAATTTTTTAGAATTTTCGTAATGACACTATACGAAAATTAAAAATTTTTTTTCTTAGCTTTTGTAATACCTGCTCCTATGAAACTTGGTAGGCAGTTAATGTAGGTGTACTAAAACAACCCATTTCTTTTACAGAAACGTGTTCGCCCCGGTTCACTAATTTTTTAGAATTTTCGTAATGACACTATACGAAAATTAAAAAAATTTTTTCTTAGCTTTTGTAATACCTGCGCTCTTGAAACTTAGTAGGCAGTTAGTGTAGGTGTGCTAAAATAACCCATTTCTTTTACAGAAACGTGTTCGCCCCGGTTCACTAACTTTTTCAGAATTTTCGTAATGACACTATAAGAAAATTGAAAAAAATTTTTCTTCGCTTTTGTAATATCTGCGCTCTTGAAACTTGGTAGGCTGTTAGTGTAGGTGTACTAAAACAACCCACTTCTTTTACATAAACGTGTTCGCCCTGGTTCACTAACTTTTTGGAATTTTCGTAATGACACTATAAGAAAATTAAAATTTTTTTTTCTTAGCTTTTGTAATACCTGCGCCCTTGAAACTTGGTAGGCAGTTAGTGTAGGTGTACTAAAACAACCCATTTCTTTTACCGAAATGTGTTCGCCCTGGTCCACTCTTTTTGGAATTTTCGTAATGACACCATGAGAAAATTAAAAATTTTTTTTCTTAGCTTTTGTAATACCTGCGCCCTTGAAACTTGGTAGGCAGTTAGTGTAGGTGTACTAAAACAACCCATATCTTTTACAGAAACGTGTTCGCCCCGGTTCACTAACTTTTTAGAATTTTCGTAATGATACTATAAGAAAATTTTTTTTTAATTTTCTTATAGGGTCATTACGAAAATTAAATTAGTGAACCGGGGCGAACACGTTTCTGTAAAAGAAATTTGTTATTTTAGTACACCTACACTAACTGTCTACCAAGTGTCAAGGGCGCAGGTATTACAAAAGTTAAGAAAAAATTTTTTTAATTTTCTTATGGTGTCATTACGATAATTCCAAAAAGTTAGTGAACCGGGGCGAAAACGTTACTGTAGAAGATATAGGTTGTTTTAGTATACCTACAGTAGCTGTCTAACAAGTTTTAAGAGCACAGGTTTTACACAAGTTAAGAAAATGACATGTATTTCAATTTAAAAGAGCAACCGCTTAAAATATACACCTAAGAATAATATAGGAATCTCAAAGTTATTTATTTTCAATCGCCCTTAGATTTAAAATGCGTAAAGATAATTGGATCAATATACGAAACATAATTGAACAGTAGATATGCTTGTTCAGTTCAGTAGCCGTGGTTTTGTTGTGTTGTAGATTGGTAGGCGTATCCATATTTAGCGGCCGGTAGATAGTGGCCGCTAGCTTCACTAACGTTAAACATCATCTGTAGTCTAACCCATTCTGTTTTATCGCTCTTTTATCTGTATTTCCATTGACTTGTAATGCATCTTTTTTCTTGGGTTAGTATTGTTTTGTTTATAAACTGTTAAAGAGCAGTAGCTTCGTATTTGCCCATTAATTATTTTAGTAGCAAGTATTATCAAGAAATGACTTATAGTGAATTCGAATGTCGATGTATTTGGCTGATAATAAATTTGTTATGTAATTAATGCGATCTTCGTTCCTTTGTTATTTATCGTTAATATAGTACCATATTAGCACTCTTTTTCACGTCAGGGAACGCTATATTTATATGTTCATGTTTTTTACTGCGCCTTTTTCTGTAATGCAGGTCTAAAACTATTACCATCTCTCGTTTCTCTCTTAGGAATGACGAATCATCTACAATTAATATTCATGTTTATAATTTTTTTTTAACATTCTCTCATGCTTTTAATGCATAATATAGCAGACTAATTTCTCTGTAGCATCGGCGTTTATCTGTATTTTCCTTTGCTGGTAGTATCAGTACCTTGCCTTTTCATTTTGTTGTTTTCCTCAGCTTCCAAATTTTCATTAAGTATCAGATTAAATTATCTTCTTTTTTGGTAAACATTTTTAAATACTTTCATCGTCTCACTTTTTCCAACTGCCTTTTTTATTTAAGTACTTTTAAACGTTTCTACTAATTTTAGCCTTACTCGTTTCTAGCACCACATTCTTGATCTATACTGTTTTATCATCATGCATGTATTTTAAACTTTTATTAATTCTTGGATATATCTTTTCAAACTCTTCGCAATGCATTTAATCCTGTTTAGCACTGCACTTTTTATATTTAGCTTGTTCAATTTAGGTGTGAAGTTCTTCTCTATATTTCTTTTCAAATATGTTTTACACTTCTTTTGTGCATTTTTAATATTTTTTTGCATAATCTGTTTGCTGTTGGATTTTTTCGGTCAAACGATTTTTTATTACATTTTATTGATTTCTTTAATGTTGTCTCATATATACTACTGTTCTAGTCCTATTATTTGCGTACGTTCCTGCTTTATCGACCATCTTTATTACTGTTTTTAATCTTTTTCTTGGATCATCTCGTTTTTTTTATTCTTTACGATTTTGTAGTCTTTTGAGTTTTCCATTTCATTCTTCTCTCTTGCGCGTTAGCCATGACTGATACGCGCTGCATTCGTAAAACCTTGCCATGTTTTATGATGCAAGCGCATCATGCTTTGATTTTTCTTTTTTTCCGTTGTAATTATTGGTTTTGGTGTCTTATGTTTAAACGTTTAAGACCTTTCTTTAAAAGTCAATTACCACCAAGTCGAATGCTTTTTTAACCCTCTAAATTTTGTTTACTTTCTATGCTTCCGTTCTTTTATCCCCTCCCTGTCCAAATCAATCACTAGCTTTAGTTTCAAGTTGTTTTTGTGAACTATTACGATATTCTTGTACACTTTCCTTTCTAAAATTTCCCTTTCACATGTGATGTATAAGCTTTGAAAACTGTAATTCCGCTGTTTATCTTTTTCTCGGAACCGCTCTTAATTCTACATCTTCTCCATTTATCATTTCCAAGATAGACCCAATTCCTTTTCTACAATTGGGTTGCCTGTAATTACTAGCTTTGGCTATTTTCTTATGTCTGCCCTATTATTTCTGTATCCAGATTGTTTAGAGAGGTACTTATTTAAAGCGGATATAATTGGTTCTATTCGTCAAAAATGGGCAAAACTATGGGAAGATGATTAAAATAGGTATAAACGGTTATTTGTAATTCATTTTTTAATGTTTTAACTTTGAGTAAGGCCAAAACCTATGTGCAATATTAATTATGTAGAATATGAATAATTTTATAATTGAAGATATCTATTCTTACTGTCCGCTTTACTACAATATGAACATGGAGCAATGGCATTATTCAAATGAAGGTAAGTCCTGTATTGGCGCCCAATGTTGAAGCTCGTTAAGGATTAATTTATGCATGCTTGATAGAAGTTATTAATTAAATTAATGTTAATATACCGTACGTGGCTAGTTTTTTTTGGATAATATAGGAAGTTGAAGGTCCCCTCTTTAACGTTCATTATAAGCGTAATAAATATTGTCAAGGTCGCACTATAGTTTGCGTGTGAAGTAACTTTTTAATGGGTAATTTGATATGATCATATCTTGTGTTAGAGTACCTTTATTTATGTATTTTAGGACATTTTTCACTGTGGTGTGGTGTTTCGGACCAGTTGTACAATTAAGATTTAGTATTAATTGTTTGAAAATCTAGGTGTTTTTGAGGTTAATAATTGAATATAAATAGAACTACACTATATATATATATTACTCATATTTAGACCAGGGTAGAAAATTAAATAATCAAATCAAATAATTTTAATTACCGTGTATAAGGAATTTCATTAAATAATACGCTTTATTAAAACCTTGAAGCATAAATAAACTCGGTCGTTTCAGTAAAAATAAGAAATTTAAAGTATCTATAAGACGCTTTACATCAAAAGAAGCAATATTGAAAAGCGCAGTGGATAATTTAATTATTCCTAAACAAATGGAAATTACGTGCAAAGTTTATATTAATTAACCCTATTTTAAGTAACGGGTAGTAAAACAAAGTGTACATATAATAATTAATATTTAAGGTGTATTCGCTAAAAAAAATGAAAAGGATGGAAATCAATTTTAATTGGAGTTAATTAAACCGTTAATAACATATAATAAGCATAAAAGGCTTGTGAAAACCCAATAATAGTCAAATCGTAGGAAGGTTATTTAAAATGTTACGTTTGAAAACACCTGCGTGTTTTAAAAGGCAATTTCAAGTTAATTTGTTTGGATAAACATGTTGATTCTAAGGATATTGGAAACGATCAGATGCTTTAGCAGGAAATACAGAACACCTGCGTATTTTTAAAAAAGCTCATTCTGCGTAAATTTGGCAAATAATTAATGTTTCAAAGAATCTTGGAGAAACCGGGGCTTAATATTCACGAGAATGTGCGATACGGGGTTATTAAACCAAGATAACAGTCCGCGTGGACTAAAATATAATCGATAATGAAGAGTGTCAAGTTGCACCAATACGAACAGGTTAGAGAAGGAAAGAGAAATGCGTCAAGCAAAGACACATATTGTAAAAGGGCGGGATTTAAGCAACGTCAAGGGGTTGCGATTGGTTAAAAATAGGATGCATATATCAGAGGTAGAACAACAATTTCTGTATAAAAGTAATTAGTTTTTCTCGGACAACTTTGCGGGCCGTGTTGAAATTTTCTGAGATCTCAATGGGGTGAGTACTAAATTCATAAAAATCGACGTGCAGGCTACAGACTGGGAACGTAGAATGAGGAATTCATTGGAATTACCCGTTTTAGGGAACAAAGCGACGTGTCGGCTATTCGCTATATATACAGGCGGGAATATGTGTTTCTCTCTCTTAGTCTCTTAGACTCTTAGACTTTTGACGATTCGATGCGTTAAAAGCTCGTACATACGCGACTTGATTGAAGATGTTAAACCGTGCATTTTAGTTTGATTAAATAATTTAAAAGTTTGCTAGTATATTTTAGTGATTCAAAATAGCTTGTTATTTACGTGCTAACATGAATGTACTTCAGTGCACTTAGATACAAGGTAATAAAATTTAGTTTCACTGTACCAATTAGCAAAATTTACAACGACGAATGTATACACAAAAGTAGGCAGTTTTGGCGTATATATTGGTGACAGAAGCATGAATTTCTTTGCTATTTTTCGGGGGTGTTAATAATTAAATGGTTCAAATACGTGTCTGGATCCATGAATCAAGGGTCAGATAAACACAGATGAGTTCCGGAAAGGCCCAGAAACGACTTTGAATGGATGGTGATGGAGCAAATTTTAAAAGCGTAGAGAATCAGAAGCCGTAAATATAATCCTGTTGAATGGTGTGATTAACTAAAGAAACGATACTTTGAAGCTACGAGGACAGTAACCTTCAGGTAAATTATACTATTTTGTTTGACATTTTGTGTGTATTGAATGACTTTATAATTGATTTACTTTAAATGGACATTAGTGAAATTGTTCTAACCATAAAAGTTTAATTTTAAGATGAAATTTGCTTGTTTAAGTAAAAGGGGTATTTTGTTTTGATGTTCGGGAATATGATGAAACTTTGGGTATGTCTTTGAGCTCAATTAGACAAACCTGGTTAATTAACGTAAAGGGTGGTAGATGCTCCTTTATACTCAGACTCCGGTCTGCTTATATTGTTATATTAATTAGTAGGCATCCAACAAGGACTTTAATTGTGGATGCACAGTAAAATGATAATAAAATGAATCTTGAAATTCTTTTAAAACTGAAATTTATGCTGAGTTTTAAATTTGAAATTTTAATGTATTCTGAATATTGATGTAAATAGAGTTAACGTTGATGTTTTTGGTAGGAATGTGTTTTTTTTTTTATGAATGAGGAGGTTTATAACATTAGGTGAGCAGCCGAGGCGAAAAGCGTAGTTCACGGATTTTAAAGGTATCACAGCATTTCTTGACGCCCAAACTGTGGGGCTCGAATGTTTTTTTGGAAGGGCCAGTACCTGCAGATATGAGAGGATTCACAGCATTTCTTGACGCCCAAACTGTGGGGCTCGAATGTTTTTTTTTGGAAGGGCCAGTACCTAGAGATATGAGAGGAATCACAGCATTCTTGGCGACCCAAAAGTGAGGCTCGAGTTCCAAATAAAATTTTTTGTTATTTTATTCCAGGAAACTGGCGATCTGAGAGAGAGAGTTTCTGTGTGTGTATAAATTTAAGAGTATTTGAGAGTGTGTGTGAGTGATTAGAACGTATGCAGAGAAAAGAGTGGTTAAGGAGTCAAGGAGTGGAAATTGGAAGTGACGATAGTGCATTGTGTGAGAAAATTTCGAAAATGGAAGAAGCTGGAGGCAGTAGAGATCAGTCGAGGACGGAATCAGGGGATCAAGGAAACGAGATGATAATGAGAATGCTAGAGAGGATGAATGAAGAATCGAATAGAGCGAGGGAGGAGTCTAACAGAAAATTAGAACAGCTAAGCGATGAATCGAATAGAGCGAGAGGACTCAAATCGAAAATTTGACCGAATGAGTGAAGAATCGAACAGGAAGTTAGAGGAGATTAGTCAGAAAATAGATAAGACGAATCAAGAAGTTTCAGAATTTAAAAATAGTCTTACCGTAAAGATGGGGAAGTTGAAAATAGGGTTGATAAAATGAGCGTGATATTACAGGTCTTCGACAGGAAATGGGACATTTAAGGTCCGAAGTACGCATTTTTGTGAAGAAGAGATTAATGTAAAATGACTGAAGTGACGGACTCATGTAGGGATCAGTTAGGCAGGGTAGAACGCGAAGTTAGTAGTATTAAATACAACATGTCAAATTTAACGGGGATGGTCCCAGATTTTCTACAGGTGGAGTATCATTGGACCAACACATGAAGTTTTATGGCGATAACAGGGTAAATCCACAAATTTTTATTAATAGTGTAAGAAATCTAGTGGGAAATTTATTTGACGAACAGACTAAACTAAATACGATAAAGGCTTTATTAAAGGACAACGCGGAAGCATGGTACAATTTAGTAGGACAGGACATAGACACGTATCAGGACTTTGAAGACAAATTTTACAACATTACTGGAGTGATCACAAACAGGATCAGATTAGGGACGACTTGATTACAGGAAAATTTAAGGGAGAGTTTGCAGGTTCTAGGGAGCAATATGCCATCCGCAAGTACAGTGTGGCCAAACAACTGAATCCACCATTGACGGACAGACAGATTATCAAGTACCTATCACGACATTTTGAACAGGAAATTAGACAACACGTGGCCTTACAAAACATCACAGAACGGGAGACATTTTAGAGTATTTGCAGAGATATGACGATGTATGTAGGACGGACAAGAGAGATACGAGAACGAAACGTTAACACAGTTAGGTTTGACAACAGGACACCGAATTATCCGAGACGGCCTGACTACAACAGAAATTTTCGACCGAATTGGGAACGACGAGGACAGGAATACAGAAGTAATAGTGCGACTAGGGGACCGACGCCAAGACCTAGTTACACGCGACAGAACAGTTTACCGGAAGTAAACAGGACTGTGACCAGCACGCCGAATAGAGACAGGGACACGGATATTAACACGAGAAGGACGTACGCACAGGTTGTAGAAGGACAACCAGGACCAAGCACGGAAAACAGGATGAGACAGGATTTTAGAACGTGACAGACCACTAGATTTCTGTGTAAATGTATACGAACATCCACGTGAATTTTTCAAAATTGAGGAGGAAGTAGAGCCAGAAACTGTAGAAAATTATGTTTGCCAATTATTAATTTAGAAATTTTGAGAATAATGTAGAAGTATTACTTGATACAGGGGCAGAGGCGAGTTTAATATCGGAGGAATTCGTCAGCAAAATTAGGGATAAGGTTTGTGATAGAATTATGCCTATAAAACGTAGCCATTTAGTAGCTCCAAATAAAAAGAAGTTTGCTGTAGTAAATAGTGTTGTGGTGCTTAGGATAGATATAGGAGATTTAAGCTGTGAACAGGAGTTTGTAATTGTACCTGGACTGAAGTTTCAGAGCATTTTAGGTGTTGACTGTATGATGAAGTTAGGGGTTTTGATAGATATGGAAAGGAAGGTAATAAGGATTAAGGATAGGGTAGTGCCATGGAAGGGCAGTTATGAAGTCACAGAGGATGACACTGGGTTTAGTATTAATGTAGTAGAGGTAGAAGATGATGAAGGTAAACAGATCAACACGATAAGATGTCCAGAGGAAAGGAAAGTAGAGGTTCAAGCTTTAATACAAAAACATGCAAAAGTAGTGGGAGTAGAAGCAGCATATCAGGAGCAGGTGAAGGCGAAATTAAGTAAAGATGGCAAGTTTGTTTTTAATAAAGTAGATTTAAGGGATTCATTCTGGCGGATTCCATTACACAAAAATTCTAGAAGGTACATAGGATTTTCCATAGAGGGAAAAATCAATAATTGTAAAGTAGTATCGTTTGGTTTGTCGGCAGAAAAGGAAATAAGAATAAATAAGAAACAGACAAGTGTAGGGACTGAAGAAGAAGTGATATTTAAGAGTCAGGATAATAGGGATGATAAGTTTATTGTATGTGAGATAATAGGGAGGATAAGTATAGATATAGAAGGGGGAGAGATAGGGATGAAGAGTATTAGGTTGGTGAGAAGAAAGACTTGGAGGGTCAAGAAGAGAGTTAGATTTAAATAGGATAGGGATAGCATAGGTGTATATAAAAGAGCAGAAGTAAGTGGTTATAGAAAATAAAGCTAGATATAGGACACATATGGGAGATAATTAGGAATAGGTTTAGGATGAGGATAAAGAGTAAATGTAGGAAGAAAATAAGATAGGTTAAGTATAGATATTTTATATAAGATTAGTGGAGAGTTAGGAATAGAGTAAGAGTAGGATAGGTATATAGGATGTATATAGGATTAGATGGATAAGTAGGATGAAGTTAGGGATAATTTCAGTTTATAGAATTAGGTGAGAGTTAGGAATAAGATAGGGATATAGGGTAGGTAAATAATTTTTTTCGATTGGAGACAAAGTAGGTAAGTTAGATAGATAAGGGTAGAGAGAGATAGGCAGTTTTTTTTGTAATTTTTTTTTGTCTAAATGTTTTATATTTGAATTCAAATAAGTGGGATTATTTGTATTCAAATAGGGGGAAAATACTCATATTTAGACCAGGGTAGAAAATTAAATAATCAAATCAAATAATTTTAATTACCGTGTATAAGGAATTTCATTAAATAATACGCTTTATTAAAACCTTGAAGCATAAATAAACTCGGTCGTTTCAGTAAAAATAAGAAATTTAAAGTATCTATAAGACGCTTTACATCAAAAGAAGCAGTATTGAAAAGCGCAGTGGATAATTTAATTATTCCTAAACAAATGGAAATTACGTGCAAAGTTTATATTAATTAACCCTATTTTAAGTAACGGGTAGTAAAACAAAGTGTACATATAATAATTAATATTTAAGGTGTATTCGCTAAAAAAATGAAAAGGATGGAAATCAATTTTAATTGGAGTTAATTAAACCGTTAATAACATATAATAAGCATAAAAGGCTTGTGAAAACCCAATAATAGTCAAATCGTAGGAAGGTTATTTAAAATGTTACGTTTGAAAACACCTGCGTGTTTTAAAAGGCAATTTCAAGTTAATTTGTTTGGATAAACATGTTGATTCTAAGGATATTGGAAACGATCAGATGCTTTAGCAGGAAATACAGAACACCTGCGTATTTTTAAAAAAGCTCATTCTGCGTAAATTTGGCAAATAATTAATGTTTCAAAGAATCTTGGAGAAACCGGGGCTTAATATTCACGAGAATGTGCGATACGGGGTTATTAAACCAAGATAACAGTCCGCGTGGACTAAAATATAATCGATAATGAAGAGTGTCAAGTTGCACCAATACGAACAGGTTAGAGAAGGAAAGAGAAAATGCGTCAAGCAAAGACACATATTGTAAAGGGCGGGATTTAAGCAACGTCAAGGGGTTGCGATTGGTTAAAAATAGGATGCATATATCAGAGGTAGAACAACAATTTCTGTATAAAAGTAATTAGTTTTTCTCGGACAACTTTGCGGGCCGTGTTGAAATTTTCTGAGATCTCAATGGGGTGAGTACTAAATTCATAAAAATCGACGTGCAGGCTACAGACTGGGAACGTAGAATGAGGAATTCATTGGAATTACCCGTTTTAGGGAACAAAGCGACGTGTCGGCTATTCGCTATATATACAGGCGGGAATATGTGTTTCTCTCTCTTAGTCTCTTAGACTCTTAGACTTTTGACGATTCGATGCGTTAAAAGCTCGTACATACGCGACTTGATTGAAGATGTTAAACCGTGCATTTTAGTTTGATTAAATAATTTAAAAGTTTGCTAGTATATTTTAGTGATTCAAAATAGCTTGTTATTTACGTGCTAACATGAATGTACTTCAGTGCACTTAGATACAAGGTAATAAAATTTAGTTTCACTGTACCAATTAGCAAAATTTACAACGACGAATGTATACACAAAAGTAGGCAGTTTTGGCGTATATATTGGTGACAGAAGCATGAATTTCTTTGCTATTTTTGGGGGTGTTAATAATTAAATGGTTCAAATACGTGTCTGGATCCATGAATCAAGGGTCAGATAAACACAGATGAGTTCCGGAAAGGCCCAGAAACGACTTTGAATGGATGGTGATGGAGCAAATTTTAAAAGCGTAGAGAATCAGAAGCCGTAAATATAATCCTGTTGAATGGTGTGATTAACTAAAGAAACGATACTTTGAAGCTACGAGGACAGTAACCTTCAGGTAAATTATACTATTTTGTTTGACATTTTGTGTGTATTGAATGACTTTATAATTGATTTACTTTAAATGGACATTAGTGAAATTGTTCTAACCATAAAAGTTTAATTTTAAGATGAAATTTGCTTGTTTAAGTAAAAGGGGTATTTTGTTTTGATGTTCGGGAATATGATGAAACTTTGGGTATGTCTTTGAGCTCAATTAGACAAACCTGGTTAATTAACGTAAAGGGTGGTAGATGCTCCTTTATACTCAGACTCCGGTCTGCTTATATTGTTATATTAATTAGTAGGCATCCAACAAGGACTTTAATTGTGGATGCACAGTAAAATGATAATAAAATGAATCTTGAAATTCTTTTTAAAACTGAAATTTATGCTGAGTTTTAAATTTGAAATTTTAATGTATTCTGAATATTGATGTAAATAGAGTTAACGTTGATGTTTTGGTAGGAATGTGTTTTTTTTTATGAATGAGGAGGTTTATAACATTAGGTGAGCAGCCGAGGCGAAAAGCGTAGTTCACGGATTTTAAAGGTATCACAGCATTTCTTGACGTCCAAACTGTGGGGCTCGAATGTTTTTTTGGAAGGGCCAGTACCTGCAGATATGAGAGGATTCACAGCATTTCTTGACGCCCAAACTGTGGGGCTCGAATGTTTTTTTTGGAAGGGCCAGTACCTGCAGATATGAGAGGATTCACAGCAATATATATATATATATATATATATATATATATATTGCCGTGTATCTCCCGTAAAAGCCTCACCAACAAAAATACATTTGAAATTTTATTAATTTACCAAAATCAAAAATAAATTTCGCACAATAGAAAAATTTTCAAAAACATTAATTTCTTACCCTGATTCCAGCTTCATCACCTTAATTCGCTTCCTCGGTTGAATTGCTTTCTTCAACTGCTTCCCTGGCTAGCTTAGTTGGGCCTCCTCTTGTATACCTAGATTCGCTCTCATACTCTCTATCGTTCACGCACACTCTCAATAAAACCACAAAATAATGCAACAATCATACAGTATCTATTTTCCACTATTTACAAATAAAACTTCAAAATTATTTACATCACAGTGGTCAAGTTACACCTCAATAAATTCTATTTTGTAACGTTCAGAATTTTTAAACCAGAAATATCAAACACATTGAATGTAACCTGAGTAAATGGGCCCTGAATAATACCTTATATTTCTTTCTGTATTTATAATTAATTTCAATTAGGAAACTCTGGAGTATGGTGAGCTCATAATAACCCAGTTATTTATGATTAATGTATGCTCTTTACTTGGCATATTCTTATTACAAACACAACAAAAACCCATGTACTCATAACAAAAAAATATTTAAATTCCTGAGGAACATTAATCAGTTTTATATACACCTTTATATTTCTATTTAAATACCACGATAAAAGTTAGTTATACGTATTACTTTCAATACTCCAAATAATGTAAAATACCATCATAGTTCATTCTCCCCATCACAATAACCTTCATAGTTTATCAACAACAACAAATTCTAAAGCGTTTCCTGGAATTTCTAGAAGATTTCTGCTCTGTTGACGATGCCGTATAGTTGTTTCGCTTTGCTCGGCTGGCCGCCTCTAGCTATTTGTAGTTGAACCCCTCTAAGCTGTGCTGTAAGGCTGTTCATACACGATACCTCCAACTCCAAATCCAATTATTACTCTTCTTTGATAATTGTTTAATTTAATTCACGTTACATAACGTCACTACACGAGCTTGTTCAAAAAAAAATATAAATTGCACCTCAATAAAGCTTAGACTGGGCACTACCCGCGTACAAATTATGAGGCTCACTGTATTATTTAATTTAAAATAATTTTCTATACTTACAAGCTCGTGGTAACTTTGGTACGTGGTCTGAAGCGATCAAAATACTAAGGGCTTTTATTATATTTTCAAAAAGTATTTATACAATTTACGCTGCCACCTCTCGGCCGCATTTCACCCGAAGTCCTTCATTTACAATAATATTTCTTAAAAATTTGGGTTCAACCGTCTTCTAAATCCTCGAAATTCAACGCGTCGTTACGATATTTTCTGAAAAATTAACATTCAATATTCGCGTGTTTGTCTGATGTACAACTAACGATATCGACCAATAGTCTATGCATTGACGTCTTACAAATCCCGTCTATATTAACGTTGTCTTTTGCTTATGCATATTCTACGTCTCTTTCTAACCTTGTTTGAGTGGTAGAAATCGATATTCCTGTCCATCTGCTATCTAACCCCACGTGTACTTGCCTACGTGCTTTAAATAACCCCTTATTAGCGTTTACTGCGAAAACATTCGACCGTTTGTACAATATACCTAGAATGTTGAGTTTTATCTACACAAAATAAGTGGAAGTTGACATTTAGAAAACATGCAGGTGTTTAATTAACGATCGTTTTAAAATAACATTTCTAGGATTTCGCTCTTCGAAGTATTTCATAAAGCGTTTCGCCTTGGATATATCGATTTTTACACGCTCTTATGCGTTTTAAACGTTATATTCCTTTGAATTCAACTCAATTAAATTAAATAATTATTTCCATTGGCTTATGCAATTTATTTTCTTTACGCACCTATTAAATTCTTAACCCCTAATTATAAAATAATGGTAATACTTGATACTTTAAATTGAATAAAATGAGATAAATTTAGCACGTAAATTTTGGTTGTTTCCTTTATACAGGGTGTTTTGAAATTGCTTTGTTTATATTTACATTTACCCTTTTAAAACCACTACAATATATATATATATATATATATATATATATATATATATATTCCTAGTTATTTTTGTGTAAAGCCACTTTGGCTTCGTAATCAGTATAGCGTGTCGCCTATACGAGGTATTATTATGTGACATTGAAACGGCGTATCAATCAATGTGTTTTGATGGTTAATTAATACATGTTTTAGTTGCAAACGTTACTGTTTAGCTTTTAAGCTTTTTGGAGAATTGCTGTACTGTTATTGCGTTGCTTTGAATTTGGAGGGCTGCCTATTAAAAAGGCCTCTGTTTATTTTGCTGAACCATACTTTTTTTGACTTTTCATTTTTCTTCTACTTTGTTTTATTTTAGGAGCATAATACCTTTTTTATTGAGGTTAAATTTATTGGCAGAGTGTTTGTATGGCCCATTCCCAGTGTGTATAAAGCTCAGGTCGCCTCATACTGCTTCCACTTTTATGGCGCCCGTTAAATTATTTACAAGGTATCTGCTTTTCCCGTTAGATCCGCGAGTACCCTTAGTTCAGTGCAGGATATTAAAAGCCCGTTTCGAGTGCCTCGAGCTGACTCAGGTGTCAGAGCACTTAACGACGTCACCAACCTGAAGAACTCCTGCAATCTTCTTTTTTTATCCAGAAAAATACTAAGTTGTACAAAACTCTACAGATGCAATATCAAAACGACTATCACAAGAAAGGGGAAATGTCTATGTTTTGAGTGTACCATTATAAAGGTTCAGTGTGGGGTTCTAGCATTACAAGACACATGTCCAAACGGTAGTTAATTTCAATCTATACATACTACAATATGTCCTGATCAATATTGTTCACTTCAATAGTAATGCGTTCTCGGAGTTTGCCCAATGCTGCTGGTATTGGTGTTATCTAAGCCAAAAAGAAGTCACATACTGTAAAATTGAGAGGTCAGGGAGACCAAGCGAAAAATATCAAATCTTGTTCAGCACATCTTCCAATCTAACGGTGAGATGGTGTTCTTCGTTTAGATATCGACACACCCCATTATGCTAATGAAGCGAAGCTCTATCTTTCTGATATCTGAAGTTTTTACTATCGTCGATCAGTTGAGGACATAATCACAACTGCAACATATGGATGTTCCAGTTACAGTTTTTTTTTTATTAAAGAGAAAGGGCCCGTACACTTTTATTTTGAATACTGTACAGAAGACATTTAATTTTGGACGATTCCTTTCGTGTTATACAGTAGTATGAGGATTTTCCTTGCCCCAGATATGAATGTCATGACGATTCACCTTTCCACTTAAATGAAATGTCACTTCGTCACTAAATGCCAGACGATTAGCAAATTTGTCGTCCTTTATTGCTTCCTGCATAGTTAGTACAAAGTAGGTTCGCTTTACATGCCCTCGAGCCGTAAACTTGGTAATATTTTTGGACGATACTTTTTGAATTGCAATCGCGGTAGTCAAATTTTCCATACGTTGCTGCGGAATATCGGGTTCATGATCTGCTGCACTATTTGATTTTTGTGGGGAACGCACGAGACTGTCTAACTACCTTCCCCATTTCGTCAGGTCTTCCGGTACTTTTACGTTTACTAATGAAGCCTCTGTTCTTGAATTCTGTTGCATAGGCGTTATTTTGAATACTGAGCTCGTGGTGTCACCTGGACGTGTAACACTCAGTTCTCAAACTCGCGGTTTAAACTTGAAGAGTTTCTCTTTCTTGTGACAGTATTTTTAATATTGTATCTTGTTACGTTTTATCCGCGACGTCAATGATTGCGTACTCCCAGACCTAATTGTAATACGCCTCAAATTTGGTTGCAATTAATGCCATTAAAGGGCAAAGCCAACAATGTAAAAATAAGCCAGGAGCTTACCTGATTATTAGCTGGAGTCGAAGGCATTCTTTGCTCATTTTGGGATGGTCAGGGTGGCGTGGGATTAGTTTCTTCTGTGTTTAACAAAATTCCGACGGCGTAGCGCGATAACCTTACACTTTCATGGAATACGAAATATTTATTAGGTAAAAGTATGCGGAAGGAACACTTCCCATGGAATTAACACACAGCCGCATTCGATACTATTTAATAGACGATAGTCAAGTCCATTGCTTTAAATTGTTTCGTTTATTCTGAAAACTTCTGTAGTGTCTAGACCGTGACGTCGGCTTGTAAATGTGCAAGATGGTTTTGCGACACGACTTCTGTTCATTAAATAAAATAATCTTGTTTTTAAAACCAAATTTTCAAAATCATTTAGAGTTTCTTTAATATCTAATACTAGTTATAAACAAGCAACAATTTGAAATAAGGAGCATTAAACAAATCGAACTAATCTAGAATTTTTTGATCTACAAGCGTGCCTCGATGACAAAATTTATTCTATGTGTAACACTAATACCCATTACATTTTTTACCTATTGGCTTAAAACTCGATGACCATATACATTAGAAAATCGTTCTATTTCTTATATGCTTGCGACTAGAGATTTTTAAAATGTGCATTTAGGAGAAATTAAGATTGACATGTTCTTAGTGAAAATTAAATTTTTAAACTAAATTTTTATTTCAAAAATCGAACCTTTCGAACCGAACCGAACCTTGAGCTAGGTTCTGTTCGGTTCGAAAAATTAGCCGGTCCGGTTCGAGGTTCGGTTCGAAAATAAAATGTCCGGTTCGGTTCGGTTCGAAAAATCGTACCGAACCTCGAACCTGTTCGGTTCGTGTCCATCCCTAGCTGTTTCGTTTCAGGCTTGTATATCATGTAACATACTTGATGTTCCTGAATTAAATCGGTTAAGTATTTCTCGATACCACTTAACACGAGTTTTTTGTCATTCAATTAAATTGGGAGGAATTCAACACTAAGTTAATTTTTATCGCTTGATCATGCAAAATTTGAATTTGTTTCATTTCCATGTTCAAGTGTAACTCTAACTTCATATATAGGTTACATGCTGATTTGCTATTATCGTTTGTCGAACAGCATATGTTTTCTGCTGTTTTCAGTGTTGCTAGTCGGTCACGAAATTCGCTACTAAGACTACTACGATCAAATTTAAATTTAAAGACGCTTCGTCGCTAAAATCAGATTGTAAATCATCGATGTATTTCTTTTCACTTTTCTTAAGGCGTACATAAAACAAAATCTTTGAACGATTTAAATATATTTCTTCAAATATTATTTTTAAATGTCAAGTATTTGAAATTTTATCATCAGACCTCTTAGTATGTGTTGTTCAGATGACGGTATTGGTTGCTGATCCATCCTATCCATGCTTCCAAACTTATGGATATTGCATCTATTATGCAGATACGGCAAGTGTACGAACTTTGAGCAATCTTAATTATTGGATTTTACTATACATTTTAGGGTTGTCAGATAGTTGTGCATAGTTCGATATTGTGGTTTCCGATATTATACCAGAGATTTACTCTTTAAATAAATACACTTTGGATGCTTGAATTACAAAGGCTCTTAGGGCATTTGAATGGGTTTAGTCATCATGTAGTTAAGACAACACCTATACTCATACATTAGATAACCTTTCGGATGAGCCATATTTAATCTTATCTTCTGAGTCATCTGCACAAGTGTTTACCGATTATTGTAAGAATGGATTATGTATTTGTAGTATTAATTTTTATGCGCGATTAGGTAATACATATCTGATTGAAGTAGGATATATTTTAGAATATCTATATATTTTCTTCCGTGTTATTAAAATCCGATGATGAGCCCCTAGGAATCGTACGTCAACTTTCTGCCGAGTTTTTTAAGCAGAATTCACTCCAAAACAGGCACAGAATCTCTATTTACTTAAAAGAAACCGACATTGGGAGTCAATAAAAGTGCTGTGGACTGAAGTGGTTAATAAATGTGTTGCCCTAATTATTTTTGCTAGCTCAATATAAATAGAACCACTAGGATCAGACATCAAACTTATAGTAATTAGGAATATTCGTTAGCAAACAATCTTTCAAATAATAATTACTACATCCACAACAGCTTTTCTCTAACAAACAATATCGTTCATAAACCTCTCGGAAAAACACTTTTGCACAAATATTAAAATCTAAAAGTAGAGTCCAAAATTGCCACAACGGTTTTGCTTTACAAACAATACAAAAATAAACTTTAGAGTCCGAAGTCCCTTTTATAATCAGGATTTTATATACCAATAACTCCTTAATTAAATCTTATTAAGTACAAAATTTGCAAGATAAGTCAGCTATCTCAATATGCATCCCTATAAAATTGGATTTATACGTATCTGATCAGGTAGGTTTAAAAAATTTTTGTATGCAATAGCAAAACCTCACCAAAGATCGCACCCTCACACACACTGTTGTAAATGGCCAGCTTTGCATTTATACTCAATCCTTCATTCCTGTTCACTGCCCACATACTTGCATACACTTTTCCTTCAGCATTTTTCCGTCTTTCTATTTCATCATCCAGCTTTTCATTATTCAAAAACACGAAGTCATTCACTTTCTCTGTGGAAAATCATTACTTTCGTTTTATTTTCATTCACATTCAATTTTTCACATGCTTCCGACAGACTGTCAAGGATTCGTTGCAAATCTTGAGACGTTTCAGCCAACTGACGTTTGTTTTGCCAATTTTCACTTCTATTCCTTTGCAAACTTCCCTTATACATTTATCCATGAATATATTGAACAGCTATGGAGACATCGCACAGCCCTGTCTTACACCTTCCATAATGTCAAAACATTGCCGCATGTTACGATTTACACGTATACACAATCTACAGCCTTCGTACATCGCTCTGATAGATTTTATCAAGCACTTGCTTGCACCGTATTCTCGCAGTCTTTCATAATTGACTTCTGTTCACAGAGTCATATGCCTTTTCCAGATCTACACATGCTGTATACATTTTCTTTCTAGCATGCATACATTTTTCGACAATTTGTTATATTGTGAACATCTGATTCGCACATCCTCTTCCAGGCATAAAACCACTTAAACGTCCCATATCTTGTTCTGCGTTCTCTTGTAAACTCTCTCGATCACAATTTTTCAATACACTTTACTGGGTACACTCAACAAACTTATCCCACGATAATTTTTGCATTCATACTTGCTGCCTTTATTTTTGTGCAAAGAGGTAATGATCGCACTCTTCCAATCTTCAGACACTTTCGCATGTTCTATACACAACTCTATCAGTTTGCACAAACATTTAATTAGCACCCCGGTCCCATGCTTAAGCATTTCACTTGTTATTTTATCTACGCCTGCCGCTTCGCCATTCTTCAGAGTTCTCACCGCCTTCCATACCTCATCTACATTGCATTCGAACTTTATACTGTTATTTACGTTTTCGACCAGTACAATGCCGTTCCCTTCATCATCCACGCAGTCATCTGTATCCTTCTTGCCACCTCCACAGCTTCTTAAATACTCTTTCCAACAATTTCTCACACTCGCTTTGTCCAGAACAATTTCATTTGTACTGTTAACAACGCCATTCGCACACTTATTTCCACCCTTTCTTGTATTCCTTATCCATTTCCAAAACAAGTTTTATTCTCTTCAAAATCACTCTGCATTTTATCACCATCTCTCTCCCTCATTGCTGTTTGCTTGCCTTTACTACTTCTTTTGCTTATTGCTTTTTCTCCTTATATTCCTCCTGAAGTTGCTTTCTTAACTCAACATCTTTTTCTGCAATCATTCTTTAATACGCCACTTTTTTTTCTCCGACAACCTTTTGACTTCATCGCTACACCATGCATTTTTATTACATGTGTCAATCATTGTCGTTCCACACGCTTCCAAAGCACATTTCATCACATTGTTCTTCAAACAATCCCATACTTTCATCATATCTTGCGACTTCAGATTCTGCTATTCCTGTTTTCAGTCATACAATTCTCTTTCTAACATAGTAGCGTACTCTCTTTAATTCAACTCCTCCAACATTCTGCTTTCTTCTCCACACTCACTTTCGGCTAATATCAATTCTGGACAAAACCAGAAAATGATCTGTCCCACACTCAGATTCTCTCATTACATATTTTAAAGCTCCAAACTACAGTATAAAGCTTTATCACTCAAATATCATCATAGAAGCTGGTATAAGAACTGACTCCGTGGTTTATTATAAACAAAGCCGCAATCAGGACTGAACCGACTTTGGAACTCCTTAATGCTAATTTATACCTATTCATATTGTTCTGGAAGAATCTACGACAACCCAGAATATGTAAATTATGATCTGGAGATTTGTTATAACTTCTCGAATATACCCTACTGTAATATTAATAACACTTAAATGTAAATGCATTGTATCTATCAATCAAGTGATCTCGTACAGTAGGACCTGTCACTTATTGGATATTTGAAGATATCACGCCACAGGGTACACCCCAATTATTTTTTTATATATTCAACCCTTCGTCTGCGTTTTAATGTAGTTGTCAGGGACACCGAGAGACTACAATACATTCAAAACTTGACTTGTATTACTTTCTTTCTTACAAATTCGTTAATTATTTCTTCTATATCTAATTCTTTGTTAAGTTTAAATTCCATTGAAATAGTTTTAAGCTTGCTACTTTTCCGACTCATTATAAAATGCAGACGGGTGTTCGTAATTTTAAATTTTGAAAAAGACTTTTCCTTCGGCAACGGATACATGCGTTCTCAACAGAATACGGATAGAAGTTGCTAGTGCAAAAGTATCTATTAGATCACTTTTGTGAATAAATTCCTGTATTTCATATGGATATTTTTCAACAGTTAAAAGCTTTGGAATTGTTCCAATCTCACTCACAAGACCAACTGCGCGAATCTGCGAATGACTATTATCAATTAATTTAATTTGCAGGTTCTTACGAAATTTTGCCGAGGTAACTCTAGCCATAGAAATCAATTGGCCGAAGTCAAATAAAAAACTGGAAGTGTCACCATGTTCTTTTAAAAGAGAAAAATCCTTCATGGATAGAATAGATAAATAAAAATTTATTTTAAATTTATCTTGTGGTTGATCTTCATGTTTACACGGAAATTGTTTACTTAAACGTTTTCTGACTGTTTGAATTTCTGAAAATATTTGTTCGGTTTATTTTCTTAAGAATTTATTAAAACATAGCGTCATGTGATCTGTATTTCTGCTAATATTATTGAAGATTAACCAGAGTTTCCATGCATTTTAAAATATGTGTCTCGAATTTTTGACGTATTTTTACTTGCTATATTAACATGTGATAAAATATGTACCAAATTACTATGAAACATAAATTTAAAGGATCTTATTCTTAATGCAATTGACTTGCGCGACTATTAAAGTGTTAGCATCTCCACTATTCACTGTTTCTAAAAACCAATCGTAAATTTCAGGAAGATAATGTGTAAGGGGTTTATTGCTTCAACTTTGCTTTCCCATCGTATGTCTGAAAGTGGTTTCCAATTAATTGCGATGTATTGTTTTTAACAGTCAAAGTCGAAAAAAGGTATTCAATTATTGGATTATCCTAAAAAGGCTAACCGTTTCATGTGAAATTTTTGTTATGTCATAAACAACAAAGTTCGAGGCGTGTGCGAAACAAAAGACAAACATGTTCTAGAATTAATATCTAAAACTTTTTTGTACTCCAATATGCTTGCTCCGTTATATCCTTGTCACCTGGTATCATAGATGTTGATATTCTCATTTTTCAGAAAATATGTCAAATGTGTAATTATCCCAGCCGGCTGTATACACGTTTTTTCAATATAAATGATGCTACGTACCATGACGTAGCCGGAAGAAAACGTAAACATGACAGGCTAACTACCAGTGCGGGGAGGAGAGGGGTTCCTAGCAACACAAAAATAATACATCGCCAACGATTTTCTATTTACAATAACAAACACAAATATAGAAATTTCTATCGAAACAGCAAAACAAAATTAACTAAGGTTACTATTTAATAAAACAATTTTACTCTATGGACAAATTCACTAATGGTTCCACGAAGTGCCCAAATCGTAGCTAACATGCAATAAATCTAATCAAGGCCAAAAAGAATAACGCCGATACTTTCGTATAAGCGGATGGACTAGTTAAAAAAACATTAAAGTTCGAAACTTTTCTAGTAAGGATTTTACCAGAACAAACATTAGCGTATCTAATTTCAAATTGGGTTTATCCCTGAGTATGTTAGAAAGCAAAACAAGTCACATACATGTGTCGGGATACTTATCTTGTCAGCCCTCGGAAGCTAATTGACACAGAAATGCCGCGGTAGTCAGCAACAACCATGCTACTACCGTAATTGCAACGGCGGTCTACAAGCAAGAGCAGTTGATCTACATCAAGGAATAATCGGCCTACGTAACAAGCAATTTAGCCTCTAGCTAAGAGCTAAAAAAAAAGGAAAATCTTACTAATATTAACAACTCAGGAGCGCTTACCGATCCACACCAAATCTACACATTTGATAGAGGAGAAACGTGTATCGCTCTTGGAGTAACAGAACGAGTTGTTTTTACAAGTGCATCGACGCACAAGCTGTAGAATCAAAGTTTAAAAGGAGTTCAAAATAACACGAGCTCGAAAAGCAAACATCCGCGTTATCGAAACGCGATTGAAACTGGAAAATACGGTTTTACCGGAGAATAGTAGGATATATTATTTCGACAAATCTTTAGATGGGAAACCCACTAGAACGCAATTATACGTTTTCGGAAGGTATAACGCGCTCACGGATACTTAAACAAGATATTGACTTATTTAAATTTTATTATAAACTTGTCGTTTCCAAGAAAATAGCTTTAAGTTGAGGGATTATTCGACAGCGTACTTATTGCAGAAAAATAAAATATACAGGATGTAAACTATTTAATTGTAGCATAAACTTGTCGTTTTTAAAGCAAAAGGGATTTGAGTTGAAAAGTATTAGAAAGCGTATTTATTATTAATTAAGTTGACGGATGTGAGAATAGCAACGTAGTTGATTTAACAAAATTATCGTAAAGCGGACTTATGAATTAACAAGGGAAATTTCTAAAGCAAAATTGGAACGTAACAATGAAAAATCTGAATTACTGACGTAAACATTTATTTAAAATTATTAAAATGGCAAAGCAACGCAAAGCTTTTCCCGAAAGCGCTTTGCGATTTTAATAATTTTTGTAAATTACTAGGAAATGAGATATTTTTTCCTAAAGAAAACCTAAATACATATAGAAAGAAGAGTTTACAATTGATCAGGCTATTAAAAAATAACGGAAAGCTACCTGGTAAATTTTTTAATATTTCCTATGCTATGTCATATTTTACTACTTTCTTGACATTAGGGTGTTTTTTATAATCTTCTGAGACATCTTTGCCAAATGGGATGCAGTCTTTTTTTGTGATTGTATTGTAGCTGAGTACCAATCATTTTGAAGCCTTACCTTTGGTGTTTCAGTGAATAAACGAATAAACATTATTGGATAGATATGAGTAACCAATAACAATAAACTTATGGTCCATTGTTTTAATGTTTACGTGGTCAGTTTTATTAAGGATAAACGAATGCTTTTAATTTTTTTCTGTATACGTATTACTATACAGGATTGCATATTTTACCTCAAATACGCTTACTAACATGAACTAATTTCCTGTAAACCGTGGATGCCCATCTTTTCATCCCATACCTGCACGAAGCTAAATAGGTGTAAGACATGACAGTAAATGTAAACATACATTTTTTGTAATGTGCCCGTGACATCGTAAAGTTTGGAAAAAGGAAGCGCCGTCTGCAAGTCTAATCTCTCATTTGCATTATTTGAGTTTGTTTTGATTTTTTTTAATTCTACCTTTAAAATACAGTGTTCTATAGCAGCAACAGCATGATCTATACTTCTTCATATTCAGTCTTTTTAAAAAACTTAAAAAAAAAATTTAAAATTTAAAATTTTTGTTAAATTGTTGGTTATTTTCACAATACTGCAACTTTCTACTGATGGTAAATTAGATAGTGCCATTTTTCAGATGGCGAGTGTGCGAA
This sequence comes from Platerodrilus igneus, assembly GCA_036346225.1. Lineage (NCBI taxonomy): Eukaryota > Metazoa > Arthropoda > Insecta > Coleoptera > Lycidae > Platerodrilus > Platerodrilus igneus. The sequence goes on along the minus strand of JARFIW010000951.1, from coordinate 1,502,231 downwards.
ATATACTCGTCCTACTGACAAAAGGATTGATTCTAGTATTTGAATTAGCCATTTTATAATTTTTTATAAAATAGCAATTCAGTATCAAACAATTTGTAAAAAGTAGCTGTCACTGAAGTGATATAATTCCTACACACCTATGTCATCAACCAAGATAATGATTTTGCTTGCTGGTTATAGTTGCGCCGCCATCTTTGCAGCTGCATGGAGAGATAGGACATACCACCATTTTCCACTGAATTTGACTGTAAAGATTTCATTGCTGGCTATAACATGAAAATAAAAAAATGATAGACTACTCTTTATCATGTGTACGTGGGTGCGTTTGTGCATGTGTGCGTGCGTGATTGTGTGTGCGTGTACCCGTTGGTGCGTGCGGTGTGTGTGTGTGGGTGCATAGATGGATGCGTGTGGCTGTATGCGTGCTTGGGTGTGTGCGTGTGGGTGCGTGCGTACACATATATATATATATATATATATATATATATATATATTCTTATACCACCCCCCCACACTCTTTTTTCGCGCCTTTTCTGATAAGTTTCAATGCTTTTTATATGATGTGCAAACACCTATTGCACGCCCCGTACTTTTGCAACGTTTGGTTGGTTATTTAATCAAAATTGTTTAAGATGCCTCGACTATATGAACTCTTTATTCTCAGGGTATTCACCTACTTACCGTGGGTTCAGTGGTAAGTAGATGTGCAATGCCCAACCAAACTGCACTCTCTTTTGTTTTAGTACTTATTTTTGAATTTAGTTTTGTATATGCCAAATTTTATGATCAACGTTGCCTTGTGCCAAATTAATTAATACCGCTAAGTTTATGACTTTTGCCGTAATAAGATATTTCACAGCACTCACCTGGATTATACTTTGTTTCCGGCCTCTCTTACTGCTGGCTCAAAATCCTCGTCGCCGTATGCGCCTTTACAAAGTTGCACTATCCCTTTGAATTTCCGTCTCGCCTCCAGGTATCTGTCTTTAATTTTAGTTGCTCCCAATATCTGAAATAAATGACCCGAATTTTAGAATTTAGAATACCCGTTTATTTTACTTCCCCTGCGCTAATTCTTCCGTCGTAGTTTCTGCGTTGATTCTTCCACTTCCAATTGCTGCTCTTACGTGTTCTCCTAATTTCGCTCCTCTTGTTCCAAATTAATACGTCCGCCTTTAATCCGCACTCAATCCAAATCTATCGTCGTCCTGTTTATAACCACTCAATGCCTCGCTACATATACATCCATATCCAAATCAATCTTCGTCCCTGTTTATAACCACTCAATATCCTGCTACATGTAAATCTATATCCAATCAATCCTCGTTCCTGTTTAAAACCACTCAATGCCCCGCTACATATAAATCCGTATTCAAATCACTCCAAATATTCGTCCTTCTTACAATTCCTATTCGATGCCTTCTGCCTTTACCAATATCGTTCCAAATCTATCTTACTATCCGTCGCTTCGCCGTCGCACTAATACAAATCTTTACCCTTTTTGTCGTCGCTATTACTTATTTATGTACCGATGCTGCTCTTTACTCTTCTTTAATAATCAAACTATTATAATTCAAACACGTTTATTAATCTTCCAAAATCTTTACACAAATTAGCGCAGTTATATAAAATACGTCTTTACACCAAAAATATTCAAAATAGACTCCCCTTGTTTACTTTCCAAGGTGATAATTACAACATTTCTTACCTACTACATTTACAAATTACATAAACTAAAACCATCCAATACTATTTTAACACTGAGTTTGTGTCGCACATACCATAAATTATGTCCTTTTACACTTTCCTAGTTTGCACATAAAATTCTATCATTGGTCCTAAATATTTTACAATCCTTCAATCACATTTGACACTGCTATTACTTATAATTTTGAGATTACATATTTGTCCAAAAAGTTGATTCTATTTAAACAAAAGCCAAAATAAATCACACATGACCCTGGATCTGCGTGGTTGATAGTGGACATCCATAGACGCATCCGGTTTTCGGATGGCAAATGTACGTTCAATGGCCTATTACATTCTAACTCAGTATAAAACCTTGAGCACTGTGTATTTTATCACGTCATCAAGTCATTATAATTTACCTCTTGGCACTTACATTTCAACTAACATGTTAAATACTTTAGCATATGTAAAGTACGGCAAACATACATTTTTAAATTATGGGATCTGATATATGGAACATTTTATTTGGCATACACTACCTTCTACTAGACAACCCTTAGAACCATTGTAGCTCCCTCTGACACTACAATATATTACTGCGACGAGCCCCACGACTTGGTGTGTTTGGTCATAAAATTGCCACGGCTGCTTTGCTCACTTTCCTGAAAATAAACATTGAATATACAACACAAAGTCAAAATTAGTCTCCTCTCTCCCTCTCTCTCCCACCTCATTTACAAATTATATACACCCCCTTTAATATACGTCTGTCTGGTACACGTTGGAGTGTATAAAATCGAGACAGCTCCAGAACGTTTCCCAAAGCGTAAAGCTTAGCAAATGGACTGTAATTGTATGCAATTGGAGGTAAGGCGCGAAAAATAGTAACATAGGTCAAACCGTAATTAATGCTTGCTTACCTTGCAATGTTGTTCACCAATTTACTCCCGCGAAGATAGGTGTTGTTTACCGGTCGACGCAACCTGGTCGGGCAGCACCACTTATGCACTCGCAGTTATAGTTATTAGGTGTTGAGTCGGTGCAACGATACGAGAGTCTCATGTTGCTGAAGCGAAAAAGATTAATCGCTCCGCCATGTGTGTAGCACAACAATAATATACGATAAAGCCATCTATATTGTCAATCGCTGACCTCCAACTGTATGAAGTTTTAACATACCCCCCACCCAAAATGGTAAATTTTGTTGTATACCGTGAAATGAATGTGAGAAAAAGTGAAAATAAAAATTTAAAAAAAATGTTTAAGTATGTATAAATTAATCGAGTACTCTGCATTTTGCTTCCTGCATTAAAATATAAAATAAAACATAATTTGTAGAGAAAGAAGAAAAAAAATAAAAATTGCATGTTAGAATGCTGAATTAGTTATGGAGGAGGAAGTGGTACCACCTTGTTATTTGGGCGGACCGCTTCGCCTGTGGGTGTTTTTAGTTTTACAACTCTTGTTACACCATCTTTACCCGGTAAAAGCTTCGCCACTCTCGTCAAAGGCCAATACGCCGGGGGTGAATCGGGAGTAAAAAAAGTACTAGATCCCCTTCTTCTATGGTTTTGGAAGGGGTGTTCCACTTAGGTTTTTGCTGTAAGCTGTGCAAGTACCCTACGGACCAACACTTCCAAAAGCTCTGTACAAGTTGTTGGGACATTTGCCAACGACTAAGCCGATTTGCAGGAACATTTTGTTCCACTTCACACCGCGTAATTAAAGGTCCACCAGTTAGAAAATGGCCCGGAGTCAAGGCATCCGTGCCTTCGTCAGGTGACGTTGTAAGTGCGCAAAATGGACGGGAATTTAAGATTCCTTCTATGCGGATCACAACTGTGCTAAATTCCTCCAGAGAAAAATCGTTCTACCCACTATTCGTTTCAAGTGAAATTTAGCACTCTTGGCGCCGGCTTCCCGAAGCCCCCCAAAATGGGGTGCATAGGGAGGGTTGAAACACCAATCTATACCCCTAGAGGATAAGTAGTGCGCAATGACGGGGTTAGCTTGATCAAAATGTTTATATATTTCTAACATTTCTTTAGCCGCCCCACGAAAATTTCGGCCCTGATTGGAGTAATGTTCGTGGGTAACCCGCGTCTGGCTATAAATCTATCTAATGCAGCAAGACAGCCCTCCGTTGTTAAAGCTGTGACAACCTCCATATGAATGGCACGTGACACCATACAAATAAAGAGGGCAATATATGCCTTTTGAAATTTTGTCGATCGCAACGAGGATAGCTTGATTGTAAAAGGACCGGCTAAATCCAAACCGGTATGCGTAAAGCATCTTCCGGGTTCGAGGCGATAAAGCGGAAGATCTGCCATAGGAGGCTGAACAGGCCCCCCTTGAAAGCGATAGCAAGTCAGGCAGCGAAATATTCTACTTCGAATTAATTGACGGATACAAGGAATCCAAAATGTACGGGTAACTAATGATTGAGTTAGCCGCGGACCCCCATGACCTGAATATATGTGATAGTAATCACATATTAATACAGCTAACCTGCTGTTTTTTGGGAAAAGGTAGGGATGTTTGCTAGTATGGAACGGCTGGAATGGCGCAAACGGCCCCCCACCATGACTAATCCCAAGGGAGAGAGAAAAGGTGACAAGGGACGGTACATTTTTGTGCTAGGTTGCCCTTTTTCTAGTAAGACGATATCGTCGTAGATGTGCTCGTACTGAGTAATTCTAATGGCAAATGTGAGAGCGCTACGATACTCAGAGGCATTTAACGGACCAGTAGTCTTTGCAAGATTACGTTTGCATGCAAGGCAGTTAAACGTGAACCTTTTAACGTACGCAAAAATTCGTTGAACTTTTAGCAAGTTCGAGGACCTTTGTAGTACTACCAAGTATTGTTTCACATCAACAGTAGAGACCAGTGCGTATTGTACGGCTTTAAACCCGTCTGCAATATTGTGTGTGTATTTATCACTTGGCCAATCACAATAATCGCGGTATAAAAAATCAGGATCCTGCCACCAGAGTGTACAATTCAGTAGTTCGGATGGCCTCAATCCTCGGCTTGCAGGATCGGAAGCATTCGCAGAACTGAGAACGTATCTCCATATGGCTGTGGGTTGATTTTCATGAATTTGAACCACTCGGTTCGCAAAAAATAATTTTAACTGATAAGGTGGCGTACAAATCCACGTCAGTGTGTTTGTAGTCACTAAAGCATATTGGATCTAGTAAATTGATGGTGTCAAATGCTAATGCTGAATGTTTGATTAGTTTTGCCAAAAAGACATGCCGCTCCTAATTTAAGACGAGGAACGGTCCACGTTTTCAAAGGGGCTACACGGGTTTTGGAAGCTATCAAATGTACATATATTTTTTCATCAACTTCTAATCGCAGATGCACAACAGCGGCCATCGCTACGGAACTGGCGTCGGAGAATCCGATTAAACGGGCTTGACTGTTGCCGATTTTCCAAATAGATCGTGGTATTGTTATGTATTCGAGAAGTGGAAGTTCATTTTGAATTTGCTGCCATTCTTAAAGAATTTCTGCGGGCAATTGTTCATCCCAATCCACCTTTTGCAGCCATAGGCGTTGCATAAGGCATTTGAGAAGAACCGTAAATGGACTTAAATAACCATTAATATCGAATATGCGTGCTATGCGTGACAAAATTCCTCGCTTAGTAGGGATGTCTGCAATATTTGGAACTTTACATCTAAATGTATCGGAACCCATATCCCAACAGAGACCCAGAACATTACGTGTTGTCAAAGTAGGATTAGAGTTCGGTAGATTTAGAACGTCCGTCTCCGACTTATCAATAACTGAAGTGTGTGAACTTCCCCATTTTCCTAAGTCGAAGTTACCTAGTTTTAGTAAATTGATCAATTCATTTTTTAGAAGGAGAGTTTCTTCTACAGAATCGGATCCAGTCAAAATATCATCAATGTAAGTTAATGATCTAAGGGCTCGGGAAGCCCGGGGGTACGAGTGACCCTCGTCTTCTACCAACTGCTGTAGAACACGAAGGGCAAGGAAAGGGCTACAGGTAGCGCCAAAAATAACGCGGGTATGTTCATATTCCGTTAAAGGTTCACAAGGGTGAAACCTCCAAAAAATATGTAAAAATTTTCTATCTTCTGGGTGAACGACTATAGATCTAAACATTTGTCGAATATCGCAAGTGAGTGCGACTTGAGGTATTCGACATCTTGTTATTACAAGACCAATATCAGATTGTAATTTGGGGCCCGGTAAAAGAATATCATTGAGACTTGTACCATTAATATCCCTATCGGCAGGAGTAAACACGACTCGAACTTGAGTACTAGAGGGCTTATTTTTAACCACGCCGTGGTGAGTCATGATATATAAGGACTGTTTCACAGCGGAAGTGAGTTGTCCCTGCGATATATAATTAGTAATATTTTCTGAATATAATTTATAAAAGTTTTTGTCGTGTGCAAATCGAGCTTCTAGTTCTAGAAAGCGATTGGTAGCTAATTCTCGTGTTGAACCTAATGTTCGGAAAATGTTTTCTCTGAACGGTAGTCGAACCACATACTGGCCTAACTCGTTTCGTATAGTAGTGGACTTGAAATAATTTTCACAAGCCACGTTTTCAGGCGACATTGGCGGCGTAAATGGTATTTGCTTAGCTTTCCAGAAGGCACGAATGGTGTCGCTAAGGGACGGTTCTTCCGAGATGCTAGTGTACAACGCAACACCTGAATACGGTTGACTTAAAGCTGGTACATCACCCATAATAACCCAACCAAACGAGGTAAGAAGCGCCGATGGCTTGCCTGTTAAACGCAACGAATCGTTGGGTGTGGCATCTAAGACAGCTTGAACACCTAACAGCATATCGACCGGAACGGATATGTGAAATTCAGGATTCGCCAATTGTAGGGACGAAAATTTGTCTATTAAATGCTTAGATAAATTTGCTATCGGAAGATCTGCGGTAATACGAGATAAAACAACAGCCTGTAAATTTAAAGAAACGTTTTGATCATATATTGATGTAACGTTACAGGTAGCAATTCCATGAACCTTTTCTAGCGGAGATTGACCTACTCCACGTATTTCAAAAGGACATTTCTTGCGTTTAAGACCTAACTTGTTAGCTAAAGATAATGTGATGAAATTAGAATGCGACCCTTGATCTAAAACCAAGCGACAGCGATGCCAACTACCGTTACAGGCTAAAATTCGTACCTGCGCGGTGGCTAAAAGCGCAACGGTTCCCTGTTCATTTGCACAGGAATGAACAAGAGAGACTGGAGCAGGAAAATGTTCAGCCGAATTAGCGGCACCTGAAGAGTGTCCTACCGCGCTTTGTGGCGGAGTCGGAGTACTGCATGAAATTGGTGCCTCGATACACAGTAGCGTATGGTGCATTTTACTACCGCACCGTTTGCACTGATTTTTTGACTCACAAGTCGAAAGGGGATGTGGTGATAAACACGCAAAACATCTATGATATTGCTTTATCATGTATTGCCTTTCTAGAGTTGATAATGCTAATAATTTTGGACATCTGTAAAGTTTGTGGAACTGATCGTCGCAGGCAGGACAGGGCATAGAAACGGCCTGCTTTGCATTAAATCGTCGTGAAGTAACTTCCTGTGCGGACATTATTACACGCTTATTGTTTACAGAATTTGTATAATATACTTGAGGATTAGCCCTTTGTGGTGGACTAGACACATTTTTTGATGGTGGTGTATTATTGTTACCGCTCACCAGTGCTAAGATAGAACATTTGTTGCGTAAATATTTTATAAAATCGTTAAATTTCGGAAATGTTTGATTTAAATGTTCCTTTTCGAATTCTTGTCTCGACTTCGGGTCTAATAAACCGAGGGAAAAAAATAAAAATATGTGATCGGCCAACTCAGGTAGCTGCATGTCGATAAGAGCTGTGACGTTGGCTTGCAGGGTTTCACATAAATCACTAAGAACTTTTGGGGAATCCGTCTTTAGTTGAGTTAGTGAAAATATTTTGGATAAATAATGATTAGCAATTAGTCGTTTATTAGTGTAGCGAGTTATGTATCCCCCAATTACATATATATATATATTGATGTATTGAATCTAATATGAATTATTAGAAATTATTAAGTAAAAGTATAAGTTCAATGCAACATTGTAACACAAGGATAACCCAGAGAGGTTATCGACAGTTCATGAGAACGGAATGCAGCTTTGCATCCGTGAGGGCAGTGATACTGCAGGTGGCAGGTCACAGGCGGTCAACATACCGCAGTTACTTAGAATTAAGTTGTTACATTGTATTAAAGTGTACAATTAAAGAGAAACGCAGACATGAGATTTGCAAGTTCTCACAGCCGTGTGAGGGGCAGGTTATTATAAAAGGCCCGGGAGCTCAATGCCCGGCAGTCAGTCTTCGAACTCCATACTTCGTTGTTCAAGCTACTCAACCGAGTCAGTCTTCAAACTCCATACTTCGTTGTTTGAGCTACTCACCCAGTACAAATTAATTTTTATAAAGTTATTATGTACAAATTAATTTAAATAAATGTGTTAAAGATTCAAAGTGTTTTTAAAAAACCAGCTCCAAAGGCCCGAACTTTAACTAGCGTTGAACTAAGAGATTATAAACAACCATATAATTTTCTGGAGCAAATCGAACAGATTGTGCTAACTTCAATGCCGTCGCATCCCAATAAGAAAGCAAATATGTGAATTTTTCGCAATCATTAAGTGCGTTATTGTTGTGAATAATGTTGTCATATAGAGATTTAAACGCACCGAATTTCTCGGGGTCACCTCGAAATATATCTATTTTTATTTCTGGTAAATGATCATTAGATCTGGTATTTTCAGAAATATCAATAGTATTTACATTGGGCGTTGTGTCGGGAGCGACATAGCGCGCCGCATTAGCTAAGATATCATAGTACATAGTATTGAACGTAGATTCTAAATTAACGGTATCCGTAAATAAGGTTTTATAAACGTCAGAGAGTGACGATAATTCATCTAAGACATCTAAAAATTTTGTTCTTACGTCATCTAGCTGACTAACACGAGCTTTAGATTGATCAAGATTAGTTGGTAACGTTGAAATTAAATCGTAACAATCTTGCAAACGTCGCCAGTACCTTTCTTTCCGATTTGTTAATCGTTTAAATTCAACAATAACTTCACGTTCTGGTTCCATATTCTACCAGGTATACTCGTAAGAAATTGAAATCACAAATAACTAATAGAAAATGTAACGCAGTTGCAAAGCCTTAAAGGTAAACACAGTACTCGTGGAGAAGCAATGTTAATGTTGGTGCAGACTTAAACTAATATAAGTGAATTCAGAACTCTAAGAAATAAAGTGCATTAGGTACGCAATATTTACAAACAAAAATGTAAACAAACAGTTTCGTTAAAGTCCTTTGACTTATTTTGTTATCTACACAGCTGATTGATAAGCGTAGTAACAAGATGTTAATGAACTACAAACTTTAAATAAATTGGAACAAGTTTTTGAACACCTGTGATGCTAAATACAAAGTACTCGTTTTGTTGATAATAATTAAAGTTTGAAATCTTTGATAAAAATCATGCATTTTAATATTCAAACCCACTTTTAAAAAATAGTTTTGAAAATGAATTAATGTAATAATTTAAATTTTAATGATCCCGCTAATGAATTATATTAATTTTGACTATAATTCAAAGCTTATTTGTTCATAAAATCATATGGGGCTCAGAAGGGCCATTTTTTGTCTGGTACACGTTGGAGTGTATAAAATCGGGACAGCTCCAGAACGTTTCCCAAAGCGTAAAGCTTAGCAAATGGTCTGTAATTGTATGCAATTGGAGATAAGGCGCGAAAAACAGTAACATAGGTCAAACCGTAATTAATGCTTGCTTACCTTGCAATGTTGTTTATCAATTTACTCCCGCGAAGATAGGTGTTGTTTACCGGTCGACGCAATCTGGTCTGGCAGCATCACTTATGCACTCGCGGTTATAGTTATTAGGTGTTGAGTCGGTGAAACGATACGAGAGTCTCATGTTGGTGAAGCGAAAAAGATTTATCGCTCCGCCATATGTGTAGCATAACAATAATATACGATAAGGCCATCTATATTGTCAATCGCTGACCTCCAACTGTATGAAGTTTTAACAACGTCCTTAACAGTACAGTTCAGGATGAATATTTACACCATATAATATCCAATTAATAATAAAAAAAAAGTAATAGGGCTTCAACACACTTCTTACTCTAACTCTGTTTCAATAAGAGCTCATAGTAAAACCTTGACTTTTTAGTGCTAAAATTTGCACACCAATATTCAAACATACCCTTTTATCTTGTGTATAATATAAAATACTTCTAATACCATAAATTATTCATACAAAAATATTTAAAATAACCCAAATTAAAATATTCCATCAGAAACTTTCCCCTTTTTTTGTCCTGTTAGTTAATATACAATTATACACCCAATCCACAAGGTCATTAATTACATATTTAGATATGTACAATAATAAAGCACAGTTAACGACCGTCGCACGTGTACTAATGTTTTTGTAGTATTGTTAAAAATCGATACTCAAAACAACCTTGGTATTTACCACAAGTCGACGACAACCAACATCTAAGCCACGCCTCTAACGAACACGTATTATCTCTATCTTACTCCTACCTACGCACTCAAATCACCTTTCTCTGTTATCTGGTTTTCAATATTCGTTGTATAACGGACGATTGCTACCCCATATCCTATTCTACTTATAGTCAAGTTTTACCTCCCTTTTAGAAGTCATAAATTTATTTCTTGTCTCACTAATTGACGGAATGGCTGTTGTTTTGTTCAAGTCTTATCTCCCCTATTTAATAGTACAAGGAAAAATAAAACGGTTTGAAATCGAGCTAAAAGATTTTAGAAATATTCCTACCAACTTGTCTGTAATTTAATAAGAAGGTTAAATTTGTGTTTTTTCTCTGCGAATTTTAAATGGTGACACTTATTTACACTTCTTGCAGAACGATGTGTCTTGTTTATAAGACAACGTGCATTTAAACGTTTGTCAGCACATGTGATTCACGCATGACGAGGCACTCCGTCATTTTCGTTTATCAGTACGCAATCATTGGCTTAGTGTTTCCAAATCGGTAGATAAGAGTGGATCCACTAGCTTGGCTTCCGCGCTTCCTAGACTGCACCCCTCCGAACTTTTTTTATGGGGTTACCTGAAAGCTATAGTTTATGATGCAGATCCAGTGCCTTTGGTCGTAGTCCTCAGTCAACTTATCATCGATGCCTTTCAAGTTGAGAGAAACATTCCCTGAATTTTGGAGCGCGTACGGCAATCTTTGAGGATGTTGGAATTTACTTCCTAACAGTTTTTATTTTGTAACTCCACTTTTCTCTCCAGCCAGTTATTCAATAACAAGTACCTGCTATCCGTTACAATATTTACAAAAGAGAAAGGTCGTTGTAAGATATTACCTACCATCCGTTTAACTTCTTGTACATAATGTGATGTTACGAGTTCATCCCTCACGCTCATACACATTTCTTCATCAACCATCGTGTTGGTGTCTGTTCTCGATATTTTTAAGCGGGCTTTACTACAATTTAAATTACAAACTATGTAATAGTATTTCTAAAGTGAGTGTATGTTTGAAAGCTTCCATTAATAAACCACACGTTCACAGTAAATAATTACTCCTAATATTGAAGCTTGAATTTTGCTCCTGTCGTACAAATGTGTACATTGGTGATTTATAATAATATACATGTACATACTTTGATTGTTTTCTGTTGGTTGAAAAGAAGTAAGTTCTTCCGCAGCCCGTACAAAGCATCATATCACTGCTCCATGGATATACAGTTGATTCGAAGGTTTCCAAGAAGACAATACAATTATATTTCTATTATGTTGAAGTCTACAACACTTGAAACTTAACAGAGTAGATAAATGGAGTGGTGTTTCACCAAAGGGAGGGCATGTCCAACACTTTCTGTAGATAATGACAAAGTAGATGCTAATTTTGTAATGTTAAATATAAACTAATTTAGTGTAAACAATAAAAACAAATTAGGCAATCATTAGGTATTTTTTCGATTACGAACAAGTTTCTCTAGAACGGATAGTTGTATAAAAAAAATGCAAAAGACAAATATGCTACTTTCCATGACTGTCTAGAAGTTGTTCAGGTTTTCAATTTTTCATCCCAAACATAAATTTTCCGCCATCGAACGTTTCAACCCCTCCAATCGTCCCTAAAATTAAGTGTACCCCAATTTTGAGGCAGAAAATGAACAAAGCGCCTAAAGAAGCAAGAACTTCCAAATTTTCAAAAGATAGGGTGGGTAGTAGTCACAGTTCAAATTAATATATTTTTTTCGCGCAACTTCCAATGGCTGTAGATCGCAGTGGTGCATTTTAGGACACATGTTACCGAGAAAAAAACCTTATCTCAAAAATATGCCTTAAAGTATTTGCATTGAATTTATAAAGATCCTGTATACCTGCGGAGATTATGTTACTGATTAATAATAATAAATATTCACCTCAATTGCAATATTTAAACCACTCCAATAATAATCCTATAAAATACTAAAAGAAGTGTTAGAATTTACTCACAAAAATTTAAATAACTTTGCATTTAGTCTAATCCTCCAGGAACTATATACGACATAATTATCAGTTTACAATTATTCAAGGACGAATGCATGAGTATGAAGTCAACTATCTAATGGCAAGCGTATGTGGACGGTTGATAAATAACTTATACATACCAAATACCTTGATTACCGGAACTTGAAATCTACTTTCAACTTATCTTAATCGTGGTAACAGAAAATATTTTAAGCAATGAAACATTTAATCTGTTATGAATAATTAATGAAATGCCTTTGTTTACTTTCAGTTTCCTACACAAGGTCAAGTTCAGTACCTAATACAAAAGAATTATTTCCTGTAATCAATACTATGCAGTTCTGATACGTAGTTAAAGCATTTATGATATTGTAGGTTATCTAAGACGTTGAAATTATTGTAGTACCTATAACACTATCTTAAATAAAATAGAATTGAATAAAATGGCATCATTGACAATAGTAACGTTAAAAGAATGTAAGAAAGTAGAGGGACGCTGAATCATTTACGCTTACGTTTGATTTCCTGTTTACTTTGTACAAAGATTAGTCAAATTTAAGACTGCACCATTGCTACTTTCATAGCCGCGCCCAAACCGTGTCCAGGGTGGTCATTGGATACGGGCGGCACCTTTTTGATGAAACAAATTCTTAAAATATCTTAACAAAAGCTCAAAACATGATTCAGTGTAAAAGCTAGGGATTTATAAAGGAAATAAAAATTATTTCCATTTTATTCTATCGGGTTGACTGTTGACGTTTTCCAGATTATAATCGACATTATAAAATTAGTTGGACCGTTGCGGTGTTTGATTTTTGTAGAGCATTATTAAAACTTTTTGGCTTCTCGTCACATTTATTGTAATTTGGATGTTTCGGCAAAGGATGTTTGATGTTTATGTTTCGTGTTGCGACGAGAAACAATAGGAGTGTACAGCTGGAACTGAATAAACATTAAACAATGCATTTTATTGTGTACGTTTAAAAATCAACAAAGTTTTTTGTTTGAAAAATTTTGTTAAAATCCCAATATTTATTAATCTAGAAGTTTCTTACAACATCGATAAAGTTAAACAAGTAGATGCTTAAAGTTCAAAGGAGAATTGTTAAATCTTATGTAAACTTCCACTTTTTTATTTTGTTGTATCATTTTAGATATTTGTTTTTAACCTGCAAATTTTTTATCCTATATTCCAATATCTTTAATTACGGTATTTTAGTTGTGACTGAAGAGACTTTTATAACTTTCAGTACTTTTATGGCACATTAAGTCGTAACTGTGTAAAAATTGTTCAGTTCCTACAGTAAAATTTTGCAGATACGCATGCCGGTCCAACCAGGTGAAGTATTACAGACCACATACAAAGATCTACCTTGCCATAAATGAAGGACAATACCGTAAAAACTCTCAATCAACATAAATTTTCTTGGGTATATAGTGCTTTTATTTAAACATGGAATAGTCAGCAACCAACCATCCAAAAGATATTCTCAAGCATTTACTGCGATGTCAAATTCCACTTTTATAATCGGTGTATGTGCGAAAAGTGTTGAAGCGAAAAAGAATGTTGTGGCGAAAAGTGTTGAGGTAAAAAGAAAATAGTGTAGAATTTCAACTTAAGTTAGTAGTCGAAAGGTTTGCCTGCTAATACAAAATAATCAAACGGGTATATGTGCGAATGTAGTGTTGAGGCTAAAATAGTTGTGACGAAAAGTGTTGAGATGATATATTGTCTAAGGTTTCAACTTAGGTTAGTAGTCAAAATGTTTTGCTACTAACACAAAATAATCAAATGGGCACATCTGCGAAAATAGTGTTGAAGTTTCATGAAAACTGGGTGGTGTTTCGCTCCGACCGTAAGCTTGCGCTCACTAACCGTGCAACTGGAGGAGGTGTATTATTAGCACTAAAAAAGGATTATATTATTACGCAATTGGAGGTATCTGAATTATCTTCTCTGATACCTACAGTTGACATAATAGGTCTGAAACTATTAATTCAAACATGTAACTTATATATATTCGTCGTATATTTTCCTCCTGCTACTAATTATGAAACTCGCGATGTATTCTATAGCTTTATTAATAACTCTGAATGGACTCACTGTGAAAACAAATTATTAATATTAGGTGATTTCAATTTACCTACTTTCTACTCTAGTCGTTTAAACAAAACAATGAGTACTTACAACATTACTGCATTAGACAACTTTTGTGCGTATTTAGGACTACACCAAGTTAATTCTATTCTCAATGCTAACGGTAGGCTGCTTGACCTGGTGCTCAGTGAATTGGATACTGTTGTCACACGTTCGCTAGACCCATTTCTTCCTGAAGATGGTCACCATCCACCATTGGACATAGTGCTGTCCCTGTCTCAGGGCAAAAACATTTTCCTGTGTTACATAAACTTGTATATAACTATAAGAAGGCAAATTTAGTTCAATTGTACAGTGATCTTTGCAACATAAATTGGGATAGTTTATCTGAATTTAGTGATATTGATGAAGCTTGTAATATGTTCTATTTACTCTTAGATTCGGTGATTGCTGCATATGTACCAAAATTTGGTTACCGTGGTAATGCTAACCTACCACCCTGGTTTAATCGACAAATTGTCTCGAATATCAAAATTAAAAATCGTTTTTTACGTTTGTATAAAAGAACTCTTGACAGGAATGCTTATGATCAGTTTAGTTGTTTGAGAAGTAAAATTAAACATGACATTTCCGTGTGCTATCAAAACTATTTAATAAAAATAGAAAGCAGCATACCAGGTAACCCCAATCGCTTCTGGAGCTATATAAATGCTCAAAAAAAACCCAGCAGAATACCTAATACCATGAACTATGGCAATAGATCTCTTAGTAATCCGCAACACATAGTTGATGCATTTGGTTCGCTTTTTCAAGCTTCTTATATCAAGTCCACGTACTTTGAATCAAATTCACTGGACGATACCACTAATGTTCTTAGCTGCGGAATTCCATTTCTTAATGAAGCTGATGTTTTAAAGGCGCTAATGAAACTAAAACCTAAGGACACTAGGGGAGTGGATGATATACCCGCCTTCTTAGTAAAGGATTGTGCAGTGATTTTTGTTAAACCACTTACCTTACTCTTTAATTTAGCTTTTAAAATGAAACAATTTCCGCAATGTTGGAGGGTCTCTAAAATTTGCCCGGTTTATAAGAAGGGCTCAAAGTTACAAATTGAAAATTATAGGCCTATTACAATTATGTGTAATTTTGGAAAAGTCTTTGAAATTGTTATTTATAATATACTTGCATCTCATGTTAAGTCTCTAATATGCCCTGAGCAGCATGGATTTGTACCAGGTAGATCTACAGTTACTAACCTTGTTTGCTTCACTCAATATGTTGCAGAACAACTTGATAATGGAGGTCAAGTTGATGTTTTGTATACTGACTTTTCAAAAGCCTTTGATAGAATTGATCACGGAATTTTAATCACTAAACTTTCTAAAATTGGACTCACGTTATCTTTCCTAAGATTTTTTGAATCTTACTTAAGTAATCGTAAGCTGTGCGTGGAATATCATGGTCATCAGTCGTTTGACTTTGTAGCGTCATCCGGTGTACCTCAAGGTTCCGTTCTTGGGCCTTTGTTATTTATAATCTTCATTAATGACATCGTTCGTCATTTGTCTTGTTGTTCTCTTCTCTATGCTGATGATTTAAAATTGTTTACATCTATATTATCAACAGATGACTGCAGGAAACTTCAAAATGATCTAGTTAGCTTGTATTATTGGTGTAGTAACAACAATCTACCTTTAAATATCTCGAAGTGCTATACCGTTAGCTATACACGTAAGATTAATCCTATTTTTTACACATACACCATTGAGAATGTTTCAATTGGTAAGTGTAGTGTTTTAAAAGACCTCGGTGTCAAATTTGACTCAAAGCTTACCTTTATTGAACACATTACAACCATTCAAAAAGAAGCGTACAAAAATTTGGGATTTGTACTCAGAAATGGATATCATCTTTCTCAATCTATAACTATCTCTGCCCTGTATAATGCATTTGTGCGCAGTAAGATGGAATATGCCTCTGTTGTTTGGAGCCCAGGATATGAAGTACACAGTTGGGTGTTAGAGAAAATTCAGAGACGATACGCTAAGTTTCTGTGGTTTAAGTCTGATGGTACTTATCCTCAGCGTGGCCTTCCTCAGGATGTTCTTTTAAATAGGTTTGGTTTAAACGATCTACGTACACGTAGAAAATTCTACTCAGTCAGTATGTTGTATAAGTTACTTAATAATATGATTAACTGTCCCAATTTATTAGGTCAACTTTACTTTCATGTACCCAACGTTAAAACTCGCTTAGCGTCTTTATTTTATGTAAAAACTCCTAGAACAAATATATTGAAATTTTCTCCTGTCAATGTTATGGTTCTAAATTATTTTGATATTCGGGACAATTTTGATTTATTTTGTGACTCGTTGCCACAATTAAAAGCTGGTATGCTATAGATATAGGGACTTATTATAATTTGTGTTGCTGCATATGAAATGTACCTTATTTTGTTATTTTTTTTGGTATACATCCTGTAATTGGCTTGTCTGTCGGATGTATTTTTTTTTCTATAAATAAAAAATAAAATAAAACTTACCTAAGTAGCTGAAGTGTTTTACAACTTAGACAAAATCATCGAACGGGTACAAGTGCGAAAGTAGTGTTGAGGCGAAAATAGTGGTGTGGCGAAAACTGTCGAGACGAAAATAATGTTGAGATTCCGACTTAGGTTAGTAGCTAAAATGTTTTGCTAATTATACAAAATAATCAAATGGGTACAGCTGCAAAAATAGTCTTGAGGTTTCAGCTTAGGTTAGAAGTCGAAAGCTATTTCTACTGTAAAATATTGCGGTAAATTTCGAATAGCTAATTAGGAGAGAAAAGTGGACTGTATATAAAGTTAAATAATATTGAACAAACAACAAATAATTAATGTTTTTAACCAAACCAAACGTTTACTAAAAGCACTCGCCTGGTGATTTGTGAAGCCGTGCCCACGAAAAAACATGTAACAAATACTACTTTTCTCTTTGGCGGGTGTAGCGAAACATTTATAACAATAGCGGTGTTTTAAAGACAGGCGGTTCATGTAAATAATTTGTTCTATGTAGAGCGTGTACACTAGCGATGCGGACCGTTCGAACGATAAATCGATTTTCTGCTGCTGAGCTTCGTGGATTTTCCAGTCAATACTACACTGTTTGCACATGCGAAATAACGTTTTATCACTCACGGCACTTGTTTGCGCGTGCTTCCAGTAAACCATGGAAATTTTACTAACAAATTTAAATATACCGCGGCAAATGTAAATAATCAACAAACTCCAACGTAAAATAAAATTGCTTTAATTATTTACACTATAAACGGAACACCTACTAACACAAAATAATCAAACGGATATATGTGCGAATGTAGTGTTGATACTAAAATAGTTGTGGCGAAAAGTGTTGAGATGATATAATGTTTGAGGTTTCAACTTAGGTTAGTAGTCAAAATAATGTGCTACTAACACAAAATCATCAAATGAGTACATCTGCAAAAATAGTATTGAGGTTTCAACTTAGGTAAGTAGACGAAATGTTTGATTACTATGACAAAATCATCGAACGGATACATGTACGAAAGTACTGTTGAAGCTAAAATAATTGTGGCGAAAAGTGTCAAAACAAAAATAGTTTGAGTTTCAACTAGGTTAGTAGTCGAATGGTTTTGCTACGTATACAAAATAGTCAGTTTGGTACATCTGTTGAGATTTTATGTTAGGTTAGTAGTCGAAATGTTTTACTACCACGACCAAATCATCGAACGGTTACATGTACAAGAAGAGTGTTGATGCGAAAATAGTGTTGTGGCGAAAACAGTTGAGACGAAAATATTGTTGAAGTTTCAATTTAAGTTAGTAGTTAAAATATTTTACTACTAAAACAAAATCATTGAACAGGTGCATGTGCGAAAGTAGTTTGAAAATAGTATTGTGGCGAAAAGTGTACAGACGAAAATAGTGTTGAAGTTTCAACTTAGGTTAGTAGTTATAATGTTTTACTACTAATACAAAGTAAGCAAATAGATACATCTGCGAAAATAGTGTTGAGGCTTCAACTTAGGTTAGTACTCGAAATGTTTTACTACTAAGACAAAATTATCGAATGACTGCATGTACGAAAGGAGTGTTGATGCGAAAATAGCGCTGTGGCGAAAACCGTTGAGACGAAAATATTGTTGTAGATTCAACTTAAGTTAGTAGTTAAAATGTTTTGCTACTAATACATAATCATAAACGTAACTATAAAGTGGTCATGTGAAATGTACAATACAGACATGCTGTATTCTAGTATACAAGTATTGTACTAAGAAACCATTTTATAAAATGACTTGTTATATTGTAGATGGCCATGATATTTGATTAATCTATAATGCGCAGTGCTAGAACTGTGTTTTTCAGTTATCATTATTTTCTAACGCAGATATTTCACTGTCACCATCTATTCAAATAACTCATTAACGATTATATACGATATCCGATGCTTTTTCACATTCGTACTAATCAGTCATAGTTTCTCTGTTTGACTGATACATCTTCCCAAACTTCTTCCTAGCATTGATGTAATCCCTCATCCCACATAGCAAAAACTTGATCATTACCATAATCGTCCCTTCCGACATACTTATTGTAATATCCTTTTGCATGCGCTCAAACCATTTCTATTGGACTAACTTGGTATATGGAGGTAAACGCAGAACTTCGAGTCCATGACTTCTCAGAAACTCATATACTTTGTAACGCTCCTCTTTTCTGTATAATTCTACTAAATCTAACAATTCTGTTGTAAACATCTGTGAATTATATCGAACATTGTTTGTAATAAATCATTGTATTACATCGGCCTTATTCCGAGACGAAGATGGAATTTTCTCAATCAACGTTGAATGATAGTGTGAATTGTCCAACACAATTAGGAAACACTATTTTTGCATCGACACTTTCCGTCATAACACTATTTTTGTCTCAACACTAATTTCGCACATGTAGCTGTTCGAAGATATTGTCTTAATACAACGTTTCGATTTATAATTTAAGATTATCTGCGCTTCAACACTAATTTTGCACATGGTACCCTGTTCGATTATTATGTCTTAGTTGTAAAACACATCAAGTTAAAACTTCAACACTATTTTAGCCTCAACACTACTTTCGCACATGTACCCATTTGATGATTTTGTCTTAGCAGCAGAACATTCGACTACTAACCTAAGTTGAAACTTTAACACAATTTTTGCAGATGTACCCATTTGATTATTTTTGTATTAGTAGCAGAACATTTTAACTACTGACGTTAGTGGAAACCTCAACAATATTTTCGTCTAAACAGTTTTCCCACAACACTATTTTCGCATTAACACTCCCTTCGCACATGTATCCGTTTGATAATTTCGTCTCAGAAGTAAAACATTTCGACTACGAACACTATTTTTGCAGATGTATCCATTTGATTATTTTGCATTAGTAGCAAAACATATTGACTACTAACCTAACTTGAAACTTCAACACTATTTTCTCCTCTACACTTTTCGTCACAACACTAATTTCGCCTCTACACTTTTTTGCCACAACACTATTTTCGCCTCAACACTAATTTTACACAGATACTCGTTCGATGATTTTGTCTTAGCAGTAGAACATTTCGACTACTAAGCTAAGTTGAAATCTCAACACTATTTTCGCAGCTGCATTCGTTTGATTATTTTGTATTAGTAGCATAACATTTTAACTACTTACCTAAATTGAAACCTTAACACTATTTTCGTCTCAACAGTTTGCGCTACAACACTAGTTTCACCTTAACACTGCTTTCACACATGTAGCCATTCGCTGATTTTGTTTTGGTAGTAAAACTTTTCGACTACCAACCTAAGTTGAATCCTGAACACAATTTTACCTCAAGATTATTTTCGCTTCAACACTATTTTTGCATATATACCCCGTTCGATTATTTTGTCTTAGCTGTAAAACATATCAAGTTGAAACGTCAACACTATCTTCGCCTCAACACTACTTTCGCACATGTACCCGTTCGAAGATTTTGTCTTAGTAGTAGAACATTTCGACTACTAACCTAAGTTGAAACCTCAACATTATTTTCGTCTCAACGGTTTTCGCCACAACGCTATTTTCGCATCAACACTCTTTTCATACATGTAGACATTCGATAATTTTGTCTTAGTAGTAAAACAATTCAAGTACTAACCTAAGTTGAAATCTCAACACTATTTTTGCAGATGTACCTATTTGTTTATTTTGTCTTAGTAGCAAAACATGTTAACTACTAACCTAAGTTGAAACTTGTGGCGTTGTTTTTAAAAGAAAATATTAGTGGCAGGGAAATATAACAACAACGCAGCTTGCCGGCTAACTGCTGGGGTTCGTTGGATAGCACTATAGGCGTGGGTTTATGTATGAATAAAATTAGGGCCACATAAGGGCAGAAAATTTAATGAGAATATAAATCTCAAACGAATAACTTGACTAAATCGGAAATATTTTGGGCACCACCTGTTTCGGTAATAGACGCAGTGACACATTCAACTGGAAACAGGAAAATTGAGTGTAAATCAAGCGTATGTAAAAGATATCAATTATTATAAATAAAGTAGTCCAGAGGTTAATTTTTAGCGTATCGCATATAATGTCATTTCAAATAATATTGAATACAAGCTCTCATGCTCGAGTAATTCAAATAAATAAATATGTAAATCATAAAAAGTGATTATTATAAACTTCAAGAGTATGCGACGATCAACGCAGTTACCATGGTTACCTCGTTGTTACAAACAAAACATAAACGTTTACGTATATGTGGTTTTCAGTTGTTAAAAATTATGGTAACAATAATTTAAGCAATAGAGTAGAGTAATACATTTCCAGCTGATAATAATATTAGGTACGCTATTTTAATCTTTTAAATATTTAAATATAACATCAAAGAACTTCAATAAGATTACTAGCAACGTAATTGGGAATTAGATCTCTCAAGTACTAGTGAGTACCAGGATAAAATAATTTTCCAATATATCGTTTATACACACAAATACATGTTATAGAAATCTTCCAACACCTGATTCTTTTGACAGGCTAATAGTAGCATCAAAGCAAACTAAATAAGATAAGGAAAGAGATATACGACCTTGTTATCCGTTAGCTTCGTATGCTGAACACGACCCTCGACGGTGTATAACAGATGTGCATCCGGGCGTGTTATGTTACAATACAGATGACCAGGGTTTCCAAGATCGACGGTAAGTGTTTGAAAATAGATTCAGAACTTGTTTTACCAGGTGACGATACGGGAATGTTACTTCCGCAATATTTGTTGTGCTGTATCAAATCTCCTGTCCAGATTTATCTGGGCTTCCAAACTTCTAAGTTCCAAACTTCAAAAATTTCAAACTCCCAAAAGTTTTCTAAGATAACCAATACAAAGGGAATTACAATAGAGCAAGATAAACGTATAATAAGATATTATTACTAAATACTTACCTCTGTATTAGGGGAACACGATAAATAAGTACTCGCAGGTACTTGATGAGATAAATGTTGTTTATTAGCCACGAGTGCTCACGGCACCATCAAATCCCAAAAATGAATATCAATTCACCTTATGTGAACTAGTTTGAAAGATAGCGCGTCCGCTCTTATCAAACCTTCACGTGTTTAACTGTTAATCAATATTCAAAATTAAATTTATACTGGGCGATACGGAATTGTAGGCCGATATAATAAGATATTAAAGAATTAAATAAAAGGAGCATTGTAAATGCTACAAACTTCAACACTATTTTCGTCTGTACACTATTTTCACACTACTTTCGCACATGTACCAGCTCAATGATTTTGTCTTAGTTGTAAAATATTTTAACTACTAACTTAAGTTGAAACTTTAACAATATTTTCGTCTCAACCGTTTTCCTCACAGCACTATTTTCGCATCAACACTCCTTTGGTGTATGTAACCATTCGATGATTTGGTCGTGGTAGTAAAACATTTTGATTACTAACCTAACTTGAAACCTCGACAGATGTATCCGATTGGCCATTTTGTATAAATAGCAAAACCATTCGACTACTAATCCAGTTGAAACTTAACACTATTTTTGTTTCAACACTTTTCGTCACAACTATTTCAGCCTTAACAGTACTTTCGTACATGTACCGTTCGATGATTTTGTCATAGTAATAAAACATTTCATCTACTTACCTAAGTTGAAACCATAATACTATTTTTGCAGATGTACTCATTTGATTATTTTGTATTAGTAGCTAAACATTTTAACTACTAACCTAAGTTGAAGCCTCAAACAATCGTGTACGCGCGTCTCGCATTTTTTGCTAATATCTCGAAAATGGACTCTCGAATCGAGAAATGTTTCAAATAAAAGTTGTAGAGAAATCTAATTACGAACAATTTTGTTTTTTTTTATTCATTATCACATCTTTCAATGGCTTGAACAATTAAAAATAAAATACTCACATTTTATTAACCAATTGCTATTTTATTGCTTCGGACCGTTCTCAATCTTTAGTAGCTACGTACAGTACATTCGGTCATAAAAATATCGGCCTAGTACCAAACGATTCAGAAAGACCCCAAGTATAACTTCTGACACTTCAATAAGTACAGAAAAATGGTTAGGGACACATTTTTTCATCATTTCAGGCGACTCATTGTGATGATCTGCGCTACATACGTAAACTTACTTGTCTTTTGAAACGCCACATCACGATGCATTAAAAATTACATGCCACAAACTCTATTTTATGGGAAATTTTATCAGCTTTAATTTCGGTGTCTTGAAGTTTTTTCGTAAAACTAATAGAAACGAAGATATTTACAAAAAAAAAACGAATGCTAATGCATTTTTTCTATAATTTATCAAAAATACAGCAATATTCATTAACTTTTTGTTAAATAAAATATACTTTACAAATGACTTATAAAAATAAATTTTTGAAAAATTATTATCCACATATTTTTAGATTAAAATGTTAATTTAACAAAAATTGATTATTTTCCCTTAAATATGTAAACGCCTGTAACTCGTTAACGTTTAAATGAAAAAAGCTCTACGACATCTCATTTTAAAGATAATTAAAATATCTTCAAGAAAAATACATAACAATACTGCCTTTAACCAATCAGAAAAAGATATTTTCCAAAATGCACTAAAAAATGACATTTTTTCATGTTTTTTTGCTCTTAACTTTAAGCTATCTTTACCAAAATGGATTCATGCATACTTTAACATGTTCATAATTTTATTCTCTTCTACTTTCATTATACATACTATATGTGTACGACCTATACTTTCAGAGTTAATACTGATTTTTACATGCAAAACATCCACTATCAACTTAAAAAAATTGTCTTTTAATTAATAACTCCGCGAATTTGGGCCGTACAGAAATGAATAGAAAACGAAATAGTTCGTAATTAAGATTCTCTACAACTTTTATTTAAAACATTTTTTGATTCGAGAGTCCATTTTCCAGATAGATATTAGTGAAAATGCGCGACACGCGTACGCGTTTTCGTTGCGTCGCAAAACTACCTATGTTTAAAAAATTATATCTCTGCTCCATTTGGTCGTACAGACTTGAATAAACAATGAGATTGTGTGGGATTTTGTAAGCTACAATTTTGATGTCTACATAAATTTCCGTAAAGTTGATATTTTCCGAGTTATTTGCGAAAAACTGATTTTTGGGACCTTTTGGACCGTCTCCTGTCCGCAACGTAGCGTCTAGACATGGGGACTTTCAATATGTTAAATAGTACCCTAAAACAAGCCTGTTTACAAAGTTTCAGCCCAGTCAGTATTATTTCCTCCAAATTTTGTCATTTTACTGGGCTAGCTTTTACACTGAATTCAGGTTAAGTTTTGAGCTTTTGTTAAGACATTTTAAGAATTTGTTTCATCAAAAAGGTGCCGCCCGTATCCAATGACCACCCTTCACACGGATGGGCGCGGCTATGAAAGTAGCAATGGTGCAGTCTTAAATTTGAGCATTCTTTATACAAAGTATACAGGAAAACAAGCGTAAGCGTAAATGATTCAGCGTACCTCTACTTTCTAACATTTTTTAAACGTTACTATTGTCAATGATACCATTGTATTCAGTTCTATTTTATTTATGATAGTTGTTATAGGTACTACATTAATTTTCAGCGTCTCAGATAACCTACAATATCATAAATGCTTTACCTATGTATCAGAACTGCATAATATTGATTACAGGAAATAATTCTTTTGTATTGGGTGCTGAACTTGACCTTGTGTAGGAAACTGAAAGTAAACAAAGGCATTTCATTAATTATTCATAACAGATTAAATGTTTCATTGCTTAAAATATTTTTAGTTACCACGATTAAGATAAGTTGAAGTAGGTTTCAAGTTCCGGTAATCTAGGTATTTGGTATGTATAAGTTATTTATCAACCGTCCCCATACGCTTGCCATTGGATAGTAGACTTCATATTCATGCATTCGTCCTTGAATGGTTGTCAACTGAAAATTATGTCCTGGGGGATTAGACTAAATGCAGTTACTTAAATTTTTGTGAATTCTAACACTTGTTTTAGTATTTTATAGGATTATTATTGGAGTGGTTTAAATATTGCAATTGAGGTGAATATAATTATTATTATTAATCAGTAACATAATCTCCTTCGGTGTACAGGATGTTTATAAATTCACTGCAAATACTTTAAGGCGTATTTTTAAGATAAGGTTTTTTCTCGGTAAACATGCGTACTAGAATGCACCACTGCGATCTACAGTACAGCCATTGGAAGTTGCGCGAAAAAAAAAATTTTTTCAAATGTTACTACTACCCACCTAATCTCTTGAAAATTTGGAAGTTCTTGCATCTTTAGGCGCTTTGTTCATTTTTTGTCTCAAAGATGGGGTACACTTAATTTTAGGGACGTTGAAGGGGTTCAAACATTTGATGGCGGAAAATTTATCTTTCGAATAAAATATTTTAAAATTGAGACAGGCATAGAAAGTAACATATTTGTCTCTTGCATTTTTTTTTATACAACTATCCGTTCTAGAGAAAATTGTTCGTAATCGAAAAAATAATGTCATAACTGCTTAATTTGTTTTATTATTGTTTACATTAAATTAGTTTAAAAATTTATGTAACATTACAAAATTAGCATCTACTTTGTCATTATTTACAGAAACTGTTGCACATGCCCTCCCTCTGGTGAGACACAGCACTCCATTTATCTCCTATGTTAAGGTTCACGTATTGTAGACTTCAACATAATAGGAATATAATTGTATTGTCTTTTTGGAAACCTTCGAAGCAACTGTATATCATGGAGCAGTGATATGATGCTTTGTACGGGCTGCGGAAGAACTTACTTCTTTTCAACCAACAGAAAACAATCAACGTATGTACATGTATATTATTATAAATCTCCAATGTAAACATTTTTACAACAGGAGCAAAATTCAAGCTTCAATATTAGGAGTAATTATTTACTGTGAATGTGTGGTTTATTAATGGAAGCTTTCAAACATACACACACTTTAGAAATACTATTACATAGTATGTAATTTAAATTGAAGTGAAACTCGCTTAAAAATAGCGAGAACGTACACAACAACGATGGTTGATGAACGAATGTGTTGAGCGGGAGGACTGAACTCGTAAAATCATATTACCTGCAAGAAGTTAAACGGATGGTAGGTAATATCTTAACAACGATCTTTCTCTTTTTATTTACAAAATAAAAACTGTTAGAAAGTAAATTCCAACATATTCCGCCCCTGTGCAAAATCTCAGTTTTTCACAACAAATTGAAGAACAAAAAAAAAGAAAATAGGACAAAGTGGTAAAAAAGTATAAAGAAGGGTAGGACGAGATTACACTATTTGCAAATGGTGAAAGGCAGACCTTAGTAATAGGTCGCACGAAAATTGCTTCCTTTGTTTTAAGACTAACAGATCGGACTTTCTTATCTGCGCCTGGATGAACGACAACAACTCTGGCTAATGACCATTTCAACGGGAAAACGACGTCTTTTTTTAATATAACCAGATCGATCGTTTATTTCTAAATTTTTGACAAAGCAAACCATTTTGCTCGGCGTTGGAGACGACTCAAATATTCTACGGATCACCTTTTCCAAAAGAATTGCTGAATTCGAAAACATCGTTGCAAAAGTGAAACCCTGTTCTTAGTATATGAATGACCTAATATTCGGGAAAGGAAGAAAGACCGGTGCCGACTAAAAAATGACTCGGAGTGAGGGTTTTTTGATCGTTGGGATCGTTAAAAAGAGAACACAGTGGTCTTGAATTTAATACAGCCTCAATTTGGGCTAGGATGGTACTTAGCTCTTCAAACGTGAAATGTGAGTTACCCACTAATCTGCGTAAATGGTATTTTGCGGTTTTTGCTGCAGATTCCCAGATTCTGTCCCAATAAGGGCTATGAGGGGGAATGAATTTCCAACGAAAACCGTTTTCAGTGGCAACCGTTTTGATTTGATCTATAACTAAGAAATTTTTGAAAAAATCTTTTAACTTTTTTACTTGATTACGAGCATCTAGGATGTTAGTGACGTTATCGCTATTGATAACTATTGGAATTAGCCTTCTGGAAATTAACCGCTTAAGAGCCAATATAAATGCTTCAGTCGACAACGATGAAACTAATTCTGTAAGAATGGCCTTCGTGGCCATGCACACGAATATCGCCATGTAACATTTTAGAATAGGAGCTTTCCTTGCCAGCAGGCAAGCTGGCCAGAATTTGTTGGAGTGGTTTTGCTCGGAATCGAAAGCAAATCATATATTCTCGGATCGTTTTTTTCATTGCTCGCGGGCCATTTAAAGGCTAATAACGTAAACGGAAATTAGAAAGGACACAATGAGCACCTGTGTGTCCAAGTCTGACATGTTCTTGTTGTAACAGCATGGGCACTACATGATCCCTTGAGGGAAGTAGTTTTGGATGCTTCTGTTTTTCACTTATGTCAGTGCGCTGCAATCATTTACCTACGTAAACAAACCCGTCTGCATTTAGCAATGAACCTAGTGACAATATACTCTTATTAGATATAGGCTTCTGTGCTTTCAATTCAGAAATTTCTTTTGAGAAAGCTTGAGCTTGGATCTAACGAAGGACTAGCGCTAAGGCAGAATTTACCTCTTGAATAGTCAAAGCAGCTGTAATGTTATCACTCGACCTTCTTGAATTTGAAATAAAACGGAAAACATAACAAATAGTATGTAGTAATCTATTAATTTGAGAAAAATTAGTAAATAATGGGGTCCAAAGTTCACTTATCGGATTTGTTTCTGAAAGTAGCACCTTAAGGTTACTAGCCTTCTGCTCAAAAATGATTTTCGGAACATATCTTGAATCGTAATCACAAAAATTCGAATTTACATAAGAAAGAAAATCGGGCCCGCGCCACCATAATTTTGAAGTCGTTAGTTGAGGAACTAGCATCCCTCTGGAAACTAAATCAGCAGGGTTTTTA
The DNA here is from genome assembly GCA_036346225.1 of Platerodrilus igneus. Lineage (NCBI taxonomy): Eukaryota > Metazoa > Arthropoda > Insecta > Coleoptera > Lycidae > Platerodrilus > Platerodrilus igneus. The sequence goes on along the minus strand of JARFIW010000951.1, from coordinate 1,474,329 downwards.
GAAGAAGTGACATGTTGCAAATGACCTTGAAAAGAACAACCTTGAATTAAAGATGCCCTGTTGGCAACGAATGTTTGCCAACGTGAAGGAGAAGATGGTTTCCAGTGAAAAGATATTTGTAAACAGGCTCATAAATTTATTGACTCAAAGGTTAGTACACCTTGAAATATTTCCAAAACCTTCTGTGTGAGTTCAGCCAATAGGACCATTGCGCATAACTCTAGGCGCGGAAGGGAAATTGTTTTAAATGGACTTGCTCAGAATTTAGATGTAAGCAACCTACAAGAAACCGTATTGTCCGAATATGTTGTTCGGATGTATAAGCAAGCTTCATAGACCTTTACACTACTGTCTGCAAAGCCATGGAGTTGGATAATAACAATGGATTTTTCTAAAAATAGAAAACCAGGGATTTTCAAATGTTGCAAAAATGCAATTGAATCAAGGAATTTATTTCAATCATTACTGAATTCACGGCCCTATGGATCATCCCAGGATAACTTTGATTGCCACAATCCTTGCATAAATATCTTTCCTATGACAATATATGGACCAAGGAAGCCTAAGGAATCGAACATTTGGGCGATGATGTACAAAGCATTGCGTTTAGAAGGTGTGTTATTGCAAGAAAACTTGGGGAGTGAAATAGAAATACAACGACCTTTCCCTTTTCAGGTACTTGTTATTGAATAACTGGCTGGAGAGAAAAGTGGCGTTACAAAATAAAAACTGTTAGGAAGTAAATTGCAACATCCTCAAAGATTGCCATACGCGCTCCAAAATTCAGGTAATGTTTCTTACAACTTGAAAGGCATCAATGATACGTTGACTGAGGACTACGATCAAACGCACTGGATCTGCATCATAAACTACAGCTTTCAGGTAACCCCATAAAAAAGTTAAAGAGGTGCAGTTTAGGAAGCGCGGAAATCAAGCTATTGAATCCACTCTTATCTACCGATTTAGAAACACTAAGTCAATGATCGCGTACTGATAAACGAAAATGACGGAGTGCCTCGTCATGCGTGAACCACATGTGCTGACAAATGTTTAAACGCACGTTGTGTAATAAACAAGACACATCGTTCTGCAAAAAGTGTAAATAAGTGTCTCCATTTAAAATTCGCGAGGAAAAAAAACATCCCATATTTCGTCTTCAACTACTTCTGCCCATACGTTTAAACTGAACTGTTGCTGTTTCCGGGATTGTCTGACCTCGTGTGGATTTTCTTGAGCCCAAACATGCGTGTTGTAAAAATTCACTACTCCGTCATGCGTAAATTGAGCTTCGTCGCTGAATAGGAAGCGGGATAAACAACTTTAATCTCGCGCGCATTTACTAAGTACCATCTTAAGAACTGCCAGCGCCGCGGAAAATCTCTAGGAAGCAAACCTAGGATGCGTTGTAAGCTGTATTCCTGTAAAACCCTTCAGACTGTTATATGAGAAACATCCAAATTACGTGCTATTTGTCGAGTACTTAAAACAAGAAATCTCGATGACGTTCAAAATCTGTTCTTCTGGGTAGCGGGTATTTTGTTGCCTGCTCGCATCACTTCTGGAAGTCTAATATCTGCCGTATTCCCGGAGATGCTGGTAAAAGTTCGATCATTGGACAGCCGACGATGAGGGAATCTTGTTGCGTACAACCTTCGTGCGCGTTCCCGCGTCAGCCAGACAATAAACATAATGGATATCCGCGTGATGTTTGAGTGAATATGGTTCCATTTAAATTTTTAATAAAAAAAGGTATTGGTGTATTGATATTGGTATCACGCTTTTTTTACTAGTGATTTTCTCTGAAACGGATAGTTGTATAAAAAAAAATGCAAGAGACAAAAATGTTAGAACTTTTCATGACTGACTAGATGGTGTTGTTCAATTTTAAAATTTCTCATGCGAAACTTAAATTTTCCATCATCAAACGTTTGAAACCCCTTCAATCTCCCCCTAAAATTAAGTGTACTCCATGTTTGAGATAAAAATGAACAAAGCTCCTATAGGTGCAAGAGCTTCTAAATTTTTAAGACATTTGGTGGGTAACTGTAGTCACACTTCAAAATAATCTATTTTTTCGCGCAACTTAGAATGAATGTAGATGGGAGGGGGCGCATTTTAGGACACATGCTTTCAATTACTAGCTCGATTTGAAATGATCGTTTGGGCTTTGCATAAAAGTCTAAGTTATTATTTCATCTTATTCACTATAATACGATAGTATTTATCAACTTACCTTGTGTAATTAACTACCCAAAATATTTATATATTCAATACTGGCTTATAGCCCTAATTTTGAGCGTTACTTCCTGTCTATAACTGCCAAACGTAATTGAAAATTAGGTTTATGTATAGCTGTATACACGATTTAAATTTGTAAATTTCCCAATTGTCGTCATTGGTCTCGGTGGCGTAATATATATGCTTTTCTTGGGTATTAGGTCAAACTAAAATATGATTTTAGTTTGACCTAATACCCAAGAAAAGTATATTTATATATTTTGAAGGTCAAGAAGTGAAAATAATAATAATAATAATAATAATAATAATAATATATATATTTAATGCTGTAATTATAGGGTTAATTTAGGGGTAAGTTAAGTCATTGGGATCGTAGAACAAACAGAAGAAACGTCCAAGTAACAGAAGCACAGAATTACAGATATTAGAAGAGTAAATAGGTCATTATAAATATTATTAATTGAGAGCACACTGTATATAGCAGTACAAACGATTAAAACAGATATCCAAGAGTAGCTACGAGCAAAGATAAGAATTTGAAAAGGTAACGAAACCCATTGAAATTAAATCAGTGAAAAACCTGCATGAATTGGCTAGACAAATATTTAAAAAGTGCGTGGATATATCATCTTAAACGCACTTAGAAATTAAGAATTATTTGAAAAGCGTACGTGATTTAAAAGTATCACATTTGCTCAAAAATCCAATTTATTAGGAAATAAACAAACACCAAATTTATTCAATTTAGATTAGAATAAGGCCAACAACAATAATACTACGTGATCGATTGAATGAAGATTCCTGGGATTTCTGAAGTAGATGCATAGGTATAATAAGAATTTATGTGACAAAGTGAGCATCGCGTCATGCTATTGAACTAGAAAACTGGTAAAATTCCCAAAATAACAATTGATAATACACTTGGTCTCGCCCAGCACATGGAGTCAACGAATCAGAAACTAAAGGGGGCCGATCCTATAAATATCATTTCAATTGAATATTGAGTTAGTATACTTTTGAAACTGGGCATTCACTATACTTAAATGTGATAAATATTTACGTGAAAAGTTAAGTGAAAATTATTTTTAAAGAGTGTATAATTGTGCAAAGAGAGCCGTAAAAAGACGTAAGTAGATAAGATTTAGTGAAATTATATCATTTCTAATAATAAATAAAACAGGGCTCTGAATAATTACGATCTGATTAAATACGTTCTAAATTACATTCTGAATAATTACGATCTAATTAAATACGTTCTAAATTACATTCTGATTAAATACGTTCTAAATTACATTCTGAATAATCACGATCTGAAGAACTACGTTCTGAATAATTAGGATCTGAAGAACTACGTTCTAAATTACATTTTGAACCACGTTCTAAATTATAAACGAAATAACGTTACGATCCATTACGATCTTAAATACAATTTAGGATACGAAACTCTGGAAAATGCTGTCTGTTCAAACAATTTAATAATCTCTGAAAATGGTAAATATTCTATTACGGAAATGAAAAACTCTTCATTGGAATAACGATTTGGATACTAAATTTTGGTTGGATGACGACTTCAATTCCTAGGAATGCAGAGCTCCTACAAAACCATTTCAAGTTAGATATTGTTGATGATTTATTTTAAAACTGATTTATTTCAATAATAATTTAAAAGTGTAAGAGCCGACAAATTGGGGTTTCTTGTATAAATTTATGAAAAGTTATAGACATCTTGAAACGTTTCAACAGGTCTCTAAAGGTAATAAAAGCTCGTTTTGCTGGCTTCATTTTCTAAAAATCTAAAATATGTAAATATTTCAAAAAGGGAGAAGATAAAAAAAAGTTGTAAATATTTAATCATTATACTGTGTATTGTGGAATTGCTTTATTTAATTGAATCAGCTAGTCGAGGCAAAGAAAATTATAAATTAACATTTTCACAAGTGCTTGAGTGATATAAGGGTTAACACAGCATTTTATATCGACCCAATAGTGGGGCTAAAAAGTATATCACAGCATTTTAATGTGCGTCCAGTCCGTGGGGCGTGTTTAACACAGCAATATATATATATATATATATATATATATATATATATATATATTGCTGTGAAACCTTAGAATATCATCGAGCTCTCCTACGAATTGGATGTCAAGAATGCTGTGAATCCTACAAAAAGCTATTCATTACCTTACCTGTGTTGGTCCATTGACTTTCTTCTGTTAATCGCCTCGGCTGCTCCTCTAGATAGCTTTCATCCTCATACATAAAAACAAACACATTCCTACCACAAACATCAACGTCAACTCTATTTACATCAATATTCACAATACATTAAAATTTCAAAATTAATATTCAGCATAAATTTTAATATCGGAAAATTTCAAAATTAAATTTATTATCATTTTAATGTGCATCTAGAATTAAAGTCCTTGTAGGATGCCTACTAATTACTATAACAATATATGCAGAGTACAAAGGAGCATCTACCACCCTTTACGTTAATTAACCAGGTTCGTCTAATTGAGCTCAAAGACATACCTAAATTTTCATCATAATCCAGAACATCAATACTAAATACCCCTTTCTACTTAAACAAGCAAATTTCACCTTAAAATTAAAATATTATTGTTAGTACCATTTCACTACTGTCCATTTTGAGTAAATCAATTATAAAGTTATTCAACACACACAACAATATCAAAGTTCAAACAAAATAGTATAATTTACCTTAAGGTTACTTGCACTCGTAGCTTCAATGTACATCGTCCCTTTTGTTAATCACACCATTCCAACTGGGTTATATTTACGGCTTCTGATTCTCAACGCTTTAAAATTTTCTCCATCACCATTTATTTAAAGTTGTTTCAGGGCTTTTCCGGAACTAATCTGTGTATATCTGACCCTTGCTTCGTGGATCCAGACACGTTTTGAACCATTTAATTATTAATACCCCGAAAATAACAAAGAACTTCATACTTCTTTCACCAATATACGCCAAAACTGCCTACTTTTGTGTATTTATTTGTCATAGTAAATTTTACCAATTGGTACAGTGATACTAAACTTTATTACCTTGTATCTTCTTTTCTAAGTGCACTAACATACATTCATTGTAGCACGTATAGAACAAGCTGTTTTAAATCACATAATATTCGAGCAAACTGTTTAAATTATTTAATATTAAAACCGGAAAACTAAAAAGCACTGTTTAACGCGTTCAATCAAGTCGAAGATCTAAGAGAGCTTGTTTATATTCACCTCGGTATATATAGCGGTTAGCCTGTCTGTCGGTCGAGTCTCCAAAACGGACAATTCTAAAGAATTTCGCTTGCTCTGTTCCCAGTCCGTATCCCGCGCGTCGGTTTTTACGAATTTTGCTCTCGCCCCAGTTAAATCTCAGAAAATTTCCACACGGCACGCAACGTCTGAGAATACCTAATTAAATTTTATACAGAAATCGTTGTTTCTACCTCTGATATTTGCATCCTACTTTCAACCAATCGTGACCCTCGTGACGTTGCTTAAATCACGCCTTTTACTATATGTGTCTCGGTCTTGTGCATATTATCTGTCTCTATCTAACCTGTTCTTATTAGTGCAAATTGATATTCCTTATTATCGATTATTTCAGTCCATGTGGACTATCTGGGTTAAATAACCCCGTATCGCACCTTCTCGTGAATATTAAGCCACGGTTTCTCCAAGATTCTTTGAAACCATTTGTTATCTACAAAATTTTCGCCGTACATGACATTTAAACTACGCAGGTGTTCAAACATAATATTAATTCTCAGAGCTTTATTTTCTGGTATTATAATCTTGGATTTTCACAGACTTTTATGCTTATTATTAATAATGGTTTAATTAACTCCAACTAAAATTGACTTCTATCCTTTCATTTTTAGCGAATACAAATTAAATGTTAATTATTATGTGTACACTTTGTTTAATACCGGTTACTTAAAATAGGGTTAATTAATATAAATTTTGCACTTAATTTCCATTTGTTTCTTTTTTAGGAATAATTAAATTACACGCAGAGCTTTTTAATACTGTTTCTTTTGATATAAAGCGTCTTGTACATGATTTAAGTCTCTTATTTTTACTGAAACGACCTAATTTATTTATGCTTCTTGGTTTTAATAAAGCGTACTATCTAATAAAATTCCTTATACACGGTGATTAAAATTATTTTATGTAATTCATTAATTTTCTACCCTGGTCTAAATATGAGTATTTTCCCCCTATTTGAATACAAATAATCCCACTTCTTTGAATGCAAATATAAAGCATTTAGACAAAAAAAAATTACAAAAACAATTGCCTATCTCTCTCTATCCTTATCTATCTAACTTACCTACTTTATCTCCAATTCAAAAAATATTTACACCTATCCTATATCCCTATCCTATTCCTAACTCTCACCTAATTCTATAAACTGAAATTATCCCTAACTTCATCCTACTTATCCATCTTATCCTATATACATCCTATATACCTATCCTATTTCTAACTTTTAACTAATCTTCACTATACTTTACTTCATCCTACCTAATCCTATATACCTATCCTATTTCTAACTTTATTCCTAACTCTCCACTAATCTTATATGAAATATCTATACTTAACCTATCCTACATTTAACCTTTATTCTCATCCTAACCTATTTCTAATTATCTCGCATATTTTTCCTATACCTAGCTTTATTTTCTATACACACTATACTAAAATTCTTCTATCTCTATCCTCTGTTCATCAAGTTATTTAAATCTAACTCTCTTCTTGACCCTCCAAGTCTTTCTTCTCACCATCCTAATACTCTTCATCCCTATTTCTCCCGCTTCTATATCTATACTTAACATCCCTGTTCTCTCACATACAATAAACTTATCATCCCTATTACCCTGACTCTTAAATATTACTTCTTCTTCAGTCCCTACACTTGTCTGTTTCTTATTCATTGTTGTTTCCCTTTCTGCCGACAAACCAAACGATACTACTTTACAATTCTCGATTTTTCCCTCTACGGAAAATCCTATGTACCTTCTAGAATTCTTATGTAATGGAATCCGCCAGAATGAATCCCTTAAATCTACTTGATTAAAAACAAACTTGCCACTTATCCTCGTCAAAAATAATTCTGCCTTCACCTGCTCCCGATATGCTGCTGTTGCTTCTACCCCCACTAATTCTGCATTTTCTTGTACTAAAGCTTGAACCTCTACTCTCCTATCCTCTGGACATCTTATTGTGTTGATCTGTTTTACTTCATCATCCTCTACCTCTACTACATTAATACTAAACCCCGTGTCATCCTCTGTGACTTCATAACTGCCCTTCCATGGCACTACCTTATCCTTAATCCTTATTACCTTCCTCTCCATATCTATCAAAACCCCTAACTTCATCATACAGTCAACACCTAAAATGCTCTGAAACTTCAGTCCAGGTACAATTACAAACTCCTGTTCACAGCTTAAACCTCCTATATCTATCCTAAGCACCACAACACTATTTACTACAGCAAACTTCTTTTTATTTGGAGCTACTAAATGGCTACGCTTTATAGGCATAATTCTATCACAAACCTTATCCCTAATTTTGCTGACGAATTCCTCCGATATTAAACTCGCCTCTGCCACTGTATCAAGTAATACTTCTACATTATTCTCAAAATTTCTAAATTAATAATTGGCAAACATAAATTTTCCTTTGTTTCTGGCTCTACTTCCTCCTCAATTTTGAAAAATTCACGTGGATGTTCATATACATTTACACTGAAATCTAGTGGTCTGTCGCGTTCTAAAAATCCTGTCCAGGTCTGTTTTCCCTACTCGGTCCTGGTCTAGCCGTCACCTCAGCGTATGTCCTAGGCGTTTCCACTCGTTCCGTGTCTGTATTAGCAGTCCCCTCATGTCCGGTGAACTATTCCTTCTGGTAGGTTCCGGTCTCGGTGCAGGTCCCTTCCTAAACTATTACTCCTAACGTATGGTCGTCTCTGTTGCCAATTCGGTCGCTGGTATCCGTAACTATTCCCCTTCTAGCATAGTTGTCCCGTCTATTGTCAAACCTAACTGTGTTGATCTGTCTTTCCCTATTATCCCGAGGTCGTCCACTACTTACGTCGTCGTACCTCTGCAGGTATTTTAAAAACATTTCTCTGTCTACTATGTTCTGTAGTGCTACGTGTTGTCTTACTTCTACCTCGAAGTGTCGTGATAAATACTTAATAATTTGTCGGTCCGTCAGTGGTGGGTTCAGTTGCTTTGCTATGCTATACTTGCGTATAGCATATTGCTCCCTACTTCCTGAAAATTCTCCCTTAAATTTCCTGTGATTAAGTCGTCTCGTACCTGGTCTTGTCTGTGGTCACTCCAGTAGTGCTTTAAAAATCTGTCTTCAAACTCCGTGTAGGTGTCTATGTCCTGTCCTACTAAATTGTACCATGCTTCCGCATTGTCCTTTAATAAAGCCTTTATCGTATTCAGTTTAGTCTGTTCGTCAAATAAATTTACCACTAGATTTCTTACACTATTAATAAAAATTTGCGGATTTACCCTGTTATCGCCATAAAACTTCATGTGTTGGTCCAATAATACTCCACCTGTATAAAATCTGGGACCATCCCCCGTTAAATTTGACATGTTGTATTTGATACTACTAACTTCGCGTTCTACCCTGCCTAACTGATCCCTACATGAGTCCGTTACTTCAGTCATTTTTACATTAATCTCTTCTTCACAAAAAATGCGTACTTCGGACCTTAAATGTCCCATTTCCTGTCGAAGATCTGTAATATCACGCTCATTTTTTTCAACCCTATTTTCAACTTCCCCCATTTTTACGGTAAGACTATCTTTAAATTCTGTAAATTCTTTAGTATTTTGTTCAATTTTCCGCTTATCTGCTCTAATTTTTGGTTGGACTCCTCCTCGCTCTATTCGATTCTTCCTAGCTCTATTAGATTCATCGCTTAGCTGTTCTAATTTTCTGTTGGACTCCTCCCTCGCTCTATTCGATTCTTCCCTAGCTCTATTGGCTTCTTCGTTCATCCTCTCTAGCATTCTCATTATCATCTCGTTTCCTTGATCCCCTGATTCCGTCCTCGACTGATCTCTACTGCCTCCAGCTTCTTCCATTTTCGAATTTTTCTCACACAATGCACTATCGTCACTTCCAATTTCCACTCCTTGACTCTTTAACCAATCCTTTCTCTGCATACGTTCTAATCACTCTCACACACTCTAAAATACTCTTAAATTTATACACACACAGAAACTCTCTCTCTCAGATCGCCAGTTTCCTGGAATAAAATCACAAAAATTTTATTTGGAACTCGAGCCTCACTTTTGGGTCGCCAAGAATGCTGTGAAACCTTAGAATATCATCGAGCTCCTACGAATTGGATGTCAAGAATGCTGTGAATCCTACAAAAAGCTATTCATTACCTTACCTGTGTTGGTCCATTGACTTTCTTCTGTTAATCGCCTCGGCTGCTCCTCTAGATAGCTTTCATCCTCATACATAAAAAAACAAACACATTCCTACCACAAACATCAACGTCAACTCTATTTACATCAATATTCACAATACATTAAAATTTCAAAATTAATATTCAGCATAAATTTTAATATCGGAAAATTTCAAAATTAAATTTATTATCATTTTAATGTGCATCTAGAATTAAAGTCCTTGTAGGATGCCTACTAATTACTATAACAATATATGCAGAGTACAAAGGAGCATCTACCACCCTTTACGTTAATTAACCAGGTTCGTCTAATTGAGCTCAAAGACATACCCTAAATTTTCATCATAATCCAGAACATCAATACTAAATACCCCTTTCTACTTAAACAAGCAAATTTCACCTTAAAATTAAAATATTATTGTTAGTACCATTTCACTACTGTCCATTTTGAGTAAATCAATTATAAAGTTATTCAACACACACAACAATATCAAAGTTCAAACAAAATAGTATAATTTACCTTAAGGTTACTTGCACTCGTAGCTTCAATGTACATCGTCCCTTTTGTTAATCACACCATTCCAACTGGGTTATATTTACGGCTTCTGATTCTCAACGCTTTAAAAATTTTCTCCATCACCATTTATTTAAAGTTGTTTCAGGGCTTTTCCGGAACTAATCTGTGTATATCTGACCCTTGCTTCGTGGATCCAGACACGTTTTTGAACCATTTAATTATTAATACCCCCGAAAAATAACAAAGAACTTCATACTTCTCTCACCAATATACGCCAAAACTGCCTACTTTTGTGTATTTATTTGTCATAGTAAATTTTACCAATTGGTACAGTGATACTAAACTTTATTACCTTGTATCTTCTTTTCTAAGTGCACTAACATACATTCATTGTAGCACGTATAGAACAAGCTGTTTTAAATCACATAATATTCGAGCAAACTGTTTAAATTATTTAATATTAAAACCGGAAAACTAAAAAGCACTGTTTAACGCGTTCAATCAAGTCGAAGATCTAAGAGAGCTTGTTTATATTCACCTCGGTATATATAGCGGTTAGCCTGTCTGTCGGTCGAGTCTCCAAAACGGACAATTCTAAAGAATTTCGCTTGCTCTGTTCCCAGTTCGTAGTCCGCGCGTCGGTTTTTACGAATTTTGCTCTCGCCCCAGTTAAATCTCAGAAAATTTCCACACGGCACGCAACGTCTGAGAATACCTAATTAAATTTTATACAGAAATCGTTGTTTCTACCTCTGATATTTGCATCCTACTTTCAACCAATCGTGACCTTCGTGACGTTGTTTAAATCACGCCTTTTACTATATGTGTCTCGGTCTTGTGCATATTATCTGTCTCTATCTAACCTGTTCTTATTAGTGCAAATTGATATTCCTTATTATCGATTATTTCAGTCCATGTGGACTATCTGGGTTAAATAACCCCGTATCGCACCTTCTCGTGAATATTAAGCCACGGTTTCTCCAAGATTCTTTGAAACCATTTGTTATCTACAAAATTTTCGCCGTACATGACATTTAAACTACGCAGGTGTTCAAACATAATATTAATTCTCAGAGCTTTATTTTCTGGTATTATAATCTTGGATTTTCACAGACTTTTATGCTTATTATTAATAATGGTTTAATTAACTCCAACTAAAATTGACTTCTATCCTTTCATTTTTAGCGAATACAAATTAAATGTTAATTATTATGTGTACACTTTGTTTAATACCGGTTACTTAAAATAGGGTTAATTAATATAAATTTTGCACGTAATTTCCATTTGTTTCTTTTTAGGAATAATTAAATTACACGCAGAGCTTTTAATACTGTTTCTTTTGATATAAAGCGTCTTGTACATGATTTAAATCTCTTATTTTTACTGAAACGACCTAATTTATTTATGCTTCTTGGTTTTAATAAAGCGTACTATCTAATAAAATTCCTTATACACGGTGATTAAAATTATTTTATGTAATTCATTAATTTTCTACCCTGGTCTAAATATGAATAATATATATATATATATATATATATATATATATATTAATAATAATATAATTACATGTTTGTATTATTCCGAACGTTGCAAAAATGGGAGGATCAAGTTATTAGTACATGAATTATGTATATAACTAGATTCAATTTCCTTAAATGCAAGACGTAATTGAAAATCGTTAACAAGGGCCAAGCTTCAGTAGTATTAAGTATAACATCATCTAAACAATTAGGTTAGATAGCTCAATTGGTTAGAGCACTGATCCGGTGAATCAGAGGTTGCAGGTTCAAATCCTGCTGTAGCCGTTCTTTTAGTGGTTTTCAATTACTAGTTCGATTTGAAATGGTAATTCAACTTTAAATACAAGGTTGGGTTTTCATTTCATCTTAAAAACTATTATATATATATATATATATATATATATATATATATATATTATTTAAAGAAATTTTTATAGCTTGTATATAACTATAGCATTGAAATTATGTTATTCTTTATTTATTTGTCATTTTTTGTTACAGGCTAAAATTCAAGTAATAAATGGCGAACTTAACACACATACAGCGGACGTCGAGGTAACCTTGCCCAGTCTTACTACATCTGAAGTATTCTACATTTGTGCAACTGAAGGAAACGTAACCGAATTAACGAACATCCACGAGTCGCTCTTTTTTATGCACCAGGGATTCGAACCCTGGCTTCAAATCAAGTCTTACGAGCCCTTTCTCCCGTTATGGGCTTCTATTATTATAATTGTAGTGTGTTTGTCGTTTTCATCCTTGTTTTCGGGACTAAACTTAGGATTGATGTCGTTAGATAGGACAGAACTTCAAATATTGTGTAATACAGGTACACTTCGCGAACGAAAACACGCGAAGGCAATACAGCCAGTTAGAAATCATGGAAACTATTTATTGTGTAGTATTTTGTTGGGAAACGTGTTTGTGAATTCTATATTTACTATTCTCTTGGACGGTTTAACATCCGGTTTAATAGCTGTGATATTTTCAACGTTGGCTATAGTGCTTATAGGTGAAATAACTCCGCAAGCAATTTGTTCCAGATATGGGCTTGCAATTGGTGCTTATACTATTTACATTACTAAATTTGTTATGATACTTACTGCACCTTTATCATATCCTGTTTCAATGCTTTTGGATTTTATCCTTGGTGAAGAAATTGGAAACGTCTACAATAGAGAACGTTTGAAAGAGTTAGTTAAGGCAAGTCATTTTTATTTATACTACTTGTGAATGAATATTTTATTTGCTTTTGTTTAATTTACGATATTTAAGATTTTGTTAGATTTTTGCATATGAAATGCCCGATTTTGTAAACCTCAAAAACACCAATCGTTGCATCGACGTGATTTGGGTTTTTTGTGCTGTTATATTGTTTTAGTTTCGACACAGAAACGTTTATTTTCTGCCACCTGATTCACTTTTCAACAACCCTACTATAAAGTTCCAAAATATTGTCATCGGATGATATTCGAGTATTTTTTTCCAATTTAAAAATGGCGACTAATGGAATTAACCAGGAATTTAGACTCGCAACGAATGTACCGTGTGTCGGTAGTTTGCAAATATTTACAACGGAAATTATGCTTTGAAAAATGAAACACACAGCAACTACGATCTTTACCTAATAAAGAATTTCGGGAAGAAGTTGAACGAAATTCGGCAAATTCGCTTGAAAACTGCAGAGATATTAGACGTATAAATAAATGCCATGAATCGTTATCTTAATCAGTTAGAGATCTGTTTTGACCATTCGCCATATTCTCCTCTCTTTTCACCAACGATTACAATTTTTTCCAAAGCCTCGGAAACCGTATGCAGAATTGTTGGTTCATTAATCGAGACTCTGCAATTGAGGCGTTTAAGAATATTTGGGTCATAAAAGTGTAATTTTTTTTATAAAGAAATTAACGCATTGCCTAATCGTTGACAACTTAGTAGCGATGCCAATGAATATCTATCAATATCTATGGGATTTTATGTTTATATATTGCAGTTGTTTTGTCACAGAAAAATGAGGACATGCGCTGCAAATTACAGAAATATTACTTTGCGCCGCTGTTCGTCTTGGCTGAAATTCTGATATCTAATTCACTTTTAGTGTGGCATTTTTAAAAACATTTCGCTTATCTATAATCAATTTTCAACTTAGTATATCCATTTTTTACTTTCTTTTATAGTCCATTAATCATTTCATTTGTGTTACGTTTGTTTTGATTCCTTCATTGCTGTTTTTCACATTTTTTAAACTTGTTTTCGTTCTTATTTTTTAATTACCTTTATGGTACGCAGTCGTGCCATTTTCTAGTCTAATTATTGCTATATTATCTAACTCTCAATTTCCTCGACCTCTATTATTTAATTTGTTTTTATTTCTCCTCATCGTTATAATTGTCCGCATTGCGTTATATGTACGTAACTAGACTGTTACGTGTCATTTTGACGCGTATCAATTTCTTTTAATATTTAGCTTTTGTATGTATCTTTATTATTAGTTTATGTTTAAGTGCAATTTTCTGAACGTTTGCGTGATTTCTTATTGGAAATTTTGCGGTTGACTGTTAACGATCACCTAATGTTCTTCGATCAATGAGAAAGAATTGTTTTAGCATAGGTGAGAATGCAATACCGTCCTCGGGAAGATCCTGGTGTGAATTGAACACTTTTTACGGGTACCTTTACTTGTGAATCTGTGGAGAAACGGGTCCATTTTCTTTTACCTTTTCCTGTCTAATTATGATATACCTGGGACGTCGGAGTTACTGTAAATGAACATTTCTTTTTCTTTGAATATCATATTGTAAATATATATTATAATTTATGCTATCTATCTAAAATTTTAGAAATGTAATAAGATACTGAACCTTTCTCAAAAACTGCGTCTCTGCTTTCAAATCACTCTCCATGCACAGTCTTGATTCGATATAAACGCGACTAGAGAAGTTAAGGACACTATTTGTTCGGTGGAGAATAATACTCGTGTCCAAAATTCAATTAAAAAAAAAGCAAACTAGTATCTCTTCCTTTACATACTATTATGTTTGTTTTATTTTTATTAAGTTTTGATACCGCATCTCTCTCTGTTAGTACTATTTCCATTTCATTATGAATTGCTTCTAGCTTTTTTTGCTAGTTGCTAATACCGTCATATCATCTGCAAATATAAGCATATCAATCGCTTGTCCCTGCATAATAATTTCAAATATCTTCCTGCATTTGATAGTATTCTTTGCCGTGCACCGGCTAGCTTTCAGTGTTGCTGGATAGGTTCCATACAAGCAAATATACTACTTTTAGGGGTATACAGATTGTGACACTTCAACTAAATACCTTTACGTTTACCTTGTAAGGCTTTAAACTCCCTTTGCCTATGGAAAGTTTTTGAGTGCTAACCTACTTGGAAAAAATAACACAATTAAAGCTTGTCCTAAAGGTGGGTGTTCCGAGTAACGGTTTTGTGGTTATTATTGCTGTTGGAGGTTTATGGAGCCTGACTTATACCCTTCTTTTCTACCAGTTTAAATAGACACGTCTTGTATTCCTAACCTATATTGTAAAACATGATTATAGCATTGAATAACAAAACAAACTATTGATCTACTCCTAATTGGCGCAATATGCATTCAACTATAAAAAAATACTTAATATTATCAGTAGACCATTATTGGCAATATGACAACCTCCTTTCCTCCAGAATCCCTTATTTCCTCACTCATCTGGACCAATTTACATGTAAATTCCCATAAGGAGGAAATGAGGGAGATGAATCTCCGCCTTGCTCTCCGCCTTGCTCGGACACCCCACAAACCATTTTGATTACGTCACACCCGCGTTTTTTCCACCCGCGAGATAAATCTTTCTCCACATTTCCACCCACGAGATAAACCTATCTTGTTTGGTATCAATTAATATTAGATTTTTCTCAGCTACCCGAATCTCTAGGAATATTTCAGATTGCATCCCCCCCCAGAGAGCTACCCTTATTTTAAGATTTCTTACCTGTTGCGATTTCCGACCGTCCTTAAACATTTTTTTTAGTCATGCGATACATTAAATTAGTCTAAAATTTTACGCAGAATTCGAATCTGCAAACAGATTTAAAATCGAACTACTCCTTACAAAGTTACACACATACCTTCTAGCGAGCATACCGCGACCGTACCACTACTCGCTTTTAATGTTACACCATACTTTCTATCTTGTTTAGCTCATCTTTTGAGATAAATGTACTTTGTTTGGTATCATTTAATATTAGAATTTTCTCAGCTACCCAAATCTCTTTAAATTTTTCACATAGCACCATACCCCAGAGATCTACCCCAATTTTAAGATTTTTTGCTGGTAGCAATTTCTGACCGTCCTTATAAATTTTTTAGTCATGCAATACATCAAATTAGTCTAGAATATTATGCAGAATCCGAATCTGTAAATAGATTTAAAATAGGACCACCCCTTACCATTTTACACACACCATCTAAATTATAAATTTCCTGCAGCTCATACCTAAAAGAAAATCTAAAAACCATTCTTAAAACTTTTTATTACAGACAATTTTTACTAATACAGTTTAAATTTTGTAAACCACATTTCTAAATACATATTCACAATTTTTATTTTCAACCTAGAACTTCTCATATCGGCTTATACTTATTAATATTTATTTCTAAATAGAGCACCTTTTCCAAAGACCAACCGGACCCACATGTTTCAAATTCCTCTGATTTTGTTCTTATGGTTTCGCTTAAGACCTCGTACATATTTTCCAGATTACTAGAAGACGTTATAACCATACTTTTTGTGTTAAAGGATTTCACATCGGTAGCTCTTCTTCCATTTTGGTGTAAACGCCGTAGAGTTCGCAATAGACTTTTATTGCTGTATGCTGTATTCTTTTTTCATTAATTAATCGAATAAATCGCTCTTTCTGCTTCCAAAGAAACTCGGACACTCCATCGTCGACACTGGCATTCTTTATGCGATAGCTAGCCATACGGTTGTTAAACGCTGTGCTAACCATTTCTATACCATCGTCGTTAGTAGCGGTAACTGATGCATTTTTATGTCTGTTGCTCCGTAGATGACTAGGGTATGCAGACTTTAACACCTCCATGTCGCACACTTTACACAGAATCCGTGACTGCTTCGGGGAAGGCTCTCCAACTGCTGGCGGAGCTGAACGTTTACTGCTTAATGACATACCGTGCTGTTTTTCCTTGTGTCGCTGTAAGCTATTCTCGTAAAAGCGATACCGCAAGACCCACAGTTTAAGTACTTTGCTGCGGACGGATGTATAAGCTTAACCGTGGACGATGTTACACCACGACATTTGTTCTGATGCCGTTTGAGAGCATTTTTCCAGGTATAGGAAGCACCGCACGAGTCGCATTTAAAAACGTTTGCAGATACCATTTTAGTACAAAACAAAATCCGCACTATAAGACTTTGGTTAAACTTATAAGCGAACTAACTTATAACTAAAAAGCTTACTCTAGCGTACCTGATTTATGTTCCCTATAGAATGCATACCGAAGGTTTCCGAAGACGGTCGTACAATGTTGAGGATTCAGCGGGGAACTAAATGACGTCATCTTTTGCCAATCCTTGCTGCTCGTCCAGCACATTTAGCGCCAATGCATGCACCTGGTTCGCATAGTCGATGGTGCGACTGCCGTTAGTAGAAACTTTGGAAACGTCTTTCATGTTATACGGATCGCGTGCATATTAAAAATCCAAAAGGGTGGTAGCACACGCACACAAATTGTGTGCAAGTTGTGCTGTAAAAGATGCAGTGCTACTATAAACAAAAACTTAATAAAAACACTTTAAACCTTTACTAAGGGAATACCAAACTTGTTGTCTACAGAATACTTACTAATAAAGCAATTTAATTTTAAATAACTTCTACGTCATATTTTAGGAAATGGTAGGCTTGAATATTTTCTAAATGAATCACCAAGCGAAAGTATATGCTTAGCGGTATTAAAATTAACCATTAATTGATAGGCTAGGTCAGCGTCGCGACGCTGACCTAACCTATCAATTTTTCCTTTTATCTAACCTAAATCCACACAAGTACAACTAACCTAACCTAACACCAGACAACACCAGCTAACCTAACTTCTGACAAGTCCACATCCAACCTAGATCGGAGGCAATTTCACCCTATGGAGTAATTTCACTCTATGGCGCAATTTCACCCTATGGGGCAATTTCACCCTGTGGGGTAATTTCACCCTATGGGGCAATTTCACCCTAACCTAACATCCTACATATATCCGGACATATGTCGATGCGCATCCCTGTCGGCCTAGGTCGGATAACATATTCGACTATCTTCGGCAATATACGCCCCCACTCTGTAGAATACATAAGAGAACAATTTTTTCGTATTCAATTTAGTATTCGATAGTAGCTAGAACGGTAAACATGAGCGTCTCCAACGTGATTAACGTTTCTCAACTTCTTGGGAATAAAGTGAAACCGACAAATGAGCGATTTGGATTATGGCTGTTGACAGAAAATATGTGCAACAGTAATCTGGTGACAGATATTGGTAATATTTGTTATGTCGAAGGCGAACAGATGCTGACTTGTGGACTACACACACCAATTACAGAACCATTTTGTGACAATATAATGTTGGTTAAAATTTGCGACTTTTCTGACGCCGAACAAACATCTGCAAACAAAAGGATGTTTATCCTAAAAAAAGAAATTTGTGGTGCATTTAACAGCTATCTACGAAGTGTTAAAGCTAAGCTTCCGTTTTCTCTGGAAAGCACTAACAAGATGGGCCAGAGAGTAAAAGAAATTATCGGAAAAGAAGACCTCGAATGCATTAATAAAAAATTCCAAAAATCCTATGTGTTCCATACAAAGTGGAACTAGCAGATGTTAAGTTGGAAACTTTATTGGAGGAACTACCAGATATATTAGACGAACTCGAAAAAGATTATTTCTATCTTTTTGACATGGATGTAACCCAAGATTTTGCTGGCATATTTAGCAAGATGGAGATGTGTAATTATTTAACTACAAAGCATAACTTTTGCTATAAGTTGACAACGATAAAACTGTGGGAATTGATTGTTTAACATGGCTAACAACCAATGCAAGAATTAAGATATACAACAAATTTGTGTGTCAGATAACAAGTCCTGGTGTTAATAAACAATTTGGCAATCATATAGTAGATTTTTTACGTTGCCCAGATGTACGTTTAAGGGAAACTTTTGCATCTACTTTGGCCAAAGAACATGGTATTACGCGATATACAACTGTGCAATTGGAAGCTATGTCAGTGCGGAACGGGTGTATAGACCCTTAAAAGACTGTTTAACCTTATTGGAAGATAGTAAGTTATACTTCCTAAAGGCGCCAATGTACTCGGTACCACTTGCCAAAATGTGGAGTAAGCTATCGGCCAAGCTACAAAATAGCTGCTGTTTAGTGTATAATAACCTGCTACAGTACGTGTATTGGGGTAATGGCAATACAAAGAAATTGACGGGCTTACAAATTAAGTTGTCCGAAAAACCAGAGGAAAGAGAAAAATTGATAAAGTATGTGCTTTCGGCTTTTAGTTTTAACTATTTACCTGTAAATTATTTGGAGATTGTAGAGGAGGAGGAAATCCAAGATAAAATAAAAATCATACACAAGTGCTACATTAAAGCAGGTAGTACATATTTTACACAATCTGCTACACCATATTCTACAATTCCAAAAGAAATAGTCATTTCAGAATTGGGGTTGATAGATACGCCTAACATTCGTCCAGAGGTTGTACGACAACGCATAAATATTGGCAGTAAACTCTATCCGTTTACGCTAAAGGAAATTGCTCCATTATGCACGCCATACGCTGTAAGTGGAAGAAAAAGACAACTGGAATTAGAGGAAATGGATGCAAAAAAAAAGAAAGTTGGACTACATGGAAAACACTGCTACAATACGCGAACAATACAAAGATGTGTTAGACAAAGAACATCTTATTAGAGAAAATGAGGAAGAATTAAAAGATTATTTTATGTGCCGATGGACTGACTTAGATACATCTGGTTTCTACAAGTTGTATGCATTTGTGGTTAGTAAAAAGGACTCTTTTAGTTATGTAGGCGCCCTTGCGGAAAAGTATGGTACTAAATCCGTATATTTTTTAAAAGGTTATTCTAAAAAACGTATTTATCGAAATGGCAGATAACGTAGACGATCTAAGGAATGCGGGTTTCGTAACCTTTGCGTACACCACACGCATAGGGGGTCCGTTAAACATTGTATATTTGCCTAGTAAAGAACCTTTCGGATCATTTAAAACCGAGGGTCTTACAACCTATAACAACCATATATTTCCAAAAGTGGTGGACATGCAACTACGTAATAGTGAGTGGGAGAATAAGGATTTCCTCCAATACCGACAAGATGAAGTCGATCAAGCTAACAAGATACGTATGCAGGATATAGTGGGAGAGCCGCGATTAAAAGATTGTCACAAGCTGCAAGAATTACACGAAGGAATGGATCTGGTTGTCGGTGGAATCAAAGACTTTATATATAGAGGCAAACTTCGGCACATTTTACAATTTGAAAACCTAGACGGTCTTTATGTATCAAACTATTGGCTAGAAAAGGAGATAGAGGACTTGGGTGTCGATTTAAATTTTAAGCTGCGAATAAAATTAGATAAAATTAAAACCGCTGCAAACAAACATAAAGAAAGGACTGTCTTCTGTGTATAACTTTGTATTAAAATTAAGTTTAAATGGGTCCATGCTTGGCATTAAATATTTTTAAATTTTGTTATGTATGTCAGAATAAACATTTTATAATAGTATATAACATTGTTCTTTATTTATAAAAGTTATTACCCCGAAATAGCAGTCGCACGCAGGGTGCCAAGAGCACGCAGGGGTGGCGTGTGCAGTGTCAGGGCAATGGCGGGATTTTGCGACGGATGCAGACAAACACCAAGCATCTATTTCATTTGTGTGAAGTAAATTCAGAACCCACTACCATTTCTCAAATCCCAATTTAAGAACCATCGTGGAAGAGAGATCCATTGCTCCATCAACCCTTTTCATTGCATTTCACTCCCAAGTTGATGCCTAGCCATTTTTATTTCATTAACCAAATAGTTACTTTTTAGCCAAGCTTTTATAAACCTTCTTTTTGATTTAAATTAACTTAGAATTTTACCACACCCGAATCGCAGCAATTTAATGACGCCAGCGCTACCTGATTAAGATTACTTCTTCCTTTGGCATCATAAATTTTTTACATCGACTTATGCTAGATTTTCCAATCCAAACGAATTGAAATCCACCAGCCTGTTACAATTCCCCAGATAGAAACTTTCACTCCACACCGATCCCATTTTACAAAAGTTATTTCGAATCCCAATTTTAGATACGCCATCCCCGGGACCTACCTGATTTTAAGATTTCTTCTAGCGACTTTTGATCGTTCTTAAAATTTTTATACATGCAATCATCTTGTTAGCTAAATTTTAGTAGAATCCGAATCTGTAAAAAACACGACCACTTTACCATTTACACACCGCCAAATTTATTCCGCAGCTTATTAAAGAAAATCAAACCATTTAAAACTTTTATTACAGAAATTTACTAATACAGTTTAAATTTTGTAAACCTTTCAACACATAATCCAATTTTTTTAATAACTTCTCAATCGGCTCATACTTATTAATATTTTCTAAATAGACACTTTCCAAGACCAACCGACCCAAGTTTCAATTCACCCATTTTTTATGTCCTAAACCTCGCATTCTCAATTACAAAGTTATAACACATTTTTTTAAGATCAATCGTATCCTTCCCCATTTTGGAAAGCCTAGATTCCAAAGCCTTTTTATGTTGTTTTTTTTCATATTAATCAAAATCGTCTTTCTGCTTCCAAAGAAACGGCACCATCGTCACACTGGTTCTTTTCATAGTACATCGTTGTTAACGTTCTAACATTTCTACACAATCGTCGCTAGTAGCGGTAACTGATGCATTTTATGTTTGTTGCTCCGTAGATGACTAGGGTATGCAGACTTTAACACTCCATGTCGCACACATAATTCGTGGTTGTTTCGTACAAGGCCCTTTAACAGCTGGCGGAGCTGAACGTTTACGGCAATGACATACCGTGCTGTTTTCCTTGTGTCGCTGTAAGTTGCCCATTCTCGTAAAGCGATACCGCAAGTCTCACAGTTTAAGTACTTTGCTGCGGACGGATGTATAAAGCAACCTTGGACGATGTTACACCACAACATTTGTTCTGGTGCCGTTTGAGAGCATCCTCCTGGTAAAGTAGACGTGCACAGCTCGCATTTAAAAACGTTTGCAGATACCATTTTAGTCAAAACAAAATCCGCACTATAGCACTTGACTTGTAAGCGAACTAACTTATAACTAAAGAGTTTACTCTTGCGACCTGCTTTATGTACCCTATAGAATGCAAACCGAAGGTTTCCGAAGACACCCGAACGAAGTTGAGGATTCATCGGGGAACTAAATGACGTCATAATCTTCGCTGCTCGTCCAATACATTTAGCGCCAATGCATGCACCTGGTTCGCTTCGTCGATGGTGCGATGCAGTTAGTAGAAACACCGGAAAACGTCTTCCATGTTATACGGATCGGTGCATATTAAAAATCCAAAAGGGTGGTAGCACACGCCACAAATTTTAAGTCGTGCTGTAGAAGATGCAGTGCTACTATAACCAAAACACTTTAAACCTTTCTAAGAATACCAACTTTGTCTACCGGATACTTACTTAAAATTTAATTTTAAATAACTTTCTCATACTTTGGAAATGGAAGGCTTGAATATTTTCAAATGAATCACCAAGCAAATATATGTAGCGGTATTTAAATTAACCATTAATTTCCATTTTACGACCGTGTTAATTATAGATTAAAATTTAATTTGTGCACGTTCGAGCTTCTTAAACTAACATATTTTATAGCAACAATGCGCTGTATAATACATGCATACCCTTCGCCGCTACTGCTATTCTTGTAATTGCTAGAAAAGTCACTCTCCTTTTTACTGTTGGACCTATGCAAAGCACCATTTTTCATCTTTCTATAGCACATCGCGCACTTTTCGTCTGATATTATGCTTCTGTCTTTTACACTTTCGCATGCGGTCGACCGCACGTAATGATTTCTAGAACCAGTATGTATCGTCCAAATAGAATTAGATGCTCGATGTCTGTCAACTTCCAATTCCTCGTAAAGGTAGCAAAAGCTCGGTCAATCATCCATTATACTTCGACCGTTCCTGTTCTGATAATTTCAAACATTTTCAAACGACAATGGGCCAAATTTTTAAACCTCCGGGATCTTTAAGTCGTGATCAATTACACATCCGAGCTACGCGTAAACTAACATATTTGCAACTGTATAATACATGCATACCCCTTCTCTGCGCTACTGCTATTCTTGTAGTTGCTTGGAAAAGTCAGTCGCCCTTTTTAGTAGGACCGCTAAAGCGCCATTCCATACTTTCTTTATAAGTGTACCATCGCGCACTTTTTGTCTGATAATTATCTTGTTAGCCTTTAACTTTCCTTATTTAAACATCTAATACAATTGATTAACCACTTTCGATTATTCTACAGCACCTCACGCGCACCGTTTTTTACGAATAAGCATCCTATGGGCTTCCAACCGACAACTTCGCTACTATTTGTTAAACAAAACTACCTACGCCATTGTGGATAAATTTTGTGGATACAGAATATGTAACCTATACTACAGTCTAACTATTTTATACGTCAAGACTTATTATTTCAACACAATAATCGCTTTATAGGTTTAACATTTCACCTTCCCAACTGGCTACGTACATGGAAACTTTAATTTCTTATTGAGAATGTATATCTCCGGACTGCTAGTGCATTACCCATTGAATAGCCTTAAGGTTTACCCTGTATATACCTACACTTCAGACCCTTTGACCATTTGACGTATCTTTCTACCCTATAACACAGACTAGCTACGACCACAAACATACTGACCCCATATGACCATCTTATTTCCACATTTTGACTAGACAAGTATATTGTATTTATTAACGCGGGTAGCCTTTAATAAATATTCTTTAAGGTATTAAGCAAATTATTTTTTGGCCCAAATCAATTAGCATTTAAAAGCCATACAAGTTATCTTTTAACCAACCACAATTTTTCTATCGTATTTAACCATTTTAGCCGCGCCGCGGCGCTGACCCAACCTTAATTTTTCCTTATCTAACCTAAGGTCCAACACTTGGTTTTTAATGTGAAAACTCATTTAAAAGCAATTATTGTTAATGGGTTTTAAGAGGAGTCACTCTTTTAAAATTATTTTGGTATCAACTAATATTAAAGTTTTCTGGGCCCCAAATCATGTGGTCATGTGGTAATAGGCACCTCAAGTGGTCATATGGAAATGAGTCATATGGTCATTTGGTCATATGGTCATGTCATTGTTAAAATTTTCGCACAAGCATATGGCCTTGGACCATCTCGGAAATTAAACCCTGGCGAATACCACGTGGAGATCAACATATATCCTGATCAACCGATGCGCATCCCTGGGTTTAGGTTGGATAAGAACTTATTATGGAATCTTGACAATATACTTCACTCTTAGAATACGTAAGAGAACAATTTTTCTTATTCAATTTATCCGATAGTAGCTAGATGGTTAACATGAGCGTCTCCAAGGTGTTAACCGTTTTGTCAATCTTCCTGGGAATAAAGTAAATTTTATTAATAAGCGATTTGGATTATGGCTGTTGACAGGATACATGCAACAATAATCTGAAAAATATTGGTAATTGGTGTTATGTCGAGGTAACAGATGCTCCTGGTGGTACTACACAGACCAATCAGAACCATTTTGTGACAAATTGGTTAAAATTGACCTTTCTGACGCCGAACAAGCATCTGCAAACAAAAGGATGTTCCTAAAAGAAATTTGTGGCATTAGCTATCTACGGGTAACAGTTCAACCGATTTGTTTCATAAGGAACAATGTTAAAGCTAATTAAAATTTTATTCTGAAAACATAACAAATGTGCCAGAGAGTAATAAATTATCGGAGATTTAAACTTCGAATGCATTAATAACAAATTCCAAAATCCTATATGTGTTCCATACAAAGTTGATTAGCAGATGTTAAGTTGGAAATTTTATTGCAGAACAATATATTAGACGAAGTCTAACTTATTTCTATCTTTTGATACGGATGTAACCCAAGATTTTGCGGGCATATTTAGCAAGATGGAGATGTTAATTATTTAACTACAAAGCCATAACTTTTGCTATAAGGGGAATACGAAGAAAGTGTAATATTATAGTTGACAACGATAAAACTGTAGGAATTGATTGTTTAACATGGCTAACAACCAATGCAAGAATTAAGATATACAACAAATTTGTGTGTCAGATAACAAGTCCTGGTGTTAATAAACAACTTGGCAATCATATACTAGATTTTTACGTTGTCCAGATGTACGTTTAAGGGAAACATTTGCGTCTACTTTGGCTAAAGAACATGGTATTACGCGATTGGAAGCGACAATATACAATTGTGCAATTGGAAGTTATGTCAGTGCGGAACGGGTGTATAATCCCTTAAAAGACTGTTTAACGTTATTGGAAGATAGTTTATACTTCCTAAAGGCGCCAATGTACTCGGTACCACTTGCCAAAATGTGGAGTAAGTTATCGGACAAGCTACAAAATAGCTGCTGTTTAGTGTATAATAACCTGCTACAGTACGTGTATTGGGGAATGGCAATACAAAGAAATTGACAGGCTTTGCAAATTGTTGTCCAAAAACCAGAGGAAAAGGAAAATTGATAAAGTATGTGCTGGCTTTTAGTTTTAACTATTTACCTGTAAATTATTTGGAGATAGTAGAGGAAGATGTCCAAGATAAAATAAAAATCTTACACAAGTGCTATATTAAAGCAGGTAGTACATATTTTACACAATCTGCACACACCATATTCTACAATTCCAAAAGAAATAGTAATTTCGGAATTGGGATTGATAGATACGCCTAACATTCGTCCAGAGGTTGTACGACAACGCGTAAATATTGGTAGTAAACTCATCCGTTTACGCTAAAGGAAATTGCTCCATTATGTATACCATACGCTGTAAGTGGAAGGAAAAGACAACTGGAATTAGAGGAAATGGATGCAAAAAGGCGAAAATTGACTACATGGAAAACACTGCGACAATACGCGAACAATACAAAGATGTGTTAGACAAAGAACATCTTATTAGAGAAAATGAGGAAGAATTAAAAGATTATTTTATGTGTCGATGGACTGACTTAGATACATCCGGGTTGTACAAGCTTGTATGCAATTTGCGGTTAGTAAGAAAGACTCTTTAGTTATGTAGGTCTTGCAGAAAAGGATGGTACTAAATCCGTATATTTTTAAAAGGTTATTCTAAAAACGTATTTATCAAAATGGCAGATAACAAAGACGAACTAAGGAATGCGGGTTTCGTAACCTTGGCGTACACCACACGCAAAGGGGTTCGCTAAACATTGTATATTTACCTAGTAAAGAACCTTTCGGATCATTTAAAACCGAGGGTCTTACGACCTATAACAACCATATATTCCCAAAAGTGGTGGATATGCAACTACACAACGGTGTGTGGGAGAATAAGGATTTCTTCCAATACCGACAAGAAGAAGTCGATCAAGCTAACAAGATACGTATGCAGGATATAGTGGGAAAGCTGCGATTAAAAGATTGTCACAAGCTGCAAGAATTACACGAAGGAATGGATCTGATTGTCGGCGGAATCAAAACTTTAAATATAGAGGCAAACTTCGGTACATTTTACAATTCGAAAACCTAGACGGTCTCTATGTATCAAACTATTGGTTAGAAAAGGAGATAGAAGACTTGGGTGTCGATTTAAATTTTAAGCTGCGAATAAAATTAGATAAAATTAAAACCACTGCAAACAAACATAAAGAAAGGACTGTCTTCTGTGTATAACTTTGTATTAAAATTAAGTTTAAATGACTCCATGCTTGGCATTAAATATTTTTAAATTTGTTATGTATAATGTCAGAATAAACATTTTATAATAGTATATAACATTGTTCTTTATTTATAAAAGGCTGTAACGTTACCCCGAAATAGCAGTCGCACAGAGAGGGGTGGGGCAGCGCGCATGGGCAGGAGTGCACGCGCAGGGTGGCATGGGCAGGTGTGCTGCGCAGGGGTGCTCATGGGCTGGTTGTGTCTGGGCGTACACGAGGGAAGCGGATGTTAACAGTCACCAAGCATCCAATTTTTATTTGGTGTGAGTACTTGCTGCGTATGTATCCGGAGTAAAGAATACGATTTGCATACGCAGCTTATTAATAAAATTAGTTTATCGAGGGAAGATGACAAAAGGTACATCATTCCTAATAGTACAACAACTACGCATGGGGGCGTAAAGATATAAGATAGTTGTTTATATTTGTATGGATTTTGTAAATCTATTGTATATATTAGTTTTAAGATTCCATAATTTTTAAGTTCTTCTCCACCTTCCAAATCCTTCCGGCCTTCCTGGTTGACAGAGTATACGTGTTATCTCCACGTGGTATTGCGGGGCACGGCGGTTTTAGATTTCGGGAGATGGTTTAAGGCATATGTCTTGGGTAGCGAAAAAAGGTTTTAAAATGGTGTTAAATAAAGATGAGCAAAAATTAGTGATTTGGGTCTTTAAAACGCATAACTTTGTATGGGTGGTCCTATTTAAAATCTATTTACAGATTTGGGGTCCCTAGAAAATTTAATATTAGTTGATACCTAGCAAAATATATTTATCTTAAAAGAGTGACTACCCTGCGTATAATAAATACAATATAACACTTGTCGATAAAATTGTAGGGAAATTTAAAGACGAATTTAATGGGGGTCTAGTATTAGAATTTGTTGGTAGTAGGGCTTAAGTCCATGTATTGTAAGCGAGAAAGATACGATTAAAAAGATTAAAGGGTCTCACGAAGTGTAGTTAAGTAAAACCGAGGGTCTTACAACCTATAACGAGCATATATTCCCAAAAGGGTGGGATGCAACTACGCAGCAGTGCGTGGGATAATAAGAATTCTCTAATAAGAAATTAAAGTTTCCATGTACGTAGCACCAGTCATTGGGAAATGGTAGAAATGTTAAACCTATAAAGGCGATTATTAGTTGTGGATTAGAAAATAATAATTTTCTTGAACTAAATAAAATAGCTTAGACTGGTTAATGTATATGGTTACATATTCTCGCACACATCCACAAACATCTGCTTACGTCCACAATGGCGATACCGGTAGTTTTTGTTTAACAAATAGTAGGAAAGATACTTCAGGTGTTAGTTGGCGAAGCCCATAGGATCGTTGGATTCAAAAAGAACGGTGCGGCGGGTGTATGGTGGCCTGTTAGAATAATCGAAAGTGGTTAATCAATTGTATTAGATGTTTAAATAAGCGAAAGTGTAAAGGCCTACAGAAGCATAATTATCAGACGAAAAAGTGCGCGATGTGCTACACTTATAAAGAAAGTATGGAATGGCGCTTTTTAGCGGTCCTACCCGTAAAAAGGGCGACTGACTTTTCCAAGCAACTACAAGAATAGCAGTAGCGCAGAGAAGGGTATGCATGTATTATACAGTTGCTACAAAATATGTTAGTTTACGCGTAGCTCGGATGTGTAATTGATCACGACTTAAAGATCCCCGGAGGTTGAAAATTCTCGGCCCATTGTCGTTTGAAAATGTTTGTAAATTATCAGAACAGGAACAGGTCGAAGTATAATGGATGATTGACCGAGCTTTTTGCTACCTTTACGAGGTAATTGGGTTGACAGACATCGAGCATCTAATTCTATTTGGACGATATCAAGTACTTACCGGTTCTAGAAATCATTACGTGCGGTCGACCGCTATGCGAAAGTGTAAAAGCTCACAGAAGCATAATTATCAGACGAAAAGTGCGCGATGTGCTATAGAAAGTATAAAAAATGGTGCTTTGCATAGGTCCCAACAGTAAAAAGGAGAGTGACTTTTTCTAGCAATTACAAGAATAGCAGTAGCGCGGCGAAGGGTATGCATGTATTATACAGCGCATTGTTGCTATAAAATATGTTAGTTTACGAGAAGCTCGAACGTGCACAAATTAAATTTTAATCTATAATTAACGACGGTCGTAAAAATTGGAAATTAATGGTTAATTTAAATACCGCTAAGCATATACTTTCGCTTGGTGATTCATTTAGAAAATACTCAAGCCTTCCATTTCCTAAAGTATGACGTAGAAGTTATTTAAAATTAAATTACTTTATTAGTAAGTATCCGGTAGACAGCAAGTTGGTATTCCCTTAGCAAAGGTTTAAAGTGTTTTTGGTTATAGTAGCACTGCATCTTCTACAGCACGACTTGCACACAATTTGTGTGCGTGTGCTACCACCCTTTTGGATTTTTAATATGCACACGATCCGTATAACATGGAAGACGTTTTCCGGTGTTTCTACTAACTGCACTCGCACCATCGACGAAGCGAACCAGGTGCATGCATTGGCGCTAAATGTATTGGACGAGCAGCGAAGATTGGCTCAAGATGACGTCATTTAGTTCCCCCGATGAATCCTCAACTTCGTTCGGGTGTCTTCGGAAACCTTCGATTTGCATTCTATAGGGTACATAAAGCAGGTGCGCAAGAGTAAACTCTTTAGTTATAAGTTAGTTCGCTTAACAGTCAAGTGCTTATAGTGCGGATTTTGTTTTGCACCAAAATGGTATCTGCAAACGTTTTAAATGCGAGCTGTGTCACGTCTACTTTACCAGGAGGGATGCTCAAACGGCACCAGAACAAATGTTGTGGTGTAACATCGTCCGGTTGCTTATACATCCGTCCGCAGCAAAGTACTTAAACTGTGAGACTTGCGGTATCGCTTTACGAGAATGGGCAACTTACAGCGACACAAGGAAAACAGCACGGCATGTCATTAAGCCGTAAACGTTCAGCTCCGCCAGCTGTTAAAGGGCCTTGTACGAAACAACCACGAATTATGTGTAAAGTGTGCGACGGAGGTGTTAAAGTCTGCATACCCTAGTCATCTACGGAGCAACAAACATAAAATGCATCAGTTACCGCTACTAGCGACGATTGTGTAGAAATGGTTAGCACAGCGTTTAACAACCGTATGGCTAGCTATCGCATAAAGAACGCCAGTGTCGACGATGGAGTGCCCGAGTTTCTTTGGAAGCAGAAAGAGCGATTTATTCGATTAATTAATGAAAAAGAATACAACATACAGCAGTAAAAGTCTATTGCGAACTCTACGGCGTTTACACCAAAATGGGGAAGAGACTACCGATGTGAAACTTTAACACAAAAAATGTGGTTATAACGTCTTCTAGTAATCTGGAGAATATGTACGAGGTCTTAAGCGAAACCATAAGAACAAAATCAGAGGAATTTGAAACATGTGGGTCCGGTTGGTCTTTGGAAAAGTGCTCTATTTAGAAATAAATATTAATAAGTATGAGCCGATATGAGAAGTTCTAGGTTCAAAATAAAAATTGTGAATATGTATTTAGAAATGTGGTTTACAAAATTTAAACTGTATTAGTAAAATTGTCTGTAATAAAAAGTTTTAAGAATGGTTTTTAGATTTTCTTTAGGTATAAGCTGCAGGAAAGTTATAATTTAGAGGGTGTGTGAAAATGGTAAGGGTGGTCCTGTTTTAAATCTGTTTACAGATTCGGATTCTACATAAAATTCTAGCCTAACAAGATGTATTGCATGTATAAAAATTTATAAGAACGATCAAAAGTCGCTACAGGTAAGAAATCTTAAAATCAGGGTAGGTCCCTGGGGATGGCGCTATCTAAAAATTTTAGAAATTCGGGTAGCTGAGAAAATTCTAATCTTAATTGATACCAAACAAGGTAGGTTTATCTCGTGGATGGAAATGTGGAGAAAGATTTATCTCGCAGAGGGTATATGTGTAACTTTGCAGGGCGTGGTCCGATTTCAAATCTGTTTGCAGATTCGGGTTGTGTGTAAAATTCTAAGCTAATTTAATGTATCGCATGTATAAAAAAATTTATAAGAACGCTCAAAAGTCGCAACAGGTAAGAAATCTTAAAATCAGGGTAGCTCCCTTGGGGGTGATGCAATCGAAAAATTCCTAGAGATTCGGGTAGCTGAGAAAATTCTAATGTTAATTAATACCAAACAAGATAGGTTTATCTCAAAAGATGCATTGGCTAGACAAAGAAAACTATTTGGTTCAGATGAAAGATAAAAAAATGGCTAGTCGAAGAAAACTTTTTGGTTCAGATGAAAGATAAAAAAATGGCTAGTCGAAGAAAACTATTTGGTTTAGATGTGGGAGCAAATGTGGGATCCCTCCTCCTCATTTCCTCCTTATGGGGATTTACATGTAAATGTGGGAGCAAATGTGGGTTTTGGGAGCAAATGTGGTAGTGGGTTTCTTGATTTTACCCTACTTGTGGAGTACTTGCCGGTGTATGTTTCCGAAGTAAAAACACGATTTGTTCACGCAGATAATTAATAAAATTAGTTTATCGAGCGAAGATGGCAAAAGGTATATCATTCCTAATAGTACAACAATCTACGCATGGAGGCATAAAGATATAAAATAGTTGTTTATATTTGTATAGATTTTGTAAATCTATTGTATATATTAGTTTTTAAATTCCATAATTTTTAAGTTCTTCGCCCACCTTCCAAATCCTTCCGGCTTCTATCCTGGTTGACAGAGTAAACGTGTTATCTCCACGTGGTGTTCGTGGGACACAGCGGTTTTAGATTTCTAGGAAAATGGTTGGTTAAAGCATATGTCTTGGGTAGCGAAAAAAGGTTCTAAGGATGTAGTTAAATAAAGATGGGTAAAAATTAGTCTTTAAAAGGGGTGGTTCTATTTAAAATCTATTTGCAGATTTGGGTTCCCTAGAAAAATCTAATATTAGTTGATACCAAACAAAATATGGTTATCTTAAAAGAGTGACTACCCCGCGGATAATAAATACTATATATCGGTTGTCAACAAAAAAGTTGTAGGGAAAATTAAAGACGAATTTAATGGGGGCCCAGTATTATAATTTGATGGTAGTGGGGCTAAGTCCTACTGTATTGTAAGCGAGAAAGACGCGATTAAAAAGATTAAAGGGGTCTCACGAAGTGTAGTTAAGTAAAACCGCGGGTGCTACAACCTATAACGAGCATATATTCCCAATGGGCATGCAGCTACGCAACAGTGCGTGGGAGAATAAGGATTCTCTCCAATAAGAAATTAAAGTTTCCATGTACGTAGCACCAGTCATTGGGAAATGGTAGAAATGTTAAACCTATAAAGGCGATTATTAATTGTGGTTTATAAAAATATTAGTTTTCTTGGACTAAATAAAATAGCTTAGACTGATTAATGTATATGGTTACATATTCTCGTACACATTCACAAACATCTGCTTACGTCCACATACGGACATGGCGATGCCGGTAGTTTTTGTTTAACAAATAGTAGGAAAGATACGTTAGGTGTTAGTGTGTGGACGCTCATAGGATCGTTGGATTCGAAAGGAACGGTGCGGCGAAATGTTTTGCGGTTCCCGTTAGAATAATTGAAAGTGGTTAATCAATCGTATTAGATGTTTAAATATGCGAAAGTGTAAAAGCCTACATGAGCAAAATTTAATTATCAGACAAAAAAAGTGCGCGGTGTGCCATACCTTTAAAGAATGTATAGAATGGTGCTTTGCATCGGTCCCTAGCGGAAAAAAAGGCGACTGACTTTTTCTAGCAACTACAAAAATAACAGTAGCGCGGCGAAGGGGTATGCATGTATTATACAGCGCACTGTTGCTATAAAATATGTTAGTTTACGGGTAGTTCGAACGTGAGCAAATTAAATTTTAATCTATAATTAACCACGGTCGTAAAAATGGGAAATTAATGGTTACTTTAATACCGCTAAGCATATACTTTCGCTTGGTGATTCATTTAGAAAATATTCAAGCCTACCATTTCCTAAAATATGACGTAGAAGTTATTTAAAATTAAATTGCTTTATTAGTAAGTATTCTGTAGACAACAAGTTTGGTATTCCCTTAGTAAAGGTTTAAAGTGTTTTTATTAAGTTTTTGTTTATAGTAGCACTGCATTTTCTACAACACCACTTGCACACAATTTGTGTGCGTGTGCTACCACTCTTTTGGATTTTTAATATGCACGCGATCCCTATAACATGGAAGACGTTTCTGATGTTTCTACTAACGGCATTCGCACCATCGACGATGCGAACCAGGTGCATGCATTGGCGCTAAATGTACTGGACGAGCAGCAAGGATTGGCAAAAGATGACGTCATTTAGTTCCCCGCTGAATCCTCAACATTGTTCGACCGTCTTCGGAAACCTTCGGTATGCATTCTATAGGGAACATAAATCAGGTACGCTAGAGTAAGCTTTTTAGTTATACGTTAGTTCGCTTACAAGTTTAACCAAAGTCTTATAGTGCGGATTTTGTTTTGTACTAAAATGGTACCTGCAAACGTTTTTAAATGCGACTCGTGCGGTGCTTCCTATACCTGGAAAAATGCTCTCAAACGGCATCAGAACAAATGTCGTGGTGTAACATCGTCCACGGTTAAGCTTATACATCCGTCCGCAGCAAAGTACTTAAACTGTGGGTCTTGCGGTATTGCTTTTACGAGAATAGCTTACAGCGACACAAGGAAAAACAGCACGGTATGTCATTAAGCAGTAAAGGTTCAGCTCCGCTAGTTGGAGAGCCTTCCCCGAAGCAGTCACGGTTTCTGTGTAAAGTGTGCGACATGGAGGTGTTAAAGTCTGCATACGCTGGTCATCTACGGAGCAATAGACATAAAAATGCATCAGTTATCGCTACTAACGACGATGGTATAGAAATGGTTAGCACAGCGTTTAACAACCGTATGGCTAGCTATCGCATAAAGAATGCCAGTGTCGACGATGGAGTGTCCGAGTTTCTTTGGAAGCAGAAAAAGCGATTTATTCGATTAATTAATGAAAAAAGAATACAACATACAGCAATAAAAGTCTATTGCGAACTCTACGGCGTTTACACCAAAATGGGAGAAGAGACTACCGATGTGAAATCCTTTAACACAAAAAGTATGGTTATAACGTCTTCTAGTAATCTGGAAAATATGTACGAGGTCTTAAGCGAAACCATAAGAACAAAATCAGAGGAATTTGAAACATGTGGGTCCGGTTGGTCTTTGGAAAAGGTGCTCTATTTAGAAATAAATATTAATAAGTATAAGCCGATATGAGAAGTTCTAGGTTGAAAATAAAAATTGTGAATATGTATTTAGAAATGTGGTTTACAAAATTTAAACTGTATTAGTAAAAATTGTCTGTAATAAAAAGTTTTAAGAATGGTTTTTAGATTTTCTTTTAGGTATGAGCTGCAGGAAATTTATAATTTAGAGGGTGTGTGTAAAATGATAAGGGGTGGTCCTATTTTAAATCTATTTACAGATTCGGATTCTGCATAAAATTCTAGACTAATTTGATGTATTGCATGACTAAAAAATTTATAAGGACGGTCAGAAATCGCTACCAGCAAAAAATCTTAAAATTGGGGTAGCTCTCTGGGGGATGGTGCTATGTGAAAAATTTAAAGAGATTTGGGTAGCTGAGAAAATTCTAATATTAAATGATACCAAACAAAGTACATTTATCTCAAAAGATGAGCTAAACAAGATAGAAAGTATGGTGTAACATTAAAAGCGAGTAGTGGTACGGTCGCGGTATGCTCGCTAGAAGGTATGTGTGTAACTTTGTAAAAAGTAGTCCGATTTTAAATCTGTTTGCAGATTCGAATTCTGCGTAAAATTTTAGACTAATTTAATGTATCGCATGACTAAAAAAATGTTTAAGGACGGTCGGAAATCGCAACAGGTAAGAAATCTTAAAATAAGGGTAGCTCTCTGGGGGATGATGCAATCTGAAAAATTCCTAGAGATTCGGGTAGCTGAGAAAAATCTAATGTTAATTAATACCAAACAAGATAGGTTTATATCGAAAGATGCAATGGCTAATCGAAAAAACTATTTGGTTCAGAATGTTAGCGGTAAAAAAATCTTAGAATGAGGTTAGCTCCCTGGGGGATGATGCTATCTGAAAAATTCCTAGAGATTCGGGTAGCTGAGAAAAATCTAATATTAATTGATACCAAACAAGATAGGTTTATCTCGTGGGTGGAAATGTGGAGAAAGATTTATCTCGCGGGTGGAAAGAATGTGGGTGTGACGTAATCAAAATGGTTTGTGGGGTGTCCGAGCAAAGTGGAGAGCAAGGCGGAGCAAGGCGGAGATTCATCTTCCTCATTTCCTCCTTATGGGAATTTACATGTAAATTGGTCCAGATGAGTGAGGAAATGAGGGATTCTGGAGGAAATGAGGTTGTCATATTGCCAATAATGGTCTACCATTATCAATGATAGAAATTTAATTAATTTGTATTTTGTATGCTAGTTTGGGAATACAATGGTGAGCTTCTTCTTATGAGAAATCGGTAGGTTCAATATGCTTTAAATAAGTGTGCATCAACTTTCATAGTCTTGTTAATATTAATAAGCTTCACCCGTTATTATTACCATAAATCACAATTATTAAATACCAAAGAAACAAACATCATAAAATGTTTATAAGCTGTATAACAAAATTTAAAGAACTTATAGTTCTTTTTTGTTCGCTTAAAACTCCATCGACCTTCAAGGCAGGAATTGTTGCAGGTATAAAATCTAACTTGCTGATGTTGATAAAGCTCATTAAAACTGGCCACTCTCACGTTAACTATGATCATATGTGCGTTTTTATTTTTCCGGAAAAAACCTGTCTATTACTAACAGCTTTGAGTATGAACACCATCACGTTAACTATCGTACCTGTTTTCAATGGACGACGGTTTCGTGTCGGTCGAATTTGCAAGTTCCGGTCGGATAATTGGTCGTTAATAATCTGATCTGATCTGCGCTCTCTTTTGCTATTCATCTATTTTTATAAGTTTTACGTCCTATAGTGATTTCATACTATCTCCTTTCTCACGGATTGTGCTTTTAAACTATTCTAATTTTCAGGACAATGTCGTTTTGTCCGTGTGAACACTTATTTTGTTTCCACACTTTTACATTGAATACCGAAAGCTGCGCATTTCGTTGTTTCAGCGCATTAATTTTATGACTGTATATATGGGCCTGTGGTGTTTTGGTGTGTATTTCCCATAGCGATCGTTCTTATACTCATGTGAAATTGTACAAATAAAATTATTGTTACGGTTATTTCCCGATATCTATTTGTAATTTTTCTGATTTTAATAGGAAAGAGCGTAAAGTCCCGATCTTTATTATCGTTTGTGTTTAATAAAATGGATGTTGCCCTATTTATCCTTTCATCCTGATTTAATATTGTGTTGAAATAGCAACGTTATTAAATGTAAACTACCAACGCTTCTACATTTTCCAGGCTGCTTTTGTGATAAATGCTCATTTAACTAACTGAAATTAATAAATTCTTTTCTACTACTGAATGTTTGTCTTAAGTAATGTACCGCTGTTGCATTCTCTTTCTGAATAAATGATTTTTTAAGGAGTATGTTTTTAGTATATTTTGGCAAAACTTTAAAAATAATTAAAAAAATAATACTCATTTAGCATTGCTTTAGGAGCATCTGGGTCCACTTGATGTTTCTAATTTTTTTATTTTTTTGTGAAAGGTCTATAGAAACACCCCGTCTCTCAATCAATAAACGTCAAAATGTCGGCTTTCTGTGTTTTTCCGTAATTTGATTATTTTACTAATGAAAAGGAAAAAGGAGTGCTTTGTGTCAATATCAGCGTACTTCGAATACGAAGCTAATTGAACAACTTTATTTATAACTTTGTATTTATTATGCAAATAACAAGTTACAGCAGTTCATTGCGCTGTTCGTACTAGACCTACAGATGTTACTCTAAAACAATAACAAAATATTTATGCGATTAACTAAATCGCAGGATAAGAAATCTTTACAGTCTCAAATGGCTTTTGCAGCTTGGGTGTGTTGCTTCTAACTGAAACTTTCACTGCATTTAAATTCGTAATTCGTAATTTTAGTATTCGTTCTAGTTTTATGACAACTATGCACGCACGCTATGGCATGACAACTTCTAAATATAAAGCTTTGCTTTCTACGTAAACTGACCGTAGGGATTTTCGTAGTACAAACTTAACCTAATCGAATCATGAAAGTTTCATAGAATTAAGCATATTTAAGTAGATGCATACGACTAGAATTTTTGAATTATCTGCACAAATTTTCTGAAGGTCACAACTGAACTTCAAAGCATGATGTAATTGAATATTTAATTTGTGACCATGTTAACATTGCAGTGGTTTTAAAACAATTTTAATACTTTTCTTGTGTGTCCATTTGCATCTAAACTGTTTGCTTTACACACCAGATTTATTAACAATTTTTGTTTGCCTTATCGGTCTCTACACCCCCTTTAAATTAGTGGCATAAAACTAATGCCACCCTGTATGTATACGTTTACTCTTGTTCCAGAAAATAAAATTAGACAGGGATTATTAAGTTTATTCACAATTTTTCTCCTTTATGTACGTAATACAAATAAATACGTTTCATAAGTAATTTTCTTAGTGGTCGAGTCTTTGAACAATGTTTTTCAAAACACAACTAGCGTGAATCGGAATCCATGTCATTGAGTAGTGTCATTCATTTCACTGTTAGCCCCTTGCTTTGTTTTATTGATTATTTATAGGGAGTAACGTTCGTCCCTTTTGATATATGATTGTCTTCTGGTGCAGAAGTCGCCGATGTTAATATACCTATCAATTAACATGAGGTCACCTATGACGTCTTACCTGAGGTGCAAGATGCAGCCTTACATATTCAAACTCGTCCTATAAATTATGGATGGCACCAATACCTAGACCTATATCTATCTCTATCTACATCAATAGCTCTACTTATTTACGATCATGTCTTTGGTTTTATATTTTACGTAAAATAATGTCGCATTCTTCATAAATTTCTCTCAACGTTTTAGCCACCCTTAAAAACTACCATAAAATGCAAAAATAGTACCTGCATGATATAAAATATCTGGATACCGGGGTTTTTCGTGGATGGAACCTAATTACAAATCTGTAACTACAAATATTTGGCGGACAGGGCGTTTGTGTACTTAGAACGTTAAAACTTCGTCAGCTGTTAGAATTAGCACTAGGTGTTGACTCTGCCAGATGTTTTCTACAGGATGACATGTGAAACTCAAAGGAAACTAAAATACAAGTAGCAAATTCTGCTAAACAGTTACTTACTCCAGGTATGAGTTGTACTTTAATTCCTTTTATTGTAAAAGGTAGTGCATAAATGTTATAATCTAACTTTTTTACACATATTTAAATTATCTATGTGAGTGTGCATATAGAAATAACTATTAAAATGTTAAGAACCAAAATTTCAATATACCAAGTTTAGTATTTTTCTTGCTCCAACTTGAGGTTGATTTATAATGTTTTTATTGTAAGGTGAGAAAGGAAATCAAAGTAATCATATCAAGAGCCTTAAGAGTTTTATCCGTGACACTCCCCTCTGAGATTAGTCTTTTGCAAACTCCGCAACCAATAAAGGCCGATACCAGCTTCGCCAAAGTATATTTACTTTATACTCTGCAGTGCACCTATCCTTTATATCTCATCGGAAAAAGGGACCGTACAACATCATTATCGTCTGGTAGTTATAAATTAAGGTCCCATTTAAGGCGCGTTTTCCCACGGACATGCTATTCTTCCCATGATAGAAACGCTTCTCATTGGCTAAACACGGCCATCACACATTCCTTTGGGCATGAGAAACTGTTTTCCAAACGATTACATCATTAATTAGGGGTTCTTTACCTCTGGTTCGTGTGAGTTTATAATCATAAAATTTATACGTAATATCTTAATTAAATTTAAGATGGAAAAAAAGCTTTCTCTTTTTGGATTCAAAAATCCTCTTGTTCTAATATTAAAATGAAACTTGATGCAGCCAAGAGACGCAACAAGGTATAGGTAAAACTTAACTCACCTATCGATGTTTGAGCACATTATGATTTGAATTTTTGACACTTTTGACTCAGGAGCAACCAGTGTACCTTTGGGACATACTGCCTGAAACATGTTGTCAAAGTTAGAGCTTAAACTGAAAAGAAAACATCAAGGTCAATGTCAGTTAGTAAATGGACAGATCTTAAGCGTTTTCACAGTGTATCAGGGTTAGGAAGAACAAAGTTAGTAAAACTTAAAATTAAAATCAATAATTATCCAATTAAGTAAAGTTTTAACCTGTTTCGCCTATTATGCAAAAACATATTGATCGAGAATTAGATAACTTATTAGGTGTAGTTCAAAATAGTATTTCTGCTGGAAGTAATCCAATAAATTTAGCTAGAATTTGCTAGCCCTCTTCATTTTGAATTTCAACTAAATGATATGTGTGTAAAATTGTGAAGCTCCGGTCAGGCGTCAGGAATGTTGATGGTTTCTCTATCTCGTTTTTAAGTTAATCTTAAATTTGTAGCAATCAAGTACACTTTGTATTTCCGAATAAACCTTTTATATGCGTATTTCTTTTTAGAAAGAGCTGGCTTTTTTTATCATTTGGTGCCGAAACCCGGGACGTGAACCTGACTGGATTACAGAAATACAAAGTGACATTTAACGGGAATAGTCGATATAAGGTAACGCGATTGCGGCTGTTTTTTAATAATCGGTGGTTATAACAAAGACTCAACAATGGAGCTAGTAAAACGGGCGGTCTGTAGAACGCAGTTAACTAAAGCAGTTAACAATATCAACGCAATGTTAGATGATAATAATTACAGTACCGAAGATATTCATACCTCTTTACAAAAGTTAAAGTTGGTTAGTGATAACTTGAAAGAAATCGCCAGACAAGTAGAATCGCTACTTAGAGAAAACATCGAAGAAGAGCTCATGAAACAATACGAATATGAGGAGGTTGCTGTTACTACAGAGTCGAAATTGAAATTTCGATTAAACGCAATGGAAAAGGCGCAATCGGCAACTCAAGCTGACTGCATTGTTACGCAACCCTCAAACGACACAAGTACCCTACCATCTTTAGCATCAGTGAAACTGCAGCGCTTGCAATTAGTTAAGTGTGATGGCACGGCAAAAAGATGGCTTCCATTTTGGGAGCAATTTCGTATTATGGTTCATGAAAATCGACAGTTAACAGAAGGCGATCGATTTAATTATTTACGAATGTCTGTGACTGGTAAAGCGGCAGAAGCCATTTTAATATTTCCGCTATCGGGAGCATTCTATGAAGAAGCACTAAAAATATTTCAAGACCAATTTGGAAATTCTGAACGGCCAATAGAGCAATATTTCGAAAGCATTCTGAAAATTGATTCCATGAAATCAAAAAATGACGTGAACACTATGCGCAAGAATTACAATCTCATATTGTCGGCAATGCGTGCTCTTACGATTCTGGGAGTAGCATGTATGCAGTATAACATGATTGTGAAGTCTAGGTTAATGAACTCACTACCGTACGAAATGCGATTGAATTATTTCCGCCAAAGCAATAGGAAAGTTTCAGACTACGATGGCGCCGCCACAGATACTGCACAAGAACCTTCAATAATTGCTAGTGCGTCAACGTCAGGTAAAGGGTATTGGACGCAGACAAACAAGTGAAAGATTTATTGCAGTTTGTCAAAAGCGAAATAGAATCTTTAGAACAAGCTGCAAAGCTGGATGCAGACAGAAACGATAAGATAACAGAGGTAGTTAAGAGAACACAATGGAAAGGAACGGCATCCAGCTTATTGGTTACTCCTAACAAAATGATTACAGGTTGTTTATTCCCTAAGCAAGACCATAAAACTGAATTTTGTAATGCCGACATCACTTTGGATAAGAAACGTGAAGTTTTAAAGGCTAAGGTTAATTGTTACCGTTGTACGAAAGGGAACCATAGAGCTAAAATTTGTAGAAATAGGTTTTTGAAATGTAAAGGCTGCAACGGAAAGCATGCAACCACTATATGCGACCCAAATTTCAAAA
Source organism: Platerodrilus igneus (assembly GCA_036346225.1). Taxonomy (NCBI): domain Eukaryota; kingdom Metazoa; phylum Arthropoda; class Insecta; order Coleoptera; family Lycidae; genus Platerodrilus; species Platerodrilus igneus. Next base: position 1,433,423 of record JARFIW010000951.1, on the reverse strand, counting down.
CAGGTAAAAGTAGCCCAACAACGAATCAAGGAAAGATTTACGCTGATGTATCGAACAATGATAGTACAGTGAACTCATCATCTGTGTCTAGTTTAATGACAAATATAAGCCAAAGTGTATTATTACAAAGACTTGTGTTTACGCATACGGTGACAAAGAAAGAACGCTTATTAGATTAGTTATTGAGAAGCCGTTTAGCGAAATTTAAGCTTACCAGTCATAGGTAAGCACCGCTTTTGCATTTCAGCGTTCGGAAATAATACAACGGTTCCATCAAAGCTGTATAATCGAGTGTTAATTACTTTAAAGGGTCAGCACACAGATGAATCGTTAACAATAGAAGCTGTTCAAGTGCCAGAAATTTGTACGGACTATTTAAATGTTCCCACGGAAAGTGTTGAACAATATAAACATTTACAGCTGGCTAATAGTAAACCTTACGAGGCCGATCATGCGTTAATTATCGAAGGAATTAGTGTGCTTATAGGAGCTGACAATTATTGGTCGGTTGTCACGGCCAATAAAAATATGTCTTAGTCAGCGTTTAGTAGCAGTGGATACTAAATTTGGGTACACACTGCTTGGCCCGTTTCCTATGGATACTACGAAGGTGGAACTAAATTTGTATACGGTGTTACACGCGAGTTTTGTGGATAAAGACGCGGAAGCAGTGTAAAAAAAGTGGGACTTAGACACGATTGGCGTAACTAAAGAAATAGACGAAGACGACGCATTTTGCGAAAAATTTGTTCAGAATTGCGTTGAAAGAAAGGGTAATCGGTATCAAGTTGCGTTTCCGTAGAAAAGCGAGGACGCAATCGTAGGAGATAATAACCTAGTTAGTACCCACGTTCGAGCTCAAAGATTAAAGTTTGAATTGAACAATACAGATAAATTAGAGGAATATAATGCTGCTATTAAGGATATGATAAGCAACAATCATGCGGAATTACGCCCACGGCGGCGCCGTAGATCAATGTAGTAAGCGTAAGACTACGGATCCCAAGGTCCTGGGTTCAAATCCCGACACGGCCGACTGCTTGAAAAATGACAGGTGAGCATTTTTCACAAAAATTACGCTCTTGTTCGGATGAGAGGTTAAATGGAGGTCCCGTGTGTGAGTGTTGTCACGCACGTTAAAGATCCCTACCTTGCCTGGAACGGCAAGGGTTCGGCAAAATTCTAAATTTCCAGGAAACAAAAAACTCGCCTCCTGGCCAATGTAGTACCTTCTGGTGGAGCATTGGAAATATAAAATGCACGGAATTACGCCCAAGGTCCCGGACTCGAATCCCGACACGGTCCGCTTGAAAAATGTTAGGCGAGCATTTTTCACAAAAATACACCCTCGTTCGGATGAGATTTAAAATGGAGATCCCGTGTGTGAGTGTTGTCACGCACGTTAAAGATCCCTACCTTGCTTGGAACAGCAAGAGTTCGGCAAAATTCCAAATTTTTCAGGTAAAAAAAACTCGCTTCCTGACCAATGTAGTACCCTCGGGTGGAGCGTTGGAAAATCACATGTATGGAATTACTTCCTTAGCCGGCTCCGTGGCGTAATGGCATGTATGTGACTACTACGTCCAAGGTCCCGGGTTTGAATCTCGACACGGTCCGCTTGAAAAATGTTAGGCGAGCATTTTTCACAAAAATACGCCCTCGTTCGGATGAGAGGTAAAATGGAGGTCCCGTGTGTGAGTGTTGTCACGCATGTTAAAGATCCCTACCTTGCTTGGAGCAGCAAGGGTTCGGCAAAATTTCAAATTTTCCAGGTAAAAAAAACTCGCTTCCTGACTAATATAGTACCATCGGGTGGAAAATTGGAAAATGACATGTAAGGAATTAGTTCCTTAGACGGCTTCGTGGCGTAGTGGTATCTGTGTGAGTACTAAGCCCAAGGTCCCGGGTTCGAATCCCGACACTGGCCGTTTGAAAATTGTTATACGAGCATTTTTCACAAAAATACACCCTCGTTCGGATGAGAGGTAAAATCGAGGTCGCGTGTGTGAGTGTTGTCACGCCTCCTGACCAATGTAGTACCTTCGGGTGGACCATTGAAAAAGCACATGTAAGGAATTACTTCCTAGGCGGCTCCGTGATCACGGATCATCATTCGTTAGTTTTGTTAAACACGTTGCAAAATTCTAGTGTAAGACTTTTCCGTTGGGCTATAAAGCTCCAAGAGTATGATTTTGACATTATACATCATAAAGGCAGTCAGTGTTATCAGGCGGTTCCGTGGCGTAGTGGTATGTGTGTGACTACTACGCCCAAGGTCCCGGGTTAGATCCCGACACGGTGCGCTTGAAAAATGTTAGGCGAGCATTTTTCATAAAAATACACCCTCGTCCCGTGTGTGAGTGTTGTCACGCACGTTAAAAATCCCTACCTCGCTTGGAACAGGGTTCCGCAAAATTCCAAATTTTCCAGGTAAAAAAACTCGCTTCCTGGCCAATCTAGTACCTTCGGGTGGAGCATTGGAAAATCACATGTAAGGTTGTGAAGGGGGGTAAGCAGCCTTTGGCTGTCAAGTTCCCCCAGCACTTAAACATTTGCCGATTTAATATTTTTCCAATATATCTTTTCGCACAGTCTACATTTAGTTGCAGATATTTCACAACCAACACCTGTAGTTGTTTATAACAATCATCAGATTTATTTGCACTTATTTTTCGTCATTAGGTTTTCCGTCTCAAAACTGTTCCCTGAAATACTCACACAGCCTGTATACAGCTCTGTTCCCTTTCTATTGTTTTCTAATTTTTCAGTAAATACTTTCACGCAATTAACATTATTCGAGAATATTGCCCAACCAATACTTGTAGTTGCTTATAATAATCATAATGTTTAAGTACAGTTACTTTTTTGTCATTAGTTTATCCATCTTGGGACTGGTTGGATGCGTACCTCCATTGATTTATATTCTGAGCTAGCCTACACATTTCCCTGAAATTCCTACAGCCTACTCCTTTCACTATCTGTGTGCAGTAGTCTAACCTACTTCTCTTTTTTCCAATCTCTGCTTCTAATATATTCCGCACTATTTCCTCATGCCGTAGTATGTGGCCTATCATTATATCTCTACTATTTTTACCCTTTTCCACATATTTCTTTCTTCCCCTACCATTTTTAGTACCTCTTCGTTCTTAACTTTGTCTGTCCATGATATCTTCATCATACGTCTGTAGCACCACATTTCAAAGGCTTCTACCTTTTTCTTGTCCGCTTCTCCTACTGTCCAGCCTTCACATCCGTACAGTGTTTGTTGTCTTTGAACACGGTAGTTGCTTTTTCTTGTTAAATGTAGCACGACCTTGTGCTAATCTTTGTTTTATATCTTTTGCACTTTTCCCATCTTGCGTTATTTGGCTTCCTAGGTAGCAGAAATCCTTAACCTCTTGTAAGTTCTTGTTGCATGTTTGTATTCTTGTTTTTTATTTATTTTCCCCTCCTTTGCATACTAGTACTTTAGTTTTAGTTTTGTTAATTTTCATACCGTATCTCTCTGTTAGAACCGTTTCCATTTCATTAAGAGCAGCTTCTAACTTTTCCCTGCTAGATGCTAATACCGCTATGTCATCTGCAAATCTAAGCATATCAATTTTTTGTCCCTGCATAGTAATTCCTAATGTCTTCCTGCATTTGACACTATTCATTGCCTGTTTAATGTACAAGTTAAAAATTAATGGGGATTGGGCACATCCCTGTCTCGCCCTTTTCCTAATGTTTACTTCTCTACGTTCCTGCTCTAATTCTATTACTGCTGTTTGCTTTTTGTATAAGCTATGTACTATTCGTCTATCCCTATAACTCATTCCAATCATTGTGAATATTTCGAACAGTTTTTTCTATTTTACATTGTCGAATGCTTTTTCCAGATCTACAAACCCTATGTACACGCTTTCTCTTTTTGCTATTGTTTTCTCCATTATCACTCTCAGAGCTAAAATAACTTCCCGTGTTCCCCTGTTTCGCCTAAACCCAAATTGGTCTTCTCCTAGTATTTCTTCAGCTCGTTTTTCCATTCGTCTTTGTACAATTCTAGTTAATATTTTTGACACATGTGCTGTCAAACTTATTCGAAAATTTTCACATCTGTCCGCGCCTTTCTTTTTGGGTATAGTTTATGGGCAGATGAAACAAGGTACACAATTGTGGTATTTTTAATAGGTTCAATGAGCATCTATAGATGCAAGAAAATTCGCATGCAGTTCAGCAAATGAAGACCTCATATAGAATTTGGTTTTAATGTATGGTGTTGTGTTCTAGGGACCAATATTATAGGACTTATAATATTTAATGGAAGTTTAACCGGAGAAAAATATTTAAATATGTTGGAAACAAATGTAGAGAATTTTTTAGATGACCTTCCTTTACGAGTGCGCGGGAGGCTAAAATGGTTCCAGTATGATGGCGCACCTTCGCACAACGCCCGTAGTGTTACGGACTATTTAAATCGTTTATATCCAGTTTCTTGGATTGTTAGAAATGGCCCAGTGCAGTGGCCACCCCGAAGCCCGGAATTTTCAATATTAGACTTTTTTTACATGGACATGTGAAAATAAAGTGTATATTAAAAATTTCATACAGAAGCACAACTACGTGAAGCTGTAATTAATGCTCATAGAAGCGTTCATTAAAAAACGCAACGCATTGCATTGCTAAATTATGTAGGCTATCTATTGAACAAAATGGCGAGCTTGAGCATTTGTAATTTGTTAATACAATATTTATTCAGTTTGTGTTCGTTCGTATTTTAGTTTTGTTTCCATTTATGATACTTTAAGGTGCATAGTATTAAATTGTTTACATATTGTTATTTGAATGATTTTTTTTTATAAGTTAATTGTTCCTGTTACCAACATATTGTTAAAAATATCTATCAAGTACTGATATGATAAAGAAATACAGTCGTTAAGTCTCCTTTTCTGATTGTATATTGAAACATAGCTATTTTATTCAATAAAACTAAAAAACCTCAATATTTTGGTCATTTCCCATAGTAACTCCACCATGTGCTATATCAGTAAAATCTGCACAGTATAAGCTATTAAACAAGCACATAGCCAACTATGTTTTCCATTTAAAAAAATTTAGGTTATGTGCATGTCTATGAAACAAAAAAAAAATTAAATTTTTCAAACCACTCGTTCTTATTCTGCATCCCGCAAAAATTGCGATATTTAGTTTTTTCAATATATCTAGATATCCGGGATTTTTCTGAAAAAGAAAAGCACATGCGAGATCAGCAGACAAAACCGCATTACTTTTCCCATTTGAGCGTCTCTCTATCTCTAACGGTTTCCAAGATGCCCATAGTGAAAATGAAAAAACTCACCCTGTATATACAGTGTTGAAAAATTATATTTCAATTATCAATCTTTTTTGTTAATAACTTTTTAACAAACAATGAGCGCCGATTTTACCTAAGGAAAAAGTTGTTTCTCTTGCAAAAACGCGTCGAATGAGCCTATTTTGAAGGTCGTTAGGAGGTGCTCATATTTGAAACCACGTATTTTGGGCAGATTAATAATATGCATTATCAGTATTAAACAATAGAAATAACGGACTAATTGGATTGAATTGATAACGTAGCTTCTAAAAACAACGTCATTTCCGAATTAAATTGAAATAACGATTCCGGTGTGGAACCGATTTTCCGCGTCAGCCAACTCCCTCTCAAGTTTTATTGAATTGTAGCATTTGCACTCGAAAGTAATGGTCTTAATTCAACATGCACCACCAAAATAATTGCTTGCACTATGCTGGAAAAGCAATTACCGTAATGTGTTATTTGAGGGGAGTTAAGATAACGCTAGGTCTCCTCTATGGGAATTTTTAAAAAATTTTATGATATTCCATATAGATTTGGATATGTCTTTTATTACTTTTTCTATTAGTATTAGCATAACGATTCTATAGGTGTCATGAATGCTTGTAATAAAAAGACGAAGTGTGTAAAGATGGAACGGGCATTATTTTAATAAAAATTGACTGGCAATTTCTCTTTAGCTATTTCTAATAAAGAAACGTCGATAAACATATATTTAAAAACTAAGTGGTTTCATTACCAAAGAAACGAAGAAATAAAAATGTAAGTTAACCATTAATTTAAAATATAATTTGCTTATTGAAATTACTCTTATTAATTGTATGTTATTAACATGGGACATCATTAAAATTTCGTCAACTGCTGCAAAGATACCTCGTTATTTTTCCAGTCTGGCGCCCAGATAACAATTTAAATTTTGCATAGTAAAAGAATTAGAAAAAGTTAGATTGTATAAATTAAAGCGTCTGCGTGGAAAAGAACGGGAATTGTCTTTGCAGCAATGGGTTTAATTAAACTTTGAGCAGGTGTGTTAACTTTATTTTTTATTCGCCGTAGACTAAAGGTTACTTGTAAAATATAACAATTTTAAACTAATTAACTGCAGCAACTATTTTAGCTCACAAGTATTATTTCCATATACGTCACAAATAACCACTAGAGTAAATAACTCATATTTGGGACGCCAAGTGACAATTACGTTAACTCAGTTACTGTTTTTCCCTACCGTACAATAGCTTTTTGAATTTTGATAATAGCATTATTTTTGTTAAGAAATACAAGGTCTCAACGTATTAAGTTAATTTTCGGTTAGCCTGATCGTTTATTAGCTCCACTATAATAGCAAGATACTGTTATTTATGTAAGCATTGTTTGTACAACTTGCGTAAGCTTTTAGCAAAAAAGAAATTATGTAACTGCGCAACTTTTGAGCACAACACGACACAAACTAATTACATATATGTTCTTTGAAAATTGTTTGGTATTTATTCTTATTTCATACACGTAGGGTTTGTAAGTGAAAAGAACCAACAGAGTTCAAACCACCAACTAAGTTGTAGAAGAAGTTCCTGCTGGAATAGCTTTATCAGAAGTAACTAATTCGGAATAAGTTTTTAAATTGGGATCGTACGATGAGATTGTCAAATGTAACATGCTATGTTCAACGTGAAGTTGTTAATTTAATGGAACCAAGGTGTTCTTGAAATTAAAAGTGATCAATCTGTTAGTGTATTATCCGAACTTTATTGTTTACTATCGGTCTGTTCGATATCTATTCTTCAAGGTAAACTCATCTACGGAAGTTAGACGTCGTTTTCTTCGATGTTAATTATGAAGCGCTTTATAAGAAATTGATCTTCCTCTATAAAGTAATTCGGGACATCTTACTTCGGATAGATGAATTAAGACAGCAAATTAAATTACTTTGGACTATTTTTCTCTATCTAAATATATGTAAAATTAACTTACAGAACGACTAACTAGAATTAGAGAAAGGGGCTTTATATTCTTTTGACTCGGCACTATTCTGCATGTGAAGTTTTTACGCTCAGACGATGAGATCATAGGCGCCAACATAATACATTATTAATAAAAACAAATGAATTAAAAAATTATAATTTTAGAATACAAAGTATGTTGCTGATATCATTTCTAACCTTTAAAACCGCCATAATGAATTTGACAACTTTTGGGTATGAATGATATAAGATACAAAAATAATTCTTCCTTAGATCAAGAATGCGTGTAACTTAAATTTATATTTCTTGAAGGAAATAACCCAACCTTACTTGTGAGATTTACTAATACGGAAACTGTTAAAATAAAATATGATTATAAACATTTCAAGGGAACATTAAAATGATTGGGTTTTATTAAAAGAACTTGTTCGGAGGCGTCCAGATCCTCTTCAGACCCTTCAATAACCAACAAATACCTTAATCGAAGAATGACAGAATATATCGCTAGAAAACATTTAAAGGCTCGTACGAAGCATACTTCGGAGATGTCGAGCAGTAATTCGGGTTAATGGAAGACACACGTTATTAATGAAATAAATCTTTCTTAACTTTACGCTATACGTGTAGTGTGCTTACTTGCTCCACTTTATTTTTGTAGTTTCTTTGAATCGGTATTGTTGTTCTGAAAGTGGTACATAAAATTCGTTTTGTTTTTGCAAATGTATTCGAACAAAATGTTCATCTTTAAAATACGCGTTACTAGATTTGAATATTGTTAAAATATAAAAAAATTATTCGGACGTAAATATGTGTTGCTGTAATTATTTTGAGCAGTATGTTTCTGTTACAAGCATCTAAAATTGATGTTTGTTTTATTGATTATTGCTAGAGAAACAAGTGATTTTCCTGACTAGTAAGGTAAATTATTTCCTTGCTAGTCGTGAATAACGTATGATTTATTATTCCTTGAAAACTTTAATGATCACTAATATTAAATTTTACAGATTTTGAAGTTTCAATGGTTGAATGGTCAATTTCTTTATTAAAATTGTGCTTAAACTAGATTATGCTTCATAGCAATATGCTGACAATTGTTGAGAAACTTGAATCTTGTTTGCCATCGATTCTGCAATGTAATTCTCGACAATGGTAGAACTTTTCCACCCACCCTGCCTTTTCATTTGCAATAAATCGCCTCCGCTTTCTACAACAAAAGTCGCTGAAATACGACGTAGGCTGGCCGGTGTACAATTGAGGTTCTGCTATTCTCTTAGGTACATTATAAAATGTTTGAAGCCTACTAGCTGCATAATGCACATCTCATTTCGGTAGGTTAAGAAAAAGTGATTGGTTTCCACGTGTATGGGTCCTAATTTTAAGTAAGCCCGACAGAAATTCAGAAGTTTAAGAAGTGTGTCTGCTATTGCGAATTTGTTGTATATGCTTTGTATCGTCCAGTGTTACGTATCGTGTGTCGTACTGTTTTATCAGTAGATACTTTCTAAGAATTGAAAATTGCAACTAGAGAACAGACTTTGCTTCAGTACTCCTTTCTGCAATATACCCCAACACGGTCTCTTCGCTAATTTCGTATACTTTGTTATAATACAAGTAAAAGTACTTTGGTCGTGCTTGCATTGAGGACTTACTACGTTTCACAGAAATTCAAACGGGAAAAAAAATTCATTTTTTAAATTACTGCTTACTTTTAAATTAATGCATAACAAGCAGGTTAACCAATAATTATTGTTTCTCTCAGTTTTCGGCGTGAATTTGCACGACGCCTTTAATAATTAATATTTTGCAGTGAAAATCGCTAGTTGTGTACAACATTCACAGGAACAACACAAGGTACGATAATAAATTGGGATAGTTTAGGAATATGACGGGTAAACACTCTACTACATAGTTTATAAAGCACTACTCCGCACAAAGAGTTAACAATACGATAGTCAAGACAAGAATGTCTCATGGCCGCGATCCGTTACACTTGTTCACCAGAACCCATTAATCGGGAAAACAACATATCCTTTCCACGAGCCATGGAAACCGTCCTCATCACAAGATTACATGATAATAAACGACTATCCCCTCAAAATATTGCCGGGAAACCCCGAACCAAATTTATTATGTGTAATATCTTAATTTTTAAAAACTATATTACACAATTATGTATAATATACCTAAATTAATTCTACAAAAATTCCCTAAAATAATTATTTACTAGAATCTTTGTGAAGCGGTTGTGGCGCGTAGCAATCGCGAGAAAGCTTCAAAAAACTTTAAAACGAAAAATAAAAAAGAAAAAGTCTCTTTGTACAAGTTCATATATAAGTAAAGCTTACATTCTCCTGTCCTTAGGCGCCACCCGGTTTTTAAACCATAGCAATCTTTGTGGTACCAGGAAGCGGAATAAGTAACCCTATCACCAGACTACTTCATCTAAAGTGCGCAAGAGTCTTGTTTGCCGCCGCACCGATCGCACAAAATTAGTCGCAGTTATAAGACTTGACACTTAAAGCTAACACTTAATTTCGCTACAAAAATCTAAATACAAGTTGATTTTTTTACACATTATACAAATGTTTTAAAATACTCATTAACTATTAATTAATTAGATCGCAAAATCTGTATATATATATATATATATATTGCTGTGATAAGGGGTTGTTTAAGGGTGTATTATATAGCAATGGTCGGTTAGTAAACATAAATTACGATAGGAAGCAGAAAACTGCATTTATGTAACAGAAAATTAAGTGATTTGGATATTATGTAAATAGTAAGCATTTAACACCCCGTATATAGACCATAATTAGCTTTAAGCGATGCAAGGAAGCACATCTTACAACAATAGAACGCGTATTTAGCAGAAAAATAGGTAATTCATACATTATGTAAATAGCAAGCATTTAACACTCTGTATATAGACCGTTATTAATTTTAAGTAAGGCCAGTAAGAATACCTTTCATTTAAAGTACGCGTATTCAAAAGAAGTAATAGTACATGTAATTAAACACGCGTCGAGAAGTGTTCTAATTGGTTATAAAACAAATACGAAGATAAAAGATAAAACTTAACAAACTGTTTGCAAGTACGCGGCAACAATAGACATTTTTTATAAGAAAATGCAGTTTCAAGCACGCATAAAAATACATAAACAAAAGTAGAATTAAGGTTACATCCTTTTCTTTGTTCAATTATCCAAAAAGCGATATCTACACAAAACAACGTATGGTCAAGATAACGAATAATAAGATATCAAATAAACACCATTACATGGAAAACAGATGAAATTACATCAGAAACAACTTTGAAATGAATATTAAAGACGTGTTGGTGGAGATATCTACAAGACTTGTTGAAAACCTCGGCCACATGTAAGTGGATGAGCCTATATTAACACAGAGCAATGATAAAACGGGTCAGTTCATAACTCATGCTGAGCGAAGCTGCGTCACTGCTAAACAGAAAGTCACGCGTAATTTAATTTTCAATAAGATATCAAGTGTAAGTGATAAAGTGCAGTGACTACGAAAACTTCTTTTGCCGTTTAACGTGAGTAGAATTTGGGGTAATTTATTTAAACTAAATATTAATAATAATAGGGCTTCGAATGTGATGATAAATACTTCGAATTTGTGATATAATAATTCGAATTGGGCGATATAACATTTCGAATGTGTCGACAAGAAGAATAATTCGAATATAGAAAATTCAAATGTGTTGATGATAATAATTCGAATCTATGGTACATTTCTAAATACTTCAAGTTGCAATAATTCAAGTATGCGTCGATAAGAATAATTCAAACCTGGGTCAAGAAAACAATTCAAATCAGCGTCGACAATTATATTTTGGTACAATTCTGGTACAATTTGGAGTTGCGAGATTTAATGCAAATAAAATAAAGAAGCACGAAGTAATTTATGGAAAACGAGGGGTTGAACTAAGCAGAGCAGTGATAGACGAAGGAGGACAACAAAGGGATGTTGATCCACAACCCGAACAACCTGCAGCAGGTCAGATCTAATTAGTTTTAAGATATTTTTCTATTTAAATTTCAATACTAAATTTATTCAATTTATATAAACTTGTGAGAAAGTCAACAACAAACATTGCATACGTTAAACTTACGTAACATATTACAAAGGGGTCTAGAACGTTCCAGGTTTCTTTGGTAAAAAGAAGAGCATAAGCGTTGTGTAAGTGCGTAGAAACAATTAACATTTTTGATTAGAAAATGCAGTTCAAAAACGCATAAAATAAACATACATGAAAATCGAAATTGAAGGTACATCATGTATTTTGTATAATATGGAAAACGCGATATCTAAACAAACAACGTATGGTTTAGATAGCAAATAATAAGGTGTCAAATAAACATGGGAAACGAATATTTTACATCAGAAAACCACTTCAAGATGCATCAAATACAAATACCTTATTGGTTAAGATAGCGACAGATTTGTTGGAAACCCAACCCACATCCAAGTGGGATCAACCTATATTTAATAGCGAACGATGATAAGAGTTCTCAGTTCTAATTAAGCAGGGCAAAGCTGCGTCGAAAAGTCACGCGTAAATGTTTAATAAAATGTATAGTGACAAATAAGTGATAGAAATATGAAGATTTCTTTTGCCGATTAACGTGAGTAGAATGTGGGGTAATTTATTTAAACTAATAAGATAATAATAGGGCTTCGAATGTGATGCTAATAATCCTAGTCCTAATTGGTGGAGAATAATTTCGAGTGTGAGGTTAATAATTCAAATGTGTTGATGATAAGAATTCCGAATTGGTTCATAATAAATCCTAATGGATGGTATAATAATTTAAATGCATGAATACTTTGAATCTTGGTGAAAATAATTTTAATTGATGGGATGACATTTCAAATGAGTGGATAGATATTATAGTTGATGATAATTCGAATATGGGGATGTTTTAAATGGATTAATGTAATATTTCAAAGCAGCGTCGACGATTTTGGTACAATTCAATGCAAATAAAACAAAGAAGCACGAAGTAATTTATGGGGAAAAAGGGGTTCAATTAAGCAGTAGCAGGTCAGATCTAATTAGTTTTAAGAGATTTTTTCTATTTAAATTTGAATATTGAATTTACTTAATTTATAAAAGTGTAACAAAGTCAGCAACAAACTTTGCATACGTTAAAAGTACGTAATATAATCAAGGGATCTGAACGTTCGAGGTTTCTTTGGTAAAAAGGGTAGTTTTTGGTGACTTTAGATTGATTGCAAAACATATAAATTTTGGAATAAATAAGACTTATGACATTGATTAATTGAAGGGTGTATTTTAATAATTTTCGAAACTTGTACATAATATTTCTTTTCATTATATGGAATTAATTGACTTCATTTTATAATTCAAACAAAGAGGTAATCATAAAGGGGTGGAGAAGAGAAGAAAATTTGATCATCGTAACGTTGTGCACTCTGTGTAGAATAATAAAAACTAGCCGTGGCATAATAATAATAATATTAGTGAGATTTAGAATTTGATTAGGAAAACAGAGAGGTGGAGTTATAGGAAAATGCCCATTGACACCGAGTACGGCGTTATCATATCAATATATATATATATATATATATATATATATATATATATATATATTGTATATGAAGTAAGATGTATCTGTAAACAACTCTTATGAAAATAATAAAAGCCATTGACAAATACAAATCGGGCTGGTAGTTATATAGCCATTAACAAAACATTAGCTTTATTACTTCATAGGGGAGGAAACATCCACTGACCATGGTTTCGGCTTGTTAGCCTCGTCAGAGTGGAATAGTTCCCAAGAACCCTATGAAGTAATCGAAGCTATTATAATGATATAATTTCGAAACAATCACTTTTACTTTTCACAATTATTATTTTCATAAGAGTTGTTTACAGATACATCTTACTTCATATACAATTTTCTTATTGCGGACTGCAAATAACTTGTCTTTATATATATATATATATATATATATATATATATATATATATATATATTGCCGTGGTTCTGGGATTAAAAATCGAACCCCTCTAATTATCAATTTTATAACAAATCGAAAATTTGCATACAATATAAAATTTCAAAAAAACCCATTAATTTCTTACCCAGATTCCTCTCTTCCTCGGTTGAATTGCTTTCTTCAACTGCTTCCGGCTAGCTCAGTTGGACCTCCTCTTGGATACCTAGATTCACTCTCATATTCTCTATCGTTCACGCACACTCTCAATAAAACCACAAAATAATACAACAATCATACAATATCTATTTTCCACTATTTACAAATAAAACTTCAAAATTATTTAGATCTCAGTGGTCAAGTTACAGCACAATAAATTCTATTTAGTAAAGTCCAGAATTTTAACTAGCAATATCAAACACATTGAATGTAACCTGAGTAAATGGGCCCTGAATAATACCTTATCTTTCTTTCTGTATTTATAATTAATTTCAATTAGGCAACTCAACTCTGGAGTATGGTGAGCTCATGATAACCCAGTTAATTATGATTAATGTATGCTCTTTACTTGGCATATTCTTATTACAAACACAACAAAAACCCATGTACTCATAACAAAAAAATATTTAAATTCCTGAGGAACATTCATCAGCTTTATATACACCTTTAGCTTTATAGTTAAATACCACAATAAAAGTTAGTTATACGCATTACTTTTAATACTCCAAATAATGTAAAATACCATCATAGTTCACTCTCCCCATCACAATAACCTTCATAGTTTATCAACAACAAATTCTAAAGCATTACCTGGAATTTCTAGAAGATCTCTGCTCCGTTGATGATGCCATTAAGTTGTTTCGTGGTACTGCTTTGTTGGCCGCCTTTAGCTATTTGTAGTTGAACACCCTCTAAGCTGTGCTGCAAGGCTGTTCATACACGATACCTCCAACTCCAAATCCAATTATTACTTTTCTTTGATAATTGTTTAATTTAATTCACGTTACATAACGTCACTACACGAGCTTGTTAAAAAAATATATGTGGCACCTCAATAAAATTTAAACTCGGCACAATCCGCGTACAAATTATGAGGCTAACACCGTGCTATTTAATTTAAAATAATTTTCTATACTTACAAGCTCGTGGTAACTTTCGTACGTAGTCTGAAGCGATCAAAATACGAAGGGACTTTTATTCATTTTCAGAAAGTATTTATACAATTTCCGATGCCACCTTTCGGCCGCATTTCACCCGAAGTCCTTCATTTACAATAATATTTCTTAAAATTTTGGGTTCAACCGTCTTCTAAATCCTCGAAATTCAGCGCGCCGTTACGATATTTTCTGAAAAATTAACATTCAATATTCTCGTGTTTGTCTGATGTACAACTAACGATATCGACCAATAGTCTATGCATTGACGTCTTACAAATCCCGCCTATATTAACGTTGTCCCTTGCTTATGCATATTCTACGTCTCTTTCTAACCTTGTTTGAGTGGTAGAAATCGATATTCCTGTCCATCTGCTATCTAACCCCACGTGTACTTGCCTACGTGCTTTAAATAACCCCTTATTAGCGTTTAATGCGAAAACATCCGATCGTTTGTACAATATACCTAGAATGTTGAGTTTTATCTACACAAAATAAGTGGAAGTTGACATTTAGAAAACATGCAGGTGTTTAATTAACGATCGTTTTAAAATAACATTTCTAGGATTTTGCTCTTCGAAGTATTTCATATAGTAAAGCGTTTCGTCTTGGATATATCGATTTTTACACGCTCTTATGCGTTTTAAACGTTATATTCCTTTGAATTCGACTCGATTAAATTAAATAATTAGTTCCATTGGCTTATGCAATTTATTTTCTTTACGCACCTATTAAATTCTTAACCCCTAATTACTTGATACTTTAAATTGAATAAAATGAGATAAATTTCGCACGTAAATTTTGGTTGTTTCTTTTATACAGGGTGTTTTGAAATTGCTTTGTTTATATTTACATTTAACCCTTTAAAACCACTACAATATATATATATATATATATATATATATATATATATATATAATATAGTTTAGAGATAATGACCTTTTATAAATTTTTTTTTTTTTAATTTTTATACAAGTTATACAATTTTCTTATAACAAATTGAAGCAAAAATTAGTTAAAATAAGATTTCGATTTAATTTTCATGTTAATTTAATGTTTAACCTCGTCTTAAAGCATGTGATCAAGAATTTAAATAAAATTCGAAAATTTAGGCCTTAAAAAAGAGTTTACTTTCCTACAGCTGACCTCAAACCCATTAATAATATATCATCATATATATATATATATATATATATATATATATATATGTATAATGCTATGATAATAGGGTAGATTAAGTCATAGGGGTCGTAGAATAAATATAAACAACTTCAACTTTAAGAAAAAAGAAAAGCAAATAATTCCAGAAATTATAAGAGTAAATCGGTCACTCTACATAATGTTAATTAAGAGGACACTGTGTATAAAATATACGGAGTTAAATGCGTGAGAACATAAATATGTCTAAGTGTAGTTTACAAGTAAAGATAAGATTTTAAAACGCAATAAATTGCATCAAAATTAAATCACCGGGAAGCATAGATAAATTGGCATTGCAAATATTTAACAATTGCGTCGAAAATATAAACGTAAACGCATCCTAAATAATTCATTATTAGAAAATCGTTACGTGACGAGAAAAGAACACATTTGTTCAGAAAACCAATGTTCTGTGGAAACAAATAAACACCAGGCGGTTCAATTATATGATAAATTAACAAACATCAAATACGTGAGTTAATGAAGAACCAAAAGTTGAAAATCCTCGAATAATACTGCAATATGCTGAAGGCGGACGTGACGAACAGAGCATTCATCGAAGATTTAAACTAAGTAATTTGTAAAAATTCCGAGTTCTGCTAGATATGGCAAAAGTATCAACCTAGATTGTAAACACGCCAATGAAAACAATTGGAGGAAGGGCTTATATATACGATAGGAACGGAACGACATTTTAGTCTATATTCAACTGAGCAACAACTATGTTCGAAGGTGTTAAAAACTCACGTAACTAGTGAAGTAAAATTTAAAACAAATCAGATTTAAAAGTGCGAGAATTTGTGCAACGAAATATAAGCCGATCTATAAATAGACGTAAGTTAAACAACTTAATTAAATTCATTTCTAGTATTAACGAAACAGGGCTTTAATTTGGGACCTTTAATTTGAGACGGCTTTAATTTGGGACCTTTAATTTGGGACTTCTAACTTTGGACATATTTTAATTTTGGTGATATCTTAAAAATGGAGATATTCTAATTTTGGAGATATTTTAAAAATGGACATATTCCAATTTGGGAGGTTTTAATTTTGATGTACTGTAATTTGGTACGATTTTAATTGGAAGTGATTTATGGGGGGCGATTCTTATATGGGGCCGGCATATCAATAAGCGAAGCGGACACGGCAAGGGGATGCAGATCATAGACTAGAATAGAACTCCAGAACTCATTCCAGGTTAGCAATTTTTAATACACTGTATTCTTGAAACACTGTTTTCAATTTAATATTTGCCATACATTGTATATTTGTAAGAGTCATCTAAAAGGTCACTTAAAAAAATATGAAAATGGAATAGGTATCTTGGAATGTTCGAAGGTCCCTGAATATAATTAAAAAGATATTTTTGCTGGCTTTCAGAAAAGCATAAATCTGGTATATGTAGATATTTTGTACAAAAAAGGAAAATTTTGAGTGTTGTAAATATTATAAATTATTATATTGTGTGTTCTAGAATTGCTTTATTTGATTCAATAAGATTTATTCAGTAAGCTAGTCGGGGTAAAAATCCTAATTTAACATTTCGTAACTTTGGGGCTTAAAATAATAAAAGAAATATCGCAGCAATATACACACAGAGTATTTTATTAACAATAGGACAACAGTTAACTGAAGATGCTATGCATCAAATAAAGACCATTGAGCCAAACTTTTCTTATCCGAATGTTGATGGTTTAAGAAGTACCGGGTTTTGAATGTTATAATTTTATTTAAATTTTTTAGAATTATTCTGAAAATTTTTGGTTTATAGACTTGAAAAATGGCATTTTTATGTTTTTGAATACAGAGAATATGATACTATTTTTGACGGTGATCATAGACGGCGCTACTTACAACCTTTTTTTAAATTTTAATTAGCTATAACTTTTAACTTCTACATCTAGCGTATAACAGACTTCGAAATCTGAAATGCAATCCTTTTTGCATAAAAATGTATTCTTGTCTCACTTTGATATTTCAATCTGTTTTCAAGGAAAAACCGTTTAATTCAAATTATGTTTTATTAGTGGGACGTCACTCCGAAACTACTAATAATATTTTAGCAGGCTTATTTTACTATCTGACAGTCGTCATTATGATGTGTCATAGTTTTTATTAATGGGCCAATGAAGGTATTTAAAGTATCAAAACAATCAGCTTTCCTTTAACCTTTTGCTTGAAATTTCTTCCTTTAAGATATTTAAAAAATGCCGTGTCATAACGGTTTTATCAATAGTGGGATGAGAGAGATGGTGTGTGTTTTTGCGCAAACAAATTTCAATGGCCGCTCTGCTACCCGACGGTATAACCAATTATATCCCCAAAGAAGACAACCTAATCATAAACTGTTTCGAAACATCTACAATCGTTTAGGCGAGAAGGAAGTGAAATAACACTCCAATAACTACTTCCGTTGAACAAGAAGATGAGGTTTTAGTTAGAGTGTACCAAAATCCAGGTGCACGTATTCGTCGTCTAAGTTCGGCAATGGGCTTATGTTATACATCGATTTGAGATGGATAACTTAATCTTCCACGTGTATCATCTTCTAGTATGATGTTTACGATGGTTAAATTGTTCTTGTCGCAAAATTCTACCAGCCTACCAGTCGAGTATTGTATCTAAACCAAATAAACATACCATTCCTTCCCTACATATCACCTACCACTGCATTAAAATCTTCCGTAATTATTAAATGTTCATGTCCTTTTACAAATCTTAGTATATTTTCGATATTTGTAGATCGCTTGTACTTCTTTCTCACTGTAGCTAGAGGTTTGGCATGTATACTTATATCGCCCAACGCTCGGACCAGCTCCGGCAGTCGCAGTGGCTACCAGGACTCGTTCATCTAGGGGCGTGG
Organism: Platerodrilus igneus; assembly: GCA_036346225.1. Classification (NCBI taxonomy): domain Eukaryota; kingdom Metazoa; phylum Arthropoda; class Insecta; order Coleoptera; family Lycidae; genus Platerodrilus; species Platerodrilus igneus. The sequence continues at coordinate 1,414,928 of JARFIW010000951.1, read as the reverse complement.
CCTCCGGTTCTCCCTAGGCTGCTACAATTTATCTCTACCTATGTAGGGATCGACAAGGAACAGGTATAAGGTTGACAGACAAGATAAACAAAGGCAAGGAAGTCTACATAAATAAAGATAACGATACGTTACCGAAAACGTCCACTGCACTCGAAGTTTCAGGCAAAACAGCCACGTTACAGAGTCTCACGGAAACACTTCTCCTACTTTTTGTCCTTTCACGCGTCGGCGCGAAATTATTCGTCCAACCCACTTTTGACGTGACGGAAATACGCGCACCGAGTCTTTTGAATTTATGGCGCGAAACTTCCGCATATCAAAATTAAACTAAAACAATGTTTAGTGCCACTTTGGCACGTAACAATCGCGACAAAGCCACAAAAGAAAAACTTAAAAAAAGAAAAAGCCTGTTAGCACAGTAACAGCTTAAAATCTAAATCCTAACTACCCTACATAAAACCTAACTTAAAACCTACAAAATGTTTATATAAGGCGCCACCTGGTTTTTCGACCGATAACACGTCTACCGAAGTACCAGGAAACGAAATATGTAGCCCCATTGTTTTTGACTACACTAATGATCGACAGCACAAATTTGTCGGGGAGCATGAAACACTACTTAAATTAAAACAGATGCGACAAGTCGCCTAACCTATCTAAACTAAAGCTAACATTAAAGTGTTTACGTGCAAACACACATGAGCGTTGCATCAAAACTGTTCCTTGTTGGCAAAAAGTGCCCAAATTTAAAAATGTTCACAGAGTGCGTCACTCTACACTCTAGCAAATTTTTGTTACTGGTACTTTGGTTTACTAACGATACACATCAAAACTTGTCCATGACATGGTTGTGAATCAACAAATTTACCAAAAGTACCACCCTACTAAATCCTTATATCGCTAACCTAACAAATTACATTTCTACATCAGGTTAGCTTTTTCACTTAAATTTCAAGAAAAATAATTCCCACGTCTGGTCATAAATACCAGACGTTAGGAAGATAAAAAGATAAGACAAGATCTCAAATTGTTGTTAAAGATAATAGATAAGATAACGATATTAAGCTTAAATTGTTATCATCAAAGGTAATAGATAAAGTAACGATATTAAGCTTTAGTTATTATTTGAGATACTAGGTAAGATAACGCGATGTTAAGCTAACGTTATTATTAGAGATAGTAGGTAAGGTAACGCGATATTAAACAAAAGTTATTACTAAAGATAATAGGTAAGATAACGCGAAATTAACTAAAGTTATTACTAACGGTAGTCGGTAAGATAACGATATTAAACTAAGGTTATTATCTAAGATAATAAATAAGATAAAGATATTAACTTAATCATTACCAAAGATAATAGATAAAGATTACGATAGAGTGGCTCCGTGGAGCCGTTAAATGGGAATTTCTCGTACCCTCTAAAAAGAGCGACCTGTGAAGCAGGTCCGTTTACAAGAAACGGCACGAGGGACCGGCAAAAACATTTGGGTGCATCCCTGCACCCAGCGTTAATCGATATCGGTGATACCATTACCCGATACCCACACGATATATAACGATATATATAAACACATCCACTCACACATTCACACACTCATACATACCTTCACTGCCAGTGCCCATGCGCTGACAGCGGCACCGCAAGACCTCACGAAAGATTCCCAGAGACGGAGTCCAGGTGTCTGTGACAACCTCCCACGCAACCACACGGTGACTAACGGAAATGAAAAGGCAGAGAAACAGGAACGGTAAAAAGAAGGAGGTGGTTATTTGGAATGCATAAGAGGCACTTCCAGGTAGAAGAAAGTAGAGGAAGGGCTCGCATTGAGCAAAAGAGACAGAGAAAGGTGGATAGCAAAGCGCTACTCAACCAGCCAATGTGGCCAGTAGCCCGGAGTGAGGGAACATCACTCTTATGTGGCAGACGGGTGTTCCGGGACAAAAACAGGTCCACCGAAAGAAGAATAAGGCAGAAACAGAGACAGCGGGATGAGAAAAAGTAGAGTTTTTGGACAAGCGTCCGAGAGAAGGTAGAGAATTGTCCCTGTTTAAGCACAGATTGGTCTGAAGGACCACCTGCGATATTAATCCGACAAGATAAGGTATCATACGTTAACAATTCACTAGACTCTTAAGAGAACTAGTATGATCATTTTCCTAACGAGTGCATCCACTACGATAAGAAAATCAGACAAAAGTTGACACAACAACTTAAAAGTATCATTGCAGATACATTCACACAAAAACAAACTGTTTTAAGGTAGTTTTTAAAACGGTAGCACCCTAAACACACAAAAATGCCCAATTATAAGCAGTTAAATACAGATACACTGTCCCAATATGCCAAAACAACCGAGAATTTAATAAGATATCAATAAGAAGCAATAGCGCCTCACCACAAAGTTCAACAAAAACAAAGAAAAAAAAATGTTTATAAGTTATGGTGATTTCGTAGAAAAAAAAAGAAATAATGATATAGTATAATGTGGGCGACTGTAATAATTCAGAGGAAAAACACATGGAATAGACAATCCTAGTTTCTTGCAACTGCGAACATGGACTATTTCTTACAATGGCATAGGTCGCGACTCCTATGTAAGCCCAAAGAAGAAAGCATCCACTCTAACATCAGCTCAAACCAATCATAAAAATTCAATGAGTTATTTCAACCAAAGTTACGACAATTACCACACAAAATTAAATGACGTAATAAAAATACTAAAAACCAAATAATATGCTATAGGAAAACTTCGAGAATTAATTAAATGAAACGACAGAGTTATATTGGGGGGTGTAGAGAACAAATAATATACAAGTAACGGTACGGTCAAAGAAAAGTCAACCAGAAGCAAAAGGTTTAAGGTAAATGAGTTAAACGTATAAAACGTAGGTGTATAAGAAAAGGAATAAGTAATTAAAGATACTAATTGATGGTGAGAACAAAAAATATTAGGTAAATCGTAAGGGGAATGGAACGTGAAAAACTTAAGTAGCATTTGGGTCAGCAGAGAATGGCTTAAGGTCTTTAATATGCCACCTGCCTTGGCGTTTTCCTTCAGCATCCTGAAGTTCGTAGATAAGGGGACTAATGACACGAATGACCTTACAAAGGATAAATTTAGGGGCTAATTTTGAGGAAAATTTCTTAGATGCATCCGATAAGACATAATTCTTTTTCCAAACTTGTTCGCCCAAGGCGAAAGAAATATTTCGTTTACGTAAGTTATAGTGGTCCTTACTCTTTTCGTAAGCTTTTAACAAATTTTTTCTAACGTCGTTAAAGATAGAAGGTAATGATTGTTGGTCTTTGTCCCAGCGTACTTTATCGTCAAATTCAATTACGTTAGTATCGTCAGGCACTAAACCATAGTAACTCCCATCGATTGGGGTATATCTTCCAAAAACAAGAAATGACGGAGTGAATTGGGTTGCTTCATGTTTAGATGTACGCAAAGCTTGAGCAATTTTAAAAATATGTTCATCCCATGTAGTATGGTCTGAATCAATATAGGAAGAGATAGCGGTAACTAAAACTCTATTTACTCTTTCGGTAGGGTTCACTTGGGGATGGTATTTTGCATTAAACCAAATTTTTTGTACTTTGTAACTTTTGACGAAATTCTGAAAATCTTTAGAGATAAATTGTGCCCCATTGTCACAAAGGATAATCTGAGGGACACCAAAGATAAGAAAAACATTTTGTTCTAGGAATTTAATTATAGCAGCGGATGTAGCTTTACGTAATGGTTGCACCATAACAAATTTAGAAAACCAATCGGTGACAATTAAAAGATATTGGTTACCTTTTTTCGATCGGGGGAGAGGTCCTAATAAGTCAAGCGAAATTAATTGAAAGGGATAAGATACACGTTTAAAGTTACCCATTAAACCAGGACGAGCGTCTTGCGAACTCTTATGAGAACCACAAATTTTACAGTTCTTAATATAGCGACAAACAGACTGCTTTAGTGTGGGCCAGTAATATAATTCAGATATTTTAGCGAGAGTTTTTGTAACACCAAGGTGCGCAGCAATGGGATCATCATGACACAATTTAAGCACCTCACTGCGGTTAGCTGTAGGAACGACAAGTTTCCATTCAGGAATATTAGATATTTTATGAGGGGAAGAAGATACAAATTTATATAATCTATTATTAGTTACACGAAAGGTAGGAAATTTATCGGGATTGTCAGAAACTTTTTTAATCATATTAAGATACCAGGTATTAGGAATTAAATTTGGAATGTTAAGAGAGACAACATCACGAGATAAGGCATCAGGTACGATATTTAATTTGCCAGGCCTATGCCTAACATCAAAAGTGAATTGAGAGATACGCAAGTTCCATCTTACCAAAAGACCTGCGGGTTGTTTTAAGTTATTAAGCCAAGTGAGAGCAGAAAATATTAGGTACATTATCAAATAAGTAAACGTGAAAAGCTCTTAGATATACGTAGGGTTGAGCAATTTTAAAGATAATTTTAAGGCATTTAAAGAGATTTAAATCGATATGTGAAGAGATAAGAGTAATCGAGACTCGATTCACTAATAAAATTGTTGAATAACAAAAAGATATTATATAAAGCATATATTTACTGGGATGGGAAGCTCTCATTTGAGTTTTACCCAAACCAATAAAGAAAAATTTCAACATCATTATTAAAAAAATGATTACAAATTCTAAAACGACAAACTTACTAACCAAATTCTCGTCTAGACTTATGATGCTTAACGACCGGCCCTTCTATGGGTCTCGTTCTAGACTTATAGACAGCTATACGACCAAATCCGACAGTAAATTCCGCTTAATGGATGTTAAAGTACGTTGAAATATCGATATCTAAAAAAATATGCAATCAAGACAAAATCATACTCGCTACATGAAAGAAACATTCCACGATACATGTACAAAAAGTTAGTATTCCAAATTATTAGAATATTTTTTCGATATTGCGGGAGTTATCAACAACTATCGTAAATGAGTTTAAATACTAAAACGTTAACGGCAATTCCTTTATTATGCTGTTTAAAACATTTAAGGGAACAACTTTCAAAACTATATCAAAGCAAGCTAATATCTAAGAGAAAAAAAATATATCACGGTTAAGTCAAAATAACGCTTTAAAAGACACTAAAAACTCAGGTAAGTAGGAAATCTATATTTGGACAAACGAATTTGTTATACATATGTAATTGTGAATTATACTAAATGATTTCGGTTATAGAAAACACTCCAAATTATAAAAAAAGGTAGGTAATGTGTTTATTAACCAATGCAACAACCCGTAGTTTAACGTTTCTTAAAAAGATATTGAAAAAGGGCAATTTATTTCGTTAAGTGCTTTTAAACACAAGGTTTCTTGTAAAGATAATTGAAATATCATTAAATAAATAGCTAGATTAGTAAAAGACACCTTTAGAATGTAACCACAAAACAGTGTATTCACGGTTTCAAAAACGGTCTTTTAAAGTCGAAAAAAAACAGACAAGGGTTATGTTTCAATTTAATATAACGTAGATAATTTTTGTAGTAAACCGTGTTTAAGACATGCAATTATTTGAATGCTTATTTATTATTTGTGTACTCACGTGTAAAAAGTAGGGTTAAGGGATTGATCCTTCCTAGAAACTTATTTGCATCTAAAAACAAACTAATCACACATTTCAAATAATTTAAGTTATAAATGACACTGCATTTAAAATTATTAGAAAATTGATTATAATTATTTTAATAAACAATTTTCGGACAAACGTTATACATTTTAATCAGCTGACATGTCATTTCAGAAAAATCTCTGGGGAATTTGCAAGATACCAACCCAAAATTTAAGATCCACAGATATATTAGAGAATATAGATAATGACGTTTGTTAATTTTTTTTTAAATGAAAAAGCTTTTTAAATAACATTAGTTAATACATTGTATATTTATAAAAGAAGTATGTATTACAACCTAACACGTTAAAGGCGCCAATTCTTACAGTTTAAAACGTCAATTCTTACATTTTAAAATTCAAATTCTTACATTTTAAACGTTCACAAATACAAACCCGCAAGCGCGGTATATTAGGCACCACAACAGTTGGTAGCGCTAATCTTATACAGATTTGGCGCGCCCATCTGTCAATGACGTCACCCAATCGGCAATTTTAATTACGCAATATATAAATTAAATTAGCAACAATTATGTCAATAAGGTACTCACATAATAGGTCCAGATTTACACGAAGTACGCCAAGCGTCCTTCAAGATAGATAAAGATGGCGTCAGCACGTCCATAAGGGCTGCTGATGGACCCCTTTAAGATAATTGCTGGAGGGTACGCCCAACGCTCTTCCAAAGCGCTCGGACCAGTTCCGGCAGTCGCAGTGGCTACCAGGACTCGCTCATCTAGGGTCGTGACCTTCGGTTCTCCCTAGGCTGCTACAATTTATCTCTACCTATGTAGGGATCGACAAGGAACAGGTATAAGGTTGACAGACAAGATAAACAAAGGCAAGGAAGTCTACATAAATAAAGATAACGATACGTTACCGAAAACGTCCACTGCACTCGAAGTTTCAGGCAAAACAGCCAAGTTACAGAGTCTCACGGAAACACTTCTCCTACTTTTGTCCTTTCACGCGTCGGCGCGAAATTATTCGTCCAACCCACTTTTGACGTGACGGAAATACGCGCACCGAGTCTTTTGAATTTATGGCGCGAAACTTCCGCACATCAAAATTAAACTAAAACAATGTTTAGTGCCACTTTGGCACGTAACAATTCACTAAAGACCTACTAATTTAGTTAACTTCTTCAAGGTGCAGGTCCGTTCAGAACAGAATACCTCTACATCATTTGCAAATGTAATCATACCAATCGTTGGTTTCTGTTTAATAATTCGAAATGTCTTCCTGCATTTGACAGTATTCAATATCTCTTCGATATACAAGTTAAAAGTTATTGGGGATAGCGCACAACTCTGTCACACCCCCTATCCTAATGTTTACTGCTCTATGTTCCTGCTCTAATTCTATTACCTCTGTTTGCTTTATGTATAAGCTATACACTATTCGTCTATTTCTATAACTCATACTAATCTTTTTGAGTATTTTGAATATTTTTTTCTATTTTACATTGTTGACTGCTCTCTCCAGTTCTACAAACCCCATATACACGCTTTTTCTTTTTTCTATTGTTATCTATACATATACTCTATTTTAACGATATTTAATGGTAAGGGAAGGGGTGTAAGTAATGTGACGGTTACTAAAATTTCCCACCACTTAGACATTTGTCGAATCAATAGTTTTCCAAGTACTTCTTTAGCACAATCAACATTTGTTGAGAATATTGCAAAACCAACAGCTGTAGTTTATGATAATCATCAGATTTAAATACAATTACCCTTTTTATCATTAGGTTTTCGTCCTGAAAATGCTTGAACGCGTACCTCCATTGTTTTCTATTCTGAGCTAGCCTACACATTTCCCCGAAATTCCCACAGCCTACATTTTTCACTATCTGTGTGCTATAGTGCAATCTAGATCTACTTTTATTTTTCTCTTTTTTGTCTGCTTTTAATATATTCCGCAATATTCCCTCATGTCTTTGTACGTGTCCTATCTCCTTATCTTTTCTATTTTTGCTGTTTTCCGCATCTTTCTTTCCTCCGGTATCATATCTAGTACCTCTTTGTTCTTAACATTGTCTGTCGATGGTATCTTCATCATACGTCTGTAGCACCACATTCGAAAAGCTTGTATCTTGTTCCTGTCCGCTTCTCCTACTGGCTACGTTTCACAAACGTACAGTGCTGTGCTCCACACATATACTTTCGACAATTTTTTCCTTGTTTCTGTGTTTATTGTTTCGAACATTGCAGCAGTTTTTTCTTGTTAAATGCAGATCGACCTTGTACTAATCTTTGTTTTATATCTTTTCCACTTTTCCCCTCTTGTGTTACTTAGCTTCCAAGGTAGCAGAAATCCTTAACCTCTGGTTTCGTATTTTTATTCTGGTTTTTTACTTTTTTCCAATCCTTTACATATTAGTATTTTAGTTTTATTTTTGTTAATTTTCATACCGTATCTTGCTGTTACTACTGTTTCCATTTTATTTGGGGCTGCTCCTAATCTTTGCTAGGTGCTAATACCGCTATATCATCTACAGATCTTAGCATATCCATGGTTTGTCCTTGCACAATAATTCCAAATGTATCTCTGCATTTGACTATACATTGTCTGTTCGATATACAAGTTAAAAGTTAAAGGGGATAGCGCACATCCCTGTCTCACTTCTTTCCTAATATTCACTTCTCTGAATCGAAAGTGAAAATTTTCTTTTGTGTAATTTAAAAAAATCACCCCATATATTTTATAATTTATAGGCTAAATGGTTGGTGAATAAAGCTGCCCCTATCCTAAATTCATAAAAAGAATTATTCCCCGCGGAAAATAGAAATTAGATTCGCATTTAGAGATTGATTGAAATTGATTTTCTTTTTCCAAACGGTAGAAAGTTACCTTGCCACATTAATTTTTACGAATTAGGTCAAGCTTCGGATTATTTTTATAATATCTTGTATTTTAGCGCGGCGTCAGCGCTGCTGGTCACTCGCGCTAGTAGAGTAAATATAAAATTACATTTTTCTAAACTATAATCAATAAACGTTTAAAGTATCAAGTTGCTGTAGTTTTCCGTAAATTGACTAATTTAATAATAAAAAATAGAAAGGAAATTTTTAAGTCAATGTCAATGTATAAAATACCTGTTACAAAGCTAATTAAACGACGTTAACATAGAATTATACACAAAGGAGTGAGTATGTTTCAGAAACAAATAGCAAGCCTTCATATATCTATAGAGCTGTCTATGCTAGCAGAAAGGGCCGGATCTAGCCGCCTCCCAGCCTTACACGAAGTAAAAAATTTGAGGCGCACAAAATATGCCAGAAACAGATTAGGAACATAAAAGTTTTTCAACAAAAAGTTTCAGAAAGTTCAGTAATTGATACATTGGTAATGGAAAGTAGTCTGAAGACCACTTAAATAACATGATTTATACTGTTCGTTCCCCTTCCCTCGCATGAAAGGTAGATTTTAGAAAAACGCATTATGATCCTACTTTTGTTCGGTGCAGCCATAAAAAGTCTAGTCTATTTAGTCGTCTCCACTCTTTCAACAAACTTTACCTCACTATTTGAGCACTCCGCCTTTCTTATGTGGCTGCGATGCGAATATTCTCAAGTGTTTTGTTATTTCGAATATTTCATAGAGATTGTTGTTTTGTATCTACCAATCGCATCGTACAATGTTTATTGCGACTCGGAAAATCTTTTACTATTACTAATACGTATTAATTTATTTGCTATTCAATATGTATTGTTTTAGATATTAGTATAAGGTATTTTGGTTACTTAAACCAATTCACCCATTTCGAATGGACCTGCACCTTGCCGAAGTTCTAGATTACTAGAACAGGTGAAATGGCTTGCGTGTTCTAATGAGCTAAAGAGCCAAACTACAGGTCCTACCAAAGTTGTAAGGTCGTTGTTGCGGCGAATCCGACCCTACCCCTTCATACGTCACAACGAACAAGAATAGACTAGCACCCCTGCGAGAATCGGTTCCAGACGCTTGCACGGTCAAGATGCTCTGTTCAGTTACAGCTAAAAATATTTGCTTTACTTAAAACATGTAGTTATTTTTACAATTGTATATATTACAAATAAATTTGTGTACTTTACGTGAAATTCTAAAAAATGTCACTTTAATCACAAACAGTCGTTAGTGAGGAACCAGACTAAAACAGGTCCCCGAAAAAGGGCAGCAGCTCTTTCGGTTCTTAGATTGGCAGAGACTATAAGAGTCGGTATGACAGTCTAAGACACACTACCGCGATGTGGAAGGCAACGGGAAACCACCGAGTACACATTACATGTGATTTTCCAATGCTCCACCCGAAGGTACTACATTGGCCAGGAGACGAGTTTTTTTTACCTGGAAAATTTGGAATTTTGCCGAACCCTTGCTGTTCCAAGCAAGGTAGGGATCTTTAACGTGCGTGACAACACTCACACACGGGACCTCCATTTTACCTCTCATCCGAACGAGGGTGTATTTTTGTGAAAAATGCTCGCCTAACATTTTTCAAGCGGACCGTGTCGGGATTCGAACCCGGGAGCTTGGGCGTAGTAGTCACACACATACCACTACGCCACGGAGCCGCCCCACCGAGTACACAGCGTACCTAAATTGTAATAAAATGATGGCATTCTCTGAGGTAAAAGATTCGGGAATTAAAATAGTCCCCTTACAAAAGAACGAAAGAGTAGTCATGGTTAGATTTGAATTTAAACCAGTAAATACAGTAATAATACAAGTATAAATGCCCACCTCTAGTCACAGTGACGAAGAGGTAGAAGCGATCTACAAAGATATGGAAGACATATAAAGATACGTAAAAGGACATGAAAATTTAATAATTACGGGGGATTTTAATGCAGTGGTAGGCGAGGGTAGGAAGGAGCGGCAGTAGGTTTATTTGGTTTAGGCACGAGAAACGGCAGGGGAAATAGGCTGGTAGAATTTTGCGACAAGAACAATTTAATCATCACAAACACATTATTTCAACATCATGCTAGAAGACGATATACGTGGAAGATGCCAGGAGATATAGGAAGATATCAAATAGATTACATTCTTGTTAAACAACAGTTTAGGAATCAAATAAGAGACTGTAGAAGCTACCCAGAAGTAGATATTGACACTGCCAACGACATCTTAATTATGAAGGCCGCACTTAAATTTAAAAATTTGGAAAAAAGAAACGGAAAAAGGCACCTACAGAAACTAAAAGAGAAAGATATTCAAGAAAGATTCGAAAAAAGGTCAAATGAATTGCTCAAAGATATCGGGAAAATATCTTATACTAAGGAAGTAGAAACAGAATGGAATAACATTAAATCCAGCCTCGACATGGCGGCCAGAGATATTCTGGAGTATACACAAAAGGTAAATAAGAAACCATGGATAACAAAGGATATTTTGAATTTAATAGAAGAAAGACGAAAATACAAAAATAAATCAGACGAAACAGGAAAACAGAGATACAAAGCCATAAAATGGAAAATTATTTGCAAATGCAGTAAAGCTGAAGAATAATAGATTGATGAAAAGTGCAAAGAGGTACAAACTAAGATGGAAGTAGGAAAGACAGATGAAGCATACAAACTAATTAGAATAAATTTTAGGAATATAAAACCATATAGCAAAAATATAAGGGACTCTGGAGGAAACGTCATTATAGAAAATGTAGAGGAAGTGGGTAGAGGGCAAGAATATATAGGAAATTTATATGCAGGAGAGGAACTAACAGCATTAGAACAGGAATCAGACATTGAAAATGATACTTAGAGATGAGTTTGAATTAGCATTAAAGGGTCTGAAAAATGGTAAGGCGCCGGGTACAGATAAGGTGCAAGCAGAAACTCTAAAAGCCGCTGGACAAGCAGTAACAGAACATCTCTTCCAACTTGTAAGCTATATGTATGAGAGGCGAGATACCCAAAGATTTCAAACGTAGCATCAAAAAGAAAGGCGCGGATAGATGTGAAAATTTTCGAACAATAAGTATGACAGCACACGTGTCAAAAATGTTAACTAGAATTGTACAAAGACGAAACGGGTTGAAGAAATACTAGGAGAAGACCAATTTGGGTTTAGGCGAAACAGGGGAACACGAGAGGCTATTTAGCTCTGAGAGTGATAATGGAGAAAATAATAGAAAAAGGGAAAGCGTGTATATAGGGTTTGTAGATCTGGAAAAAGAATTCTACAATGTAAAATGAAAAAAATGTTCGAAATATTAAAAAAAATTGGAATGAGTTATAAGGATAGATAAATAGTACATAACTTATACAAAGAGCAAACAACAGTAATAGAATTAGAGCAGGAACGTAGAAAAGTAAACATTAAGAAAGAGATGTGCCCTATCCCCATTAATTTTTAAGTTGTACATTGAAAAGGCAATGAATACTGTCAAACGCAGGAAGACATTTGGAATTACTATGCATGGACAAAAAATTGATTTGCTTAGATTTGCAGATGATATAGCGGTATTAGCATCTAGCAAGGAAGAGTTAGAAGCTGCTCTTAATGAAATGGAAACGGTTCTAACAGAGAGATACGGTATGAAAATTAACAAAACTAAAACTAAAGTTCTGGTATGCAAAGGTGGAGAAAATAAATCAAAAACAAGAATACAAGTATGTAACACGAACTTACAAGACGTTAAGGATGTCTGCTACCTAGGAAGCCAAATAACGCAAGATGGGAAAAGCGTAAAAGATATAAAACAAAGATAAGCACAAGGTCGTGCTACATTTAACAAGAAAAAGCAACTAGTGTGTTCAAAGACAACAAACATAGTTAATTTTAAGGGATTATTGTATTAATACATTTAGGGTATTACGCATATTAAACGTGGTATAGGCGTTCCTTGGCGATGTATAGGGGAATTAGCTTTTTTTTATCGTGTGATTTTGTGGTAACAACGGTTCTCACGGGTCGCGGAACGGATATGACGTTTTCCAACCAATCAGGACGGGTACGAATAAGCGGTGGGTGGTTTTCAAGTTGTTGGAAGCACCGTTATGATGGCATTCTCGACGTAACCATCGATCTTTAACAACTTATGTGGAGTGCATATAGACTTTGTGAGGAAGTGAACCCGTGAACTTTTGACCTACCTCGATTTTATATCCTACTTGTTTTGTTTCCGTTTGTGTTGTAGAAGGTAACGAGCTTCGTCACAGGAATTTGAGTTTGAGCGGCAACCTCACCTATGATGAACTCTGTGATGCACAAATATCGATATAGCGTGCTAATATGCATTTAATTAGAAGATAAACGGCTGCTTAAGTCTTACGGTAACGTAATCACACACTTCTTTAATAACCATCCTCTCAACCGTATAAATAGAAACATATTAAAAAATGTTTTTCAACCTCAAATTATTGAATTTATTTGAAATTACCAATAAGAATTAATCAGCTGATTTCACGTTAAGCGTATTGGCTACCTAAAGAGTAGATCCCAGGGCGCAACACAAATTGAAGTCAATCATTCTTTTGAACTTTAAGATTTTCACCTAATGTACTCAAACCAAATATATCGAACATTAATAAATCAAAGTCGCCTTCAATTTATGTCATTAATGTCAAACTTGAAGTTTTTATTATTTCTTACGATTTTCCGCGTTTCAAATTATTGCGCAATCGTTAATATAACGTGATTACGCGGCAAATTACGCGACATTTGTATCAAATACCAAACACGTTTAAAAGTGATACAATTCTCAATATACAATATAAATAAAGCAATGTACTCACTTAAATCGCATCTTACAGTTATATTCCAGGGCCGTCTCGTGTGGATCACATCACGCCATTGTTGAGTCCAATTTCTTATTCGTCCATCCTCTTTTGTTCGTCGTAGGTAGGGCGGGAAGAATGCAGGTAAAGGCACGCGAAGATACGGTAAAAGGGAACCTACATCCCAAAAAAGAGAAAAGACACACCACAACACAGGTAGCTGTTCTTGGCTCAAAGTCCCGTGGCTAATGACGCCTCATCACACACTCCGCGCACTTGCGCCATTTACTCCGCGCATGCGCATTCTTTTGCGCAAACGCAACTGTCCGGAATGACGGAAATTGACAAGTTTATTAGAAAATATTCGCGGGAACTACCTTATAATTTATACTTAATCTAAAGGTGATACATAGCCGATTTTTGGCATGTAACATAGTTTGACAACGATACTAGGTCACGGATCGAAAGGTAAACAAAAATGATTTTAAAAACTGTGAGTGGTTTAATTCCCAAAGAAGATTGAGAAAAATGCTAAACAAACCACAACAAACATACAGGGAGTACCAACTTTTATATGTATACGAGATGATGATACTGCACGACGTGGCAGTAGTAATCACAGATTACCTACACCCTTTTGGTAGGTGATCTGTGGTATTAACTTATCTAACCCATGATCTGTGGTACTAATCCAACTTTTGACTAGTTGTGCCAGTTATGCGCTCGGGATTTTAGAACGGGAAACGAGTCGAGAGGAGAAGTTTTGCGCGGCCCGTTACTGGCATCACTGCTTTCGACGTCTTTGATTTTTGTATCTCGGCAGTTTGAGACACGTTTATTTCAATTAACATCTATTGTCATCCATCTGATAGATGATGATATAGTATTTAATGTTAATTACTATATTTATAAATATTAGGCTAAAATAATTGTTAAAAAATATTTAGTGTACTTTTTATAAATTGAAAGTCAAAAATGTGTGTAATCAAAAGCCACCCACGATCAACCAGTCGATTGCAATCGACCGCGCTTCACCATACGACTGTTCTATCGTAAATCCGTAATTCCAACCATTTTTTAGAATCTTAGGTAAATCATTTTGTCCGTCAAAGCTAGCGATCGGACTACTTCTCACACAGCTTATATACAACAAGCAACTAAAACTAGTGAGTTTGGTTTGTACAAAATTAAAACGGATTAAAACTTCTTAACCGCAATGCGTGTTGATTATGAATTAGGTCATTGTCAATTATGATAAAAATTAATAATAATTGTTCGACTAGATTATGAATAAAACAGAAAATTTTTGAAACGATATTTATTAATTAAATTTGGATTTGGGCGTTTTCCTCATTTTATATTGTACGGTGTGGCATGGTCTCACCTGCGTGCTCCGCAGATTAAGCGATTCACGACTTTAAACTAGTTTTGAATGGACATATAAATGACCGTCTTAAAAATCCATTTATACTTCGAATACTTATTTTTAAAACTCTTCGTCTAGTGTCTAGCCACTCACTAACGTCAGGTCATGTTTACCTTACGCGAATTTGAATAACGTCAAATGCATCATAGACAACCTATTGATACGAACAATGTTTCCCATATCCCAATGTTCGTTTTATTTAGTAAGTAATTTTGAAAGTGTGCGTCATTAAACCTGAAAAGTTACATCAATTCATTATCATTGTAAACATGTTTCTATTTTTATTTGAAATGTTTGGCAGACGAAATGCGTACGTCCCATTTCTAAGATTTATTTTAAAAACGTGTTTTATTCGACGTCGGGTGTCTAGAACCCGGCAAGTGGATGACTAACTGTAGACGTCCGAAATTGTAGCAATTATTTTTACATTTTATGAAGAATGTTCTCTAATCAAAACAAAGTGAAATCTCAAAACGTCGTAACTGTTTCTTTTTGTTATAAGTTAAAGCATAACCTAAAATCCATTGCGAAATGTGATACATGGATGAAAATTCCATCCTCAAATGATTGAAGAAAATTATAAAAGTATAAAATAATTTTGGCTTAGGTACTATCTTCCCCCGATTGATGTAGTACATTTTCTATTTTAGGCCTTTAAATAATATTTAAAGGTATTCTTTATTAAAGCAAAATTGAGGCGGTTTGGCTCAACGTGTAAATACCAATACAAAAGTTATAACCAGTTTGAATCATTTAGTTTCATTGTCACTGTATCGTTTTGGTGTTGCCCGTTCACCAATTTATTGTTTTCTGAGCAATCCATTTTATAGTTAAGACCATAGAGAACATACAGAAGAGAGTCACCAATTATACATGTAAATGTGGGGGCAACAATGGTGACTAAAACCGGTGGTGCCTCGAGGGACTACTGGTGATAGATAACAAGAGCTAATGGCGCGAAATTCAAAATATGAAGGTTGTAAGATTTGCCTAAAAATTTATTTTCCATATAACATGTATGAAACAGGTTCAATAAAAATTCATTTAAGCATATATGGTAAATAAATGAATTTTAATTCGACCTGTTTGATACCTACATATTGTTGAGTCTTGAAAATAAGTTTTTAGATCAATTTACTGATGAAAACTATACAGAAAAAATTAATAATAATGCATTATTAATGTAAATATTCTTTATTATACATCACACAGCAACAGTAAAAAATAACGAATCAATAAATAACTTTGATGTATCATAAATATAATACAGATGCAATCATCATATCAAATTTAATTAAATAAATAATGAAACACAAATAATTGCAATATAAAGAAATTCTGTTCGTTAACTAATTAAAGACCAGGCCATGATTAAAGTTACACACATTGTGTACCTTTATATTTTTCCCTATTCTTACACATGTGAGTTACTTTAGTACCAGGCATTATTCTTACACACATGTAATCATTTTCATAGCAATATAAGTATACATAACCTGACTTAAAGCAACGATTGGTTGTGTTCTTTTTGTACTTCTTTTTAACACAGGCATTGTGCTTAAGAAAGGTTATCAAAATAATTTCAAATATTTCGAACTTGATAAATACATCTACAGTTTGTAGATGGCTGAAATCACTGGGCAAAAATTTTCAAGTTTAAAAGAAGTGGAATGTTTTGTTAAAGAATACAAACAAAATTTTTTTGCAAATCTCAGTAAACGGGATAGCAGAAAAATCGAACGTGTGAAACACAAGTGTCCCCTAAAAACCAAGAGAACCAACAAGGATTTAATGTATAATAGTAATGTATAATATATAATAGACATTAGGGTACTTTTTCAATATATTCAAACAAGATTGTACAATGAAAATGTGCTTTGAACTGACAACTAATGGGCAGTACTTAGAATTAAAACTTCTAGATTGGACACACAGTCACACTATTATTAAGGACAATTTCAATCTTCTACCAAAGCAAAGAAAATTGGACGGTGAAATAAATTGAAACAGCTTAGGTGTATTAATATTCTTTTGAAACATTTTGTTGAACAAAAAACCAGAAAGAAAATTTTATTGCGAGACCTAACTAACATGAAGGTGAATCAAGGAAATTTAACAAACTTAGAAAAAAGCAGTAGAAATTCTGGAAAAAAAGGATGGAGCAGTAGTAACATTGTTAGTGAATGAAGAACACATTATCAGGCATCTATTTTCAAAGAGATGAGAAATATTTTCAGTACATATCCTGAAGTATAATTATTAGGTGTACAAAAATGTTCTGAGCTTTTTCTTGCAAAATTCAATATTTATTTAAAAACAAACAAAAAGATATTAATCGACGAAATATTCCTCATTTGCATCGATGACCTTTTGCCATCTTTCGGGCAGCCTGCAAATTCCCTGATGATAGAAGCTCACTGGCTTCAAGGTGACGAAGTCATCAATGCATTTTCGTACTTCTTCAAGTGTCACAAAGTGTGTATCAGCCAAGTGATGCTGCAGTGACCGGAATAGGTAATAATCGGAAGGCGCCATGTCTGGGCTATACGCCGCATGCGGGAGAAGTTCCCAGCCTAACGCAAAGATATGGTCCTGAATCACTTTTGTAACATGTGGCCTGACATTGTCATGAAGCAGTATCACTTTATGACGTCTTTTGCCAGTAAGTGGTCTCCTTTCTTCAAATACATCGCTGTAACAACTCGTAATACAATACACCTTTCCAATCCCACCATATGCAGAGCAAAACTTTCTTGCCGTGGATATTGGGCTTTGGAGTCGATGTCGAAGGTTGACCAGGGTCAACCCATAATTTTTTTACGCTTCGGGTTAATATAAAGTATCACCTTTTCATCGCCTGTAATGATTTGGTGCAGAAAATCCTTTTTTTCGGAACCTGGGAAGCAAAGTTACTGCGGTGTCACGCCGTCGATTTTTGTTGTCTTCAGACAGTGCATGTGGAACACATCTGCCTTCCTTCTGAACTTTTCCCATTGCATGTAAATGTGTGTAAATGGCTTGCTGCGTAATGCCAAGCTGCTGTGCAAGCTCCTTTTCAGTTTGTGCAGAGTTTATATCCAACAATGCTTGCAGTTCGTCCGTTTCAATCTTTTGAGGGCATCCAGCACGCGGTTCTTCTTCAAGACTGAAATCTCCTTGGCGAAATTTTTGATACCACCTTTTACACGTAGCATGACTTATAACCTTCTCTCCATATGCAGCACAAATCATTTCAGTGGCTTCAGCAGCATTTTTCTTCAGATGAAACGCAAAGTGGATGGAAAATAGAATATACTCTTTTGTTATTGCTATCGTGAACACTACTGATTTTGCAGGTTATGTGCATTAAATGTCAAACCGCATGGTATTATCAAAGACCAAATGTCAACGTTGTAAAACCGTAAAAGAGTGGGAAAACTAATGAATTTTAAATTGTGGTTTCGGTTATATCAGTTATATGAAATTTAAAGCTCAGAACTTTTTTGCACACCAAATATTAGACAGCAAATACAAACTCAATAATTTAAGAATGCCTCTATATATTAAGTGTAAATGGCAAAAATGGGGAAATTTTGTAACCACACTTTTGTTAGAACAGAAAATAACTTTAAACATTACTATGATGCTAAATCATTTTAAAAATCATAATCCAGCATTGGTACACACAAGAATTGTGCTAACTGATAAAGATTTTTCTGAGAGGAGTGCATTAAAGTTAGAATTTCCTGATGCTAAACTAAAACTATGTTTATTTCATACTAAATTTAAGTATAAACAAGGCAATTTCAAACACCCTGTATAGAGGAAACAACCAAAATTTACGAGCGAAATTTATTTCATTTAATGAATTTAAAGTAACAAGTATTACCATAATTTTACAATTAGTGATTAAAATTTAGTTAGGTTTGTAAAGAAAATAAGTTGCAGAAGCCAATGCAAATTATTAATTAATTTAATTGAGTTTAATTGAACGGGTAATTACGGCTAATACGCATAAGAGCTTGAAAAATCGATAATACCAAGGTGAAACGCTTTGCTAACACATAAACAGCCGTTGAATATAAAATACCTTGAAACGCAACCTCCTAGAAATGTTGTGTTAAAACGTTTGTTAATTGAACACCTGCAGGTTTTGGAAATGTCAGGTTCCCCTTATTTGTGTAGATAAAAGACAGAATTCAAAGTATATCGGGTAAACGGTCGGACGGTTCGCGTAAATGTTAACTAAAAGTTTCCTTAGAGTGCAGAAGGGATAGACGATCAATGAAATGCTTTGGAATGAAACAGGCATAATAACAGTTCACTTCAAAACGCACGTATTCAGTCCACATGGGTTAGTTTGAAACGCGGACAGTAATATCGATTTCTACCACTCAAACAAGGTTAGAAGGAAACATAGAATATGCATAAGAGAGGAATAGCGTTAATACAGGCGGGGTTTCAAGACGTCATTGAATATCTTATTGGTCTATATAGTTAGTAGTATAACAGACAAACACGGGAATATTGAATGTTAATTTTTCGGAAAATATCGTAAAGACGCGCTAAATTTCGAAGATTTCGAAAACGGTTGAACCAAAATTTTAAGAAGTATTAGTTTTAATTAAATGTTTTGCGTTAGGAGGGTCTGGAGAGGTTACATTTGAAGTGTATAAATACGCAAAGAGAATTAGCATCGCTCTCTTTTAACTTCGTTCTCTTAGTACTTTCATCGCTTGAGACTACGAACAGAAATTTACCACGAGCTTGTAAGTATATAAAATTATTTTAAATTAAATAGTACAGTGTTGGCCTCATAATTTTGATACGCGAATTATATCGAGTCTAAATTTTATTGAGGTGCAACATTTATTTTAAACAAGCTCGTGAAGTGAAGTAATGAAGCGTAAATTAAATTAAATTAAACTAAAGTACGCAATTATGAAAGAAGTGTAATAAATTTGGATTTGGATGCATTGTGAAGGCAGAGCATGCAGCACAATTTAGATGGTGTTCATCTACAAATAGCTAGAAGCGGCCAGCAGAGCAGAACCACGAAACAACTTAACGGCATCGTCAACGGAGTAGGGATCTTCAAGAAATTCCAGGTAACGCTTTAGAATTTGTTGTTTTTATAAACTATGGAAATTGTTGTGATGTGTGAGAGTGAGCTATGAAGGTGTTTTGCATTATTTTGCGTATTAAAACAATACGCATAACTAACTTTTATTATGGTATTTAAATATAAATCTAAAGGTGTATATAAAGCTTATTAACGTTCCATCAGGAATTTAAATTTTTATTGTTACGAGTACATGGGTTTTTTGTTTGCAGTAAGCGTATGTTAAGTAAAAAGCATACATTAATCATACAAAAAAAACTGGGTTATCATGAGCTCACCATACTCCAGAGTGTCCTAATTAAAATTAATTATAAATAAAGAACGAAAAATAAGGTATTATTTAGGGCCCATTTACTCCGGTTACATTCAATGTGTTTAATATTTCTAGTTAAAATACGGGACTTTACAAAAATAGAATTTATTGAGGTGTAACTTGAGCACCGAAATGTAGATAATATTGGATTTTTATTTGTAAATAGTGGTAAATAAATATTGTATGATTGTTGTATTATTTTGTGGTTTTATTGAGTGTGTGCGTTAACGATAAAGAGTATGATAGTGAATCTAGGTATTCAAGAGGAGACCCAACTGAGCTAGCCAGGGAAGCGGTTGAAGAATTAAGTTGATGGGAGCGGAATCTGGGTAAGAAATTATTTTTTTGAAAATTTTTTAAATTGTGTGAAATTTTTTTCGAGTTTTAGAAAATTAATAAAATCCTCGAATGTTTTTTTACTCTGGTGAGGCTTTTTATAGAGGATCCACGGCAATATATATATATATATATATATATATATATATATATATATATTGCTATGTATTTTCCCCCTTTTGTTGTGCGCCTTATAATTTTGCTATGTATTTTCCCCCTAAGTTGTTGCTTCATAAATTTGCTGTAGTACCCTCTTACTTTTATTATGCCACTGCTAGCCCTTTTTAACTTACACAGAGTGCACAACGTTACGATGATCAATTTTTTTCACCCCTTTATGATTACCTGTGTGAATTGATAAAACGAAGTCAATCAACATTCATATAATTAAAGGAAATAATGTTTACACTTCAATATTTTTGTAATTCTTTAAATACACTTTTCAATCAATTAATATCGTATGGATTATTTATCCCAAAATTTATATCCTTTTAAATAAAGTCACCAAAAACAACACCCCTTTACAAAAAAAATCTGGAACGTTCGAGGCCTTTTTATGATTATCACGTAAAGTTTCAACGTAGTCAATGTCCTTGTTGACTTTTTACAAATTAGTGAGAAAATTAATATTCAATGTTAAAATTTAAATTTGAAAAGATTCCTTAAAACTAGGTAGGTCTGACCTGATTTGTTTCGTGTTGTGGATCAACACCCCCCCTTGTTATCTTCAATCGAAACCAATGCCCTGCTTTGTACTCATTAACAGTTACCCCTTGTTTCCAAAATCACCTCTTGCTTTATTCGATATTTCTCTGTATATGCTTTGAATCTCTTCCCTTAAATACCACTTGAAATTCCAGACTTTGGATCATAAATTAGCAGCGTATTATAAATATTTTCGACGTGGATTAGAATTAGAATTGTCCCATAATTGGAATTATCGCCTTACGACCGTGGACTAGAATTAGAATTATTTTCGACGCGGATTAGAATTGAACCAGAAATAGTCCAGAAGCCCTATATCATTATAAATATTTAATTTAGATTAATTACCCAATTTCTACTCACGTTTTCTTAAAAAAAACGGCAAAAACTCTTCATGTAGTCTTAACGCAGCACTATTTTCACTATAATATAAATTTTATTTAACTGACGCGTGAATTTCTGATTAAAAGTGTTGCGAATTCGACGTGCATCAAGTTGAGACTGAGCTGCCTTATCACCGGTGGGTGTTATATAGCTTTTTCCCACTACATTTGGATTGGTTTTCTAAGCAGTCTTGCAGATTGTCGCGACTAACCACGTTTGTCTTTAATATTTCAAGCTGATTTCTGATGAAACTCTTTCGGATTCTCATATCAGGCTTGTTATTTGCTATTGTTATCGTGGCCGGACTTTTAACTTATGTCTGTTGTTTTGTATAGATAAAGCTTTTGGAGAATTGTACAAATTAAGTGATGTAACACGAATGCTATTTTCGTATTTATTTATTTAAACTGATCTTTGAAAGTGCGTTTTCTTATCAAAGCGTTTATTGTTCCTTTTTTATCACAAGCGTAGTTGCATGAGGATTTATTAGGTTTTGTCTTATCTTCTGCGTCTTTATTTTATAAACTTGTTGAACACTTTTCAAGGTAGTTTAAATTACATGTACGATTATTTCTTTGCTGAATGCGCGTTCTATTATTGAGAGATATGCTTGCTATTTACATAATGTACGAATTACTTATTTTTCTGTTAAATAAATGCAGTTTTCTGATTTCCATTGCTATTTACAGTTACTACACGACCCTTACTACTCAATACAACCCTAAATAACCCCTTATCACAGCATTATATATATATATTGACGTGATAAGGGGTCACGAGAGATCATTGAAACCCTAATTCTAAAAATAAATCCCACTAAAATATAATAGAATCCTGAAAAAATCGAATTTTCCGTAAATTCATGGTTACGTCATGTATATTACAAGCGTACCTAGTAACGTAAATTGGATATGTAAATTGTAAGATACCGTGAAACGCATTTCGATGCGAATGCAAATCTATAAATTTTGATAAAATTTGTTGTAAATAGCATAGAACGAGCATTATGCATAAATATAAATAATTTCGTGTAATTACTATAAAACGCAGACCCTTTTGCATTAAAAAGCAATCAAAGTTTATATTAATTAACCCGTGGATTGTAGCAATTGATTCTAAATAAAGAGTTTTCTAGAATGAGTCATCGGTATTTAAAACTACGATTAAACTCATTAAATAAACATTTTTATTCCCAGAAGCAGCTTGAACGTCGAAAAAACATGTAAAATCCCTGGAATAATTGAATATCTTTTGCATTAGTAGACGACGCCGCAAATTATAGTATATGCGAGACAAGGATAAGGAACGCGTCACGGATACCTAGAACAGATATGAAGGTAATAAAATGTCGAAATTTTATACGCTAATTGGGTATTCCGGGAACCTTACATCATAATGTTCGAGATTATACAGGTAAAATTCTAGAAAAAAGACAATTTGTATATAAAGGAGCACTTATCGTTTCAAAAGGAATTCATTCATTAAATTCGATCCGATGCAGTCGACGCTTAAAGTAGATCAAGAAATATTATTTTAAAATGCTAGCCGTTGCATTATATAGAAGTATGCAGTAAAACATAGTTGCGAGGTTGCAATGAATATTGAAGTGATGTTTTTAAACCCAAATTACATACAAAAATGGAATTATTAATTACAAAGAAAAGGCAAATTCTTCACTATAAAGCTATTTTATTGATGTAATAAATAATCGAAAAGAAGATTTAACCCAAAAAGGTACTTTGATAATTGCTGTTGGAAATCATGAATTTTAATTTGGAAAAACTTGTAAGCCGATTTGAAGATCAATTTAAAATAAGAAGATTTTTAATTACGAGTAGCGTTTTGTGGATTCTGTACCCGCACGTGGTCGACACCTATTTATATCAGGTTTGTATTAAAACCAACTTCATTGGGCTGGAAAAATCCCCATCAGCAGTTGATATATTATTGCAGTTTGTAGATAATGGAACAAAATTACAGTAGTTGTTTGATGTAATGATGGGATAGGTATTAAAATGTTACTACTAGTGTGGACACTTAATGTGTGCTTTTTTGGTAATGCAAAATTTAATAGTCGAGTTACCACTGTGCTGCAAAGGCTTCCTTCGCAAAATTATCTTTACACAAATATGCCCTACTTTTAACCACAGGCAAATCCATTATTTCAAACCATCTTTGTGTGCGAGGATCTTCATCAGGAAATATTTGGCTTGCTGATACATTTTTTCATAGCCCATCTTCAGTCGACTTACTACTCGGAGTTGAATTGTTTAAGTCATTGCTTTGCGTCGGGCAGATCAAACTTGGTCATGGGCTGCCAGTTCTTCAAAAAACTAAGTTGGACTGGATCATTTTAAATCCTATTCACAACCTTTCATGTAACTCAAACCATTCTTATTGCAATTCTCTAAGCGTATGTACGTTTTTGGGAGGTTGAAGGAATAGAAACTTCAAAAAAATACGTTTCAAAGGAAGAAACAGATTTTGAGAATTATTTTGTTTCTACTTTCAAGAGGCATATTGATGGAAGCTTTATGGAGCGATTCCGAATAAATAGCTAAAGGGTTCTTTACAATCTTGAGCGCAAACTTCAATTACTTGAGATATATTTCAAATTTATGGATGAATATCGGGTTTTTAATCACTTATCTCAAGTGACACATTTTAATCCTGCTTCTAATGTCACTAATTTCTTTCCTCATCATGGGGTATTAAAGGAAGACGGTTTAACCACAAAACTCAGAATCGTATTTGACAGTTCTTGTCCAACAAGCAGTGGTGTATCCTTAAATCAAATTCAGATAGCAGATGCTACCATACACAATGATCTTTTTCTAATCCTCTTATGTTTCAGACAATTTTCTTATGTCATATCTTCAGACATAGAGAAAATGTATAGATGCATATGGATTATTCCAGAACAAAGAATCCTACAACAAATCTTTTGGCAAAAGGATCCAGAGAGACCAATAGAGATTTATCAATTAAATACAGTAACATTTACTGCTGCAAGTGCTTCGTTTCTTGCAATAAGGTGCCTGCATCAATTAACCATTCAAAACGCTGATTCATTTTCATCAGCTTCCCATACAATTGATAATTCATTCTATGTAGTCGATTTCTTGCATGGTTCAGATTCATTAAAGGAACTTATACATACAAACGTGTGGGGAAGTGTAAGATAAAAGAGGATGTGGTAGTAAAACGATAAAAGAATATATTCGTTGTTTATATGTTTCGTACTAAAGCCATCCATTTAGAACTTATGACGGAGTTATGTACAGAGTGTTTCATTGCAGCACTACGTAGATTTATATCTAGGTGAGGCAAACTGCTACAAATGTTTTCAGATAACGGAACCAACGTCATGGGTGCAAAACACCAATTAAATAAATTAGGCCAGTTCTTATACAATTGCAGCAATAACATCATTGATTTTAATGCACTACAAGGCATAACTTAGGATTTCATTCCACCTTATTCATCTTATTTCGGAGGTCTTTGGAAATCAGGGGTGAAATCAGTAAAGTTTCGTTTAAGGAGAATTTTGGGTAAAGCAGAATTAGTCTATGAAAACCTTTTAACCGTTTCAGTTCAGATAGAAGAAATATTGAATTCGGGACCTCTATCACCACTTTCCACAAATCCCAACGACCTTTCACCTTTAACACCCCGACATTTTATCATTGGTTGTCTTATTAATTCAGTCGCTGATCCAAACTTACAAGGCATAAACAAAAATCCCCTTTCAAAATATCAACGCACACAACAGTTGACACAACATTTTTGGACACATCGGTACTCCGAATATATTTGCGAGCTTCAAACTCGTTCGTAGTGGAAAGCGAATCAATACAACTTACTAGTTGGAAGTTTGGTCTGAATCAAAGAACAAGGCCTACCTCCTTTATGCTGGACTGGCCAGAGTTCAGATTCTTCATCCTGGAGATGACGACATTGCAAGAATAGCATTCGTGATGACGGGGGAGAGAATATATCGGTGAGCTATCGCAAACTTATGTCCACTTCCTAGTGTGTGATATATACATTAGTTGTGTCAATAACTTAAAATGACTACGAATTTTAGTATTTAAATTTCTTATTACATAGTATTTGGTTACAAGTTTGTGTGAACTTTATGCACAGTTTATATTCACAATTTGCATATTGTTCTTTAACCATTGTTGAAAGTACACTCTTTCAAGATGGTGTGTATGTTAAGATTAGTTAAGTTTTATATATAGTTAACTTATACATGCACTGTATACATTCATCATTCAAATAACCTGACGTAGATTTATATCAAGTAGTCATTTTTTAAAAAGTTGATAGCAATGTCAAATTAATCATATGCAAAAAATATAAATAGTTATTCTCTTAAATACACCAATACAAAGCGTATGTAGTTATTTTTATACAATGAACTTTAGTGTAATAAACAAATGGTTTTTACATTAACAGGTATTGATTACACGAATAACACTTTCTGTTGGATTTACTTGCGGATGATATCTGGCATTAAATCAGATTTTCTGAACTTCATAACTTTTTACGAAATTTTGAAATTCTTTTGAAATGAATTGTGTACCATTGTCACAAAGAATAATTTGAGACATGCTGAAAATAAGAAAAACTTGTTGCTCTAAAAATTTCATAATCCAAAGAAGTCGCCTTTTCTGAAGGATGAATGAAAACAAATTTGAAAAACCAATTGGTTACCTTTCTTAGATCAACGAAGAAGTGCTCATAATAAATCAAGAGACATTAATTGAAATAGGTAAGATTCTTTTTTAAACGCAGGTCGAGGTTTTAACGAACTCTTTTGTGCACCGCTGACTTAACAGTTTTTAATATATCAGCAAACTGACTGTCTTAAATTGGACGAGTAATAAAAATCAGATATTTTTGCTGTAGTTTTTGTAACACCTAAATGTGCGAAGGTAGGATCATCATGAGACATTTTCAAAACTTCAGGTCTATTAATGGTAGATATTACTAATTTCCATTCATGCATATTTTAGATGGGGAAGAGGAATAAATTTATATAAACGATCTCCTATAATATGAAATGATGTGTAGTTTTCAGAATGTTCGATAACTTTTTTGCCATATATAATACCAGGCATCGGGAGTTAAATGAGGAAGATTTAAAACAGCTACATCATGAGAAAGAGCGTCAGGTATATTTAATTTATCAGATCTATGATGAACAATGAAAGTAAATTGTTAGATATGTAAACTCCATCTGGCTAAATGTCCAGTGGGGTGCTTTAAATTGTTTAACCAGGAAAGAGCAGCACAATCGGTAATAACTATGAACTGGGTTCCTTAGACATAACCCCTAAATTTTTCAATTTCGAAGATTGCTCCGAGAAGTTCTTGTTCGGTAGCAGAATATTTTTGTTCAACTGTAGTTAAAACACAAGTGATAGGGTGTTCTAGACCATATTTTCCTTGAAACATTATGGCACCGTAGCTAGTAAGTGACGCGTCAGTTTGAATGTAAAATTTTTTGTCAAAATTTGTGAAAATAGAAGTGGGCAGAGGTAATTTAAATATTATTTCTTCAAAAGCTTTTTGTGCATCGGAAGTCCATTCAATAGTTTATCCTTTCTTTTTATTTTTAATTAGAGCGGTAATTAGAGCAGAGATAGTAGATAGGTTAGGTAAGAAAATGCTATAATAGATATCATTTCAGTGACATTTTTAGATGTTTTAAAATTGGTGGAGAGAGAGAGGCAATAGAGGTAGGTAAGTGTAGACGATTATCAAAAGGTTTAGTTTTGAGCTTTGCAGAGGCAGGATTAGGATGATAAAAAGCATAAACGGTTTTTAACCAATTTGACCATTCAACTGGGGTGATATGATACATTTGAAACTATGTTAGTAGAGACAAAATTTGTACTTTTTTATAACAAAGGTAAAGGTAAAGTAGAATTTAAATTTAATTTTCACGCCGATTGTAATTTTGTCGCGCTAATGTTGGGCGAGTTTGTGAAGAAGAAATGCATACACCCTGAACAAAAGCGTCCCTTTGGTAGTTTTCTGGAACATTGCAACGTGGACATTTATTTTTATAAATGTCAGAGGAGATTCACAAATATAGCAAAAAACATTCCGAGGTTTGGTACAATTGGTATAGGTGTGATCGCCTTTTCGGCAATTCCAACAAGAAGTGGGACTTGTTCCCTCAGTATTAGAAATTGGAGACTAAAAATTATTCAAGGTACAAACGGAATCACTACGGTAAGCTAAATTTTTTTGGGGTGGGTTTTGGTTGGGATTTTATTGAAGTATAATATTTTTCTAATAGAAATTTTACTTTCTGTAGAGAGCAACAAAGGACTTTAAGGTGAGAGATAGAATCAATTTTTTAAGTGCTAAACGTTCAGAATAGTAAACATTTAAATTTTAAATTAATTGCATCAAGATCTCGATTTCATCAGGCTTTTTGTTTAAACAATTAAATAATGTTTGTATTTCTGCAATGTACGATAGTAAAGTTTCATTTGAAACTTGAAAATGAGCACGAATTTGAGATAGAATTTCATAATCATTATCAAATGTAGTAAAATCTTTCTTTAAAACCTGTACTAGTTTGTCAACTATGAATTTGGTGTTTAATATTATGGAACCACGCTAAGGCACTACCAGAAAACAATTCGACTGTACTTTTAAAAACTGTTTCTCGATACAGTTTCTTGTACAATATCTAGAAATTTTTAAATCGTCAATTTGTTTGAGGAAGAAAGTTAAGAAAAGCTTTTTCTTATACCTGAAAGGGTTAAGTTCCATTTATAAACTGGTACCCATGCTACTTTTAAAAGTTCCCTAAATTTAAATATTAAAATAAAATGTAAAACCAAAAAGACGCAACAGTCTAGTTTTTTTCTATTCATCACCTGCCTCTTACATTCTTCTTTTATATTCTTTTCCTTTCCGTCCCCCCTCTTAAATCTTTTTCTTTTCTTTTTGCTATATTTCTAGGATAATTTAATTCTTTTTAATTGTCATCCATGACACTTTTATTCTCTGTTGTAGCATTAGTGGTTTTTATAAAATTAATATCTGATTTAGTAAAATGATTATTGCATAAAGTGTGGCATTGATAAATCACAATCTGTAGTTTTAGTTATGGGTAATTAAAAAGTTATTGATATATTTGTACTTATCAATATATTAATAGTTACGTGTAAATCAGGAATAGTAATTTTTATACAAATTACACTACATATGAATATGAAATTTATTTATAAAGTAGTAACTACACTATACTATAGTATATTGAATTTAAACTATCCGTACCTGTATTCTTAACTTGTCTGAAAGTCAGATTTCCATCTCTGGTGACTTTAGTGACAACAATCAAATCTTTTACTTTTGATTACTGTATGGTATAATATCACGTATACTATAAATTATTAACGATATTGAAATTTGTATTTTTTGCAGATGACAACCGGCTTAACTGACTTGGACAAGGATGAAGTAAATATAATTAGTGGTGCTCTTGAACTTAGAAAAAAAACTGTAGCTGAAGTAATGACTAGAATTGAAGATATATTTATGCTGGATTACGATGCTGTGTTAGATTTTGAGACTGTTTCTGAAATTATGAAGTCTGGTGAGTTTTTAATTATTGTTCATGTAAGCTTTTAAGCTTTAACAACATTAGTATTTTCTCTACCCATATTAAAAAAAGTTAAGTATGAATTCTGTATTTAGCAATTATTTAATATCTTATTTTGTTAATAAGATTAATAGGAAAGATCTGCAAAGTATAATTGTTAGCAGAGATTAAACCACAGCAGCAAACAACACAGATTTGTGGTTCTAACCAAGTATTAAAGTAAACAGAATATATGAATTTATTATTACTAATTAAAGTCAGATAGACATAATATAACAACTTTTTATTCTTCTCATAGGTAGCTCTTTTTCTAACTACCAAATATAATTTAACATCCTGCCTTATTTGGTAATCCCTGACACAATGCACAAAAATTAAATTTGTCCTTGCCTAGTACCTTGGTCAGTGAGTCCGCCACCATTTCTTTTATCGCAACACTGTGAAATTCAATTTTGCCACTGCTTACCTTTTCCCAAATAAAATAATGACGTATATCTATATGTTTAGTTCTTGATCTGTTGTTCTCTCCATTCACGGCTAAATTTAATGCTCCATCATTGTCCATAAATATGGTTGAAAGAGAGACAGACTGCATTAGGATCTCTTCTGAAACTCCTTTTAGCCATAAGGCTTCCTGTGTTGCAGCTGACATGGCCATATATTCAGCTTCCATTGTGGAAAGAGTTATTGTAGGTTGCTTACTTGCATTCCAAGATATTGCATGATTATTTTTAAGAAAAACAAAACCAGTCGTGGATCGTCTTTCCTCTGGTTCATTAGTCCAATCAGCAACACTGTATCCATAGATATCAGTTGCTTGACCACTTTTACCATTATACACTAATTTTTTATCTACAGTTCCTTTCAAATAATGCATGATTCTTTTTACTGCCATCCAATGATCAGTGCCAGGATAGTTACTAAAACGGCTGACATAATTCACAGTATATAATATATCAGGTCTCGATACCTGCGAGGCAAAAAGGAAACTACCAACAGCTTTACGAAAGGAATATTTATGCATACTTTACTTGGTACCTGTTTACGAGATAACTTCAAATTCGGCATCATTGGTATTGGCGATGGATTACACTTGTCCATATTAAAACGCCTTAGTATCTCCTCAATGTATGGTTGTTGACTTATAGAAATTGTCTTTTCTTTTCTGTTTCCTTCGATCTGGAAACCTATTATGTATTTAGCTTCCCCCGTATCTTACACTTTGACAGTGCTAGCTAACTGGATTTTTACTTGATTCTTTAAAAAAGTATTATTTGAAAATATTAAAAGATCGTCAACCCATACTGCTATAATGATATCATTCTGTTTTTTAAAATAAACACATGAATCAAAACTGGATTGCTGTAGTCCAATTTTATCCTTTAAACAAGAATTTAGTTTGGCAAGACTTGATTGTTTAAAACCATATAAACTTTTTTGAAGACTACAGACTTTATTTGATTTCATATATCCGTGCGGTTGAAGCATATAAAGTTCTTCTGTCAGATCATCTTGTAGGAATGCAGATACAGCATCAATTTGGTCAATATTCAAATCATATTTATCTGCTAAAGCGAACAAGTATCTGATAGAACTATAACGAATCACTGGTGAAAAAATTTCTTCAAAGTCTATCACCTTTTTTGAGCACAACCTTTCACAACGAGGCGAACTTTGTATTTAACAATTTTACTTGTTACATCTCTCTTTGTTTGAAACACCCATTTATTTTGCAATGGTTTCTTTTCTGGTGGAAGGTCTACTAATTCCCATGTACAATTTTCAATTTGAGATTTCATTTCAGCATCCATGGGCTTTTTCCAGTTTTCTTTGTCTGAACGTTTCATCGCTTCTTCCATAGTCAATGGATCACAAATACTCCCTGTGAATGCAGAATATATAACAAAATCATCCAATGCCGCAAGTAGCTTGTGAGTTCTTTGAACTCTCTGTAACGCAGGTTCTATCGTCTGATCTGTCCCACCTATGGGTAGTTCAGTGTCAGAATCTAAATTATTTGCCATTTTATCCGAGAATTCAGTTAAATTGCTTGTCTCAGCTTCATTAATAGGCATATCAATATCACGATCTTGCTCATTCACTATTACGGTTTCCGTTTTAGAAAAGAACGGTTGACATCTTTATAAGTTTCAGACAACGGGGAACTTCCCTTTTCATGTTCACAAAATGTTACATTCCTCGATATGAAGACACATTTCTTCTGAGGAGCATAGAGTCTATCAGCTTTGGATTCCACACTGTATCCTATAAATAAACACGGTGTTGCTCTATTGTCCAGTTTTTTTCGCTTTTGAGCCAATACTTTGCACTCGAATATCCTTACATGTGGTAGATTAGGTTTTTTTCCTGACCATAATTGTTCCCGAATATTTTCAATATTTTTACTCGGGGAACGATTTAATAAATAACAAACCGTGTTTACAGCTTCGGCCCAGAATTGATGTTGGAGATCAGCATCGACCAGTAAACATCTTGCTTTGTCCATCAAGCTGCGAAAAAATCGTTCGGCAAGTAGTCTGGTTTAATATACCAGCACATTTTAGAATGACATTTAACCTTTTATTATTGTATTCGCCTCCCCATCATTTCTCAAAGTTTTTATTTTATGGTCGTTTTGATTTTCGGCAAAATTTTGAAACATTTCAAAATGCTTCACCACTTGATCTTTGGTTTTAGAAAATACACGAACGATTTTTAGCTGTAGTCATCTAAGAATAATAATACATATTTTGATCCCGCAAGAGATTCTGTTTCCATAGGTCCAAGCACATTGGAATGAATTAACTGCAATAATGCTTTAGATTTGGAGCTGCTTGTTGGGAACCGTAGACGGTGACTTTTGCCAACTATACACGTTTCACAGACGTTTGAACTTTTAGTTTCAGAAGATTCGTAATTATCTACTAAACCACCATTTAATTGTTTTAAACTGTTTAAATTCAGATGGCCCATACGTCTGTGCTAGAAATCTTTGTTTCGTGATGTCGTAGCAAATACATTATGTTTAGGCGCATCTAATTTAAATAAATGATTGTTCAGTGAAGCCTTATTTTTTTTTTAATATTTTGGCACCATTAGAACCAAATAAAACGGAATTTCACTTGCTAACTATTTGACTTACAGATAGCAAATTTACTTTCAATTCAGGAACAAAATAAACATTTTTTTATTTGAACATCACTTTCTGAACCACACACTGTTACACGAAGATTGATGTTACCAACTAAGTCCATCATCATTTTTAAATTATTTGCTGTGGTGATACTTAATTGGCTAGATTCCTTGACATCTACCATCAAAGTTTTGTTTATTAAAAGATGAGCAGTCAGTCGCTCCAGAGTCCAAATAATGGTCATTATTAGCTTCAGACTGAACAGAAAATGCAGCAAATAATGATTTGTCATTTCTATTTAGTCCATTTTCATTTTTCTTATCATCTTTATCATATTTTTTCTTTGGTACATTGCTTAGAAATGTGACCATAATTATTACATTGAATGCAACGAGGGCCTTTTCTTTGTTTGACCGGATATTTCTTATCACCATGATGGTCTTGAACAGCTTTGTTTTGGAAATTATTATTTTTATTTTGCAATCCATAGCCGTAAGCATATAATGCTGAGGTACCTGATTTGTTTGGTTTTTTGATGGAAATATCCTGTAACAATTCATCTTGATGGAATCCTGTTACTTTAACTCCAGAGCTTTCAATGCCAATTATCATGGTTTCATATTGCTCTGGGAGCCCTGTATACCAAATATAATTTAACAATAATGTGTAACATTATTCTAGTTAATTACAGTGTAGGATGAAGTTTTTCCATATAAATACAAACCTATATGTATAATGCGAATCATTTGAGTTATAAATGCTTGTTTTAAGTTTAATTTATTCAGAATGACCTACTGACTTATTTGCGAAATTCAACGAAACCAATTTGAAATTACAAGGTAATCAATTAAATGTAATTAAAATAAAAAGTATTGTTGGAAAACTGTTTCTACACAAGCTAACTTGGGGAAAACAAAATGCTGTTTACAAATAGTTCAAACTTGCAAAAACTAGATACAGATTTGCTTGTTTATTGTCAACACTTAACGACTTTTCATTCTAACCTCAGCCAAAAATTTGAAGACCTTCTTCGCTTGGCTATTCTCAACTGAGTGTTAAACCCTTCTGCAAGGACAACCACAAACTCCGATGAATCCATTCTAATACAGAAGTAATTTATTAAATGATTCCCAAATGAGGAACTGAAACCAATTTTATTTCCTGCATTATGGGTCACTGTACGGAAGCTGTTCGTTTCTTTCTTGCCTGTTATGTATAAAATAAGCATTCTGTTAATAAATTTTGAGTTTCCCTGAAGGGATGGTAACCCTGTAACGATATAAGGATGCATTGGACAACTGCAGTGGTGCAAAAGTGTGTTCATATGAAAGAAATTATAGAAGAAAATAGAAAATAAAGAAATATAAACAAATATAAAAAAATATGTTACACTAATCACTTACCCTGAAAGGTTTTTTCTATTTGTCATAATTGAGGGGCGCCAAACCATCTGTCACAGCAATCCTTTCAATATTATCCCTACGCGGAAGACGGTTATTCTGTATAGGTCTCCTTTGCTTGGTATTCTAATTTCTAGTACGTTATATTTTCCTTTATTTAAAATATCTCTTAAAAAACCTTTTTAAATTTTTATCATAATTAAAGAACTTTTGAAATCTAGACCTCCCTCAAATGCGACTCAGTCACTGAAGCAGCAGTATATCCTTTACAAATGTGTCTGTTTACAGAGTTTTTAAATAAATTCGAATACAATTCAAATATACTTTCATTTAACAAAAAATCTAAATTTCTTAACCCCCTCTGGTTAGGTATTGCTAAAAGAAATCCTAAAAAAACATTAAATCTAGTCCATCAATAATCCTATCATCACTCCAAATTTTTCAGTTTCTCATTTTAATAATGACATTTATAAATCACTACTTCTGTAAACAAACAGAAACAAGAAAAAGATTGCCGAAAACATATGTGTGGAGCACAGCACTGTATGGCCGTGAAACTTGGACAGTGGGAGAAGCGAATAAGAAAAAGGTACAAGCCTTTGAAATATGGTGCTACAGACATATGAAGATATCATGGACGGACAAAGTCACATACAAAGAGGTTCTTGAAATGATATGGGAAGAAAGAAATATGTGTAAAACAGTAAAAATAGGATGATATGGCATACTAAAGCATGAGGGAATAGTGCTTAACATATTAGAAACAGAGATAAAAAAAAGAGAGGTAGATGAAGACCTAGATTGGACTATTGCACACAAGTAGTGAAAGATATAGGATGTGTTATTTTCAGAGAAATGTGTAAGTTAGCTCAGAATAGGAAACAATGAAAGTACGCGTACAACCAGTTCTAGGACTGAAGACCTACTGTTGATGACTTCTGTAAACGTTGTTGATAACAAACATAGCAACCATTTAAATATCAGCTTTATCGTTCTATGCTTTCATTGTCCATTCAAAATAATTTAAAATCAATACCTACATATTTCTTAATATTTTAAAATAACATTGTGCATAAATTTAACCAACACTCATTCTATCGCAAAATCACATTCAGCAAAGTAGTTTCGTTCACTTTAATTAATTTCCTACTACATAAATGCATACAATAACATTTAAAAATCAACATACATTTTTAACAAGTTACATAAAAGCTCATAATATCATTCACTGTTCAATTCCAGGATTTCCAACAACCATAAGTATTTTTCATTTTCTCATCCTGTGAACAACAGTTCCCTCGACACAACGTAACCCAACATTCAAAATTAATGGAGGACTCAAGTCCATAACCCCTTGAACAGGTTGTAATAATAATAATTCCACAAACATGGGAATTGAAAGTACATTGCCTATGCAAGCATAAGTTCAAAAATTAGTCACTTGCTGCATTTAGTTTTCGTTACAGGAATTCATTCACATTTCGAACTTGAAGCTACATTTCATTTCAACCTTCAACTTTTAACTTGTTCTCGTACCACCTCAGCAGCAACGGCGCTCCGTTTCACTACTCACTCGTATTATTACATTTTGATATTTTCGGATTCCTGACTCGCGAATAATTCTAATTCTTTTTTTGTCGGGTATAGCTATGGTTATTTACCCCCATTAAAAATTTATATTCATTGCAGTCAGCATCTGGATATACAATATATAATTTTAATCTATGTTAAATATATTTTATTATCACGTTACTTTGTGTGTAATTTGTATGAGTGTGTTAATATAGTATTAGGTTAATGTCCTTGGTGATCGAGAGGACGATATGTCTATTGTAAATCTTGTTCATGGGAAGTGCATACCCAGTGTGTGGTCATATTGAGATATGTTTTTATTTGTGATTTTAAATTAAATCATTGTCCTGAATCATTACGTTACAATGTATTTAAAAGAAATAATGTTATACCTTTATTATATGAATTATTTTTATAGAAACGAAATTTGAAATATTAATTCGTGAAATATATCATATTTACTTTGTTCCTCAAAATCACAAAATTTTTCCTTCCTCATTTATTTGTAGTTAGCATAATGCAACACGTTACACTTCTTTCTATTTAGTAGAACGTGAATTTAGTGCACTTACGAGACTAATCATGAATATTAGAAGCCAACTAGAAATTAGTGCTCGTTGGAGACATACGAATGGTACTCACAAATACGGAGCTGAGATAAATGATTTCGTATCATCACATCTGGTTCACCCAATTCGTTGGAAAAAAATAACTTGTTTTTATATTTAAATCAAAATTTTATAATTTCAACAGAGATTACTTTTAATATCAAAACGTTTTATTTATATTTTATTTTAACATCACCATTTACCATTCAAGATATGATAGTTAAATATTTAAATGTAATTTTTCTGTTATGCAATTATGTAGTTATTTCACTTTGGGGTTCATGTTCAGGTTTTGCTATAAGAAGGATTTCATGGGTGTAGTAAAGTTGGAAACAACTGTCTAGCCATATAAGTAAAATAAGAGAATAGGAATATGGAATGTAGATTACAATGTTCAAGAGTTCGTATTCTCTATTTGAAAGGGCAAAACTGTGAGAAGACCTTAGAAGTTTTATCATTTGGTATATGTAGGTTCACAATACCATCACTTCCAATTTGTCTTAATCACGCATTTTGAGTTTCTACTTAGTTGGTGGTAAGTTGTTATCTTTTAGTAGACTAAATAGTCTTTCTTCTGCATTAGATCACCTTTCTTGCCATCGAGTGTGAACTTGGAATCTTTAAATCATCAATTCCCGAAATATTGTATAATTTACTGAGTTATTAAATATATTAAAAAGCTATTTTTCTAAATGTATGTTACATCAGCGTTTGGAACGGTTGTGATTGATCATCCAATTAGAAAATGGCTAGGAATTAATTGAAGAAAGTCATTTGGGAAATTCTACAATGTATTTAATGTGAAAATGTATTAGAAACCTAGTATTTTTGTAACATTCTTGTGATACAGTTACTACTTGACGTTGTTCTCCAATTATGAAATATATTATAAATGGTGAGAACAACATCAATTGATTCTGTAATTTTGTAGATTCGGTGCCCAGAATAGCTTTTAAATAAAATAAAAAAACGTATAGCATGGTCAAACCCCTTTATTGTTATATACACTGATTTAAAACTTTTGAAGAAACTTATAAATATTTGAGAATTTCTGTTACAAGTTTTCGTTTGTAAGATGGTCAATTTTACTAAACTTGAAAAAGCTTTAAAGACGGATTTTTGAAATAAATTATTTTGTAGCATTGTAATTTCAATTAGAAGTATTTGAATTTTCTGGTGCTGTTTATTTGGTTTAATTTGTTAGGGGGCTGAAATGGGCATAGATTGTTTAGATATAGACTTTGACTTGAAGCGGCTGATGTTTTTAAACAAGGAACTTATTATAGAGTGCTTATATCCTACATTCAATTTAGATTTGAAAATAATTGTTTTCAAATTTATGTTAATCATCGCAATGGTTTTGTAATTAGCTTTGGTGTTTGCTTCTATAATTAAGATATTTAAATTTATGGAACACTTATTTTGCTATGTATTTACATTCTTCCTAAACCATAGATTTAATATATAAATATTATTAGCATATTTGTCTTTAGACATATTTAAATAATTACTTTGTTTTACAGGTTATTCACGTATCCCTGTATTTAAGGATAATCGTAAAAATATAGTAACCATGTTATATATCAAGGATTTGGCATTTGTAGATCCAGACGATAACACACCATTGAAAACACTTTGTCAGTTTTATCAAAACCATTGTAATTTTGTTTTTGAAGATGTAACATTGGATTATATGTTTAAACAGTTCAAAGAAGGTATATACCATTAATATTATAACACTTACATTTTATCAATTTTGTGTACATTAGGTAACAAAGGCCACATGGCATTTGTTCATCGAGTTAATAGTGATGGAGATGGTGATCCTTTTTATGAAACAACTGGTTTAATAACTCTTGAAGATGTTATAGAAGAATTAATTCAATCGGAAATTGTTGATGAGACTGATGTTATTAGTAAGATGACATAACATAGAGTTTTGAAATTTATATACATTTTTTAGCTGATAATCGCACAAAGCGAAGAAGAAACGCCAATAGAACAAAGCAAGATTTTACCATATTTGCTGAAAAACGAAGTGATAATAAACTACAAATAAGTCCGCAGTTAACATTAGCAACTTTCCAATATCTGAGCACTAGTGAGTATTTTCACTTATTATTTTGAAGTCATTGCATAATTTGTATTCTTAGGTGTTGCTCCTTTTAAACCAGATGCTATATCTGAAACTGTATTGCGCCGCTTATTAAATCAAGAAATATTCTTCCATATTAAGAAAACGAAAGAATGGAGAATTGAACCGTCTACGTTGATTTATCAACAAAGCAAGTCTTCTGATTATTTTGTTCTTATACTGGAGGGACGAGTTGAAGTGACTGTTGGACGTGAAAATTTAATGTTTGAAAGTGGACCTTTTACGTACTTTGGAATTCAAGCTCTTTCACAGAATACTAATATCGGTACGTTATCAGGTTTTGTTATGTTTAAATTTAAGTACAAAGCAATTCAGATGGCTACATTTTCTAACTTGTGTAGCACTTTCATTACATTCACTTTTGTAGACATTTAGTTGTACTGTTCGTTTTTATGCAAGATGAATAATGAAAAATTATTGGTGATGGTAGCCCATTTTGATTTTGCCTCATCTAGCACAGGCACTTGTGGAACACACTACTAAAGTTTTCCAGCTATTGCTGTTAGATTGTTTAATGAGTCTTGTTTCTGCCTTGGCTGGGAATTTTAGTGCGGTTGTGATCCTGATTATATGGGAACCGTGTGGTCATCTGCTGAACAAGTTTATGCTTCTAGCAGAACGTTAGCTTGTTTCGGGTTTGCTTCATCAGGCAACACTTGTAGGACATATTACAATAAAGTTTTACATATATCTCGCTATTAGACTGTTTAACGAGTATTACTGTTGCCCTGGCTGGGCATTGGAATACGATAGAATCGTATTTGTAGTCTATACTTACAATGGGTTATAGCTATTAAATTGAAAAGTAGCAAACTTTAAACCAAACACATAAAATTTTATGGGTTTGGTAAAATTTTTCTACTTTTCAATTTAATTGGAATATGATGTTCTTCCTGATTATATCGGAGGCTCAGGAAATATATATATATATATATATATATATATATATATATATATATATATATTATATATATATAAATATTTTAGGTAATTTTTTACACAAGGTAAGTTGATAAATACTAACGTATTACAATTCATAAGATGAAATAATAAATTAGACTTTTATGCAAAGCCCAAATGATTATTTCAAATCGAGCTAGTAATTGAAAGAAGGAAAATATAAGGTCTTGGACAGGATTTGAACCTGCATCTCAGTTTTGCCGGAACTGTGCGTTTTTTACCAATTACGCCACCGAGACCGATGACTATAATTGGGAAATTTACAAATCTAAATCGTGTACAAAACTATATATAAACCTAACTTTCAATTACGTTTAGCATTTTTGTCAATCATATCTGACATTGTCAAGTTTTTGCAAATCATGTTAGACAAGTTACAGACATTTGATTTTAATGACGTAAATATTTTGGGTACTGAAACTAATGATAAAAAACGAAACATTTTAGAAATGATCCAGATACAGTGCCATGTAAACAACATCAACAATAAAACAGATCACGAACAATTCACGCATATATACCACAATATTATAAAATTATAAATCTGATTACCAACCTTGTATATTACAAATTAGTTTCAAAAATATACAGTTTATAATAATAATATTCTATCAATGTTCTTGTACTATCTGCCTAGATAAAACATGTATGTTTTCCATATTATCTTTTGTTTAATATATTTAGTTAATATATTTAATATATTTAGTTTCTAACAAAAATAATAAATCAATTTAACATTCAATAATCAAAGAAATACACAGTAAATGGTGTTCTATGCTTTATATTAATTGTAAACTAATTTCTTCAATGTGAGTAGGTGAGTTGTACACCAGTTAAATTTTCTTTTAAAAAAAAAATTTTTTTTTAGATTAACTTATAAATTATTTAAGTTTTAATATTTTTGTATTTATTGTAGACTTAAACATGTGATCATGGTTTAATACACTGAAACGCGTAATGTTTATTACAAATATTAAAAAGTATTTTTACTATTATGACCTACATCCCAAGAAATTTACACACAAATTGAAATTTTAAAGGTCAAGAAACATTTTACACATATATATTGATATGATAATGCCGTACTCGGTGTCAATGGACGTTTTCTATCACTCCACCTCTGTGTTTTCTAATCAGATTTAATTTTATTAATTTTTATTATTATTATGCCATGGCTAGCTTTTATTATTCTACACAGAGTGTACAACGTTACGATGATCAATTTTTTTCTTCTCCACTCCTTTAGGATTACCTCTTTGTTTGAATTATAAAATGAAGTCAAGTAATTCCATATAATGAAAAGAAATATTATGTACAAGTTTTGTAAATTATTAAAATACACCCTTCAATCAATCAATATCATAAGTTTTATTTATCCCAAAATTTATATGCTTTGCAATCAATCTAAAGTTACCAAAAACTACACTTTTTATCAAAGAAACCTAGAACGTTCTAAACCCCTTTATAATGTTACGTACTTTTAACATATGCAATGTTTGTGCTGATTTCGTTACACTTTTATATAAATTACGTAAATTCAGTATTCAAATTTAAATAGAAAAATATCTTAAAACTAATTAGATCTGACCTGTTATTGCTCTGCTTAATTGAACCCCTTGGTTTCCATAAATTGCTTCTTTGTTTTATTTGCATTGAATCTCGCAACTCAAAATTGTACCAAAATCGTCGACGCTGATTTGAAGTATTACATTAATCCATTTAAAATATCCCCATATTCGAATTATCATCAACTATAATATCTATCCACTCATTTGAAATATTATACCATCAATTAGAATTATTTTCATGCATTGAAATTATTATATCGTATACTCGAATTATCCATCCATTCAGAATTATACCACATTCAGAATTATTATCACCCAATTAGGATTATCCATACATTCGAAATTATTATCACCCAATTAGGATTATCCATACACTCGGAGCCCTATTATTATATTATTAGTTTAAATGAATTACCCCAAATTCTACTCACGTTAAACGGCAACAGAAATTTTCATATTTGTAGCACTTATTTGTCACTATATATTTTATTAAACATTTAAAAATTACGCGTGACTTTTTGATTCAGAGTGGCGCAGCTTTGCCCTGCTTAATTAAAACTGTTAAATATAGGCTGATCCCACTTGCATGTGGGTTGGGTCTTCAACAAGTCTGTCGCTATCTCAACCAATATGGTCTTTGTATTTGATGCATCTTGAAGTGTTTTCTGATGTAATATATTCGGTTTTCCGGTGAATGGTTATTTGCTTATAGATACCTCGTTATCAGACCATACGTTGTTTTGTGTAGATATCGCCTTTTCCATAATTAAACAAAAATACATGATGTAATTTCAATTTTACTTTCGTCTATTTTATGCGTTTTTGAACTGCATTTTCTTATCAAAAAATGTTGATTGTTTCTACGCACTTACACAAGGCTTTGTTAAGTTTTATCTCTTATCTCTGTATTATATTATAACTAATTAGAATCCTTTTCAATGAGTGTTTAATTACATTTACTATCATTTTCTCCTGAATGCGCGTGCTTTTACTGAAAGACATTGTTACTTGCATTGCTTAAAATTAATAAAGCTCTATATATCGAGTGTTAAATACTTGTTATTTACCTAATGTATGAATTACCTATTTCTATGCTAAATATGCGTCCTATTGTTGTAAGATGTGTTTATTTGCGTCGCTTAAAACTAATTTTGCTCTATATACAGGGTGCTTATTGCTTACTATTTACATAACATCCAAATTACTTAATTTTCTGCTAAATAACAGCAAGCTTCTGCTTCCTATCGCAATTTATGGTTACTATACGACCTTTGCTACTGAATACACCCCTAAACAACCCCTTATCACAGCATTATATATATATATATATATATTGCAGTGGATTTCCCTAAAGACCAATCGAGCCCCGACGTTGGGCTGTTATACAATTGGTGTGTATTACTGTAAAGACACCTGTTTTCTTTTTCTCGCCCCACGAATTGGGCACCCTAAAATTGCAGTGTACTCGGGATTATGCCCCTGCAAAAGTTACATAAATATTTTTCCTGAAAAATAAAAAAATATTCCAATATCTTTGGAATGCTCCCTGTATTTCAGCATACCACGGCTAGCTCTAAAATCCGCTTCTTCAGCTATACTTACCATCCTAAGTTTACCCTTTCTCACTTATACTACCAAATAAAATTACCACTCAAATAATTCAACGAAACATACAACCTTTTATTCATACAAAACAAAATTTTACGTCACCAGTTCAATATTTACAAATTTGGATATACAGCTTCATAAAATATTACAATCTCAATCATTAAATCCTTTTAAATTTCATGACTTTAATTTATTTCAACAGTTTTTGTTTTATATAAGTAGATGGGCCTATCTTGAAACCCTAACTTGAAATTTACTCTGGTCTATCGTGAGCGCAGTATAAACCTTGTTACTCTAAATGCATAAATAAATCGTATCTTTGTTTTCAACAACCCTAAAGACCCATTTACTCTTTACATCGAATTTTTATGTCATTTATTTACACCTTTAAATAATAATATAAATTGCCCTTTTCATATACCCTTCAAATTAGCTTTTATGTTCGTAAAATACACGCCCAATGTGTCAAATCACTCTAGCACAAAATAACAGCACAAAAATGTTCAAGCAATAACAATAGAAATTAATTTCGTTACCTGGAGTAAGCTTTTTCATCATCACCTCTGAAGATGTTGTCCAACAAAACCTCGTCGTTGCTTTGCGTTCAACTTCTCTTTGCTATAAGTACATCAAATTCATTTCCACTCGCTATCCAATTCTCTGCAGACGCCTTTAATATTTCTACCCATATAATTGTCCAAAACCAATTAATCACCTTCCGTATCTACCAGACACCTAGCATCCTCATTCCAAAAATTTCTAGGCACGCTTACCTCAGTAACATCCTCCGTTCGTTCTTTGAATGTAGCTACAGCACTGTTTACAATATAGGACCCACTCATGCTTTTCACACTTTTAATTAACTTTCGATGGATTGCACTAACACCGTTTTATAAAAACTTGGATACTACCGTAGAAGTAAGCGAAGTAAGAGCTCTGTGAAGTAATAGAGCTAAGCGAAGTCAAGGAGAGCCCTGCTACGTCTTCTAGTGAATTTATAATGGTAGAAATACACTTCTGCACCCTATTTCAATCGAAAAGCTCTCCCCCCGTAACCGATTCTGAAAATGTTATATGCAACGAACTTTCTAAAACTCAGTTCTCATTCCATCGTCGCTTTAGCTTGAAACACTGGTTAACAAAATACAACGGTCGCGATCTTCTTGAAATTTTCTCTCACCCCCTAGCCATCAGCCAATCATAAACATTTCTCCCATTCTTAGGTCTAGGCTCCAACTATCTTACCCTCGTCTAACTTATATTCATTGTTTCTTTCACAATCCCACTCTTGCAACATAAAATCGATATTGTGGTTGACCTCTAAATTTTGTCGCGTACTTTAAATGAGTGTTTTACCCAACGTCTATTATATGTGATCCTTGTCTGCCTTATGCTAATGGTATCCCGTCTCAACTTGTTTTCAAACCATCTGTTGTTTTTGCCTTCGCATCGATCGTTAACTAAATTTTCTGCAGAATTATGTTCCAATGTACATTCTGGTTCCTTGAACTTGTTTATTTATCTGTCAGGCTTTCTATGAACCGACTGTCCGTTTGAAATCGTATTTTCCATGTAGTTCAACCTGTAGAATTTCTTAG
Source organism: Platerodrilus igneus (assembly GCA_036346225.1). Classification (NCBI taxonomy): domain Eukaryota; kingdom Metazoa; phylum Arthropoda; class Insecta; order Coleoptera; family Lycidae; genus Platerodrilus; species Platerodrilus igneus. The sequence continues at coordinate 1,371,071 of JARFIW010000951.1, read as the reverse complement.
GATTTACATTTAATGAACGCTTTGTTTAGTTAAATGGAAAATATGCGTTTACATTATTGATTTTATATACAAAAGCTCTCCTTATTATTTGATGTGCTTGATTTACACCCTTCAAAATATTAAAGCTAAATATATTCGTATCATCCTTGAGTTTTCACGTACTACAAAGCTTCTACACTTATGCAAATTTAACATTCCGATTTATTAATACAAATGCATGCTACTATCCGCTTATTTTAATGTCAAAACTAATTATTTTGGCACGTATATATATATATATATATATATATATATATATAGATTCTTTTTTAGCGAACGTAAATATATGGATATGTTGATATTTTTATTTATTGGGATATTTTTCGTTCGGATTTTTCTATTAAATATTCATTTGCTGGTTTCTGACGTTTCGATTTATTTAAAATCTTTTTCAAAGAGCTAAAAGTATAAAGAAAATAACAGTATTCAAATTATAAAGTTTTGGCATACACAGCCTGAATAGTAAATATTTGACATTGCCATTGACATAAAAATAAATGTGTAAATAAGGTAACTTGTAGAAACTGTATAAGTAGTAGGTTTGTTAATTATGGATGTAATGTTTTGATTGTGTGGGGTATATAGTATGGTGTGGTGTGTTGATTTAAATATATTTTGAAATGTAGAGGTAAATTAGTAAATTAGTTTTATGGATGGTTGTCTATTTTGGTGATGTTATATAGCCGTGAGTACACTGTACTGAGATTATTGATGTCTTGTTTGTTATTGATGCAATTATTGTCTTGTATTATGTGGTAAGATTCTAAAAATAATCGTCTTTTGTGGTTATTGTCTTCTGTTAATATAGTGATTTCGTTGAAATTGGCTGTATGTTTGGTAGAATGTAGATGAGAGGCAAGAGCACAATAAGTTTTTCCAATTTTTGCATCGCTACGATGTTGAGTAATTCTATTTTTTAACCATTGTAAAGTCTGTCCTATGTATGTTTTTTTGCAACTACATGTGATTTTGTAAACTAGGTTGCTGCATATAAGTGGATTAGTGGGGTCTTTTAGTTTTGTGAATAAATTTTGGATCGATTTTTCATATGTGTAAGCTATACAGATGTTAGGTTTTTTAATATTTTAGAAATTAGTGGTGTTAAATTTTTGATGTATGGTAATTGTTTGTATTTTGTGTTGGCAATTTCGTTTTGTTGAATTAAGATTTTTATTGTGTTTGTATATAAAAGTTTGTTTAATAGTAATTTTGGATAGCCATTGTTATGAAGTATATTAAAAAGATCTTGTTTATTTTTGTATAAGAATTTTGGTTCACATATATTTTCTATTCTATGTTTTAGGGCTAAAGCAGTGTTTATTTTGTGGGTATATGAGTGATTGGAATGGTAGTTTATGTATCTTTCTGAGTTTGTGGGTTTTTTGTATATATCGAAATTGATTTTGTTATCTGGAGTTCGTATAATGAGGGTGTCTAAAAATGGGATGCTATGTTGTTTTCTGTTCTATCCGAACCTACAATTCACTTATGAAACAGAAAACAACAATAGCATCCCATTTTTAGACACACGCATTCATTAAATATTAAAATATATTCGAGAATACACTCACAGGTGTATTATTGTATCATAGATTTAGCAAAATGTTTTGTGTGAATTAGTTTTAGAAAATAAAATTTTAATTTACAGCAAGTTCTCTTAATAAATCGGTAGAACAGCATTTTTCAAACTGTGTTCTGCAAGCTGGTAATCCACAACCTGTCACTAAATGTTCCATAAAAGATTGTGAAACTGGGATTAGAGAACCACAAAATATTTATTCATTTATGTATTTTTGTGTTACCATTTGTTGTTACGAAAACTCCAATTTTACTGTAGCTTTTTAGAACCTAAAAGGTCTACCATTATGAAAAGTTTGGTAGAGAATCATTTGTTATAAAATAGAATTGAATTCGGCAGAACTAATTTCTTATAATGGGATGTAAATTGTTACTTGTTTATTTTATCAGTAAATCAATGTCCAATATTTAATTTTAGGTGTAGATTCCCATGCTACTTTAAAATAAACCAAAGCATATTTAGAAATAAACTTATTCAAAATTGAAGGGATGACCTCATCTATCTTATCGGATTAATTAAGTATGTCAAACCTTTGACATTACTTTTATTGTTAGTGATGTGCTTGAATGGTTTCTATCTAACATGTAATTAGAATTTGATCCAGTAGTTTGCAAAGTAAACTATTTATTGTATCGTAATTAATTAAAGTCTTGCAAGTGCATAAATAAATACCAATGGTTAAATCTGCTTCATTCTCATTTAAATGGTAATAGTTTTATGAATGTGACACCTAAAAATAAATTAAAATAAAAACATTTATAGTGGATACACCCAAACACTTATACATGTACAAATTTATACATATAATTGTATGTTATTTTGATGTACTTTATAATTCTTATACAACTAAATGTAGTCTAATTACCTTTAATTTAATAGACCAGTTACTATAATACTTTGAAACCTGTTTTTATTTAACAACAAATGCATGTTAAAAATAGGTACAAAGAGTGTGCTAACTCATGGCCGTTGGAGCAACAATAACACCATCCTACCTAAAAGAAATTTTAAGTAGGTTAAAATCTCTTATACACTAGAAATTAACACCAACTGTTACAATTCCTTAAATATTATTTAATTTTATTGCAATTCATTTTATATTACTAAAATTATTAATATCACTTCTTGCATTTTACCCAACAGGTGAAAATGATTACGCCCCAAATGCGGGCACAAATTATTACAATCCCTGGTTGGGTGTCAATTGCTACACGTTAAATGCCACTTAACCCTTACACAATAAATTTTATGATTTAGGCGTGCAAATTACTATGCCAAGGTTATAACAGGTTTTTAGTTACATTTTCCGGTTTTTAATTTAACCATTAATTTATAACCTATTCAAGGCAAGAGTCAAAAATAAAGGAAATTACTTTTGAAGAAGAGGAAACTGGTTATCCAATGATTGAAAAAATGCATCTTACGGGTTATTTTACTTAACATGCAACAATCAAGGCGAAACTACAAAAAAAGTCATTTTTCCCCATAAGTTTGGAAAACTACTTGTAACCTAAAGCCATTAATAACTAAAAAGGTTTTTAGGCGCTAACTGATTTTTTTTTAAACAACTGCACTAAATCAGAAAATGGAAAGGAAGAAGTAGTCACTACTTTCTCAACCACTTCACTATTACATGCACAGTTATTCTTTGTTGCAATTACCACTAGCAACACATTTTGTCGGAAAGCAAGAAACTTTTCTTAACCTAAAATTCTACAGTTCTAGATTAAATTCTGTCTTAACATATAACTTGGATTAACTAGCTATTTTTTTCATATGTTGGATGTCAATAAAACTGGTGTGAACTATTACTTGAAGATGCTCGTATTATTGTTATTTCAGCTTAATAATAACATCAAATATTAATTAACAAACAATCTTTCAAATCATAATACTTGCTACATCCACAAACATCTTTCTTCAACACACATTATCTAAAAAGATTTCTTACGTGCAAGCATTAAAATCTACAAATCACTAATACCATCAGTATATCTTAAGTTAAAACATCTCATGACTATTAAATACTAATATAGAAGTATAGAGTTCATAAAATCTCTTTCTGATGAATATTTCACAAATTTTTCCTTATATGTCACGCAAGGTACAATTTTTTAAAAATTTGCATAGATAATTTTAATAATCTTCCTTACCTTTGTAGATAAACGTAGCTGATCAGATACATTTAAATAAATCTCTTTATAATGGTTTGATAAAATCGAAATTCGACTTCATAAAAACTTTATATTTATCTATTTAAAAAAACTACATGCCAAACTCTTAAGCAATTTAACCTATTTAAAATAAATACAGCCAACAAATTGTCCTTCAAAGGATTTTAAAACAATGGTATAATTGCGTTCACCATTAAATTATGCTGGGAATCATAAATTCATCATGCCCAATTGTAATCAAAAATAAAATTTTACCTTCGTAAATATCAGATAACAAATTGCACCCTTATATTTCCTAAACCCTTACCTGATATCCCAAGGTCGAGAATTTCTTATTAACAATGAAAGCCCAAGGTAAAGTTGGATGGAAAACGGCTTGAGGAAAAGAAAAACTCTTTAGACATAAACGGCTAGTAGAGTGTTAGCTCTGGGTAGATCATGAGCTTGGGTCATGGGTTGTCAAATGACCAAAAATATAAATAATGAGCGCCACCGTATTTTTCAATACACCAACCTACAAAAATTATCTGTGCTTGTATTAGGGAATGCGGAAACCTTCTATCAACACCACTAATATAGTCACAAAACCTGAATTTCACCTTCGTAAAGCACTTACCAAAATCTCAAATACTAGATGTCTTACAGATGTCTCGACTCAACTGTGAACAAACAAATGCACAACATGGACACCGTTTGTGTCCTTAAAAATATTTACCAAAAATAATAGAATTTAAGTTCCAAAAATATACACAATGTCTGCCCATGAATGACCTATAAGTTTTACTTGTATTTTGAATAATAAAAGAGTTATGCAAAAATGGATTCTATTTGTTTAAATTCCTTGATTTGTTTTAATATAATCTTTTTCTACTATTAATTTTATAGAACAAAAAATCAATAGGGTTTTGTATTTAAAAAAAAAAAATCTTTAATGGAATATTTCATAATAAATTTTCTAAAAAGTGTTAGTTCACTTAATAATTCATATTACACATTTTAATTCCCAGCCAGGTGTAGTACTACATTGACGTCACAATTTAATTTAATTATTTAGGGTCTCATAAAATAGCATTTTTCAACATATGGTTAGTTTTACTTAATATGTATAAAAAGAATTCATCACGTTGTTTAACAAAGAAAGTACATGACCTCAAAATTATTAAATATAGTTTTAGACTAGCGTCAAATAACATGTGATATTTAAATTTGGACAGCTGAATATTTCTTTGACATCATATGTCACTAACAACTTTTTTAGTTTAGTTAACGTTATGTGTTTGTGAAATAATTATGATAAGCAAACAACATAGCCATCTTTAAAATTTCTGAAAGGTTACAAATTTATTACGGAATTCTTTCTTTCACTAAATAATTTTTAAGTTACTTTAATCTAGGTAAAGCTTCAACCTTGTATTTTTCGTATTACGATTAAATAATTATAAATGTGATTAAACGCTAAGCATCACTCACGTGTGGAAGTACAGTACGACCAAAAGAAATCGAACTATGACCTCAGCTGTTGGATATTCTATTAACATCTGCGTTCTGTGATGCACAAACAGGAAACACATGAATACGGACGAATTTATTGCTGGAACTATGAGAATTCTTATGAACCAAACATTATTTAACGAAACCAATTCCTCCTTAATTACATCCTATAGAATTTAGTATTCCAAATCCCAAACTAAATTTTCTAGATATTGCTTCCGAGATATTGCACTAAGAGGAAAATATTAATAAAATTTATTTACTTGATTATACCAACTGTTTTAACGATGCGGAGGAGCTTCTATCTCCTTTGGCCTGCAGGAATCAACTGAACTGCTCTAGGTGGAACATAAAAAAAACCATCACGCTAAAGCCGCTAGGGACCACTTTCAGACACGAAGATTCAATCCATTCTAACTTCTTGCGGACTATGTTACAGGCCACGTGCCTGGATACCACCATCTTGAATTTACTACCTCGCTGATAGCAGCTTACCCGTTCAGACGCCGATAGAAAAGTGATACGAAATGACAACTTGACGAAGCTTATTAACGAAACTTAGACCTCAAGAGCAAAGGAGTCTATATGCTATTATAATTTTTATGAATTATTTTTATTGCATGGAAATTTACAAATTATATTTTTATATTATTGCGGTATTATTTTAGATTAATAAGCAAAGTGTAACTGCGTAAAAAAAATACGTTACACAATTGTTAATTAAAATCCCATCTCCATATACATGTCGTTCCATTTTTTTAAAAGCAATTTCCCAATAAATGCTTTTGAAAATCCATGTCGTATTCTTCTATTCAAATTTATCCTGCAGGAACTACATTATTTAGTTCCAATCTGAATTCTTCATTTTTAAATAAAAATTACTTGGAATGTTGACTGTTATACTTTGCAACTTCTAAATACGTGGTTATTAGCCAATATTTTTAAAGTGGACTTAAACGCAAGAATAGAAACGACATCCGTAAATCAACAATTTTGCAACCTAGCACCACTAATGAAGTAGTCAAATCTGTCAAACTTCCTTTTCACAGCACCACTAAGGGTCTTAATAAAATATTTAGGTTTTAATAAAATATTTAAACAATTCAATTTCAAAATTACTTATAACACTAATAAAATTAGAGATCTGTTAGGTAACTCTAAAGACAAAGTGGACAAGTTGCAAAAATCAGGAATTTATAAGATTAACTGTTTGGGACCATGATGTTCTCAAGCATATATTGGTCAGACTAAGAGAAATGTTACAACTAGATTGAAAGAGCACATTGCTTATTTCAAATATGATAAATTTGAACGATCTTGAGATGCCAAAAATATTTTTGAAACCAGCCACCTGGTTAAACCCATTGTATAAGTTTTGCCAGATCCAGTCTGGTCATATGCAAAACTTGTTGCAAAATCATGTTGAAAAATGGTCTTTACAAGAGGCTTTCGTTATTTTAATGTTTATCAAATGCATAATCAAATCTAAATTACTGATTTTCCAAATATTTTGTCAAATCTACTTTATTTGTAGGTTAATAAACAACAAGTTGGTCTGTTGATAACATTGTAATCACATCGTCTTTTCGTACAGATTTTATTTAATGGCTTACTACGTACAGAAACAGTTATTAAATGATCTTCAGTAGGATAGTTATCTGCAAACGGTGTTAAATATTTTTACAATATTTACTAATCATATTTAGTAATTCCCAATGTGGATTGCCTGGTGCCATTGGCAGGAAACCTTTTTTTAGTCTTTTCTTCTGTCTGTCGTATACATCTCTTCTCTGTTTCTCTTGTTTTCCAACTTCTTTGAGCACATTAGTATGGTGAACTCTTTGATTGACAGATGTCGGACATTTGGTAATAGGATAATTGGTTGTTGTATCTTTAGGGGTTTGCATTTCAGATGTAGTCATGTGACCATTACTGATAACTTTATCTCGTGTGGTTGGTCGATTAGATGCACGTGCTATTCTAATAGATGCATTGGTTGAAGTAATAGTGCATGATATCATAGCCTGTCTATTTGAATTCTGAGGGATCATAGCCTGAAATGTAGCAGGCTGATAATCTATAGCATGGGGTAGTGTAGTTAAATCTCCATGAACTCTGTTACCCAAAGTTTCGATTAGTATATCAGGGTTTAAGTATGCTACCCTTTTGACAGTAACAGTCATTTGTTCATAGTTAGTGTTAGCCACAAATGCAACGTGCACCATGTCATCAGTTATTTCAATATAGACACCGCTACCAATATGCCGTATTTTATTTTGATTGTTCTTTCTATATATTTTCTTGTATTTAAAAAAAAATACTTTTACATCTTAGTTTACACAATAATAATCACAAAACTCAAAAAATTGCAAAAATAATTATAAAAATAGAGATCGATTAAGCAGCATGTACTGAAATAAATGAAATGAAACTGTTTCATTTCATGTGTTATAGTACATGCTGCTTGATTGATCTTGATCTTTTATAATTATTTTTGCAATTTTTTGAGTTTTGTGACTGTTATTACGCATACAAAGATGTGAAAGTATTTTTTTAAATACAAGGAACTATACGGAAAGAACAATCAAAATAAAATACTGCATATTGACAGCGGCGTCTAAATTGAAACAACGGATGGTATGGTGCACATTGCATTTGTGTCTAACATTTACTATGAACAAATAACTTTTACCGTCAAATGAGTAGCACAAAATGAAACTAAAGGAAAAGTAATAGATCTGACCTTAATTGCATACTTAAACCCTGATATACTAATCAAAACTTTAGATAAGAGAGTTCTTGGTGATTTAACTACACTATTCCACGCTATAGAGTATCAGTCTGTTACATATCGGGCTATAATCCCTCAGAATTCAAATAGATAGACTATGATACCATCCACTGTTGCTACAATCAACGCATCTGTTAGAATAACACATGCATTTAATCAATCAACCGCACGAGATAACGTTATCAGTAATAGTCACTTGACTACATCCAAAATTCAAACCCCTAGAGATACAATAACCAATTATCCTATTACCAAATGTCAGACATCTGTCAATCAAGGTTTTCACGGGACTGATGTGCTGAAAGAAGTTAAAAAACTGAAGAAAAACAGAGAAAAGAGATGTATGTCAGGCAGAAGAAAAAGCTTTCCTACAACAGGCACCAGGCAATCCACATTGGAAATTACTAAATATGATAAGTGAATATCATCAAAATATCAATTTAACATCTTTTGCAGACAACTATCCCATTGAGGATCATTTAATAACTATTTGTGTACGTAAAAAGCCATTAAATAAAAAAGAACTAAGTAAATGTGTCTGGTAGAATCACGGTCATTGAATATGATACCAACTGAATTCTATATATTTCGCACGCATTTACAGTTACTTCATATTTTGGGAAAATCTTTAGCACATTCATATATGGCTCGTGTTTTTCAAAGAAAAATATTTTTTATTAACCTCTGAGCCTTAGAAGCACCATTTAATCTTTTAGGGAAATTGTTTTAATTGCTATTTTCTACTAAAATACCTGTACTAATTTGATGATAGCAAATGAAGCCTTTGGAAGAATACATTAAATGCTGAGAAAGCATGTTGAAATAACTGTAGCACAAGGTTATTTACTGATATGAATTTTCAGTATATGGGTTGCTATTGAGCCATTTACGAGCTATAATGTCTTTAAGTGTAGGGGTTACTGCCACTTCGAAGACTGGCTTTCGTGCACCGTTGATGGTGTTTATTTTTGTAATAGACTATAGAGGATTACATGTGAAGATTTTGAAATTTTTTATCCAGCACTTTACGAGGTACAATTTATTTAGTTTAGGGATTGCTGCCACCTCCAATACTGGCTTTCGCACACCATTGCTAGTGGATGTGTTTGTTATAGACTATTAAGCATTGCATGTAAAATTTTTGAAAATTTTCTAATGAGTTTTTACGAGCTAAAATTTTCTTTGAGTATAGGCGTTGCTGCCCTCCACATGACTGGGTTTGGTGCACTGTTGCTGGTGGATGTTTGCGCAATATCCTATTAGAGGACTGGATGTGAATTTTTGAAAATTTTGTATTGTATCGTTCACAAGCTACAATATTTACAGTATCCTCAAGACTGACTGACACAGCAGTGCTTGAGGATAGTTTTGAACAAAACTATTAGAAGTTTGCATGTGATAATTTTGAAAACTTTACATAACACCGTTTACGAGCTACAATTTTTTTTTTAATATAGAAATTGATTCCATCTCCAAAACTGGCTTTCACGCCACGTCGCTGGTGTTAATTTTTGTAATTGAGTATTAGAGGATTGCTTGTGAAGATTTTAAAATTTTTTAATCTGACTCTTTAGGAGGTACACTTTATTTAGCTTAAAGGTTGCTGCCACCCCCCAAGACTGGCTTGGGCACAATTGCTGGTAGATATTTTTGTTATAGACTATTCAGCATTGCATGTTTAAATTTTCTATTTTTCTAGCGAGCCGCTTGGGAGCTAAAAATTTTTTTAGTATAGGAGTGTTGCCGCCATCAAGATAGACTTTTGTGCACCATTACTTTCAAATATTTTGTAATATACAATTAGAGGATTGTACGTGCAAATTTTAAAAATTTTCTATACAGCCGTTTACGAACTACACTTTTTGTTGAATAAGGGTTGCTGCCACCCTCAAGACTAACTTTTGTGCACCTTTGCTGATGAACGTTTTTATTATAGACAATTAGAGGTTTACATAAAAACATTTTGAATATTTTCTATTGCGTCATTTAAGAGCTATAATTTATTTAGTGTAGGGTTGTAGCTACTCCTTGAGTAGTGTGGCAAGGGAGAATTATTTATAGAATTATAACTGCAGCTGTAATCAGAACGAAATTGTACGTAAATATGTTTATAATCGTAACTTAATATTTGGTTTTTGAATAATAGGAAGTTCGCATAGGTACAGTGCTTTTCCGTTACGATTTATTAACCATTTTTTAAATTTTTGTGTTATTTGATAGTTTATTTAGGAATGTATTGATTGTGGTTTGGTTTTTCTTTGTTGGATCGCTTTTTTTCATTTTGTATGTATTTTGTTTTTTTTTCTTAATCTTCTTTAGGAATTAAACCACTCATAATATTAAAATCATCTTTATTTACGTTTCGATCCATGACCTAATGTACCAAATATATCGAACATCAATAAATCAAAGTCACCTTCAATTTATGTCATAAATGTCAAACTTGAAGTTTTTATTATTTTGACAACGATTCTAGGTCATGGATCGAAACGTAAATAAAGATAATTTTAAAAATTATGAGTGGTTTAATTCCCAAAGAAGATTAAGAAAAATACTAAACAAACCACAACAAACATACAGGGAGTATTTATGTATTTTGGTTATTGAAAAGTGCATTATTTTTTTGTTGGTATTTATTTTTATACATTAATACAATCTTTTTTACATTTATTATGATGATGATGTATTTATGTTTTGGAATGAATTTTTTGTTTGGCTGAAGTTGGTGCATCCCAGTTTCTATTTTTTTTATTAATTGTGTTTTTGTAGTTTGTTAATATGTTATTAATTTTATTTCTGGTTTGGTTTTTTTATTTGTTGGTTTATTTTTAATCGCATTTTCTAATTTTTAATCACATTTTCTCTATACTAGCTATGTTCGAGTGAAGAATTTGTTACCTAAACTGTGTATACTTTCAGTTTAATCCCCCAATCTGTTAATGTTGATGGCTTTTTTGAAGGAATTGAATTCTCTTGTTCAAAATGGCCGACTGTTACCTTTCGCTGGATTAACTGCAATTCTGATATAAATGAATACATAAATAAATACAATGTTTGGTTTGTAGTTTAATCTCTGCGAGTTTCATCAAGTCAGGGTTTTTCCTTTGCAATACTTGATTTTTATTGTGTCTTGCATACATTGTAACTATCTAAAATTATGTTATGTAGGTGTATTATTAAACGGAATATTTTTAATATACAAAAGCTTTATTAATATGTTACGAAAAACGTATTGTAATTTGTTTGCCTTTTTGGTGACTTTTAAAATAATTAATGAATTGGACTTTCATTTTAAATGTATGGTACAAAAATAAAATGTTCCTTTGATGATTTCTAAATTTATGATTTTTATAGAACTTCTGTTTATGGCAATAGCTTATTAAACACTATTATACTGAATCAAAATTACGTAGGACGCTTCAATAATCAGTTGTCCATTTTAAATTACTATCCTTCTTTCTCATCTGATTTTTATTTTTCATAACGCTCAAACGTTACAGCTCCAATGCAAAGATATTTTCAAAAATCTACCATCCTAACATCTCAGACGTTAGTCTAGTATCTGTCGTATGTCTACAGGCTTTCGTCCCTCTAAATTAAAATTAGAAAAAATTAGAAAGTAAAAAAAATTGAAAAAATGTTTGTCAGACTTATAAGAAATAACTCTAACATAACCTATATGTACAAAAATAATAATCTATCTCTCCGAATTTTCAATTTCCTCATCTTCCTCACCATACAGCGTATCTGGTTTTAAATATTTTACATGCCAATTTCCTATGGATTAACCTGTATCATCAGCTATCTCATATGTATCGGTAGAAACTTTGACAACAATTGTAAAAGGGCCAATAACTTTGGGTGCTAATTTAGCGTTAAAATATTTTGTTGCGTCTGAGATACCACAATTCCTTCTCCAGACTTTTTTTCGATTGAATAAGTTACTTAACATCATCTTATATCGTAATTGTTTTAATTTGTCATATGCTATTTCTAATTTTTTTCAAAATGTCTTGATAAACTTTTTTAACTCGGGAGTACGATTTCTTAATGGTTTTCTATCTATAAATTCAATATACATTGATTTTTCTGAATCTAAGCTTTCTCCAAACGAAGTACTTTCTAATATCATGTCTCGGCTAAAATTTGCAAAGCAAGGTGACATACCTATGACTTGGTGTACAGCTGTGCGAACAGCACAATAAACTATTGGTAGGATCTTGTTTCAATTTTTTGTATTTTCAGATATGTATGAAGCGTATGAAGCTAATATAGTTTTTAAAACTCGCTTTACTCTTTCGACAGGTTTTGCTTGGGGATAATAATATACATGGAAAATAATTTTGAGTTATATTTATGCATTAAATTCTTAAACAAAGTACTACGAAACTGAACTCTGTTATCCACTAACACATATTGAGGTGCTCCAAAAAGTAAACTAATAAATTCTTTTATTTTTTGAACTATTGTGGGGGCTTTAACCTTTCTTAACGGGAAAAATAATGGAAACTTAGTGAATGGGTCAACTACTGTTAAAATACAAGGGTGTCTTTTAGTAGTCCCTATGTAAAGAACCTATTAACTCTATAGCGACCATCCACCAAGATTTTGATGCTATGGGGTGTCGTGACATTTTGCCTGCTGGAAGTTTTAGTTCAGGTTTATGGGCAATACAGTTTACATTGATTTACCTACTTAGCAACATCTGCACGTAATTTGGGCCAGAAATAATTTTGCGTTATGCGTTCATATGATTTAAAAATACCTAAATGACCAGTTGTGACTTCATCATTAAATTGTTTTAAAATTTCTTTGCGGTATGATTTACGAACTGTTTTCTTTCAGTTTTCTATTTTTTTGGTTAAGTTTGGAAACTTGGGCCAAATGTTTTTCATTTAATCCGATATTTCTGAGCATTTTGTCATTTCTTCACACCACTGATGTGTAATTGTGTCTAATTTTGGTTCATTATTTGGTTGATCCTGCAGATCCAAAATATTTTCCTTGTCTGTCTTAGAGATTTCCGAGGTTGCATCTGAAGAACTATCGTTTTTTTTACTAATTTTTATATAATCTAATGCTGGAATAGCATGAGATAAAGCATCCACAACAGCAATATTTTTACCTTTACCTTATACAATGTCAAAATCATATACTGAAGTTTAATAGCCCAACAGATTAATCTGCCAATAGAGTTCTATAAAGTAATTTAACCAAACTAAAGAATGATGTTCAGTAATTACAGTAAAATGAGTCTTCTTCAATACATGGTCTTAATTTTTCAATAGTAAATAAAACAAATAAACATTCCTTTCCCGTGACTGTCAATTTTTCTTCATTTGGTGTAAGTCACTTAGAATTACAAAAAATAACCTTCTCGTTTTCATCTACCGTTTGAATTAACACGCCGATATACCAAAATCTGAGGCATCACATTGCATAATAAATTCATGATTATAATTCCGACAAATTAAAATCGGTGTTGAAATAAGACAATTTTTAATAAGTGATTGTACTATAGTTAGGTATAAATTTCCGATACCAACTTGCTATACCGATAAATCTTCGAATATCTTTAATGGTTATTGGGGTAGGTATTTCTAAAATGGTTTTAATTTTTTTTCGGAATCTACTAATAGTCCATTCTCATTAACAATGTAACCTAAATATTTTAATTCCATTTTACAAAAATGACATTTATTCTTTACTTAACGTTAAACCAGCTTTAATTAATCTTGCAAAAACTTTTTCCAAAATCTCTGTGTTCTTCAAATGCGTCTGTTACGATTATTATGTCATCTAAATAATAAAATATAAATGGTTCTGATTCTGAGCTTAAAGCAGTATCAGTAATTCTTGACCAGGTGCTTGGTCAATTTGAAAGTAAACTTTGAAAGTAAGCGTGTAAATTCAAAAAGTTTTCGATTTAGTACAGTAAATGCAGTATATTTACATGAATCTTTATCAAGTGGAATTTGAAAATATGAGGCTCTAATGTTGAAATATATTTTGCATCACATACATTAGCTCAAATGGAATTGGATATGCATCTTTTCTGTTACTTTATTTAGTTTACGAAAATATACTACAAAATGATAACTATTATCTTTCTTCTTCACTAGCAAAATTGGAGGATTACTCCATGCAGAAGTGCTTTTTTGAACAACACCTAATTTTAACAATTGATCTAACTGTTGATCAATATATTTTTGCATAACGGGTGATACTGGATTAATATCTTTTGTCTGATTGGATCACCATTAACTTTAATTTTGTGTTCTATTAAATTAGTCCATTCTAACTCAGATAAGTTAGGAAAATAATTTACAACACTAATATCTAATTCTGATCTTTGTTCGGATGTTAAATCTAAAGTTGATTTGAGAACAGGTTCTTTTTGCTTTATACTGTCTAAATTTGATAAATAAATTCTCCTTTAAATATGTTAGGAACGATTCCCACATCTGTCCAAAAATATATGCCCAATGCTACAGTGTTGAACATCGGGTATGACTAGAACTTTTTTAAAATTTTATTGGTAATGAAATGGCTCCTAAAATTTGTCCATTTGCTAACTGACATTGTTCTTCGATTAAACGTGTTAATTTAAGTCCTAATTTTGATAATGGCATGATAACCCAAAATAGTATTGGTTGATCCTGAGTCTAATAATGTCAAAAATTCAAATCCTAATATATTTATCATTACATGATGTTAGTCTTCCTTTGATTGTTCTATTATATAATCAAGCATTACTTTATTCTTTTGAAAGGTATCAGTGTTTTCTTGAATTAAATTTTTTATTTTCAAAGTCGAATTATAAAAGTACAAGACCTTACACGACCAGGTTAAATCTCTTCTGCCAATTTAAATAGTTCTGATTATTTCGTTGACAACGTGTACATCAGTTAAATGTCACGTCTTCCAATCCACATCTATAACAATATAATTTCCTCCGTGCATTCCTACACTGAGTCGTTAGTGTCCTATTTGACCACATTGGTAACAACCTTGTCGATTTGAAATACTGAATATTGGATTTAATGTTTTGAATTTTAGAAATTTGGTGTATATTTACTATCTAATTTGTGAACTTTTGTGATTCTTGGTATGCTAAGTCTGTTTCTAGTGTTTGATTTTCTAGTTGGAGGAGAAAAATTTTCTATTGATTCTTTATGTTCCTCAAATTTATTTCCTAATTTAATTAATTGTACGAAGCTTATTTCCACTAAATTTAACGATGATTGGTATACAAGTAACATAAAAGTAAAATTTTAAGTTGATTTTCACACATAATATAGTTTCATGTTGTCCCTGAGGATGTGCATTGATTTCAGTTAACAATTTTTCGTCATAGTCTGGTGGAAAAAATTCATCTTTTAAATCAATTTTTAACTCGTGCCAATTATTTACTAGAAAAAGATCACATGCTTTGAAAAATAATTGAATACCTGACATATCTCGTGCTATTTTTAATTATTCTGCTCTTTCCGAAAATGTGTTTACTGACGTATCTTCTTGAAAAGTTATTCCCTAGTTAGCCACAGGTGTAACTTGGTATATTATGGTGTTTGAATTTGGATTTTCTATTTCTTGATTTTAGTATTACTGAGGGTAATTGAAGATTAAATTTTTTCTCAAAATTTTTTGATTGTCTCTATTTCATTTAAAATATCTATTTTATTGTCAATACATACATCTAAGGTGAAATTTTTTGAATTTTTACTTTTATTTTCTTCCCTAACCTTTAAAATATTATCTCTTTTCTTTTTATAACTTTCAATTAAAGTTGCTAGATCTATCTGTAATTGATTTCTACATTCATCATCATTGGGCATACTACTTGATAATCGATAATAACAACATGCTATTTTGAATCAATCTTTTCATCATTCCCCTGAAAATTAATTTGGGTTAATCTATAAATACTGTCTTTAATTTGTGCTACTACTATTTTTACTGCTGTAATGTCATCTATATACTCAAAAGGATATTCAAATTCTTCATCTACCTTTATTTGTGTTTTAATCATTTGTCTTAACATTTTTCGTAATTCAGTTACTGTCAAATTTTTGTTATCTACATTTCTAACTTGTAATTCTTAAATCAATTAAGTTTTTAATAAACAGTCTACATTATTATGTGATTTCCATTTTTAAATCTTTACGTCTGTCTTTTCTAGTTATAATTAGTTGATTTTTATTTAAATACCTCTTAAGATAATGTTTCTTACAACAAAATTCTTTCAATAAAATTTTACGTTTTATCTACTCAATAAAAAATGACAATTAATTAAAAAAAAATTCTAAACTTACAAATCTTGCACTAAAGTGTAAAAATTATTATAAAACAATTAAATATCAAAAATCAAGCCTCAACGGTTGGACGACTAAAATTTACGTTATGGGTGTTTGATGCCCAAAAGGAGCAGGAATTCCGTAACAAACTAAGGATGTACCGGCCAACTACAGTGGTGCGGGAGTGGGTTTCCATAGCAATGGCAGAAAATTGAGTAAAATTTAGTAATGATTTCAATCTATGTTATTACTAGCACTTACCCTGTTAGGTTTTCAATTCGTCAAATTTACAACGCCTGGGGTAATAGGAATTCCTCAGACCGACATGTAAACCAGATGGTACATGCAGTTTTTGGTACTCAGAATATCTAGCAGGTAATTCACAGAAAATTCAGTGAATTGCTCCGATAAAAATTCCATGCCGGTAAAATATCGAAAACCTTGACTGTACAAACAAAAATTGTTCATCCGACTAACTCATCGGATGGGTGGTGTGTTTGATGAAGATTCCAGAATACTATTGGGTATGAAATGTGGTCGTGATTGGAAAACATCTTGGGCGCCACCTAATCTCGCAGGGATGCTGGGGAAGAGCTCTAGAATGAATAAAAAAGGGGGTGCCAAAATCTTGTGATCAGGAGAGTGATTCTGGCTTACAAGTATACCTCAAAATTAATTGAAACAAAATTATTTTAAATCTAAACATGTAGACCTATTTATGACTGCTAACTGCAAGGAATGTGTATGAAAGTAAAGGTTAAACAAGACCTGAAATATTCAATCACGCTTTTTTAAAAATCACAACACAATTTATTACGGCAAAAACTGTAACTATACTATTTACAATAATGGAAAACCAAAGGTACACAATATTTACTCCATTTGATAAAACATTTCTAGCTCTAGAATACACAAGTTTTCATTACAGTTGTAGAGAAAAATCTTAACCGAATATAAAAGCCCTATATGTCTTAAATCTACAACTAAGAACTTAATCTAAACACGGATGCACTTGTAGGCACGTTATTTAATTGTCAATAATACATTCCAGTATCAACCTTTGCACCAGTATAGTTTCAGCCTTTGGTTTATGGCAGTAAAGGTTGCCCTCTACTTTCATTCGAGTACCTTGTCGACCTCGTCCGCTACAACATACAACTTCCAACACATCGGTCGATTCTCTCTACAGGCCCAGTGTTGATGCAAGAAACATTAAAAACAGCTTTATTGTATTTCCAGTTATGTCCACAGCTGTTTTGATAAACATTTTTATTTGTCCATGGGCATTCGTAATAAAGAGTCGCTTTTCCTTCTTTGTATGATAAAGTCAGTGTTCATGTATGTGTAGTTACGTTATTACAGACGTATTATTTTGTATTTAAAATTCAGTTTAGTTTCTAGTTAATGTGTATCAGTGTAAATTTCCAATCCTTTTCATCCTTTTCACATTACAAAAATAACCACAAGCATACTGATAGCGGAACCTGCAATTTACTAGCTGGGTAAGTAACTTTAATGTTTCTTTTCATTTCACCTTACTGTTAATCATGCTCCGTTACCGGTGGTCCTACTACTTCAGAGCTATTCGAAGTAAAATCAAATATCACAATTTATTACATTTCATTTACATCTGGTAATGGGGTTGTATTAACACCCAGTAGTGTTTCTAAAAAGAAACTGACTCACTTTGCAGGGAATTATCCAAACTTGATTTGGCTACTCTGCCTTTTTTATTTATTTATTTATTTATAAATATAAATAGAGCCCTGTCTTGACGAATGGAACTGCTTTTTTTAAAACTACAGAGGCATTCTCAGCAAACTTTGGATGAATGAATCAAAATTGGACATTTTCATGTCGTTTTCTCTAAGTAACCTTTTATATATTTAAACTTACTTGACGAATGGAGCTGCTTTTTTTTAAAAACTACACGAGGCATTCTCAGCAAACGTCAGATGAATGAATCAAAATTGGACTTTCTCATGTCGTTTTCTCAAACTAATCTTTTATATGTTTAAACTTACGTATTTCAGGTTTTAGATGAATCTGAGTCAGCAAAAAAGTGTATATTATCTGTCTTTGTTCTTAAGGTGATGAGATAATTGGCGCCATTATATATTCTCTAGACAAAACAAAATCAAACTGACTGAACAAATAAAACTACTCTTTGTTGCAGGAAAAAGGACAACGGTCCCAGACCAGGGTATTACAATTTTTTCTTCGCAGTGTATCGCAGTGTATGGACCTTAAATACTTAATAATTATTAAAAAATTCCATAACGTTCCAAACTAGATGACAAGAAAAGCAAAAACTATGCTTAAACTTATAAATGAAATGAATTATGTAAATAATAGATGTATAATCAGAGAGTGACATTTAACAGGTTGTTTTTTAGATATTATGGCAAGCAAATCTTTATAATACTGATTATATTGATTGTATTGATGTATGCTATCTTATCATATAAAGAATCAACCCTAAATTTGACTTTTTAAGTTCAAATTAAATTACAAACACAAATTTTTACTTCGTTAGATTTTATAATAAGCCTTAAATGAAGTATAAACAAAATAGAGCTAACAACATTACTGTCAAATTAGATGTAAAAGCGTACACGCCTTGAAAGTACAGTTTAAAATAATACCACTTGTATCATCAACCAGAATCATATGTCCATTACGTGCTATAACGAAACAAAAAAAAAGGCGAAATGGACTTTGTCCTGTTGGCGTATCCTAACATTTTCTTCAAATGTAACACAGGATTGTCCAATTTACTTAATCCAAATAAGATGATCGCCTGGCCATTTATACAGCATTGAGAATTAATGACATTTCTCACAGATATAAGTAGTTTAACAATTCTTCAAAGCCAATTTAGTAAAACACGATTTTAAGACCGGATCCCGAACTTTAATATTACTTTAATGCACAGTAGGATGCCTTCATGACCCTAACTGAAATCGCTATTCTAAAGTCGCAGGTCGTCTGATGGTCCATCTTATTTTCTTAAAAGGCAACCTTTGGCAGCATCTATTTGATATGGGGACCCATTGCTGAGTCGACGAAGATACTAGTCCTAGTTGCATTTTGTTAAACGATCTACACTAGTTTGTAAATGTCTGTTGTAGATGACTGCACTACATCATCAAATGATATATAACATAGGAATGTACATGTTTGTTTACATTGTATCCAAACCCATTATTCAAATAAACATAATAGAAATATTAAGGGAACTAAATTGTTATTTGATGTATGTAATATTTATGAAATTTCCTTTTAATAAATGTAGATGTGGGTACTCCACACGTAATTTGGTTTATGATCTGAGTTGCCTAAATCTAATAGTAAGTTGTTACAATACCTAATAAGATGGTAATATGAAGGTAACATTTGAAAATGTTACAAGCGATATTCTATTAATATATACCTGACGTGTAAAATAGCAAACTGTCATCGTTTCGTTGTATTAACCTTGCATAACTGTGATATAAATGAATACATAAGTAAATAGAATATCTGGTTTGTAGTTTAATCTCTGTGATCTTCATCAAGTCAGGGTTTTTCCTTTGCGTGTTACTTTGCCAAGCTTGATCTATCTGAAATTGTGTTATGTAGGTGTATTATTAAATGGAATATTTTTAATATACAGCTTTCTTAATCTGTTATGAGAAATATATTGAAAATTATTTTCCTTTTTGGCGGTTTTTAGGGTTCCGTACCTTATAAGGTATAACGGAACTTTTATAAGATCACTCTCGTGTCCGTCCGTCCGTCTGTCACAGAGGTTTTTCTCGAAAACTATGTAACATAAGAATTTGAAATTTGGTACAATGCTAGGTCTTTATGGGGCGCACATATATTGACAGTTAGAAAATAGAAATTTTTAGATTAAAATGGCGGGGGTTAATTTGGTCAAAAGAAAAAAAGTTTTAATAAATATTTTAATAGGGCTAGTAGCAATTGTGTCATAGGTTATCGGAAAACTGCATGTTTTTTTGACAGTGTAATAGTTGCTGGGAAAAATATTTTTAAACACAGTAATAGACAACGTATTTACTATAATGTACCGGTACAATGTGGGACAATATATTCATTTTTCAGTTATCACAATCAAATTTGGATAAGATTTAAATATACGTAAAAAATAAAAACAGCTTAATTTGGTTTATTGATTGCTCACTGTAGTATTGGTACGGAATCCTAATTGTGCGACCTCGACTCGCTCTTGGCTAACTTTTTTAAAATAATTAATGAATTGGAGTTTCATTTCAAAAGTAATTTACAAAAATTAAATGTTCCCTTAGCGATTTGTAGATTTATGATTTTTTATAGAACTCTTATTTATTGGGATAACTTATTAAACGCTACTATACCTAAATCAAAATTACACAAGATGCTTCAATAATCAGTTGTCCATTTTAAATTACTTTCCCCCTTTTTCTCATCTGATTTTTATTTTGTGTAATGCTCAAACGTTACACTGTATAACATTATTTGATACACATGTGTAAAAAAAAACCCTTTTATGAAAAGCAAACGAGTGAATTTACCTACACAAATCAGACTAATATTTGCATAGCCATCATCAAACAATAGCTTGATTGTTTCATAAAGAGAATAAACATTTATTGACTAGTTTAGGTTTCTTGTACTTCATCAGAATAGAGTGGGTTATAACCCTTATGAAACAACCAAAACTATTTGTTACCGTATTCTGTGTAGACAAGAAAGAAGAATAAACAAAGAAAATCGTCTGCACCGAATACCGCAACAAAAAAGGAATCCAAAGAAGGCAGTGCCAGCTAAAAGTTGTAGAGTGGGAAGGGCCACAAAGATAGGAATAGAAAACCCCAAGAAAGGAATTTTATTTACACACCTCTAATTAAAAAACATGTAACAAAAAGGAAAACCAATCCACTGAGAATACAAAATTTATCCAACATATCCCGGTGGATTTACATTGCAAAAATAATTAATACACTCTTTAATTATCTCAAACTAATTTTCATTCTCAGTTCTACTATGTACATAAAACAAAAATTAAAAAGGAATATTTATATAGTGGACTGTTTTGGTCACTTGTGTACCACAATTTTAAACATTAATAACACATTTATTAAAAAAACAATTTTGATAACTACATATATTTATTTAGTGTCCATAACTCCTATAAGTAACAAAAAAAAGTT
This sequence comes from Platerodrilus igneus, assembly GCA_036346225.1. NCBI lineage: Eukaryota > Metazoa > Arthropoda > Insecta > Coleoptera > Lycidae > Platerodrilus > Platerodrilus igneus. The sequence continues at coordinate 1,349,505 of JARFIW010000951.1, read as the reverse complement.
ACGTGATAGTAGACTACAGTAATTATGGAAAACTTTCCACAAGCGGAATGCATTTTGATGCAGGCGATACAGAATTAGGTTCTAATATTATCCCTAAACAATAACGCAACTAAAAAGAAATTATATAGACAAATCTTATAGACAGTTTATGCTGGTTTGATTATATAATTAATACTCAACCAATAACAGCTGTCGCCGTAAGCATATCCCAATGATTTGAGCTAAATAAGATCCCACGCCAATGAGTAACCTGACAGACAACCAAAAAAATGCGGACCTAGTTTTTTTGATGAAAGTCATTAAACGACGCAGAGGTGAAACAGTTTAACATACAGCTGGGCATGACATTCTGTTGGAACAAAACAATTTATTATGGTCGACATCTGCTAGAACACAAGGCCTTCCTGGATCATTGCTTGAGTTATTCAAGTTAGCAAACACAATGCTTCAGTCCTACAGAAAATAATAACACTAACAAACATTTGGAGTGTGCGTATTAAAAGAAGAACCATAATTATCCAAAAAGTAGTAATCTTCCATAACAAGCAAGGCTACAATCGATAAATGGAAAAACCTTATGTAGTGAAACCAGCTGAAACGTTCTCAACAACGAATATACATCAAATTCAAGGACTTAACGATGTGTAAAGAGAATTCCCTACCTTTGGCATAAAATTATAGAAAATGCAATATAAACCATTGCATAATTTATCTTTAATATGGTGTAAAGATAAGCAAACCAGAAACTTTCAACAGATCGAAACCTGTATTTGTAAACAACATTGTCGAAAATACGTCCACCACATTGTAATATTTCTGAAAATAAATGCTCTAATAACCGAATTTTTGAGACAAATAACTTATTTAGCTACAATATTCAATGTTAAATGGCTATTTTAAACGACTACTTTGAAGTTTTGACAACTTTCACACCAAGATTTTGAACTAATGCAATGCACTTAAGGCATAAAATTTGTTATTACAATAACGTATGGAATTTAACCTCGCGATAGAATTAAAAGGAAACAACTGATTGTTTGTGGTTTCCATCTGGGACTAAAATTTGCTATGAGTATGAAAGCTTATTTAAGATTGAAAATAATTAGTTTGGTGAATTTTGAATTTTTTTCTTTTTATAAAAATTATTACAATATATTGATCGATTGATTTATTGATTAGATATAGATTTCTTTTGTATAGATCCTGCTGCACAACAATCAGCTACGAAAGGTAGTACAGCTTCATTGAATATGGATACTACACTCAGGTACACGTTTTTACCTGATTATTCTGTTAGAGCATACACAGAAGTGCTATACCTAAAAATTCGAAGAAATTTATATATGGCTGCAAAACGTGCTACATTAATGGAGCGAGCACAAAAAGACAGTTCCACTACGCCTGCTGATCAGTTCGAGGATGAAGTTGAAAAGGTATGTTTTCTTTAAGTATAGTGATGTATAGGTTATGTAAAAAATATTGTTAACGATTTCCAGTATTTTGACGAACTTGCTTACATTTTCCGAGAATTTACTGATTATCCTTCCACTTATCCTGTTCCTAGGAAATGGGTAACTATCCTTACTTCCTTTTACCCTTGTTTATACATTCCTTTTTTAGTTACTGGAGTTACATGAAATGACTCCTGGAGAATTTACAAACAAATGGAAAAAGTCCGGTTAATCATCTGGAAAGAAATTGATTGTACTTGAATGTTAAATCATTATGTGAGCAAATTTGTGATTTGCACTTTTATAATAAATTTTTCTTTTTAGCTGTTACATTTAGCTGAGGAAGAATGTAATAAGGCAGATTTGCGTGCCAGTAGAACTGAAGTTTCACATCAGAATACACAGAATAGTTCAAAATCTGCATCGCCACAGTCTAATATTCATCCCTCATCTCCTGTACGTATTATTGGTGCAGGTGACGCAGTTTATGTACCTCTGAAGAAGTCATTAATAATTCCTAATGATGATGTAACGTATTCAGTGAGAGATATTGTAGGCAATGATGAAGAAATTTCTCTTTTGCCAAAGAAATAACAAGAATGTACTGGCTCTATAATCATATAGAGTCAATTGTAAATGTTGTACTTAGTAGTTAAATAGGTTATGAAGTGAAGTAATGTTGAGTGTTAAATAGAATTTTAACGTGTGTTTTGTTGTTGGAAATATTTGTAAGCTATTAAGTGTTGGTTATACTTTTGTTACTTTTATTCCATAGCTATTAGTCTATAATTATTTGTTATAATTTCTGTTATTCTTGTAGTAATTGTTGAGTTTAAATAGCACGAAATTTTTTTATTTTTTCAAGTTATCAAAAGTAACTGACGTGAATTCGGATTTTTGTACTTAAAAGAAATTTTATAAAGGAGAAAATAATAATTTGTTGTGCCTTTTAAGCACTGAGGGAACCAATTCAGCCTGTTTTTAAAAAAATTGAATTGGAGTGGTTCATTTTGTATAATTTTACTATCTGGTAAGAATAATGAATAAATTATTATATTTATGTGAAAGGCTAGAACTTTGCTGTGGTATTTTGGAACGATTTCCAAATATTCAAAGAAAAATTGCATAAGATAATCTTAAAGAATAATATATTTTTGTTTATTTAATTTATTAAATTATGGTTAAATGCATATAGCACATGGCGTTTTAACAATTACCTATATAGTATTCAAAGCTGTGCTGCATCAGAAATTAGAATATGCCTTTGAAAATATTTTCTTTAATTCTTAACGTGCACATTATTTTGTTTTATATTTTATATACACGTATTATTTTATATTTTATTATATTATTTCATTGGGTTTTTCACTTTACTGCATTATTTGAGCTCTCTTATTCACTAACACTAAAATTAATGATTCAAATAGCTGCACTACCACAACTCAAGGATGAAATAATATTCCTATTGGAGTGCATTAGATTAAATTTATTTTCCCTTAGTTTTTGAGTAGCACCAGATAAAGCAAAAGTATGAAGTGTGCAGTATTTATGTGTGCTTTGCTTTTTGTTAGCACCTACTATTTCCTTTTGTCAATGTATATGGATATGCATGCTCATGGATTTTGAATATTGTGTTGAAATGCTATTTCATTTTTTATAAAATTTCTTAATTTATATATATATATATATATATATATATATATATATATATATATATATAAACTATATTTCTATATAGGTCCATAGGTCCAGAATGATTTATTCTTCTAGTAAATGTATTGTATAATTAGAATCAATTTCATCTTGTTAATAAGAGTTACAGTATTTTTTATCTGAGCTTCTAAACATTGATGTATTCTATGCAGGTTCTCCTATGGCCACATTTATGCGGAGTTATTGAATTGATTTTTCTACTTAATGCGTATGTTAATTTCAAAAAAGGAACACGTCAATTAATAAAATCGCAAGAACTAATGCTATATAAATTTTCAATGAAGTTATTGCATAATTTTTACAAATTCTATTTGCAAAATCCCACAAAATATTCAATTCAAAGAAGAAAAAGAAAATGTAGTTATAAAGAAAGCTTAAAACCCTGATGTATAATCTCATATATGCAATAAAAGAATAATCGACAGAATTAGCTAAACAGCCGCTTAGCAAGAGAAACCATAAGATAGCTCGTGGTTGAATAATTGAAAAAGTTAAAATCTGTAAAAAAAAGCAACAAATTAATAAGTAGAAATACAAAGAAGAAACTAGATTCCCACTTTGCAGTATAGATTAAAGCAGACAATTAAGAGTTCATGGAAAAATCTGTAGGAATCATCAGCAATAGTAACTATAGAATATAGATTAGTTTCAAGACCAAATAAAAAAAATCAGTGTTCTCTAAGTTGTTACAGTATTCCGTGCAAACACAAAAAAAGCAGTAAGGTCAGTAAGGAGATTTGCTCACACCAAATACTGCAACAACACAGGGGCAGAATGATAGAATCGACTTAGAATTTGGTCTAGCTCAAAAACGTCTTAGAGTGACGTGGGTGAAACAGAAAGAACACATTGGAAACGTCAGTAAAACTATATTAACATACAATCTCGAAGGACAATACAAAACAACAAAAAAAACAATAATTTGTGTAATAGTTCATTACAACGTGATGTACATAAAGCTTCAATTTGCTTATAACATTTTTAAAGAGCTAATTGTTGAAGTGCACATTAAAACAAAAATCAATCAGTAGAAAAGTGCTCTAAACGCATTAAAATTTTAATAGTAACTTATAAAATTAAATACATAATAGGTCGAGTGGTAAGCATGCGTTAACATCTGTTTCATTACGAAATTAATCAAAAGGTCTACCTTCCAAAACAGAATAAAGAAATAACGAAAACAGAAAACTGTACGTTGAGCTATCGGCTTTGTGCTGGTATCTTCTTATGGATGGGTAAATGTGACTGCATTTTTTTATGGGCTGGATGCTGGAACCACCAACTTAACTCAAACTAGCACAGAAAGCATTGTGAAAGTGCGACTTTACAACACTCTCTTCACTAGAATGTTGTATTCAAAATGTACTGCTTTCAAAGCACGGTCTATATTTTATAAGGAAGGAACCATGTATTCAAAAATAGTACCGAGGGATCAAGTGTGCAGAATTCTCACATGACAGCTGCAAAAATCTACAGCTTGCCAACAAGGAGATAACACATTAACAGAGGATTTTTAATCAAAGAAACAATCTTATTACTTTAGTACATCTGCACAGCTGCAGGATGAGAGTATAAACTTATAGATAATAAATCCCTTGCAAGTGTTGATTTACTAGGCAGATTGTTAGGTGGCCTTATTTTTTAGAAGAAAGCTGTGCATTTATATGCAACTGTAATTGAAATGTGGTCACTACAGGTGTAGAATTTATTTGTAGCGACTTTGTAATGTGGAGTTTTCTAAGCAGCTGTTTGATTTTAGAGACTAAATTTATAGAGTAAATAACCTAATTTAAATGGCGGGAAATCGAGCTTATTGATCGATGTGTCTTATGAATTTGTTTATACATTTTAGGGCATTTTTAAATAGAATTAGGATGAATAAATATTCATGCAGAAAAATTACTTGCAGGGTTTTGAACGTAATAAATTGCACTTAACGGAACCACATAAAGTTACTCAAAAACACACATTATCAAAAACAACTAAGTCTGTACATAAAGTAATGAAGATCAACATTACAAAAACTACTAAAATTTTGTGTCAGAAAACCTATATAACAATGTACTATGTACTATATAACAAATGTTATCGCAATTATTAAGCTAGAATGTTACACTTTTCTCATCTAGTGATACAAAAATGGTTACATAAATCGAATTCACAACTAAGTAAATATTTTATGCTATATACACAAAACAAAACAACAACAAAGAAGCTATTTATCACGTTAATATTCATTAGCTTAAACATGAAATAATGCAACTTTTCAAAAAACAAAATCTTAAGCTACTATGGAAATAAATTGAAACCTAACACTGTAGAAATAAATAGTGACTGAATCCTACTTCTTTGTGATAGTATAAAAACATAAGGCAGACAGAAGTTTATAAATCAGTATATAACATATAGACTCTTTGGACAGAAGGGGTAAAACTGTTCAACAGTTTCGAAAGAACTGGAAATCACTTCTAGTTAAAACTATTGATTCTTGAAGTGTAGGGCTCTAGTTTAAAAAGGTAAGTAGGTGCCAGGCATTCTAATAAGAGTTAATCTATTTATCGTGAGAAAATTGACCTTTTTGACAGCTACCCAGCAAATATTTCCATTGGTTTCCTTAGCTTAGGCTATCTTGTATGTTCAAGTAACACAACACATTATAGTCTAAAATTAGTATTGTGTGTAACTTGGAAAATCACAGTAATCGGTATGATCTTTACGTTCCTTCCATAGTGCAATTGAATCTTTTATCTACAAATGTCAAACTAGCGTTTTATTTATCAGCCAATGTGAGTAGGTGAAGGGGTTAGTATGCCATGAGACCTTGTCGCCAGTAGTTGAATATCCTTGAATAAAGTGCTTTTATTTTTTATTAAGATATAAAGTTTATTTGGTGATGCATTATTTATATTTTTTAAATCTATATCACATTTTCATATTATGGAGGATTTCATTTGAAGTGTTATTATAATGATTATACATTTACCGAATCGATAAATAACAGGTATCACAGTTGCTTTTAGAGATAAATATACCAAGTTGAATGGGAGAAAATAAGACGTATTAGCAATGTATTAAATGCGTTATAATTATTTGATGTACTAAAGGCAGTGTTAATTAAATTATGAAGTGTATTATATGATGTGACGACATTTAATGATTTTAGTTTGTTTTTTATTCCATGTTTTCATGATTTCAAAATACTATCAAAATTATGGTACATTATCATCGTTTAGTTGTTACTATAATCAGGTACGCTAGGTTTTGGATTAAGCACTAGGATTAAGGTTTCTAATTACTTCATACTTTAAAAACTTTTCTATATTTTCATACAACAACAAATCACGGTATTACCTTTCGGGGTAACCAAACCGAGCATCACCTTTTGAGAAGATATATACAGGATATACCTCTAGACTACTACACTATTTCTACTCCCAGCACCGTTCACAATCTTTCTCCACATCCCTCGGTCTCTACACACTTCCTTTGCCTCTGCAACATTCATATTTTGCTTTTGGCATCCTCTTTTATTCCTGATTTCTCACCTATCGTTCTTTCAGAACCTCTTCTACTACTTTCAACTATCTTTTATGTGGTCTGTCCCTTGCAGCTCTACCAGTCATCTTACTTGCATTTATGCGCTTGGTAACTCTATCGTCAATCATGCTTTCCGCATGTCCAAACTGTCTAAGCGTGCTTTGCTCGCTAAACTTCTTAAAGGCCACTTGCACCCCACACTACTCTGATCCATTCATTTAGTACTTTGTCTCTCAATGTTTTTCCACACACACTTCTTAGGAACCTAATTCTTGCAGCATTTCTATGACTTTATGTTCATTTACATTAATATTAAAAAATGTTTGATGTCAGTACTCTATGTCGTCGCTAAATGGGTTACTGTTTTCACCTCTGAAATGGTTACTGTGGTCACTTTTTCGATGATAAATTTTATCTTGAACATTGGTGAACTTGTTATATCCTTAAACATTATTTTACTCACGTAATGAGTTTAAATTTACCATGTTTGTTGCAACAAAGACATTTATTTTCGGTACAACAACTGTTTTAAGTTGTTACAGTAATATATATAATGTTTTAAAGAACAAAGGGTTATCCAGTTTTGTGCAACAAATACACCATTATACATAAAAATTGAAGGAATATTATTTATATTACAGCATACTGACATTTTTAGCTGTTATTTTTAATGCATAAAAGTTTACGAACAACCATTCTTGATTTTGATAGCGATGAAATTGTGTGCAAACATACATTGATAGTCCGTGTCCTTTTCTTTATTCTCGTAAATGAAAACCCATAGAACTACAGAACACATATGAATCAATGTTAAAGATGTGATAAAAACTACGTAAGTTGTCCGATGTATGGAATATCACTTTCTAAGTTCAATAGTAATATTTTTAGTACTCTAATGGAAATATTTTACTGTGTCTACATGCTGCGATAATCATATTTAATTTATGACTATAACTTTAAATAATGCATAGGTTTGATTTCATGTTTGCTTTGGTGGTTGATTGATTCATCTTTGGTTTAGTAAATTTGAATTTTACTTGAAAATTTAAAATTTCAGAACCTTTCCATGGCAAGGTATGTAACAACATTCGCATATGGAATCTACATTTAATGTTTTTGTTCAAAAGAGGGCGCATTCTTCTGTAAAATGTTTGCCTATTATTTTTCAAGTGGTTCATACTAAAAATCGAAAACACAACCTAGTGCTTAGTTGAAACATGCGAATCTAATTATTCCCAGACCCATTGGTATGCAAATGTCAGTGTAAAGAAAGTGTAATGACACGATTGTATGTACTGATATCGAAATACTATTTGTGTTCCCTGTATCATTGTGAACCTAGTTTTTAACAGTTCAACAATTTGCAAGCTATAATTAAGGTACTTGTTCTTTTACTATTAAAAACACATTTTAACATGTTGAAATGATACTGTGATTGAATGACGTTGAAAAAACGACTTTAAATATAATGAGGTACATTGGTATAAACATGCTTGCTTTAAACTAAATGTGTTTTTACAATACCCTTTGAAGTGTCTTTGTAGATGTCACTAATCTGCATACAAAGTGCCTTTAGTACATTTACTTGATTATGATCATGAATTATGTACTTCTGACAAACGTTATATTCAATTTAACTGTAAAAGTTGCACCCTTACAACCCTAAGATTAATAAACTTCTGTGAGAATGCACATCTGCAAGCAACAACTTATAGAATTTTGGAAAAATGTAACTATTGTACTTAATTCCGCTGTATTTACTGAAACTCTACAAATCTACTGATAGTATATATCTAGATAAAGTTAATGAAATTGAGGAGTGTTTGACTGAATCAAATGCTATTTTATTCAACCTTGAAGAAACTAATTTAATGCAAACTTGTCAGTGCATTCTAATCATGTTATTTCAACTGATAATATTTTCAGAATAACTATTATTGGTTAAATTTGTAACAAAGGACAACATAAGATTTATTCATAGAGATAGAAGTACATAAGAATGTCAATTATTTAAACTTAAAACTCTACTACCATTTAACTAAAAAGCATTATAATTATCCACAAAAATTATCTTTAGCAAAGAATCTGGTGTCTGTAATTGAATTATTAGACACCTGAGGCTATCAGTGGAGGTGCAGTAAAATCTTGTTTATTTTAATCAGTATATTATCACAAAGAAAGAAAATACAATTCAAATATATGATGTGACGAAGTGTCATAGCATTTGCAAGAAACGTTATATGAAAAACCGTACCGAATACTTGTATGCCTCTATTAAGAACATAATTTGCATACGATTGTTGGTGGTATTTATATCTCTCATTGCAATTTATCAACCGTACTATAAAGTTGTAGTGCACATCGGTAGCTCTAATATTCACTTTCAAGCGTGTCTGGGGTGTATTATGGAATAAAGGAAATGAATTCATAATGGGTAACTTTTCTCTATAAAATTAGGCTATATTTTTATATAAACCTTTAATATTTGCATTTACCTCAAAAAAAACACTCGTGGTGTATTGCTAGATTGAATAATCACATTTAATGATTATATTATAGTAATGGATGTGCACCATACTTGAACGGTTCCGATATTATGTTAATTCTATTAGAAGAATATACATTATCGTAAATCTAACATTTCTGTATGATGTAACATTGATAAGAGTAGCAAAATTTTTTTACAAGAAATTTTGCTCGTGTGTAACTTTCTCTCTGTCGGCTTTTATATTTAGGTTACATGTTGATACTTACATCGTGTTTTCTAATTATGCTTTTGGGCTTTTCAATATAGGGAAAATTTTTTCTTGTTGCACGACACAGATGTTCCTTGTTATGTATACTAATATACTTTTATAATCGTTAGAATTTTAAATTTCTTTATCATTTGCTAATTAATTAAATAAATAATTCTAGATAGTTGTAAAATAGGCTGTATATTATAGACATATGTTAGTGACAAGTTGAAACTAAAAGATTTATAACAAACATTTTGAATGTAACTACATTTATTAAAAGATTGTATTAAATATAAAAGACAGTAGAACAGTAAAACTGTGATTATCGCAGTATTCTGGCTGTCAGGTTTAAAATGAACGAGTTTTAAGTACATATCTTTATTATTTGAACTGGCAATTGAAAGGTAAAAATTAATAATCTACGAAGGCTATAACTATGGCTTGTAACGTTTGGAAAAGGTACAAAGTAACAAATGGAAACTAATTTTTAAAAATAGTATTTTACACTGAATGGTAGCCTGCGTATAATATTTGTATGCAAATTGTATCATAACTTTGTGCATAATTAATTTAAACCATCAAGCAATTTTCTAGGCTTTCATTGTTCATGATCTTGATTGTAGCGACTTTAAGCTCTTCTTAAAAGAAGCCGAGAAACTTTTCAAATAATTTACAATACTGATAAAAGAAATATAATAAACGTCTGTAGACGGAAATATCGTCTGAGAACATTACGACCAGAACCTTGTAATATAAATTTGTCTTGGGAAAGACATGAGGTTTACAGGGTGTGAGTGCTTTTAAACAGACAACTTCATCATGTTTTGTCTTATTAATTTTGATTTAAGTATTTTTTTAAATTGTACATAATGTGCAGTCTATTATATATTTACCACAATAATGAATATATTCAGAAACCTGTAGTTTAAGAGAAACTATACGGAGTGATATCATTTAGAAAATGATGAGGTGCCATAATTCTTAGTTTGCTACATAATATTAATCAATTATTACAAAGCCATTTACTTTAAATGTTTTTGTTATAGTTTGATCAACTTTGTAAGTTTTTCTTTACTTTAAAATGTTTTTTATTATAGTTTGTTCAACTTTGTAAGTCTGTCGTTTAGTATTAGTCTGCATCACAACCTAAATATGACTGTTTGTTCTTCCATGGTGTTGAATAGTCTTGTTTTAGTAACTGTTTGTGTTATGCTACAATGTAGTTGATGCATCTAAATTTTAATTATTAGAAATACCTATTCGTTAGTGTACATACTGTAGAATTATTATTTTAAAATCATAATCGTTTAAGGACATTTACAGAGAAGTGAGTAAAGTATGTTTATCTAAGTCAAACGTTAATAAATGTAACCAATTTTACTCGCTTATTATACGTGCGGGATACATAAAATTTTTATCATAAAATGTTATTTATTTAATAATAATAAGTAGAATTGTGCAAATAATATAATGAAATAATTGTTAAGAATGTGTTATTTGTATATACATTTGTATTTTATGTATTATAATGTTCAAAATGTAATTTTCACGTCATTGTTTGTTTGAGCTTATTAGTATTTGAATGCTGCATTTCTAAATAAAATGACCATTGTTAGTTTTATGTGGAATACAAAATACAAAAGTACAAACGTTTTTTGTAAATTTTTATCAACCAACAATTGACATTTACCTAACATTGTATGACTACTCGCATGATCATTCTTAGTACTAGCAGATGATACTCTTAAGTTGCTGTACGATGACTTTTCAGTGGTTGTACAAAAAATTCTAACAGTAGTATTGCGAAGACCGGCTTCGGGAATTTTGGGTCTCGTAAAAGACCATTATGACGAACTCCTCTTCAATATTAAAAAGAAACGAGAAATTTGAAATTGAACATAAAATCAATATTTTTAATTGTATTTTCGAACAAGGAAATATAAAATAAAAATGTTTTTAAATATTTATTAACTCTACTATTGACCAAAAAGGAGTTGCAAAATAATTTTTTACAAAAATATTTGAAAAAATGTTTCATCCAATCAAAAAATGGTAAAAAATTATACTAAATAATACTTATTTAAAATTGAATTTATTAAATATTATTTAATGAAAAATCATCCTCTATTGATTTGAGTTTTATTAAAACTCATCATCGTTAGGTCTTCAGGCCTGCAACTGATTAGACGCATACCTCCATTGTTTTTCTGAGCTAACCTACACATTTTCCTGAAATTCCTATAGCCTAAATACAGCTCGGTTCCCTTTCTATTGTTTTCTAAACATATACCCTATTTCACCAATATTCAGCGGTGTGTGAAGGAAGTTAGGCAACATGCGGTTACCAAGAGCCCCAAGTCTTAGATATTTGGTAAATTAACTGTTTGCCAATAAATCCTTTCCTGTAGTAGCTTATAATAGTCATCAGGTATAAGTACAATGAATAGTATTTGCTAAGAGGTATTTCAAGTTTATCTATTGATGTAATCTTTGCAGCACCCTCCAGGGCTAAAAGTGTCATATCTTATTAACAATATACATTTGGCATAATAACAAAGCTAAATTAAGAATAACGACTAACTATGGGCAGTTATAAGTGATTTAAAAATCATGCCCACAGAATTCACTATATTCAATTAAGTGTAGATATTTCAATGCAGTAAGCCCCGTGGTTTAAACAAGAGTTCAAAACATTTTTCAGTTTGAAATTAATAAAAGTCAATGAGCTGTATGTGATCATACTTGTACATGGATGCGTATTTCACATTTAATGCAATATTCTGCTACTCGCTTGGGTTACTTTCTTTATTAGTCATCATTAGGTTTCTAGTTCTGGAACTGGTTAGACACATACTGCCATTGTTGCCTTTTCTGAGCTAACCTACACGTTTCCCTGAAATTCCCACAACCCACATCTTTCACTATCTGCGTGCAATATAGTATAATCTAGGTCTACCTTTACCTCTCTTTTATCCTATCTCTGCTTGTAATATATCCCACACTATTCCCTAATTGCCTTAGAACGTGTCCTATCCTATTTCTCTTATTTTTTGTTTTCGACCGATACCTTTCTTCCCTTACTATTTCTAAAACCTCTTTGTTATTAAGTTTGATTGTCCATGCTACCATCATCATACATCTGAAGCACCACATTCCAAAAGGCTTTTACCTTATTCGTGTCTGCTTCTCCTACTGTCCCTTCCTATTTCATAGCCACACGGTACCATGCTCCACACATATGCTTTCAACAATTCTTTCCTTGTTTTTATGTTTGTTGTCCTCGAACATTGCCGTGGCTCTTTCTTGTTAGATACAGCTCTGAATCCTTTCTATTGTTTTCTAAATTTATACCCTATTTCACTGATATTCAGTGGAATGTGAAGGGGGTTGAGCAACTTTCAGCTACCAAGATCCGTCATCACAATCGTTCGCTGGATTAATAGTTTTCCAATAAATCCTATCGTACAATCAAAATTAGTTGAGAATATTGCCAAACCAACACCAGTAATTGCTTATGATAATCATCAGGTTGAAGTACAATTATTTTTTTCGTCTTGGAACGGTTGGACACGTACCTCTCTCTATTGATTTCTATTCTGAGCTAGTCTACACATCTTTGTCTATCTGTGTGTAGTCTAACCTAGGTCTATACCTCTCTTTTTTTCTATCTCTGCTTCTAATATATTCCGCACTATTCCTTCATGCTTATCTCTCCTGTTTTTTACTGTTTTTCACATTTTTTTCTTTCTCGACCATTTCTAGAACCTCTTTGTTCTTAACTTTGTCTGTCCATGATATCTTCATACGTCTGTAGCACCACATTTCAAAGGTATCTATCTTTTTCCTGTCCAATTCTCCTTCTGTCTAAGTTCACAGCTGTACAGTGATGTGCTCCACACAATTGCTTTCAGCAATCTTTTCCTTGTTTGTATGTTTGTTGTCTTTAAACACAGTAGTTGCTTTTTCTCGTTAAATGCAGCATGGCCTTGTGCTAATCTTTGTTTTATATCTTTTGCACTTTTCCAATCTTGCATGCACCACCTGGCTACCTAGGTAGCAGAAATCCTTAGCCTCCTGTAAGGTCTCCTTTCCTGTTGTACTCTTGTTTTTGACTTATTTTTCCCACCTTTACAAACTAGTAATTTAGTTTTATTTTTGTTAATTTTCATACCATACATTTCTGTTTTAAGGCATTTTTGGGGAATAGGGAGGCTATATTACAAGCAGATATAGGAATAGAGAGGTAAATGTAGACCTAGATCAGAATATTGCACGCAGATAGTGAAAGATGCAGACAGGGAATTTTAGGGAAATGTGTAGGTTAACTCAGAATAAGATACAATGTAGTTACGCATCTAACCAGTTCCTGGACTGAAGACTTAATGATGATGACCTCTCTGTATGGACTGTTTCCATTTCATTAAGAGCTGCTTCTAATTCTTTCTTGCTAGATGCTAATACCGCTATATCAACTGCAAATCTAAGCATATCAGTCTTTTGTCCCTGCATAGTAATTCCAAATGTTTTCTTGCATTTGACAGTATTCGTTGCCCTTTCGATGTACAAGTTAAAAATTAGCAGGGATAGGACACATCCCTGTGTTAACGTACACATTTCCCTGAAATTTCCACAGTCTGCATCTTTCACTATATGTGTGCAATAGTCTGATCTAGGTCTATCTCGACTTCTTTTTTCTTATGTCTGCTTGTAATATATCCCACACTATTCCACAAAAATGCCTTAGAACGTATCCTGCCCTTCTACTTCTCCTATTTTTTTTCGTTTTCCACAGAAATTTTTATTCCCCTACTATTTCTATAACCTCTTTGTTATTAACTTTGTCTGCCTATGCTATCATCCTCACACATCTGAAGCACAACATTCCAAAAGGCTTCTACCATTTTTCTGTCTTGTTTTCCTACTACTATTTCATAGACGTACTGTGGTGTGCTCCACACATATGCTTTCAACAATCTTCTTCTTATTTCTATGATTGTTGTCTTCGAACATAGCCACTGCTCTTTCTTATTTGATATAGTTCAGTTCCCCTTCTATTGTTTATAAATATATATCATATTTCCCCGATATTCAGTAGTATGTGAAGGGCATTAAGCAGCCTGTGGCTACCAAGATCCCTTAACACTTGCCGAATTAATAGTTTCCAATACTTATATCATTTTGCACAATCAACATTAATTAATAATATTTTAAAACCAACACCTGTAGTTATTTATAATAATCATAAGATTTAAGTGCAATTATTTTTTTTATTAGGTTTTCCATCTTGAAACTGGTTGGACGTGTATCTTCACTTATTTCTATTTTGAGCTAGCCCTACACCGTTTCCTGAAATTCCCACAGCCTAGATGCAGCTCGGTTCCCCTTCTGTTCCTAATTATATGCCATATTTCACCTAGATTCAGAGGTATGTGAAGTGGGTTAAGCAGCCTGTGGCTACCAAGGACACCCTCTCCCAAAACTTAGACATGGGCCGAATTAATAGTTTTCCAGTAAATCCTTTCACACAATTAACATTAGTTGAGAATATTGCAAAACCAATACATGTAGTTAATAATAATCATCAGGTTTAAGTACAGTTATTTTTTCGTCATTAGGTTTTCCATCTTGTAATTGGTTGGATGTATACCCCCATCGATTTCTATTCTGAGCTATCCTGCACATTTCTCTGAAATTCCCACAGCCTACATCTTTCAATATCTGTGTGCAATAGTCTAACCTAGGGCTACCTCTCTTTTTTCCTATCTCTGCTTCTAATATATTCTGCACTATTCCTTAGTATGTAGCCTATTATCCTATCTCTCCTGTTTTTTACTGTTTTCCACATACTTCTTTCTTAACCTACCATTATTAGTACCTCTTTGTTCTTAACTTTGTCTGTCCATGATATCTTCATAAACTTTCCGATCACATCCTCTGAAGTAGTTCCCTCCTGCAGATCCGAATGGGGGACTATTTTAACTCCGGAATCTTTTACCCCAGAGGATGCCATCATGTTACTTACAATTTAAGTACGCTGTGTACTTGGGGGTGGGGGATGTGGCGGTTTCCCGTGCCTTTTACATCGCAGTTAATGTGTCTTAGAATGTCATACCGACGTCTATGGTCTCTGCCACTCTAAAAACTGAAAAAGCTGCCGCCCTCTTTCGGGGACTTGTCTTAGTCTAGTTCCTCACTAAAGATCCTACTACTTTGGTTGGACCTGTAGTTTGGCTCTTTAGATCACTGGAACGTGGAAGCCTTTCCACCTGTTCTAGTAATCTAGAACTTCTTCAAGGTGCAGGTCCGTTTGGAATAGAATCTAACATTTTACAGTGATATTTAAATGTGAGAATTACATTATTATTATTATCAAGAAAACCAATGTACTAATCTTCCTGGTCAAAAAATCGCATAAATGTAACACCTGAAGTGTTTGTAAAAACATATATAAACATCTAAAATTTTGGAGTTTGGTATTCAAAAAAGATATAAACTAATAGAAAAGGTTCAATGAAGAGCTACAAAAATTCTTCCCTAGTGATTTTATAATACCAACTACGAAGAAAAGTTAAAACAGTTGCAGCTTAATACAATGGAAAAATGGCAAATTCAAGGAGACCTTATCAAAGCATATAAAGCATTTAATAAACTTTATGGCAATTGAGATCACAGAATAGTTATTTAGGTGCCGAGCTCAGAAAGTGGTACTTTACAGGGTGAACTTGTGGTTGTCAGGGTGTGCCATAGGTGGAGTCCTGAAAGCATACGAGGCCTGTAAAACCACTTTCCGAGTGTGGCGTGCACAAAATATTTTTTGTGCAGCCACAAATAATGTAACAATAATAGAACCACAATAACATTTAAATTAATTTACAAACGTGTAACAATTAATTTACAAGAACTTACTGACAGATAAAAACAGTACTGTCATGGTCACTGACATAATACGCCTACTTTGTTTTTAATGTAATTGTTCACGTATGAGCCCAGCAATAATCTTTCAGAGTTCTCATGTCACATTACCAAATAATGTTATTTTGTTCTCTTGTGTATAATTTTCACAATGCATACCGAAGCTATTGAACTCAATTTTCAGGAAAGCGTTTCTCTAAAAATCACCGTTCTTCATTTTATCTTGGATAGCTCAAGTATACCATACAGAACAAAAAGCTATTTTGTTTTTTCAATATGTGTAACTGAATTGTTTGTAAAGCTCGCACGTTCTTAAGTACACATTAAGGTGTAGAAATACATTGAAATAATTTACTTAGTTCAATGGGCTTTACAAAAAATCACCTTGAAAATTTTATAGAAGCTTGTGTATTTTACATTAAAGGGGCAATTTCAATATGATATTAAATTAAAACAAATAAATAAACCAAAAATCACAGTGCATTTTTATATGAACAACAATAACAACCGGGACTCTACACTTTTTGTATTAATTTAGAACTTCATCAATGAAAACCGTCAACACCATAGTTCACAATATTAACATGGCGTTCAAAACACCACAGAATAAAACATCGTAAAATTAATGCATTTACACAGGCTGATGACATTTAACTCGCCCACTCAGTAAAAAAGCTTGTTAATTTTACATTAAGTTGGCAAATTTTAAATAGTCAGTTGTCTATAGTGAATAGTACGAATTTTATCAATTTAAAACTAACTAACTTAAATTGAAAGGAAGTGTTATTATACATTACTAAAACTATAATTGTAAAATAACATAAATTTAACAATTAAAACTCCCACTGTAAATTTGAGATTGTCAAATGATATTCTTTCTTATTTAACAACAATTGCGTAGTAATTGTGTTAAATTAATTTGTCTCAAAAAAATAACTAATTATAAGCAACCTTTGATATTAGTCAAACACGGAAACTTCACATCCATAGTAATATATTAAAATTAGAAATTTTCGTATATTTTGCAGAACGTTTGAAGAAAAACTAATATATTTTATGTGGAGGAGAAGTAACTTCCATGGCTTGCCTCCATTACCCGCCTCACTAGCATTCAGCAGGTAAACAGAGGTGTGCCTTGAAAAGTTCTACTTCCCCTCCATATAAAATAATATACTATTATGACAGGCATATGTAGGGTTAACATAGGTTAGCAATGTACTCTTGACCACAGGAAAGAAAAGTGATGCAGTAATACTTTTATAAGCCCAAGAAACGGTCAAGATTAAAATACTTTAAATGTTTAGTCTTGTCTTATACTGATTTTACATTTTTGCTAAAATGCTACTTAGTTCGAGAGATTGTGTTTCTTAAATGCTTCTATAATGGAAAATATGAAGAATTATATCCGAATTCTTTCTATAAGAGGGGAATCTCTGGTACATCTAAAACAAGAAAAAATTAATTTTTTTCCAAAATGAAAAACTACTGTATTGCATAGTTTACAACATGGCGCTTAAGCCAATTAGGCTTCACAGCATTGATGTGTTCATTCTTCTGGGACTTTAATGTAACTATGACATATAGGTATATTCACATTTTCAGTTTATTGTAATAATACCATAGTTCCATCGAGTATTCTGCAGTTTGTAATTGATTTTTTCAATAGTAGTTGGTAAGGACAAGTAGTTTTAAGTAAGTATTTTGTTTAAATATTTGTATAGCAAGTTAAAACCTTACAATACATCTGAATATATTTTAAAACGATAATTATTCTTTTCATAAACAAAAACAGATACTAGAAGAATAAAGTAGTCTAAACATGCAAAGTTTATCATTACAAATTCAAAAACATGATTACTAAATTGAAAATTAATATAAAAGTACAATGAAAGCTTTTTGTTGTAGAAAAGCATATAATCAGCAATTGTGATAAGATATCAAGAGATATGCATATCTTAAATTTAGTAAACGGTTGCTATTGTCATAGTTGTGCCAAATTTGGAAAACAAAAATTGTATTATAAATTTTTTTATGAATATGAAAGGTATGTATCCTTAGTTGATATGCAAGACCAACTTCTGTTACATAAGAATGTTTCTAATCTAAATTCCTATTCAAAAGGGCAGATCATAACCATATAAATGTTTGCTAGTTGCACCATCATCACTTCTAAGCCATTTTATAGTTTTCTAGTCGGATTCTATTTCTAGGAATATGGCAGCATGTTCGCTTGATGTATGTGAACATCTTTAAATGGTGTTACTGCTATATCTGTTGATATTCCCTTTTAACAGGAAGAATAACGTGTGTTGGAGAAGAATTATATTACTTTTTTACACATTAATTACACTGAACAACAAATTATAAATTTTTTTGTTTCTTAATGTGCAATGGGTGTTTCTTATAGGATTTTCCCCGCTGATTAATCTGTTAACAGAATGTTTCTATCACCCTCCCGTCGAAGGTTATTTATATTTTTTATAGTGGAACGTTTTATTGTGTAATGTTTACATTTGTTGTGATACAAATTGCGTATAACTGGTC
Source organism: Platerodrilus igneus (assembly GCA_036346225.1). Lineage (NCBI taxonomy): Eukaryota > Metazoa > Arthropoda > Insecta > Coleoptera > Lycidae > Platerodrilus > Platerodrilus igneus. The sequence continues at coordinate 1,330,610 of JARFIW010000951.1, read as the reverse complement.
ACTAACGAACCTCAAATTTTTGCATGTGATTTTTGTTTGTAGAATATCTTTGGAACATCCTTGATTAGGTCCCAACAATAATCTGCATGTGTTGTAGTGCCCCACTTTTTTTGTATTGATTCTCACAATACATAATATCTTGGTAAAACCTTTCACTATGTTCGTCACTCACAGACCCTGGATTCACAGGGAAAAGATCCAAATAGTAGCGGAGAAAATGAATCCTCAAAGACATGTTGCAACCCATATTGCTGTATGTGGAAATTAAAAAATTCACAGTTTGTAATTTTTTGCCTTTGTATTTCTCAAGAAATTGGAACACACCTCTTGAAATGATACCCATGCAGCAGTCTCAATCTCCATCAGTTTTGAATGAATCCAATCTACTGTCCATTCGTTTAGTTTTGTCACACTTAGCTTGGGAAACGTCTCTCAGATATTGGAATCCTATTTAAAGCTTTGACAAAGTTTTTCATAAGTCCCACTTTTATGTGCAGAGGTGGTAGCAAAACTTTCTTTGTATAAACGAGAGGAGGATTTGTATGTTTATTCTACAGCAACAGAGTTTTCCGCATTTTCCAGTCTTTTACAAAGAAGTGTTTATGCTTTGCTCTGCTGTCCCGTTCGCAGAAAAAACAGCAGTACTTGGTGTAACCCAATTGTATTCCTAACAAAAGTGCTATGACCTTTAAATCATCACATATTCTCCACCTGTGTTGTGTGTATTTAATTTTTTCAAGTACTAATTTCATATTGTCATATGTACTGTGTTGCCATAGGAACAGAGGAGTACAAATCTCCATTGAAAAGGAAAAATCTCTTCAAGCTTAGAGTAGATGAATCGATAAACAGTTCAATTTTATTGCAGCAGAATTGGATTGGCGCTAACATTTCTTACTGAGCAGACAACGCCAGATATTTCTGATCTTAGAGTGGTAAGAAAATTTATAATACTATCGGAATTACCTTCTCGCAAAGAACAGTATATAGCACATTTCCATACAAATCCCATTTACTGTCATAGTTTCACTGGCATACCAATACATTTCATGTGAAAAACCATATTGCAAGTACCTTTGCATTGTATGCTGTTATTGTGACGAGTTATCACGTCATTGCATTCTTTATAGTTACTAGGCATTGTGTATGTACTAGGTTTTAACAAACATTATAAAGACCTGAATATATCGCGAATAATTATTATTAATTTTTTATGATTGAATAATACAAGTTCCACCATTCCTCGGTTCGATTAAAATTCATTAGTTTCTTTCAAATCTTGTAATAGCATCCTAGATGTGCTATGTACCTAGCCGTAGCTGGAAGAAAAGTAAATACCATGCTAACTACCAACCACGGAGAGTAGGGGATACACCTACATACCAAAAAAAAAACAAAAAAACACATCGTCCACGATTATCTATTAATAATAAAAATTAATTAAAATTTCTTGATCCACATGGACAAAGAAAAGTATTAAATTTAAGTTATGTTGTAAAGGACAAATTTTATAATAAATTTACAAAGTGCGCATTTTGTAGCTAACATGTAATAAGACTCATCGGGAAAAAAAGTAATGCTTAGATTTTCTCAATAGCAGTGTGTTAAATTAAAGTATTTAATGTAGATTTTCTCAATAGCACATGTGTTAAATTAAAGTATTAAATGTAGGTTTTCTCCATAGCAAGTGTGTTAAATTAAAGTATTAAGTGTAGACCAAGTTGTAGTAAGAATTAAAGAAATATAACCCGAAGCACTAGCGAAGCTAGCTTTTAAACATGTATGGTGAACGGGTTTCACAACATCAACTGCTGCTAAATAATAATCCTCAATGTGCATAAAAGAAAACGAGTCACATACCCCTATGCGTCGGGATGTTTATCTTGCAAGCCGTCGGGGGTGATTCAGCACAGCAACGCCATGGTGGTTAAGATACATTCGCCCTGCCACCGTAACTGCAGCAGCGGTCTACATACAAAAGCAGTTGGTTTACGTCAATGAACAGTTGGACCTACATAAAGAAAGAACCGATTTGGCCTCCAGTTGAGCTAAAAAGCGAATCTGATTAGAATGGGTAAGCGCGGGAAAACTCACCAATACACGCAAGATACCTCCTACTTGTCGAACAAAAAAATGTGCATCGCTTTTGAAGTACTGGGACGAGTAATGTAGAAAATGTTTCAACGCACAAGCTGAAGAATCAAATTAAAAATGGGTTCAAATAACACGAGTTCGAACTGCAAGCCTCGCGTTATCAAAGCGCGATTAGCAAAGTGGAAAACACGCTATCAAATGATAGTAGGATCTATTATTATGACAAGTCTTTAAATGGGAAACACAAGAGAAAGCAATTATCCGTTATTGGAATGTTTAACAAATTAATGGATACCTAAAACAAGGTATTGACTATTTATTTAATTTATCGAATAAATTTTCGTTTTAGAATGAATAGATTTGAAAGAACTGTTATGATTACGCATACTATTGTAACAAGGTAAAAATACAGGATGGGGTTTTGAATAGAAACAGAAGCTAGGTGAATGAAAAACGAATTACAACAAAAAGACATATTTTAATCTATCGTCGAAAATAAACGTAACAGATGTTTCACCAAATTTAATAAATATATAACACCATGCATAAAAGTTGATTACTTGCCGATGGCTTATTTCAATCTACTTTCATACTACAAACTATAACTGTCCTAATAGTCATAAAGTGAAAAGTGTTTGCCCTTAACTTTAAATATAATCTTTTCGAAATATTTCTTTCAAGGTTTGTTAGGGTTATTTGACAGCATCTTTACTAATTTTGGAGATAAAATAATAATTAATTACAATTTTAAAAGTTAAAAGAATAATGATGCTTTTATTGACAAATAAAGGTAACTGTTGAAAAGGTTAATTGAAAATTATGTCATCAAAAGCATTTGTGGCACTATGCTTGCATATTTTTGAACAGTTCTTTGCTTAAGATTTAGATTATCTGTGTATACTGGAGTTTTAAAAATAATATTTTTAAAGTAAGATACTGAAATATTTCATAATGGTCAAGCACGGGGACATAGAAGTAATTAATATGTCAGGGAGAGTGGGGAGGTCGAAAACAATTTGTTCCACATCCATTTAGACAATTATCTTTGTTAAGAACAAGCTGCAACTTTAGTATACTATCGCTCAAAGTAATGGATGTTTATTGTAGTCTTGGGTGGCTGTAGAATCAAAGATGAAATTTGATCCGTTCTTCACTCAAAAATATTAAACTTGATATTTGTAAAATCAAAGACAATTCCAAAGAAATACTAATTTTTGAATAATTATTTCATTGCAATTTTAAATAAAAATTTAAGTTGCACATTACACGAGAATAAGGAGTTATTAACAACATCATCCAGAAATATTTGCAGAAAATCTCCACGATGTATACTCCCAATCCTTGTCTTCCACACGTTATCCATTGCATAAATATTTTTCGTTGTGTAAATATTTTTAACTGTTGTTTTAAATTGCAACAAAACGAAATACGAAAACACGAATAAATTTGTATGTATGTATGTTCGACTTTATTATATTAAGAACTTACAGAAAGAAATTAGGACTAATAACTTAAAATAAATTAAATTAGTTCAAAATACACTGACATCCTCAAGCGAGATTGAAGCCATTAGGCTCCGTCTATCACCTGACTTGAGAGTGACAGTACATAATAAATTATATAACAAAACATGATAATTTGTAATGTGGAAAAACAAAATTTCAATCACTCACTCAATCATACATTCAGACATACTGAGAGTAGAGCCAATGATAGAAGTAAAGGATGTAGCAAAATATACGTTTTATTACGCATCGATCGATAAAAGATGTTCAAGGAAAAGTCTGCGAAAACTAAAAATTGTGGTGGCATGTCGAATGTTTAGCGGTATTGAGTTCCAAAGGAGAGTGCCAGCAACCTGGAAAGATTGGTGAAAAATGTGCGTATGGCCAGCAGATCATCATGTCTCGTATTATGACTGCGGTTAGATAGAGGAGAAAATTTAGTAAATAAGTAACAAGAATTTTTAGCAGAGAAGAGCTTATAGAGAAAAGCAGCCGTATGAAGTTTCCTTCTATCACCAAGTTTAAGCCATCGCCTGTCTATGTAGAATGGAGTTACACAATCCCGCTTCTTAATACTATGGATGAAACGAACACAACCATTTTGTGCTCTCTGAAGTCTTTCACTAAGCTCAGTTGAAGCACTTGGGTAAAAAAATATCACAATAATCGAAATACGGCATAATCAAGCTATGTACCAGTTGTACCTTAAGTTTAACAGGCATAAACCTTTTTAGACGGTTTAACGAATGCAGCGCACCAAATATCATATGACACGTCTGCGTTACTTGATTTTTCAGACTCAATTGTTGGTCAATTACAAACCCAAGGTCCTTAACACAGTTTGAAAGTTCTATAGTATTCATGCCAAGGTGCAACGACGGAGCGATATTAAAATCAATTTTTCGAAGCATTTTTGGGGTTCTGTCAAGGATAGCTTTACACTTGGATGGGTTAATTGCAAGTCCGTTATTTCTACTCCACCTGAGAATGTTCGAAAGATCTTCGTTTATTTTATTGAACGTGGAAGTGATGCTATCTGGCTGAAAATGTAAGTATACTTGAACATCATCCGCATAACAGTGGTAACGCAAATGAAGAAGGAACTGCGATATGTTTCGGATATATAGACTAAATAGGAGAGGACCTAACTAAGACACTTCCCTGTGGAACACCTGCTTTTAGTTCTGCCCAGTTGGAGAAGCACTTATAACCAGAAGAGATAACTTGTTGCCTACGGCCACTAAGGTAAGAGAAAAACCATTGAACTGTTGAATGAGATAAATTTCCAAGCTTGTATAATTTAGTGCAGAGAATTTCAAAATTGACACTATTAAAAGCTAAGCTAAAATCAATTAAAATAAGAATGGTAATATGTTTATTGTCCATAGCGTGTCTGATATCATCAACTACTCAAAGCAGTGTTGAGGTACTATGCCCTTTACGAAATCCTGATTGATGTGTCAAAAAGAAAGTTTTCTTGCAAGTATGCTGTAACCTGGTGTGCTGCAATATATTCAAGAGACTTTGACAGAGTAGGTAGAATGCTTATGGGGCGGTAATCACTAGGAGTAGACGGGCACGGTTTCTTGGGTAAAGGACAAACAAAAGCCTGCTTCCAGAGAATAGGAAAAGTGTCGGTGTGAAAAGAAGTATTTACAATGGAAGTGAAGCTATCAAGAAAAGAAGAGGTTATGTAGTTCAACATACGAAGTGAAATATAATCTGGTCCAGAAGCATTAGACTTTATACGAAGAATAGAATCCAAAACGACATCAGACGAGACTTCAAGGAAATTAAATCTAGGAACATGTGGAAGTGGAGAATTCGGTATATTAGTAATAGCTTCATGGACAAATGCAGGATCTAATAGTGGACATTGAGCAAACAATGTATTTAAAGAATCTAAACAACAGTTAACAGGGATAGCATGATTTGCCTTGCCAAAGCCTAAGGATTTCAATTCTCTCCATATCCTGGATGAGTTTGGTTTTGATGAAATAGTATAAAAATGACGCATTTTGCATTCCTAATTGATTATATGGTTCGATTCCTAAAGAATTTATAACGAGTCCAGTTCTGGATTGCTTAAAGTAAAGGTGAACAGCGTTTCTAAGATGCATAAGAGATTTTATTTGTTCGATCATCCATGGCGACTTTGGCCTAGTGACTCTGGCAGTTCTGTATGGGGCAAAGGTATCGTAAACAGTATTAACTAAAGCATTGAACCTTTCCACTTTCTCATTTACCGTATGGAGGTTATCGATTTCATGTCAAGGTAAAAGACGAGCTTCAGATTTAAGAGCCTCGAGATCAACATTCTTAAAGTTACGGTATTTTATCAGAGTAGAAACAAATTTGAGAAATTTAATGGAATAAGAAACAAATAAAAAAATCGTGTTTTGAGATTTCAACAACAGGGATTTGACCAAAATTCAAAGCCTTATTCTTGTTAGAGACACAAATGTAATCAATAGTGATATGCGATTCACTAGACAGGGATAGAAGGTGGTGTGTTGGATTAAAAGGTAAAATGCTTAGATTACATGACTCAAATATAGTTTTTAAATGTCGAACATCATTCGTATTATGCAGAAGATTAGCATTCCAATCACCCAGAAGTAGTGTTTCAGAATAAGAAGGCAATAGATCAAATAGAACCTCCTCAATATCGGTGAGGTGTCCAATATGAGGTGGGCAATACACTACCCCAATGAGTAATTTGACAGATCGGTCATAAATCTCTATAAAAAAATATTCTGGTCTAGTCCGATACCTACTTGAAAATTGGGCAACAATTTTGTATTTGAGGTCAGACCTCACATAGATAGTATAGTAGAGATTAATAGAGTAACCAATCATCGGCTCATTCATCCTCTCATACACGCAAACACACAAACTTAAGATAACACTACGATAAATCATACTAAACTATATAAGTCACAAATAATGAACTATAAATATGTGAAATTTCAAAAAAAGAATAAAAAATCAAAAACGCTAACACAACAATAAAACTAATTTAATTATTACAAGCGCATCGCGCTATAAGATTGCTTGGGTAATTAGCTAGAATTAGCAGATTCAAACAATAATATAAAGTAGAGTAAAGAAATAATATTAAAAAGAAAAACAAGAAATACCCAATAGTAATGACATTAAGGTTGGGTTAGTTTTTTTATACTTAGTTTGATTTCTTGTTGTAATACATGAGCCAGGTGGTTTATTAACTGAAGGAGCCAAGGCTTCAAACGATGGTGATGGCAAAGCTAGGAGCTCTTTTATACTAGAAACGACAAATCTTTTATGGTTGTTAAGAATAATAATTCGGCCGTCAAGTGTGAACACATTACGTGCGTTGTATTTAGATCATGCAGTATTTAGCACAGCCATTCTGTTCTTAGTCAGTGACTCAGTAATGACATAGCTACAACCTTTTAAAAGTTTCTTTGCCTTAAATACTACATTACGCGGGCTGTAGTTAGAAAACAATAATAATAGGTCTTGTACCGCCTTTAACCACCTCAGAAACAGAGCGAACTGGTTTTAAACTCCCTATCCAATATGCTTGTTCGATGTCTGGCTCATTTAAATCAAGTTGTAAATTTTCTTTAAAAACGTTTAAGGAAATCTGTACGCAGTTTTCTTCTTCAGGCTTTTCCGGATATCCATGTAACAGAAGCTAGTTTCTTCTAGAATATTGCTGATTGCTGATGAAATCAAGCAATTATAAGCACGTGCACTATAGTAATGTCATTGAGGCATGATCGGTACCAAATTTATGTGCGATAAGATTGAATACACGAATTTCAGCAATCAAAAGTGCAAAAGTGTATCCTTTACTTATAGAAATAGTAACAAAATGTGATTGTAATTAGAAGCAAGCATGGAGCTATAGTGATAACCTAAACAGGTTCGATAAACCGCACAACTGTTATCAAAGTAAATACAGACTTTATATAAATTATGCACGAGGTCCTATAATGCTGTTATACTCACATATAGTAAAGACAGTTGTTTTTGTAGAAAATGCATGCAAACTTTAATTATGCACGAGGTCGTATAATGCTGTTATACTCACATATAGTAAAGACAGTTGTTTTTGTAGAAAATGCGTGCAAACTTTAACTTGTGAACCTATATTTATATATTGATCATCTGATCACACAGTATGATCTATATTAAAATATTTAGTAACCCGTTAAAACTCAGAAAACATTGCAATTTACACGAACGACATAAAACGTGACCGTGTTGTTCAACAACTGATTTGTCGTTTGACAGTTGAAATTCTACAGGTCAATTCAAGCATGCAAGGTAAAAATCGACATTAATGGTTTCCACAACCACTCAGTATTACAATAATTGTTGGATATTTGTCATTTCATAAGTATACAGCTAGACTCAAATGCATCTGCATTCCCTTAAATAAAAAAAATTTTGCAATAATTATACCAAACATTTTAACAAGCAAGTGCAATGGGACATTTCGCAGATGGAATTGGGGTGTTGAGGAACATTTTATTAAAAAAGTAATAACATACTCATATATGGACACAAGTTATTGATAGAATATTGCAAAAACCACACATTTTTAAATGCGATACATTTGTTTTCGATTAGTTAAAAAGTGGTTCAACGACATGCTACCTGATCAACTTCACTGATTATTTTTATATCATTTTCAGATTAATTACGATCATAGTACACATGAAAGCTCTCAAATTACGAATTCTAAATAAAAAACAAAAGTTGAAGTCAGAAGACCGCATTCTGTTTCTCCTTTTTTATAAGGCTCTTCGAGTTTTCGATTGTTAAATAAATTGTGGGTCAAACTAATGTGCACGCACTTAAAAACTGTGAAATCAATTTATAAAACAAAAATAGATTTTTTTGATTTTTTATAAGAAAATTAAGTATATGTATTTTCAGATTTACTTACAGTCTGCTTCATTCTCGTTGCTGTTTGCAAAGTTTATGGTAAGATTTTAGAAAGATTGAGCTAATTTTATTACTATGTTTATTATATATTTCAGGGGTTAGGTGGCAATATTTTGACGAGATAGACTGCACAGTGTTTTATGAATATCAAAATAAAATAAAAGTATACCATAGCTGCAACCGTGGTTTACATTTTAATACAAAAACACGAAAATGTGACCTTCCTGAAAAATCGAACTGCAGAAATGAAAGATATGAGACTTGCTCTCATGCTCATGTCTCAAGGAACGCTTTAATTTCACACGAATATAACTGTTCTATTTATTACCGATGCAAGAGGGGAAGAAAGATATTAAATTCTTGTCCAAATGGACTGTACTTCAATGAAGAAATAAGCAAATGTGATTGGCCTGAGAGATCTAAATGTAAATTTGGTAGTTATAGTTGGAACCATGGATGTCTTTTATTTCGAAATGATCTAATACCACACGAATCTGTTTGTTCAAAATTTTATTACTGCCAAAATGGTATTAAAACTGAAAAGTCGTGCCCACAAGGCCAATATTTTAACAACAAAATTAAATTGTGCGATGTGGCTGAAAACGTAAACTGTTCTGATATTAATGAATGTTCGTTTACAAATGTACAGGACAAAGTTTCAATTCCACATGAAAGCGACTGCACTAAATTTTACTTGTGTCACAGTAAGCAAAAACTTCTGTTCAATTGTCCACATGGTTATCATTATAATTTCAATAAGAATTATTGTGATTTACCCGAAAGGGCGGCTTGTAATACAAATCAGATAAAATATCGCAAGCAAAATGTAGAAAACGGTTATCAGAACCTGGCTTCTACAAAAACATTCAGCGAGCGGAATGTAGAGCATAAAAATATTTTAAAGCAAAACCAGGTAGACGCACCAAGTGCAAAAGCAAATTTACCAAATGATATTCACGATATGGCATTGGCCAAAAATTCTGACCATGGGTTGTTCATAGATAAGGAAACTATCGCTGATAAGAATCTAAATCAAAGAAAACCATTAGATCAAACATTTAATGGTAATGAAATGTCCAAACATATCGATAAAGACCACAAGATATCAAATAATAATGATATTAAGGAACCAGAGATGTGTAACATCAGTGAAAAACCTATCAATTCCCTTGAAATGGACAAAGCTACGGTTAATAATACTAATATGGGATCAATTTCTACAAATGAAGCTGAACAAAAGACTGTTGGTAACCAGAATCTGGAACAGAGAAGTGCTTTGATGCAAACTGATAACAATCAGATCAATAATAATACAAATCTCCACATCATACATAATCATAATGTTCACAAATCTGAAACATATGACGAACATGAAACCTATGTTAACCCTGACAAAACCAATAAAGTTCTGATCGATAATATTAATCAGAGTGGAGTTTCTACAAATGCTGTTGAGGAGAATATTACTGATAAGAATGTTGAACAAAAAAGTGTTGTGAATCATGTGTCAAATAGTAAGCGAACAAACAAGGTTCATAGTGTGTTAAACGGCAGTAGTAGTCACAAATCTGAAGCAGGCGAAAATGATGTAAAATTTATAAACTCTAACGAAATCACCCAACTAGAAGATGATACTGAAATAACTGTCAAATCTATAAACCCCAATGGTGGTAATACATTGTCTGAGAATCCTAAGATAGAAAGCAGTAAAATCAATTCTAATACATCCGATGACGTTGTTTCTGTAACCAAACCTATTAATATTATTTATAATGGCAATGAACAAACTGAAGATTCTGATAAATCATCAACCAATAAAATTGACCATATTATGTTTAATGCAAGCGCTGGAACGTCCAAGAATAAGGATAATGTGCCAGCTAGTGGTGTTAGTAAGGTATTACACACTAATATCGATCCCGATAGAGTTAAAAGTGAAGATATTAAATTAAGTGGTACTAGCAATGAGACATCTAATTCAGCACAAAATCTAAAACCACAAAAATCGATTTATGGTCAATTTAGTTACACTACAAATATAAATTCTAATGATCGCATCAGTTCAGAAACTCTTAACTCTAATAATAACAAGAAAATTACTTATCCTAAAGAATACATCACTGAAGATACCACAAATACACAAAATACTATGAGTAATAACGAAACTGTTAATGATGTACAACCCTACGGAACCATTAATAAAGATATAAGCGGCGAGTTGGAAAGTTCAAAAACAAAAGTTGCAGTAGAACATATTGAAGCAAATGATCAAACTATAGATGGAAATAAAAATACCAATACATACAGCATTCCACACGAACTTAATGAAACATGGGGTACGATAAGTACTAACATATCGGATGCAGAACAGTACAGGCATGTTGTTAAAAAGCAGCTACCTATTGAAACTTTCACAGACTCTGCAGATATACAAAATTCTCCTAAGGATGAAATTATAGAAGCAAAAGAGATGGAAATAGATAATACTAAACCATCGGATACTGAAGTGGGCCAAAATATAGAAAACCTATTGCCTATAGAAGCTCCAAAAGATTCCAACGATTTGCAAAATACTCATAATAATAATATTATTGAAGAAATGAATGGAATAGATGTTACTAAAAATACATCAAATACTGATATACCTGAAGAGGCTAAAAATAAGTTACCTACAAGCACCTCCAATACGGTTTTAGAAGATTCTATCAAAACTACAGCCGTTGAGACAAAAGGTATAGAAATGATTAATAAAAATACCGGGTACCCAAGTAACAATCTACATAATGATAGAATAAACAGCAATGATGGAACAATTACAAACAGCAATACAGCAAGTCCGCCACATACGAATCACAAAACTCCACAAGCAAATGAAAATGCTGTAACTAGACTCTACAAAAAAGTACGAAACTTTTTAGGAATATCGTCATATTTCTTAAAAAACAAGTTTTTTTAATGTAAAATGAAGTATTTTTGTTTTTAAAACGCCGTTTTAGAGTCTAAGATTAAATAGCATTTCTTTTATTTATTTAAATTAATGTTACTACTTAGGGAATTGATTCAAAAAAATTAAATTTAATGCATACCTCAAATATATATAAAAAGTACTAAGTATAATGATTGTTTTTGAAACTTTAACATAGTACATTTAGCAAAATAATAGAAAAAATCAGAAATTTAAACAATTTTTAAAGTAGTTGCAGATTAATATACTCTAAAACAGCTGCTAAAATTTAAATTACTTGTCACTAATATTCGTTTTTCAAATGTTAGTATTCAGTTTCTAAAACATGCAGCGTTATGCAACATGCGTAACACCCAATTCACATGCAATTCAATGTTCCTAAAACAAATACTTCCATACAAATTAAACGTATAGGTTCAAATTTTTCTGGAATGTTCTAAATTATGACTTTAACAGAATTAAGTAGGCCAATTCATTCAATTAATAGTTCTTAGAAGTAATCTAGGAAACTGAAATATTCCATATTGGATGCACATAAAAATTAGTCATTTGAGATGCAATTGTTTCGGACTTTATAAACCAAAGTATCAACAGGGAGCCATAAGATTTCTTTCAACTTTTCACTTGCAACCATACAAGGGGTTCAAGGAATGTGTCAGTGAGACCATACAACTAATGATATTCCGCTTTGAGTATGTTAGATTGTGCGCCCCTATACCACATCTAGTATAATTCTTGACTTTAAGGTAAGTTGGTACAATCCATGAATGCAGCCCATTGGAATTGGACAATGCCCACGAGTTGTTACCAAGGTGATCAGGCACGCAACCGTCAAATAAGATGCAGCACCCTTATGCCTATTAGAAATAATTCTTACTTTCAATGGAGGATCCACCAGTGTCTGAAGAATACACGCAGTTATGAAAGATCGACATTTAAAAACACATCCTCTTCACCAATCCACATAAAAAATTAATTATTGAGTATGCCACCTTTGACACTCCGTCCAGAGGACGACAGACAAAAGTAGGCAATTTGAATCACAGTTGTTCAAATAACTAGAAACCTTATATGTTTCATAATAATTTACATCACAGTCTAATGGAATGGTAAAAAAGTTCCATAGGCAACTCTAACCTAACACAAAACTGAACAATACCTATTTACCAAATTTCCTACTTGAAATTCAAAATGTGCGGAAAAAGGTATTGATGTAACCACCACCGAACTATGAACACATGGCAAACGTTTTGGGTTACCTGGCCAATTCCTTGTAAGTTCTAACACACACAGATCAAATCCAACCTGTAATCCTTACAAAAACGTCTTCACTTCCGAAACATACAATTTGTTACATTCCGCCCCTGTAACTAAATAATTTGGTGCATATTTAATTTAAAATTACATATCCAGTACTGTTTCCACGGTTATTTTGCATGTTATTAGTAGTCCGATTCTATTTCAATTGTGACGAATATTTGGCTAACATTCTGTAGGTAAATATTTTTCAAAACGCTGTAGATTTTATTAGTACATGCAATTATAATTTAAATATACTAAATTTACTCTTTCAATATAGTATTAGATCTGGTATTTTCCTTAAATTATAATACGTTTAAAACGTGATTTTCAATTGTTAAAGCATTTGTTTAGAAAATATTATAATTATTTAGTGTCATGTTTTATCAAATGGGTTTCCGTTATCAGTTGTTGTTGGACTTGAGTTTATAATGTGGCATATTCAAGGTATTCATTGTCGAACTTTTATTTTTGATCCATCTAATGACTGCAACGGAATTCAGATATATTCCTATGAAACTACACTTATAGATTTATAACACGGGATTCTGAAATTAGTTTGTACGAAGCTGTTACTTTGGGAGATGTAATTTTTCCAATAACAACATTATTTACGGCGATTTGTGCTAAATTACTTTCAAACTAATTAAACCCATCACTGCACAATACATATATACATATATCCTAGGTCAGATGATTTGCTACTAGTAACTGATCCAGGAAAGTGAAAAGCTACTCTGTTCGCCATTACTTCTTCTGAATTTGATGCACTTGTTATTCCAGAAAAAGATTTTAGAATGCTGTTCCATGTGATCTCGCAGATGTCGACTATAACCAGTTGTGGGTCCGTAACTGAACGTGTAATATAATATATCTTCTTAAGTGTTGATGCAGTTCATCTATTTTTATTAAAGTGAGACCAAGCACCATCTAATTTGTTTTTACTGCTTTGGATAAAGCAGCAAGGACAAAATGCTAGTCGCTGTTCAAGAAGTTAATTAGGGTGAGGTGAGGTAAGAACAGAACCACTTAAATTTCTCTCAGAAGTTTAACCATGGATGATGTTTTATCCGTACTAATCGTAAGTACTTCTGGAGACTTCCAAATCAACTCTGAACTCTAACTTCTATGGGATGAGGCTAATGGGAGGGTTCTAGAAATACGGAAATGTCAGGCGCCACTAAAGAGAGTGTAGGAATTTTAGTAACGATTACACGACCTAAAGCACAATTGCTAAGATTGTTATATTTATACAATATTTTCTCTGAAAGAAAAAGTAATTATACACCAAATATCAAACAAATCGTTGATTGTATCTGAGCAAGAATTATGTGCTTATATCAATACATAATATTGTATAGAAATTTAAACTCATTCATATGTACTACCTGTTTATCATATTCAGTTAAGTTTACTAGAGTTTATATATATATATATATATATATATATATATATATATATTACTGTGATATTTAGGAGTTATAAGAGTATTAATATTCATTTTGCAATTTATTTTGTTATTTAGCATGTAAAAACAACAAAGTACAATTTGAAAATGCTTTTCATATCGTTAGAGTAGAAATTAATAATTCTATGGTAATATTATAGCAAGTTAAAAGTTAATTTTCATAATCTTGCAGATGTAAATATTCATAAGGTATAGCATCTACAATATAGCATTTTAAATTTGATAGTTATAAACATATTTTAACAGTCGTATTTATGTTTCATATCGTAAAACAATTTAAACCTCATTTAATTACAGCAAAGGTGGATGTAAAATGTCAAAAGCTTTAGCATTTGAAACCGTTTTAGTTTCTGTATATAGTTTATAAAAGCGAAGGGGCAGTTATGTGTTAAAAGTTTGACGTTGTTTGTCGAACTTTTCCTAGTAACATTAAAATAATAAACGAATGTAACCGTCTTAAATTTCCCGATATAATTTAAGATAACGTTGGACAAACAACAGCAAATTCTAGGTAGTATTGGTTATCACTGTCAATTAAATAGATTTATAAGTGGAATGAGTAGATAACTTTTGTTCGTTACAAATTCAACTTGTCAACAAGAAAACAAAGATGGGATATTAGATAGAATAAGTACAAGAGAGATAGGTGTAGATTAAACTTAACATTCGTTGACAACGGGGAAAGCAGGTGAAATAAAGCATAGTTGCTTTAGTGTATATGTTACCATGAGATGAGGATAACACGTGCTATGAATATAAGGTAATGAAGTGATAACAAATGGGTGTTTATAGAAAGTGAAGTGAGTACAAAGCAAGAAAGAGATGATTTTGGGGCGTAAGTTGGAGAGAGATAGATACTACACTTGTTGCATTAGGGGGACATATTAAGGGTTAACTTTGTCAGTTGTGGTTTTAATATACACAACCTGATTAGTGAGAGATGTTTTGAATACGGGGAAACAAGTCAAGTAAGAGTGTGGGTTGTGAGTGTTAGTTGAATTTTCAAGGAAATGTTTTCGAAAAATCGTGGCGGTTATAGAAATTACAAGGAATTTTGAACATAACTTAAAATATTACTGGAAAACGGTGTCCGTTGGAGTGTGTTTGTATGGTGAAATTTTAAAATTGTGGACGGTTGCAAGTTTTACGTGGAAGTGAATGTTTGTATTGATTGAAAGTTGCAGAAATTGACAGGTTTTTGTGGGGTGAGAAACAAGATATAAACCCCCAACAGCTAGTTGTGGAGCTCTCTTAGTACTCACTCTTAGTCTCTGAGTTCGTATAGTGTGAAGCTTTTCACTTAATCTACAACTTGGAAAGAGTTACTGTTTGAATTTTTTTTATATATTGTACTATTTTACTGTATTTTATGTGGGAATTTATATTAAGAGATAAGGGTTTAGGATTTTGGTAATATTTGTTTGTACAAAATAAAAGGGACTTTTTGCTGTTTGATGTGCGAAAAGTAGCACGAGAGGTTATGGTTACTAGGAGCTCTTATTAAACCTAAGTTGGAGTAAAACATGTGGTAAATCCCTGTTACTTACTTGGATAATCAATTGGAAATAATTAATAAGTCTTTTTTTGTAAAAGAATCCACTAACGATGCGCAAGTAAAATGCAATCGTAATTCGTGTCCCTATTGTAATGAAGGGCATACAATTTACGCGTGCAAAAACTTTCAAAAATTAAATGTTTCCGATAGATACACCGCGGTAAAAAGAATGTTGCGTTGTTTCAAATGTTTAGGCAATCATATTAAGGGCTGCAACTCTAAAGGAAGATGCGGGTTATGTAGCTCCAGATGTCATCACACCTTTTTGCATAATGCACCGCCTGTCTCGACTTCGGGACCGATAACCCCTGTGACCCCTTCCACATCCGATAAGAAAGAGACAGTTTCTACATGCAATGTGTCTAATAATCCTAAAAATTATACAGTGCTTTTAGGAACGATTCAAGCTAAGATTCAGGACATCAATGGCGATTTTCAACCTGTTAGGTGCGTTCTTGATTCAGGGTCCCAAATCAATGCGATCACTTCTGCTTGCGTGCAACGGTTGGGTCTTAAATATGTTAGTAATCACAGTAAAGTGTGTGGACTAGCCAATGCCGCTGTTAATTCTAAAGGGCTAGTCGATTGTTTTCTACTTTCCAATTATGCAGATCAACGAATAAATTTTTGTGCCTCTATTCTTCCAAAACTTACAGGTAATATTCCTGGTTGTTCTTTACCACGTGGAATTTATGAACGATTTAAAAATTTTCCCTTGGCTGACCCTAATTTCCATGTTTCCGCTCCGGTAGGAAATATTATTAGGAGCGGACATATGTTGTAGAATATTATTTTCGGGTAACGCAAATAACCGTCTTGGTAAACGGTAAACCTCTAGCGATTGACACTATTTTTGGATACGTGTTATTGGGACAGGTGCCTTCTTCGCAAGAACCGTCAAACGCTACTTCGCTTTGTATAATGTCGCAACCTCTTGAAAGCGAAGTGAAAAACTTTTGGGTGCTCGAAGAAGTCTTGCAACCTCCTGGTGTGAATATTGACGACAATTATTGTGAAGCACATTTTGTTAGTACCCACTCTCGCGATGAAACTGGTCGTTACATTGTAGCCCTACCCTTCAAGGATAATGCCGAACCTCTAGGGCGCAATCGTGAAATCGCTTATAACAGTTATCTAAATTTAGAACGGCGACTTCGGAATTCAACAGAAAATCAAAAAGTTTATAATTCATTTCTCAAGGAATATCTATCTCTAAATCACATGAATGTTGCTCTGCAACCCTCCGATTATATTTTACCACACCACGGCATTCATAAAACCACAAGCAGTACTACTAAACTACGAGTGGTGTTTAACGGATCTGCTAATGATTCGACCGGTAAGTCCCTCAATCAACGTCTATACGCTGGTCCGAAACTGCAATCAGGTTTGCCCGAAATAATATTTTTATATCGTTCCCACAAAATAGCACTTTGTGCTGACATACAAATGATGTACCACCAAATTTTAGTACGTGTGCAAGATAGAATATACCAACATATATTCTGGCGACCCTCCCTCGACAGCAGAGTTCAAGAGTACGAATTGAACACGCTTACTTATGGTCTTACACCATCCTCTTTTATTGCGCAACGGGTGTTAAAACAATTGGTGATCGACGAAGGACAATTTCGTCTAGCATCTGTGGCCTTGCTGAATCACACGTATATGGACGATGTGATTTCAGGAGCCAAGTCCGTTGCGGCAGCTCAGCAGCTGCAATCTGAATTAATAAAATTGCTGTCTCTTGGCCAATTTCAGTTAAGAAAGTGGTCCAGCAATGACAATTCTCTTTTAAATCAATTCCAGGAATCTGAATTAGAACCCTCAGTAGCATTTTCTGATGAAATCTCTGGTATCAAAATATTGGGACTAGTTTGGAACCCTAATTCTGATAATTTCACCTACTATGTTGTTCCTTTCGAAGGGAATATTTCAAAACGTTCCGTTCTTTCATATATGGCTAAAATTTTCTACCCCCTCGGCTGGTTGACTCCGGTGGTGTTCTTAATAAAACATTTTTTACAGCAATTACGGGTACAACGTTTTGGTTGGGACGACACGCCGGACACCGACTGGTGTTTGAAGTGGGAGAAAATTTGTTCCCGCCTTACTGAATTATCAAATTTGAAAATTCCTCGCTGTTTGTTTTTAGACTCGGGCTAGTACTGTCTGTTAGGGTTTTGCGATGCCAGTGAGAAGGGTTATGCTGCATGTGTTTTTCTACATGGCACGACTTCAGATAACACGAATTGCCATTTCCTACAAGCTAAAAGTAAAATTTCACCCTTAAAATTTCTTTCAATGTCCCGTATGGAATTATTAGGTGCTGTTTTGCTATCTCGTCTAGTATATTCTATAATCTCTAATAAATTTCCTTATCCCTTAAAGGAAATAAGATTATTCACCGATTCTCAAGTGGTACTAGCGTGGATTAACACTCCTTCTTATTTATTAAAAACATTTGTTGCCAACCGCGTGGAAATTATTTTAGAATACACTGCCATTCAACAGTGGTACCATATTTCTGGTGAAAACAACCCCGCCGATATGGCTTCTCGTGGTCTTATTGCGCACCAGTTGATTGACAACGATATCTGGTGGCATGGCCCATCTAACTGTAGCGATCTAATTACGGCTTCCAGGAATTTGGAAACTCCCTTTCTAGAAATTCTTCCAGAAATAAAATCTCCCCTAATATATTAGTTACTTCTACACAAAAAAGTTGCACTCAATTTTTGGATACATTTTCTTCTCTCGCCTTGCTTCAGCGTACTGTTGCATATGTAAACCGTTTTATTTACAATTGCAAGAACTCTGATAAAAAATTATCAGGCTCTCTTTCTTCTAATGAATTACATATCTCATTGATAACTATCATAAGAGTTACGCAACAGCAGTTCTCAAGAAATAAATCAACTAAATTTAAACAAGGGTTGTTCTAAACAACTCCAAAAATTGTCCCCCTTTACTGATTCGCTAGGTCTTGTTAGGGTGGGCGGACGTTTGCGTCACTCCCTGTTGTCTTATGATAACAGACATCCCTTTCTATTACCGAAACAAGCCACTTTATCGCGATTATTGTGTGATAATTATCACCTTTTATCTATGCATTCAGGTGCAGTCATGACGCAATCACTTATTCAGCAAAAATTCTGGATTATTGGAATACGTTCCTTAGTTCGTCAGAGGATCCATAAATACGTTGTATGTTCGCGCTTCCGTGCGACAACTGCTCAACCGTTCATGGCCGATTTACCCCCTTTCCGTGTTCAACTGTCTAGAACATTTACTCATGTGGGAGTAGATTTCGCCGGTCCATTTTTGATCAAGTCTTCTAATCGTCGTAATGCCCCGGTGTCTAAAACTTATTTATGCATATTTATTTGTATGTGCACCAGAGTCAGAGTTATCTACCGAAGCATTTTTAGCTTGTCTGACAAGGTTTACAGCTCGTAGAGGAATTCCTGATGTTGTTTACTCAGATCAGGGTAGAAACTTTCTTGGTGCCTCGCGGTCCCTCAAGAAAGCTATCATATTCCTTAAATCCAACAACGATAAAATTTTCGCCGCTTTAGCCTCCCGCCATATTAAGTGGCAATTTAATCCTCCATATGCCCCAAATTTTGGCGGAATTTGGGAGTCTGGAGTGAAATCGGCAAAAGCCTTATTAGTTCGTACTTTTGGTACACGCCCTCAAACTTTTGAGGAACTATGTACAATTTTTTCTAGGGTTGAAGCCATACTCAATAGTCGCCTTCTTTGCCAGTCTTCCGATCCTAATGACGGTACGGATTATCTGTCGCCCGGTCATTTTTTAATAGGCGGTCCCCTTTTATTTCTACCTGAAATTACTATTCCGGAGGAAATAACTTTGCGTTCCCGTTGGCAGCGATTGTGTCAGGTTACCCAATCCATTTGGCGTCAGTGGTCGAACGAGTATCTCCACCAACTCACCCAACGTAACAAATGGCATTGCCCCACCATATTGCCCAAGGTAAATGATGTGGTCATAATTAAAAATTTAAATACCCCCTTGTGTTGGCCTCTTGGCCGTATTGAAAAGTTATTTTTTGGTCGTGACGGTATACCACGAGTAGCATCTGTAAAAACCGCTGCAGGTTTATTTACACGTCCAATAAGTAAGCTTATTATCCTTCCTTTGAATGAATAAATATTATTTTGGTTATTTTCTCTCGTATTTGTTCCGTTTAATTTTAAAAATTTTAAGGTTGTATTAAAATTTTGTTTTAATTTGCCTAGCAACCTTAACATTTCTAGGGTGTATTTTAAATGATTTATTTTGTTTTGATACAAAACTTATTCAGTTTTAGATGGGCGGTTATGTTTAGGCCTTGCCTATTATAAATTAAAAGCATGCTCCACTTATGTATCGACTACAATTTGTTACTCGCGCATCGCCAAAGGTGAGCGCTGATTACAACCAATAAGATAAGTCAGTCGACACATTATAATTTGAATTAGGGCCGCTATACTTGCGGCCACGTCCCCAATGCTCCACCCGGAGGTACTACATTGGGTTTAAACGCAAAAATAATCGTGCTTCTGATTAATTCTGACTTCATAGTTAATCCACCCTAAATAAAAACTAAATAAAAATCTAACAAACCTAAAAATCTAACAAACCTAACAAGCTCTAACAATCTAACAAACATAAAAATCTGACCAACTGAAACAAAACTAAAAACAGGGTTGTAAATAATGGTATCCCAAGCGCTGACTTTGGAGTGTACCCAATCAACAAGACACAAGCAAAAATAAGAGGGGGAGGGATCTGTAATACCGGATAGCAGACGCCGGCTCTGCTTACCAGTGCGACCTGAAGGGTCGTCTTAAAACTATCCAAATCTATCTAGCTAACTAATTTAAATTCATCCCTAGCTTTCCCTATCATTCCCTAACTGATTTATATTATGATTACAATCTTCACTATTCTACTCTTCCTTCCAAATATATACTGCAACCAATATGGCGACAGAACGTCAAACAAAATAAAATAAATATGCCACAAAATGCTACAATGAGTCAGTCGACACAGCTCTCTCTTAGAACACAGTCCATTTTTAAATATCACATTTGCGCCGGTTTGTCGGCATTAGTTAATTAATTAAATTAACAACGTGAGCACCTCTATTTCCCTTCCTTCACCAACCCTCTCCAACCTAACCAATTATGTATTTAGTGGTGAGTGTAAAGTGATAATTGAACACGGGGTAAGTTTTTTATGCAACCACATTTTATTACGCGTTTTTTTTGTTATCGTGAACCAGCCGTCCGCTTAGGCGTGAACACATATTTTTCTACAATTAAATCACAATCAACCCGGGATCGGGCAATTAATATTTACACCAAAACCATACTATACCGTAATAAAAACAAACGAGAAATATATTTATTCTATAACAGTAAGAAATATATGTATGTACTAAATACAGCTACCAACTTCTTCTCATACTATCAACTGATTTTATCAAAATTCAACTAAAATAATAATGTGGTTTTAGATATTTCCAGAAGTCTTGTGAAGTCATTTCTGATTTTATAACACTAGTAGGTGAATTCGTAGTATCGTCCAAATCTGCAGTTTTCCTCTCTTTATCATTGGTTTCTGTTTCGTGGTTTTTAGTATTAAAATCTCTTAACCTACTTTGACTAGATGGTGAGTGAAAGATGCTCCCTCTAATAGGATGTTGAGCCTCAAATATAGTATTATCTATTATAACTTCCTCCATCTCTCTCAATATCGAGTTGCCTTCGTCGGACCGTTCATTTTGACATTTGGGAATATTTCGTCCACATCTAAATATAAATTGTTTTCCATTTTTTTCACAGTAAGATTTGTATTGAACACTTGCTGTGCGCAGTTGCATGAGAAAATCAGGCATTTCACGCATCGCAACCCAAGTTGTCACTGTTGCTGGTATGTTAATACCTGGATTATCAAAATAAGTCAATCCAAACTCAATACCGGGTTTGTCTAAGTCTGTATACGACTTTATTACCATTTCGGACCAATAATCATCAACACGATACTTATCTGTTCTTACAGGACAAGCTGGATGCTTAGTACCTCGACTGACAATTATAACGGTATTATTGTTCTCGTCAACTAAGAAGCGACGGTTAAAAACATAATCTCGATTCACAAATAGTTTCTGGAACAAAAAGTGTTATTAAAATGACACAGAAAAAATTTCCACTTAACATTAATAATAATTTATACATGTGGAAACTGAGATGTTAGGTACCCAGACTAGCAGTTTCAAACTGAGGGCGTTGCACATGTGGGAGAGGAGAGGGCGCTGAATCCATACAAGGAAAGCTTCAAATAATTAAACAAGGCATCAAAATTAAATGTATACATTTGTATTTCAATATTGCCAAATCAAGTTTAACAATTTATTGTGTATTTGTATTGGATTATTCACATGATACAACTAATATGGATATGACATCCATTAGACAAAAATATGTCCGCATAGTACAAATAGACTTCATTGGTGTCATCCTTTATGAGGATTTTAAAAATTAAAACATATATAATCGCTTATTTACATAAAAAATAATTAATAAGACTAAACAACGAAAACAGTATATCGATGTGTGTATGGCATGCTGTCCCTCTAGGTAGATATTTTTTGTTCTATGTAATCAAATTTCATATCCCTTATTGTATTCGTGGCATTTTGCATGTTTATTAAGGAGCGTGACTACCTTTGCTTTCTGAAATGATATGCTCGAATTATTTAAAAGTATTACTACAAGTTTTATATAAAATGAGTTTTCTACAGCTGTGATAAGAGAGTTCGATTCAATTCCAATTTGCCCGTTTTTATCTATATATGGATGTTTCTTGAAAAATAACATACATTGCAATGGAATAGAAATTATTAATTGGGTTTCCCATTATTGATAGTTGTCGGCTATGTGTTTTCTAAGGTGACAAATTCGAGTATTCGTTGTCGAGCCCTTATTTTAGATCCATCTTATGTCTTGTAGCAGTTCGAATTACGAGATATTCCTATGGAAATTCACTGTTCTATTTAACATAGATATGGTGTAAGACAGAAGTAGGCTCCTACAGCTAATGAATTTATAACATGAGGGTTCTGAAATTAATTTGTACGAAGTTGCTTTTTGAGAGATGGAATTTTCCCAACAACTAAATTATTTATTGCTGTTAGTGCTAATTTACTTTCAACTAATTCAACCCATCACTATGTAACATGTATAGACATGTCCTAGGTCAGATGATGATTTACTGCTCGCTATCGGTCAAGGAAATTGAAAAAAGAATTTGGTATGGTTTTGTCAGGTTACTCATCGCATAACTACAAGTGTTGCAGTGCTGAAATTAAACTTACTTCGATCAAACTGTTGGAATATGCTAACAAAGACAGCTTTTCTTGTTTGGGTATTAATTATAAAATACAATTTTAAACATATACAAAATTTAGAGTACACTATAATTTAAGTATGTTTTTTCTAATAATTTTTTATTGCATTTCGACTTGTAGAGGGTTTATTACTTTAATACTGTAATTTATCGTTACGATTGTTTTCTGTAATTATTTATCAAGAATTACTTGTGGACAATATGTAAGTATAGGGTTTGCATGACTATTTTAATTACTGTTTTATGTAATTAGTAAGGCTGAAGGTAAAGGAAACGGTTCACTATATACATTTCCTTCATTGTTGTTTTATGTAAATATTACGATGGAGAGTAGTGACTGAAAATCATTCGCTATATATATTTTTTAATTTGAGTTTTATATAAATATTAGGATTGAGGTAGAAAATTAGATTAACATAATTAATGAAGAGTATTAATTATTTTTGCAACGATTTTTGCACCATATAAAACCTCTGGGATATGCTGGATAAATGTCGCTTTCTATGCGAGTTGGTTTTTCTTTAATAACATGTTGATTTCTTAAGGGTTTGTAAATAAATTTTCTTCCTTGAGGTTTCTTTTTTCTATCTGCATCACCCACTCCACACTATGATGTTTTAGCTAGCACTGCATTACTTCTGATTCGTTTTCTGTTGTGGTACTCGGTGCAGGCTGGTTTCTTAGCTTCCTTTACTACTTTGTTTCTTGTCTGCACAATTACTGTAACCATGCATATCAAATTAATTATGATATATTATTTTTAAATCTAAACATCTTTAATAATATTGGAGTTATATTTAAGTATAAAATCGCAAATCGCACCGAATTGCTTCAGAAATCGCAACTAGTAGTCAATCACTGATTTTGATGAAAGGTGATTTAATGGTAGGTACTTTTAATGCACAGTCGCTGTTATATATTGACATCTTCCTCGCACTCACACAAAATTCATTTGAATTGAATGTGGGCAGTTTTAAATGTAATACAATTTATGCATCTTCATTAGCAACAAGACACATACATTTCAGAAGCTGTCAATGCCGTCCTCCTGATAGCACTTTAAAAATTCTCCTGAAGTCCACTGCTCAGATTTGATGCCCAATCCTATCTAATCTTCAGAGATAAACAGACATATATATTGTTGTGATACTGTAGCAATACCCCTATGCGCCCTTTTTGTGAATTAAAAAGATAAACATTTTTAATCTGTCAATTTTTAATTTTTAATGTATAATTTTAATTGCGTCGGCTAGCTCAGTTTTTGAATTACGCACGGAGCTTGCGACAATACGACAAACAAAGAATTGAAATCTACATCTCCTTCCTGTTTTAATCTTTAAACCAAAACACCATTAAGCACAAATTATTATAATGTTTTCAAAAATATTTACAACGTATGAGAAGGCTAAAATTCTTTAACTAGAATTTTCTTTTAATAACTGAATAAAATTTTTTAATAATTATCATTCCCAAAGATGATCAAAAAGCCAGCAAAATCACTATCATTATTAATTGTTAACTGAAGCTTGATGAACGTTCATTTAACATCTTTTAATATTTACGTAATTTATAACGTATACTTAAAAAAAACAAACCTTGCCGACTTCTCACATAAATTATCATGAAAGCAATTTTTAAAGTATTTAAATTAGTAATATTCAATTAAATGTTAAATTTTAAATAAATCAGTTTAGAAATGTACAATGAAATATCCACAAATAAAATAATAAACATTCAGATTGGCTAACCTGTTGTTTTCAGCTTGAATCAGTCTCTGGTCCAACCGTTTTCGGTATTGTGTGCATCCCTCATAGCATCGCCTTAAACACACTAGCGTCCTCCATTAAACTCCTTGACCATTTTTCATTGAAGTAAATGCTTGTTGCATTTCCCCATTTATTCCAGTTTATAATCATTTATAATCGATACGGCATTTATTTAAACTTGTTCCCGTATTCATTTAAAGTTGTCTCAAGTAATTATTCAGATTCGTCTCCAGTAATTATTTAAATTTGTCTCCAGTAATTATTTAAGGTCGCTTTTGTTTAAGGATAAAACGACAAACCCATCAATTTTCCTTTTTCAGTGGTATTATTTTACACTTCACAATTAATCACTTTACGTGGATATTTTAGTTTTCAGAGACGTGAACTATGCTTTACTTCATTACGAAATCATTTGTTTACAAATCGGGTCATATTTAAATGCACCGTCTATCTATTGACAAGCGCAAAGTTCGTTGTTTGTGTATAAACTTTCATACCAGGTTTTCGGATATCCGATGGTGTTATTATTGTATATTAACATCAACGCGTTACTCTTGTCACGTACTATTTCGAGTTAATAGCGTTGATTCGCTTGGATTTTCATACTTCTAGATAGGTAAACCATTGTTTGTTCAAATAAATTTGGTGAACTTTGATTTTAATTACCATGCCTTGTTTGTTTCCAATAGATCAGGTGTCGATTTTAATTTTCCAGTCACGTAGACTTAATACAATGTATGCCTTAAATCATATGCGTTTGCTATCTTATGCATTTTTAAACCGGCTTGTTTTAATTAGGATTCTTGTTGTAATAATGTTGCGTTATCCATGCGTGTCGCATTTCAGCTTGCAATTATGTTGTTTAAAGACTTGCGGATTATTTATATACAGAGCGTTGTCTTTTACTTTCCAGTCTAATCATCGTATTTCTTGTTTTCTTCAGAAAACTGTGTCGTTTTCTGATCTCTTATGTATTTTATATGGAGTATGCTATACTATTGGTCCTAACTACCCCTAAATGACCCTGTTAACACAGCAATATATATATATATATATATATATATATATATTGATGTGATAACGCCTCGTGTTGATGCACAGCTAAATTATTGCTATGACAACGGCCAGCGTTAGGCGTCGCTATAAGAGTGTTGCGACACAGATCCAGCAAATTGTAAATTTGAAATTGTTGACATACCTTCCTTTCTAACTTTTCTTTGCCTGGATAGTTCAACCAAGATACCGGAGTTTATTAAATGAAATCAAACATAACAATATCAAAAAGGCATCTATACTGTCTATTTTCTCTCATACAAAAGCATATAGAACATTTACAGCATAGTTTCTTTCAAACATCAAGTTATTTCTAATAAATACTTATTTACTTAATTATCAAAATGTTCATCTCCTTATTTAGATTTAAATGTACAGAACTAAAATCTCTTCTCTTATGGATAGTTTACGTGGCTTTGATTCCCACACTTGTAAGTTTTTTTTGGCCAAAACAGTCCTTGACAGATCATCTATTTAAAAAATTAGTATTTTGAACTCCACCACAAACTTCCTGGTAAATATACCCTTACAAAATTATATGATTAAGACATATTCTACCTTAAGTTAAATGACAAAAATACTCAAATATCAGTTACAAACAAAATAAATCTAAAAGTAATAATTGCAAAATTCAAAAAGCATATATCCAATTTGTAATTAACAGTATTAAATATCTTCTGCTTTTATTTTTAAATTGATATCAAATCCCAGTTTACAAAATCATGAATATTCGCTTAAATCTTTCTTCTTGGTTTAATTTTAAATTGATTTAAAGTAGCGTTGTATCGAAGAATTTTGTCTCTTCAATGTATATTACAATAATTACATTTAGTAACTTCCATTTTCATATGTAAACTCTGCAGGTTATGTTAGCTTTATAATCAACTTTATTCACGGTTACATCTTAATAATTAATTATGGTATGCGTACTGCATACATCAAAATAACATCTTTGTGACTTAATGAATTGAATCGAATTCCTTTACATAGTGCTTGGTTGACGGGAATTTATCAATTAATCTTTAATGTCGATAACTTCTATTTATATATATATATATATATATATATATATATATATATATATAAACTATCTCTTTTCTAGAATGTAAAAGTGTTTACGGGATTCCATTCCAAATACTACACGCCTATTTGAAGCAAGTTTCAAGGAATTCCTTATTTATTACCGCATTGGCATGTTTTATTTCTTAGTGAGGTGCGCTGCCATTCTTGTTTAACATATAAGGTTACTGGTCGCATCGCATCTCTCCTACAGTGATTGCGAAAGCTATTAAATAATCCTTATCTATTTTTATGGGATTTTAATGTTCCTTAGAAATGTTATTTATTAATTAGGTATTTACATAGTGTCAAGTACAGGCGACACATTTCTTCTCAATTCCTCTCAAAAATTCAAGAACATGTTTTATTTAAAATGTTTTTATGTTATACAAAGGCTAATTAATATAAGCTTTGATTGCTTTATCAACGGGTTTTGCACATGCAGAAAATCCCGCATCTTCATAATTGTAATAAAAGATTTGTTTTCACGGCAAAACGTGTTTTAATACACATTTATTAAGATTAAAGTGTTACTTTTTAACAAGATTGATATGGTTCTTAAGCTAAATAGAACAAATGTTTTATATGCATAGGGAAATGTATTTTTATGCTAATAAATGAATATAAATGGCTTTGTATTTATGTTTGAAAGTAATCGATTTTGATAAAGTATAAAATTTGCTTTTAATGCGTTTTAATGTATCTCTAGAATAATAATTTTTACATATAATGCTTACACCACTGTATTATTGATATAAATTGAGGCTTTTAAATACACAGAAAGTGTGTTTTTAGAACAAATGTATGGCTTTGTATTTATCTTAAAGTGATTATTTGAAAACACGGAATTGTGTTTTTCGCTACTGCACATTAATTGCTATGTATTTACAATAACGCTTATATTATACAGAGTAATTATTTACATGCACGTAATTGGGTTTTTCGTTTATACATTAATGGCTAAAAAGTACGTTTGTTTATACAGAGTTTAACCATGAATTTTCAGAAATTTCTATTCTTTCTGGATTATTTTATATCTTGGCGGAATTTAATTGTAGAATTTAGGTTTCAATGACCTCTAGTGACCCCGTACCACGTCAATATATATATATATATATATATATATATATATATATCTGCGTGTGTGTGTTTGTGTGCATGTGCGCGTGTTACGTGTGTGCGTGTGCACGTGTATGCGTGTGTGCGCGTGTATAAAAATAATGTACTGGTCAGTCGTAATTTAAAATCAACATGAAAAACAATAATAATAATAATAATAAATGAATAGAATATTTAATCAAACACCTAACGTTTTGGCAACCATTTTGTACCTTTTGCAAAAGCTACAAGTGGAAAACAACATGAAGCGAAAACATATGTAAAGACATAAATAATTTACTCTGATTCCTAATAAAATATAAAAATATTAAGGTAAATTGATGTAAGTTACATTATATAAAACGCTGAATTAATAAATTAAAAAATTAAAGATGCCAAGAGGGTACAATTTAAGATCGTGACTGTTCAAAGCAGAAAGAAACTAATCTAACGTATTTATTTGATAATACAATGGGTATGTTCCAAATATGACAACGTTACACTTCTTAGAGCGTTAATTACTTGAACAATGTTTGAAATGATCCATATTATATAAGGCAGAGTAGTTGTTATGAATAATAAAATGGATGTAGACAAAGTTTCATGCTGGGTGTGAAGAGGGATTCATTCCTAATGCCAAGCTCGTCTTCGCATCAAAAACCATGGTTGGTGACTACCCATCACTTAATTGTACTTTTAGTGTGTGGTACTTTCCATTCACAATAAGATACCAGTCTACTTGATTTAAAATAAACATCAAAATTGAAGAAGTTGTATTAGGGATATTTTTATCACTAAATCTTGTTAATACATGTTGTTTAGAATTCTTAATATAAGTTAAAGCTGAAATTTCGTTAAAAACAAAGTATTTTGAAAATCTCCCAAAAAATTGATCAGAAAATTCGAATAACATTCTTACAAGTTTGCCATGATTTTTAATTAATATGTGACAACAATGTATTGTTAATCTAACCACATATCGGTTATCAAATTGTGCAAAATTAATTTAAATCCTTAATAATAAAATAATATACCACGCAAAGTTAACTTTGGCAGATAACGTTAGGATAATAAGATTGGTGAATAATAATGTTCGTTCAATACGGGAAGCTGAAATTAATATCAAACATTCACGTCATCCTCCAGTTACATATACTACTGTTGTAGCATCTCATTAAATTAAACATGATTTAATTTATGAAAAGGCTTTTGTTCTGACTGAAGCTAAGGCACTGGAAAGGGAGGGTTCATGATTTATGGTCGGGTACATGAAATTTTTCAGTCATGGTCAGATGGTAACCATCCACCATTTTTTAGTATTTATTTGGGTATAATACAATTCAATCAAAATTCTAATTAGCAGCTTTTATAGATTGTAATTTTTAGCGTGTTTTTTATAGTAAAAAGAGTTTAATTAAGATTCCGATTTAAATAATTAAAAATAATAAGTTATATTGCTTTATCGCTGAGACCAAAAGTAGGTGAGATTAAACTGTAGTTGGGCTATAAGTAAAAATTTATATGAGAAGTCGATGGACGAATGAACCTTAACTGGTCTTTAAGGATGATTTTAGGGCAATATTGTAGAGAAAGGCAAAACCAATGGATCAATATTTGTCAACATGATTAGAAAGACGCAAAAAACACGTTGTTTATATATATATATATATATCACAGGGGGTTTTGAAACATTATTACGATTCTGACTATTATCAAAAACGGCTAAATGGTGTTCTCATGTCACCATCACGCTATACTGTCTTTGTTGTAACACTATACTAAGTTAGAGTTGCCTTAATCTGTAAATATCGTAAATAGATTCAGAGTAAGTAGATGGGTAAAGCCCCATACATGATATATAATTATTATTAACTTGAACAAAATTATTCAGTGAAGGATCGCATTATCAGAGTGTTCTCACGTTGACAGAAGGGTAGCTGACCTAACAAACTAGAAGTGCTAGCTAACAGAGTTAAGAAGCCAATGTAATGTCTTTATTAGCTTATGAATTATGTTTAGTGCCGTAGTGTGACACGATAAGAAGAAGAGTAAAAGTGTCGAACTTTACTTGTCATTAGTCACCACTTACACAAGCAACGCCATATCAAAGGATACTTAACGATCATCAATATGCAACAACCGTCCCCTGCTATGAGGCTAATCACCACCACAAGCAGTAACAGAATTTGTGAAACTTTCTTTGACATTTACCAAATACAACAGAAAATATTCGTAATAAAAGAATTTGTACACTGCAATTTAAAGGGGCGGCTTCGTGGATTGGATAGGTTTGTATAACTACTAATCCCAAAGTCCCGGGTTCGATTCT
Organism: Platerodrilus igneus; assembly: GCA_036346225.1. Taxonomy (NCBI): domain Eukaryota; kingdom Metazoa; phylum Arthropoda; class Insecta; order Coleoptera; family Lycidae; genus Platerodrilus; species Platerodrilus igneus. Next base: position 1,300,064 of record JARFIW010000951.1, on the reverse strand, counting down.
CTACACGGACCGCTTGAAAAATGTTAGGCAAGCATTTTGCATGAAAACATGCTCATTTGAATGAGAGGTAAAATGTAAGTCCTGTGTGTTGTCATGCACGTTAAAGATAGCAACGGTTCGGCAAAATTCAAAATTTCCAGTAAAAAAAAACTCGCTTTCTTGCAATTGTAGCACCTTCGAGTGGAGCATTGGATAAAACAGGTTCCCATATGACTACTGATCACAAGGTCTAGGGTTTGATTCCTGACACGGACCGTTTGAAAAACGTTAGGCGAGCATCTTTCATAAAAATACACCCTCGTTCGGATGTGAGTTAAAAAGACGGTTCTGTGTGTGTGTGGCTGTTGTCATACACATTAAAGATCCCTACCTTGCTTGGAATAGCAAAGGTTCGACAAAATTCTAAATTTCCAAGAAAAAACTCGCTTTCTGGTCAATGTAGTTCCTTCTGGTGGAGCATTGGAAAGACAAATGTAGGGGGATATAGAACTACCTCTAAACGTTAAAGTGGCCTCTGTTAGGAGCTTTTATTCAACAAGAAGTTGGAGCAATTAATTTACCTGCATCCAATTCCTTCTCTGGAAGGATAACCAGGTCTTGTTGAAAAAACAAAGATTGTAAGTCTATTGAATTAATGTTTTCCATCTTATAAACATTATATGCTGTCTTGTGTCTAATAATTGTGACTGATGGTAATGAAAACGTGTAAAACTTATTATTAAAGACTATTACATTGGTGCATGCTTATTTAAAGCATATTGTAAGCACAGAAATTTTCATATAGAATATTCATTATTGTAGAGATAAAATAGTAAGTTAAAAATTAAAGTGATTGAATGTCCATAATTGATAATATTAAGTTACATGCATATTTGGGTACATCATACTTTTTTCTGTTGTTATTTAGTGATAATTATGTTTGATAATATAGGTTAGGAGTACAAGATGAGTTTTTTTATTATTTATGTTTATTTTAGTGGACCAGTAGAAGTAGGTGATAAGAATGTAAGCAAGGCTACAACAACCTCTAACTGCAGTAAGAACCGATTAATTGTCACTCGGAACACCCATCTTCTGGGTAGGTTTTATTTGGGATTTTCTTTAGGTGAGTTGGCACTCAAAAGGCTTTATTGGACAAAGAGAGTTTAAAGACTGTGTTCATTTTCGGCAATGTTATTTTATTTACAATAATTTTCAACTCAAATCCTTTGCTAATTAATTATCCGTTTATCTAAATTTCATGTCCACGGTTAAATATAAGCGTCGATTCATAATTAAAAAGAAATACGCTGGCTAATAATTTTCAAGTAAAATCCACTTTGCTTCTAAAACGAAACTTTATTCGATAAATTAAATATCCTGTATATTTTACTTCCGCTAATTAAGAATAAATTCTACTTCCCAGAATTCCCTAACGTAAAGTTTACGCCATACTCAGATAGTTGATAACGTGTTCCCAGTATCCGATAATTGCTTCTTATTTGTTTTCCGTCGGAAGAATTCGTCGAATTAAAGCTGCGTATTATACCAATATAAACTGTTTTCCAGGTTAATTCTGAATAGAAATATTACTTTGAACTATGGTCACTGGCTGAACGAAATTGATTTTATTTGCTTTCCAATTTACACAACGGAGACACGTGTAGGAATGTTTGGTTGTTTCCGTTTTTCGTTATGAAAATTTCGCGCACGCAATACGGCGTGGTAAGTATTTAGAGTTTTTACAAAATTGTATTTTTCGTCGAAATTAAATTTATTTTTACTGGTAATTGCTCTAGCTTCTTCCAGTGGCCTTAAAGCCACGACGAATGGTCGTCCCCTTGCTGTAATGGGTGGCCAAGTGTGTTCTTTCTGGGTGTAGGCCCACCTACTCGTTGCCGTGGACCAGCTAGTGACTCAACCCCGATGTCAGCAACTTCGAGGGTGAGTGTTTTCTTTCTCCATCATTTACGATTGCGACCATATCGATTGGGATTTTCGTTTTAAGCTAATGCATTCCTAAATTTAATTCGTTTAGACGACAATTAGTGAATTAGTTTGAGATTTATTGACACTATATGAAGGCATTACTATTTGCTTTAAAAAACTAAGAGTGTACAACTTATTAAAGTGAAAATGATTTGAAGGCTTGCTGACACGTTTGAAAATGTCGTTGCCATTAGATGTATATACTTAGTTTTAGATTTACCATGCTGATTTAGAGCTGTTGGTTTTAGAGGAGTAATTTCGCTTAATTTCTGTTTTTGTTGAAACTCTAGAGAGTAACCTAAAACCGGCAGCTCACCATTTAACGAAAAATAATTATTTGTTCTTTTGGTTGATATTTTTTTTTAGATTTAGTGTGTAATTATTTATTGCATGTACATATTGTGTTTAATTATAGGTTTCTTTTGTTGATATGTTGTGTTTTGAGTATGAATGAGTGTGTGCAATTTTGCTTTCTTTATTTCAGGCCTCCCTTAATTTTTGTTGTAGGTATAATACCCCGCACACTCGCCGATTGAGCTCGGTCCATATCTGTTTTTTGGTTTTTTTTTCTAGACTACGTCAATGCACGCAGCTAGACATTTCAAGATAAGCATAAAAGAATTTAGTGAAAGTGTACACTCTTAAGAGTTTGCTTTCACAGAACCAACCTTGCATCACTGAAAGCTAGTCCGTGCACTATTTTACTGTTACGCCACTTAGCTTCTGTAGAATAAAGTTAATTCAGAACCGCTACGTCAACTAAGCATGCTAGTTTCATCTAATAAGTAATTTACGTAATCACTATTTCAGAGATATAGTTCTTAATAATACTTAACCAAATTCATATAAACTAAACTTTAACACTTTATAAAATATACTTACAGGCCACCGCATTTCCCAATAAATAACTTCACTATTTGTGGCAATGTTTGGATCAGCTTCAACAACTTCTAGCATTATGGCAGTTTTGTCCCATTTTTTACGATATTCAGAATCAATTTGTACATTCAAAAAATCTTCTGCAGTCACATCACTAAACGATCCATACACTTTGTATTCATAATGACCTGAACCAGAATTATGTAAGCGACGCCAAACCATAATATCCTTTTTTTCTACAAAAGGCATCCATTTGTCAAATATGCGTGTTTGGTCGGGTTTTGGACAAACACAACAATCTTTATTTGTGATTGAACATTCTCGTTTTTTGCATATATCACAGTATAGTGTTTTTTGTCTTAATATTTGTATATAATCTAATTCAGTCATATGACTTTTAATTTCTTTATCAGTTATTCTGTTGGAATCCCAATTATAAGCTGTAATTCCACAGGCACTAAGCATAATCTCTTTACTATGCCTACTTATTTGGTGATGCATTCTTAACAGTAGTTCCCTTAAGGCATGTTCTTCCCAAAGACGTGAATATAAGCAGAACATTTGCTGACCCCTTCGCAGGCGTTGCGCAAGGACACACTCACATTGATGCGCCCAAATTCGTAGTATTCCAGTTGATTGTTGTTTCAGTGTTCGAGGTATGTTAATTAAAGTATCTTTTAAACATCTAAGCACCACGTCTGTTTCCAGTAATAATTTCATTTTATACTTGACATGTTGTATATCTTTATATAAACCTGATGTAGATATTTCACGAACTATAAAACCGTATTTGTAAAAATAGTGCTTACTTCTATGAAAATTGTTTGTTAATATAACATTTGTGAGGTTAGGTTTATTACAAAATACAGAATTTCTCATTTTTGTAGAAAGCATTTCAAAATTATTTGTTTTTTTGGCTTACTATTTAACACACACATCTGAAAATACAGTTTTTAGAGGTGATAGTAAGACATTTATGATAGTTAAATAAAACTACAAAATTTTGACAAAAGCCATTATCTAATTTTGGCATTCACAGCCATAGTTTATTAGTCCCACATTTTTAATAACTGTGATTAACCGACCACCTACGGTTTACAAGCCCAAACACAACAGAATAATCGCGAGATGATATGTGTCAATATTGATGACGGTTGAAAATTCAGTCGGAAACTAATCGACACCAATAGAAAGAGACAGATTCAATACACACACAGATTTATATATACGAAACAATAATAGAATCACAACTTTTAGTGTACAAAATAATTCAATATATTTAATTTTTCATTATGCAAAAACTACTATAGATTCATTTATGCCCGTTAATGTTAAGGATAACTTAGCTATCAATTCCTTAAAAAATAAGAATGACTTAAATTTAAGTTTGTTACACCGTTACGTTTTAAGCACAGCTTAGTTAAAAATCAAAAACATTTGGCATCTTTGCTATTTAAGTTCATATTTAGGTTTTTTTGTTTATTGTCTAGGGGATATTACAATTGTCATTCTGAATCGACATACTGACCTCGAATCTTATTTCTAACCATTGTCCGCGGTATTGTATCATACAATGATAGTACATCGCTACTTAAAAATAATTTGAAAATTCTAATCTATTTTCAATTTCAGCTAAAATTTGACAACGATAGGTTTAGTTAAACGAAATTTTCTAAAATATGATAAATTATCCATATCTAGATATGGATTTTGCCTATCGTAAACCTTACGAGGATAACTATATCTCATAATGTGAATAAAATCTAAATTGTCGCTGAATAATATACCGTGGTCCGGTATTTTAAATCCAAAAATAAAAGGTAATAAGTAATGAAGTTTCATCACAGACAAATTGGACCGATAATAACAAAATTCGGGTTGAGTGCAAGCGCGGCTTAACTAAGTTGTGTTTAAGCTCTAGTAGTGGATCGCTTAAATTAAGTAATCTTTAACAGCGACTTAGACTACTGCGTTTTTTTATTTAACCTAATTTAAACTAAAGCCTTGATTAGAAATGTACGGTGCAAATAGCCAGTAAACACTTTTTGCCAGCAGTCTGTTAATTTTAGTATTATTAAATTCTAATGTCTACAATTAACAAAGCATTGTATTCTGCACACACCCCAATAGAATGCTTTCTGCAATTGCAACTTTCGGTCGTATATTGGCATTCACATAATCTATCAACGAAATTTCCACCGTATGTATTTGGTGACAAGATTCTGGGAGACGCATGGAAGCACCGTCAAGCGATAAGGTTAAAATTAACTGAACATGTCTTGTGTGGTTAAGCTTAGATGGTCTAAAAATCGTTCTTGTTTGCTTACTGATGTGTGTAAATGTATTCCGAATCGCGTCCTGTTACTGTTATTTCGTTGGCTTTTTTTCGATTACAATTTGTTAAACAAAATAAAATTACCACGAATTCAATGCGTTTCACTTGGTGATCGACGTTAAAAGATACGCCTTATTGCCTATAGTGCCACCAAGCAAACATTTGCTTAAAAATGTTTTGTTCCCGCCGTGTACTTTGAAACAAATCGCTTTCTGATGGGTTCCATATGCTGTTGTTGGAAATTAGCTCACATATTTTCCAGGTACTATGTTTGCTTGATTGCACTGTATATGTTGGTCAAGTGATTTTAAAATTACCTCTATTTTTAAGTAGTATTCTTATTGGTGAAGATCAGATAAAAAATATACTTTTAGGAATGTTAGAAAAGCAAGTAGTTGTAAACGCACATGTTGACCTGTATTTATGCAAGTATCACTGGGTCCATTCTTATAACGTCTTTATTTGGGATAGTATTATTTTAACGGGCATATTTTAAACTAGCAATTGCAAATCTTTACGATCGTATTCTCGTTAACAGTTTCAACTGCAATATGTTTAATAGCATTTTGCATACCATTCCGGTAATTCACAGCGCTGAAGGCATAGTGCCTTATTATAGAGTTGCAATTCCTTTTGTACGCCACAGAGTACATCTGTGTGTACGCTGAATATGCCATTTACCCTTTTAGTGCACTTCTGTGCAAGAATACGTCAACAGCAGTTGCTAATAATTAAAACACCACTATTATTTATGTCTGTTTTGTTTTGTTTTCGAAATTTAAACTAAAACCTAACACGAACAAGAGAGCAAGCATAGAGCACGACATAAGTTATTTGTGATTGTTCTGTAAAATGCCATATTACAGGTTATGTCTATATTTGTTGTAGTGATCCGTAATGTTTCTAAGTCGATTTCTTATTGGTTGATTATTATTGCAAATATTATAGTGTACATTTCGATATTTAAAGGTATTTGTTAGAATAGGTCAGTAACCACTTGTAGGTTTCTGAACGCATTCCGTGACGTCGGGATTTACATTATAAGGAACGCATGTGTAGGGATAATCGATCTAGTTGACAGGGTTAGAGGACTTTGATTTTAGCTTTCAAAATGGCAGGTTTAAAGATTTGACTTGGCGGTTTTTTATTAAAGGTAGTGTTTTATGTTGATAATGTAGTTGCTATTTAAGGTAATCTGATTACATCTGGTAATTCCAGCCTTGTTTTAAGTGTGATGTTGGTAGTTATTGGAAAACTGTTAGTTATTTAACCATTGAGGGAATTATTAGTGTTACCTGTTGCTTATGACTTGAAATTTGATGCCGGTTGGTTTACTTGTGATGTTTTATAGGTGATTTTACGATTTTATTGTATGTATAAATGAAAGTGTTTGGTTTAACAACTGAAAACTAATATTTATTTATCTGAATTGTTTATTTAGTATCTAAATCAGGGTAAAACTAATATTTGTTTATTTGAAATAATGTTTATTTAGTGTTTAATTTAGAGTTGTAACTTCAGTTGCACTGCACCTGTTACCGAATCTGTGATTTTACGAGCAATTAATACCAACATCATTCCTTAGATATATTGAATCAAATTAAGAGGCAAGTTTCAATATGTTTTAGTTTTAAGATAGTAATTGAATTAACCACAACGTTGTTGGGTATATTTTTTGGGCTGTAACTTGTAATGCCACGATGTGTTTAATTTTTAAAATACGTTTTAACTGATGTAATCATAATAAATAATTTTTAACTTTTGCTTACTAGATTTAATATATTTAACTAACATGCATTTATATAAACATTTAGCGCCTGAATCTTGGCTTGTATTTATGCTATAGAATTTTGGGTATGTATTTGCTGCCAACATTTTTAATAACGTTTGATACTTTTATGTTTTACTTGACATTTTTATCTTGTGTAATTATTTTATTTCAGCATATTAACCACATATTCCACTGCATCGTTCATATCTCGGTTTAAACTTAATTATATTGTTGTTGTGTGTTTATCCTATTATCTAGCCGATGTTTCTAAATAATTAACTAGTCTTCAACGTTTGTGATAATTGTTGTGATGTAATTAAATTGAATCTCTGGTATGACCGACCATCTCGTGCCTTCGCGTTTGCATTTATGACTATGTTGGAGATAGTCTATTCAATAACTAACGCCTTTTTAACTGTGCGCAGTCATACCATAAGTTCATTTCAGCGATTCATGTTGTCTTGTCAATGTACTTGTAGTTGTACCCTGTTGCAAAAAATAGGAAGTTGGCTAGCTTTTGTGAAATACTTTCTAACTCCGGCTGGAAACTGTTAATGCATGTAAGTAGGCGTGTGTGATCGAGCCTTGTTGAATATTACTAACATTTTATGTCCCTGCGGGGAGGAACGTTGGTAGTCAAGGTAGATTTTATATTTCTGGCGTTCCCCTCTTTTAACTTTAGCTGGGTAGTATTGGTTATCCGACCTCAGTGCCTACCAGAAAAGACTAGCTGGTTTACACTAACGTTTCTTCAGTTGTCATGTGTGGTATGACTGGGTAACAGTTGACATCCCGTTAAATTCAATGTTTGTGATCTGGATACTTACATATCACCTGTCCTTGTCGAGATGTGTCAAATGCAGTTGGAAGTGTGAGGGCAGTTTGGGGTTTTCTCTGCCGTGCTCTTTCCCCAATCGCCCAGGTTGATAACGGCACTGTTTGCTTTGATTGTCATTTTCTATGCTTTCATGCCAATGACCTATTTAGTGGTTATTATTTTGATTTAAAGTCAAGTTAGGTAATTTTGTAGTTTTATTTCAAACCTTCCCGCCCCAACGGCATCTTCTCAGTGTGAGTTTGGGTTACATTATAACAACACAACGTAGGTGTCGTTGAGCCACTGCCACTAAATGTTAGATCATGGAGACCGGTGACCGTTTATAGATGGCGTTTGGGTCAATCTTCAGGCCGGTTACACTACATTGTTAAAGATTACTGTTCTAAATCGCACTTATTATTTTGATTCAATCTATGTTTATTTATGTTACAAAAAGTCATAGTCTTCGGTTACGATAAAAATCAAGAATTTTCGACATATTTGGTATTAAACAAATGTCTACACATGTTTATTTTTTTCTGTTGTAGTTTAGTTTGTCAGTCAATAATAATAAATACATGCAGCTATTTGTAAACTTCAGTTTAAAGTCAAATACTTGGAAAACTGTTGTTTTTACCGTAATAGAAGTAAACATTTGGAACATAAACAGATATAAATAAAATTTAAAGAAAAGGAATATTGCTATAACCTGTAAAGTGCTGTTGGTCGAATATGGGAACATCAGAGCCTGGGGTGCTACTTTCGACTTCATTCGTAAATATTCGAATTCGAACGTATTCGAAGATCTTGTATACAAACAGTGCCCTCATTTGGTATTCTCGACACTCTTCGTAAACCTTACCATTCGAACATGCAATAGACACTTAGAAACATGGCGATCAAATTGTTCGCACTATGTTTACATATAATGCCATTTCATTCTATTAGTTTTATAACATAACATACTATATTCAATCGTCATTTGCTTTTGATTATTAATTATTGACTTGGGGTCTTACTTTTCTAGTTGACGTTAAATCCATTATTAAAGTAAGTTAGTAAGATGAGTAAACCTAGTGGTAGAAATGGCAGCAACCCCTCAAAATGACAAAAACGGTACTGATAGAATTTTTAATGATATATCCTGAAGTGATCCGTTGAAGCATGTTTAATTTGATCAATATTTATTTGCATTGAATTACAAGTATAATGCGCCAAGCGCGCCTTATTCTTTATTAATGTTCCATATAGTACATAATGGAACGCTTCGTTTTAATAATCTTCTTGTAGTAAAATATCTATGTGACATAAAGTTATTTTGTCGAGCATCTCTAGCAATCTTGTTGCTTTCGTATTTCCCCACCTCTAACGGCGAGTCTTTGAATCGTCGCTATTGTTCGTTTCTCGTTTGTTCGTTAGTTGCAGCCAAGCTATCAATTCCTCAAGATGTTTTCCAGGCTAGAGGCTTGCGACCTTCGATGAAATTATTTGTGTGTGGTTCAAGTCATGGTAGACTTGAATAAATATCAATAACTTCTACTAACGCGCGCCTACGAAAAACAATAGAAAAGTACAAGTGAGAATTTTGTTTTGTAAGTTGTATTGTGCTGTACAAGGATTGGAGATTGCGGACACGTGGTCGTGATTGCTGTTACCCCAAGAAATGGTTATGGCTTCCTAAGTTTGAAATGGTTTATGGTGTTGTTTGGAGCTGATGAAATTTCTGATGGGATTTGTCTATGAAAATCAGATGCAGTTTGGTTCGTTATTAAATTTAAGAAATTTTGCATGTGTTTAGAGTGTCGTTAGTCTTTGATAAACAGACGGTCATATAAAAAGCATGAAATTTGCTATCATGTTTATGACCATATGATCTGTTTCACTTTCGATTATTGTTAAACTGGTTTTACAAACCGCAGAAAGAAATTTTTGTTAGGTTAGGTTTATATATTTGTAGGCTTTGTTTACATTCGAACTTCAGATAAATTTCGAAGTATATTTTCGACGTTATATTTTTTTTGGTGATGTAGTAACATTTTAAAGATATTTGCCGTGAAAGCAGATGCTTCGTATAGCTTTCCTAAAATTCAAATTAAACATTCTTCAAACTTGAAGTTAGCTTTTATTCACATATAAATTATAAAAACTTAGTATAAAAATTTAAATTCGTTTAGTGACAATTGCAAAGTGTTTGCATTTGTGTTCAAACAAAATTTTGAGGTTATGAAAATTTATATACTTAATACAAAAAGTACTTGATAAGTAATAGCAGTGAACTTTTGTTTACTTTTAATTTGTTATGTACAAGGAAGTTTATTTCACTTCATTGCAAAATTTAAATACACGCTCCGTAATAATTATAAAACTGTAATCCACCTGATAAGATCTGCCCAGGATAGAAATGATAATTCAATGCATTGTGTTTACAAATTTTTTTGATTAAATATTTAAAACAAGCTTATGTTTAGAAGGCAGTCTTTTGCTTTAAAAAGACAACATTTAGATTTTGTTATAAACATTATTGTTGAGAATTTCTACATGTTAAAAAGTTATGAATTTTTAAAAGAAAGTTTTTTACTTCAGTAAACAATTAGTTAAACTTTGAGACTTTTATTTTGGTCAAATGCGATCAAATCTGATAACATAAAAGTAGAATTTTTGGGTAATAATTTTGTGCCAATATCATATTGGATATACATTTTTTATTTTTGATACTTTTATAGGACACAAATGGTATTCTACATTTTTTTATTTAATTTCTTACAGGAGCTGCGTCTTATTTTTATAGGACAGGTTTTTGTTATCGAAGGGGATCGTTTTATCTTTGGGTTTCCACGTCCGCTTTTAGAATTGTGTTTTGCTCTTATCGTGATTATCTCAGGACTTGGTGACGCTTATTTAACTTTGTTTAGTTTTTGTTTGAAAACAAAATTCGACTTACCCCCCCCCCCACTTCTTATTGCTCTACCCAGGAATAGACCCCTAGCTATGTCGGAAGATGGCCCTTTCTTCGATTCTCTGTGAAGGAAGCGGAAGATTTTGTGCACTGGCGCCCATTTATAAAAATACGTTTCACTGGCGCTCATCCAACAATAAAAATACGTTTCACCGTAGTGTTTCTAAATCGATTTCTCATAGGTTGATAATTATTGAAAGTATTATAGTGTTAGCACTGTGCTATAAAATAATTCAGTTTTAAAAGTAACTACTATTTCTGACTTTTATTAATAATCGTATCAGAATGGAACATTTACTACTAATACTTTTATAATGAAAATAAAGCGAAACTCGTAAAATACAATTAAGGTAGCTTTGTGACCCAGGCTAATGGACCTCATAACTACGACTGTGTGAATGCCTCAGCGTATTTGTTGTTCCACCAGACAGGAAGCGACCTTCAGTGACGTTGCGTGCGCTGCTTCGTTAGCGGCCTCATCGGTATTTCCTACATCGACAGGGTTGAGCGCTAACACGGCCAGACTGACAGGTGACCCGTCCTCGGGGCACAATTCGCCTGAGGGTGACCCTGTAACAGTATCAGCAACACAGAAATCAATAAGCACCAAACGCCACACGTTGGAGATTGTATACCTCAACTAATAATCAAACTATATCTCACGTTAGTAAACGTACACAACTCTGATTTGACTGGTGTACACTAACTTGAAGTATTTATTTAATCACAGAGCATCAACAACTCTTTTTTTTGTAAATCATTACTCTCGAATTAAAATAACAACGTATTCGATAGTAATTGTGAAGGTATACAGACACCAATATAAAGGCTTTCATTCTGTATTAACAAAAAAAAATATTCAAAATGTAGTTGTGGGATTATGCAGACCCCAAAACCACAGGAACAAATACTTCATCCTGATAAATACAAAAATAAACATTTTACAGATATTATGGGAGTATGCTGACCCCATAACTATCAAGATATTCACTTTATCTTGATAAATACAAAAATAAACATTTTACAGATATTATGGGAGTATGCTGACCCCATAACCATCAAGACATACACTTTATCTTGATAAATACAAAAATAAACATTTTACAGATATTATGGGAGTATGCTGACCCCATAACCATCAAGACATACACTTTATCTTGATAAATACAAAAATAAACATTTTACAGATATTATGGGAGTATGCTGACCCCATAACCATCAAGATATTCACTTTAATCTTGATAAATACAAAAATTAATATTTCACAGATATTATGGGAGTATGCTGACCCCATAACCATCAAGATATTCACTTTATCTTGATAAATACAATAATAAACATTTTACAGATATTATGGGAGTATGCTGACCCCATAACCATCAAGACATACACTTTATCTTGATAAATACAAAAATAAACATTTTACAGATATTATGGGAGTATGCTGACCCCATAACCATCAAGACATACACTTTATCTTGATAAATTCAACAATTAATATTTTCATAGCACCACATACTAGTAATTACCTGCTACGGCTACATCTCCCTCAAGAAGGGTTAGCAAATCATCTAACTCGGTTGCCAAGGACCAATCTGCAGGCCACATTCGCAATTGCTCCTTCGCAGCCTTAACAATATTTTTCTTACGGCTACCAACTCGTTTTAGCTCATAGCGGCCCTCTTTTGTAACGGTCATAATTTGATACGGCCCCAAAAACTCAAAATTAGTCTTGCTAGCGTGCAACTTACTCGCACGATGCAACAGCACAAAATCGCCTACAGAAAATTTAACAGAGTTACGCCGTTTCTTATTTAATTCAATCAAATCTTTTTCTGAAGGTTTTAAACGTTCTACTATTCGTTCTCTATCTAACGCCATGTTTCTAGCAGTTGATAAATCTGATGACAAATCATTCAACACTGCTTGTATCAATGGCGTGGTAGTGTTGATGCCAATCAACGCTTGCAATGGTGTGCTATTTATCGACTTTTGTATAGTAGTATTTAAGACAAGCTGTATTTTCCATAACCCACTCGGCCATTCATTTTTAAGTCGAGTTTCGATTCTAATTAAATTTAATAGTGCGCATATAACGCTCTGCTTGTCCGTTGGATCTATGCACATCAGGTGTTATAAAATGGTAGTCAATTTGCCACTCATCAAGAAATTTACAAATGGAAAGGTTATGAAAATTTGTACCACTGTCCATGACTATTACTTTAGGGGTACCAAAGCAAGAAATAAACTGCTGTAATGCATATTGGGTTTCATCAGCTTGAACTGTTTTTAGTGGAATTAAATTGCAATACTTTGTAAAAGCATCCACAATCACTAACACATATTTATGTTTATCGCTACTAACAGGCAAAGGACCTAAACAATCAACATGTACAGTATGAATAGGTGTAATGGGTTTTGTTGGTAACAATATTGAACCTTGTAATGGCCCTGTCCTAGTTTTCTTAACAGCACATATCAAACAATGTTTAATGTATTTCCTGACAAAACTTCGAAGACCAGGAAACCAAAAGTGCTCCAGAATAGAACTAATAGTCTTAACAGTGCCAACATGACATTGCTCATCATGAAATAGGCGCAACAAGCCTAATCTACTTTGCCGTGGAACATAGTAACGAATTTTTTTTAGTATTATCGGCAGAATATCCTATGCGACAGAGAAGACCGTCTTTTTCTGCATATTGATTGGAGTCTAAGTTGCCTTCGCGCAAATCAGTTATTAGTTTTTCAACTTCTTCACTACCTTTCTGCTCAATACGCAACCAAGAATCCAATTTTGAGACGAGCGACACATTAACTGGATTACGGCTTAGGTAATCGACATGGCTTAAACTAGAACCCTTACGATAGACAATTTCATAGTCAAAGTCTTGCATGTAAGCCCACCAACGAGCAATTCTCGGTACTAAGTCTCTTTTATTCACTGTGGCCTTCACGGAATTGCAATCGGTAACAATAATAAATTTCACACCTATCAAATAAACTCGAAAATGCTTTAAAGAATTCACTATCGCCAACGTTTCCAACTCGTAGGAATGGTATTTTGCCTCAATCGTAGTGGTACGCTTACTATAATATTCGACCACTCTGTTTTGCCCATCATGTTTCTGAAACAATATTCCGGCAAAACCTAATGCACTAGCATCGGTATGTAATTCTGTTGGTAAATCAGGATCGAAAATTACAAGAAGAGGTTCAGAAGTAATGCACGAAATAACATAATTTTTCGCCTCTTCGTGTTCATTAGTCCATACAAAGGAAACATTATCTTTAGTCAATCGGGTTATGCATGCTGTTTTAGAAGCAAAATCATGCACAAATTTTCGGAAATACCCAGCCAAACCCATGAACTGCCTTACTTGTTTTGCATTACATGGTGACTTAACTTGTGTTAAAGCTTTAACCTTTCTAGTTCCCGGCCTGACGCCTTCATGCGATATTTCTCTACCAAGAAATTCAAGCTTAGACTGAAGAAAAGCGCATTTCGAAATATTCAAAGAAAAACCGGATCTTCGTAAACACTTTAAGACTAACTGAAGACGTTCCAAACCTTCTTCAACAGTTTCTGACGGGATTAGTACGTCATCAACATAAACTACTGCGAACGTATATTTCAAATCACCTAGTGCGTCGTTAATAGCTCTCTGAAAAACTGGCGGGGAATTTGCAAGTCCAAAAGCGACTCTTAAAAATTCATAGTGCCCGTCAGGCGTTACGAATGCAGTTTTATTAATCGAATCTGGGTGAATTGGTATCTGATAAAAACCAGAAGCCATATCGAGCGACGTAAAGAATTTTCCCTTACCTAATCGATTCAACTGGTCATCGATACGAGGAAGAGGATATTTATCTTTAATAGTGTGAGCATTCAGTTCACCTGTAATCTACACACATACGGTAAGATGAATCTTTCTTTTCACTAATAAAATAGGGCTAGCGTAAGCTGAACTACTCTCTTATGATGCCATTCGAGAGTAAATCACTGATAATTTTGCGCACTTCGGCGCGTTCACTCGCGGCAAGACGATAGGGATGTCGATTTACAACAAAATTGTCGATCAGCTTGATTTCTAAGTAAGCATTATTAACAGCAGGAACAGCTGAACCCGTAGCAATAATATCAGAAAAACTTCGTAGTACCATTTCAATTTGTTCGAGGAACTCTGAAGGAACATTTATTTGGTTACCAATATCGTAAGCAATTCTTAAAATACCAGGTAGTTGACGATTTATAATACGCGTACCCGTATAATCAGTCACCGCTGCCAGGGTCATGTCTGTAAACAAGTTACATCCAATAATAACGTCGTAATCTAATTTACCACTAGGCACCAAAACAAAATCCAACTTTGTGTGATTTCCCGTAATTTCTACATATGCTTCAAATTTATACTTCGAAATAATATTACCAGCAATACCTTTCAGAACAAGATTATGTGGAATAATTTTATGGGCAAATCTTTCGGTAAATTTATCAGATATAAGTGATACGTCAGCACCAGTATCAACGAGCCCCATATAGATTTGGTTATCGATTTTAACCTTGACTGGAATAGACCTATCAAAGGAAACAAAATTAACGTTTCGTCTTTTATCAATCGATTCCTTTAAAAAGCAATTTTCAATCATGTGACCTGTCTTATAACAAAAATCACACTTTATTTGTGGTAAATCGGAAACACAATTGTTTTTATTATTTACCACACGATTTGACGATGAACAATGAGGTTTATTTTTGTGAGTAATAGCACGGCAATTACGTTGAACATGTCCGGAACGATTACATTTAAAACATCTGACATTATTAGACATTGCAGTTTTATCTAATCGTGGTCTTTTAGCAATTTGAGAGTCATTAACCTTATGCACAAAAGTACCAGGTTTAATAACACCATTTAAATAAGAAATAAGATCAATAATTTTAGTAAAATCGCGCATTTTAACTGCTTCTTGTACATTAGGATCTTGAATACCGTAAGTTACTAATTCAATTAAATCTGGAATTTCCCAATTAGCCCGTAGATTTTTCAATAACGCTAGCTTTTTATGAGCGTAACTTACATACGTATTACACATTGAACTATCAAATGTAGCAGCTTCATAAAGCAAGCGTCCTAAAATTTTTCTACACGGGAAAGACTCTAAAAATTCACACTTAAAAGTCTCCCAATTTTTTACATCAGGCAACCAGTTATCAAACCAATTTTTTGCATCGCCTGTTAAAAATCGTCTTACCCTAGTTAATACCTGTATATCAGACCACTCAAACTCGTTTTTAATTGTTTCGACTTGCACGATCCAAGAATTCCCATCGTCTACGTCAGGTTTAAACAATGGCAGGTCTACCTGTTCCGGCGCTGTCTTGGCCTTGGCAATTCGACCCAGCAGTTGTTCAAGGGCAACGAACGACCCTGCATCGGATTCCTGTGTCGACATGCTTGGAAAGTTACGAAATAACAAGGACCTAAAACAGATTTTAAACACAATTAATGTTTGTGAATGTGAGCAGATCCCGCTTCTGATGTTAGCACTGTGCTATAAAATAATTCAGTTTTAAAAGTAACTACTATTTCTGACTTTTATTAATAATCGTATCAGAATGGAACATTTACTACTAATACTTTTATAATGAAAATAAAGCGAAACTCGTAAAATACAATTAAGGTAGCTTTGTGACCTCGGCTAATGGACCTCATAACTACGACTGTGTGAATGCCTCAGCGTATTTGTTGTTCCACCAGACAGGAAGCGACCTTCAGTGACGTTGCGTGCGCTGCTTCGTTAGCGGCCTCATCGGTATTTCCTACATCGACAGGGTTGAGCGCTAACAATAGTGTACATTTCGATAGTGGAAGGTATTTATTGAAATAGTTCGGTAATCACTTACAGGTTTCTGAACGCATTCCGTTATGTCAGAATTTATGTATTAAGGGCGCATGTGTAGGAACGATCGATCGAGTCGACAAGGGTTAAAGGTTTTTGTTTTGAGATGTCAAGATGGATGGTTGAAACATTTCACTTGGCGTTTTTTTTATTAAAGGTAATGTTTTAAAGTTTCTAATGTAGTGGTTATTTAAGGTAATCTGACTACATCTTGTACGCAGAGCGTTGTTTTGAATGTGATGTTGCTACTTATTGTAAAACCATTAGTTATTTAATCATTGAAGGAAATATTTATGTGTTACCTTGCCCGTTGTTTTATGTATAAAGGTGTTGTTTGATTTTAACAACCCAAAAACCAATATTTATTTATTTGAATTGTTTATTTAGTATATAACCCAGAGTAAAACTAATATTTGTTTATTTGAAATAATGTTTATTTAGTATTAATACAGAGTTGTAACTCCAATTGCAGTGCACCTGTTACCGAATTAATAGTAAATGTACCCTTACTGTGACTTTCCGAGCAATTAGTACCAACATCCCTTAGGTATATTGAATCAATTTATTATGCAAGTTTGCATATGAACAGTATTATATTTCTGTTATATTTGTTTAGTTTTTTTTAATTAACCTCAACGTTATTGTGTATATTTTTGTTTGTAATTTGTAATGCCACAATGTGTTTAATTTTTAAAAGTTTTAACCGATGCAATCATAGTGAATAGTTTTTACCATTTGCTCATTAGATTTAATATATTTAATTAAAATGCATTGATATAAAGATTTATCACCTGAATCTGGGCTTGTATTCGTGCTATAAAATTTTGATATGATTTATAATATTTGATATTTGTGACGCATTTGACATTTTTATTTTATGAGTAATGTTTTATTTCAGCATATTAATCACATTTACAACTGCACCGCTCATATCTCGGTTTAAACTTAATTATATTGTTGTTGTATGTTTAGCCTATTATCTAGCTGATGTTCCTATATAATTAACTAGTATTCAACGTTTGTGATAATTGTTTGTGATAATTAAATTAAACCTCTGGTATGATCGATTATCTTGTGCCTTTTGCGTTTGCTTTTTATGCCTATGTTGGAGATAGTCTATTCAATAATAAACGCCTTTTTTAACTGTGCGCAGTCATACCATAAGTTCATTTCAGCGATTCATGTTGTCTTGTCAATGTACTTGTAGTTGTACCCTGTTGCAAAAAATAGGAAGTTGGCTAGCCTTTGTGAAATATATTGTAACACGGGCTGGAAACTGTTAATGTATGTATGCGAGCGCGTGTGATTGAGCCTTGTTGAGTATTACTAACATTTTATGTCTGTGCGGGGAGCAACATTGGTAGTCAAGGTGCAAGTTTTCTTCCTGGTGTCCCCCCCTCTTTAACTTTAGCTAGGTAGTATTGGTCTAGCCGACCTTAGTACCTATCAGAAAAGACTAGCTGGTCTACACCAACGCTTCTTCAGTTGCCATGTGTGGTATGTCTGGGTAACAGTTGACATCCCGTCAATTTCAGTGTTGATGATCTGGGTACTTGTACGTCACCCGTCCTTGCCGAGTTGAGCCAAATGCAGTTGAAAGTGTGAGGGCAGTTTGGAGTTATCTCTGCCGTGCTCTTTCGCAATCGCTCAGGTTGAATACGGCACTGTACGTTACCCGTCCTTGTCGAGATGTGTCAAATGCAGTTGGAAGTGTGAGGGCAGTTTGGGGTTTTCTCTGCCGTGCTCTTTCCCCAATCGCCCAGGTTGAGTACGGCACTGTTTGCTTTGAATGTCATTTTCTATGCTTTCATGCCAACGACCAATTTAGTGGTTATTCTTTTAATTAAAAGTCAAGTTAGGTAATTGCTGTAGTTTTATTTCAAACCTTCTCGCCTTAACGCCATCTACCCAGTGTGAATTTGGTTTATATTATAACAACGTAGGTGTCGTCGAGTCACTGCCATTAGATGTTAGATCATGGAGCCCGGTGTGTCGTTTATAGAGGGCGTTTGGATTAGCCTTCAGGTCGGTTTCACTACAATCCAAATGTAACAAGTGGTAAACTTTTAAATGATTTTACATTTAAAAACTTTGCGGCTTCATAAACGGCTTCAATTTTGTCACTAAAAATCGAGATAATTCCTTCGATAAATAAAAAAGCTTAATAAAATTTTTATCAGATAACTACTTAAATCTCTAGCAACCTCACCTACTTGTTCTTCATTATTATCACCACTTGTTCTTCCGCATGATCCAAATCATATATTCCAAATAAATAGTTTATGTATAGAATAAAGGATAGTAGTCACCATTCGAACAAGAGTTACGACAACAAAAATTCATCCGAATGTATTCGTGTAAGAATTTTTGAATACGTACAATATTTGAAAAGTCGAGAATATGAATTTGAATATTTTTTTTCGAATGACGTCATTATACGAATACATGTTGATATTCAAAGTGTCGAAAATGCAGAGCCTGTATTCTCGACACTTTAGGTGCTTTCGTTTGTCCTACTCTTGTGCACCAAGTGTACTCTGCGATGACGTCATTAGTGCAAAAGAGTGTACTTTCGTACAGGAATACAAACGAACGTTTTTGACACTTTAAAAATGAATGACATTTGACAACTAATATCTGTTACAAACAAGGACTTCTTATAACGTCCTTGGTTATAAGCATGATTGTTTTTTTATGATTTGGATGAAAAATTGATGAAAAACTCCTTTTTATATTAACTGAAGAGAGAATGATGAGTAGTAGCTCTTCATCAAGTGAGAATGTAGATATTTTTGTTAACCTCGCATTGAAAAGGCAAGTTATACTGTAGAGGCATTTTTTGTGGCACAAATGTATTGTAGCGGGCTACTACTACCGCGTTTCACTAATTTAAAACAAGTAATAACAAGAGTCTTTATTATTCACTGTTCACAAGTCTAATTAACAGTATACGCCTTATTTATAGATGTTTTCAGGCCTATTAACAATGAAGCACTATCACACTAATGAATTTACAAGCACTAATATCTTCTTAAACTAACTTCTTAACCATAGGTCCATTAACAACACTAACACAACTATTATTTATTACATTTCTATCTATTTATGTATTCAACAAGTTGCATGTACATTAGACACTTTCACATCATATAACGTTTATGTTTACTGTTGGACTGCCAAAAGTTCAACTATTTAACTATACACGACATAATTTATATTCGACATTCTGATATAGACTAACTTCTTACATTTATTAGCGGTCTTATATATACTCCGAATTAAAAAGGATGACTCATCTCCAGTAATTGCTAGAAGAGTTTTCGATCCCTGGAGCCTACGCCTACGGCACTTGTGTGTGTTTGACGGGTTGCTTAATAGTAGCTCGCAACAGTATTGAAAGAATTTTGAAGCACATTTAAATTAAATGTCATCAATATTGTTGTCGGTCACGCGACCTTTGAAACATTAATATTCAATTATCAGAGATGCTAGGGGTTGCTGGGGTAACATGTTAGATGGTTGTCATTTAGTGACATATTTATAATTTGGACAAGGAAAACATCCAAAATTGTATTCCTACCCTTCTATTATAATTATTTGTTTTGTTAAGCACCACATCCTTTTAAAAGGACTAAAAGTAAGTGTTTGTGTTATAGTTGGGTAGTTTATTATATGAATTTCCTTGTAGGAAATTTGTAGTACTTTACTGTACTTTCAAGTTACTATTGCATTCAGTTTAATAAATAGTAAATATACTACAGATACTGAAATGTACTGAGACAAGGTGCACCAACGTTGTTCGAAACAACAAATATTCTAGTTAGGATTACAAATTGACGGAAAATGACAGATTCTGTATTATTTGCACTAACTACACTTCCTCAGCAGCAAGTGTAGTTATTGCAGTTTAGTGTACGCGAGTCCAGATAAAAGAACGAAATCAGTGTACATTAACCGTTAAAAATAAGTCACAAATGAACACTATTACAAGATAGTGTAGTTCAGTGCGGATAAACGAACAAACCTCTTTTAATTGTCACTTTCAACTTGAACCTGAAAGTGAATATAAATGTACAATAAGGTTAACGAGGAGTGTGGAGAATACCAAATGAGGGCACTGCTGGTATATATATTTTCAAATACGATCGAATTCGAATATTTACGAAAAAGTCGAGAATAGCATCCCTGGAAATTAGATTAGCTGTTTTTTAATCATTATGTTAGCGTGAATGCAAACCTTAGTCGAGATGTTAACCTTTAGTGGTAATATACTTCGCACAGATGGCGCATACATATAACAACAAATCATTATGGTCGTTATCTGTTTTATGTTAAAACGCTGATTTTGAAGATCGATTACTGTACTTGATATTTGTTTTTAAGATTAGGTTAGATGTTTGTCCTATTTTAAGTGTTGATTACCATTAACATTAGTTTTGTATGATATTAATCTATTGAATTTGGATTCAGATAAGGGCGCAGCTGGAAACAACTTACGAAACCTGAATTTTTTGTTATAATAAATTAAGGTATGTTATGTTTTATTTATTTATATATAAAGCAATTATTTGTGGTAGAGGCATGAAAGATAGAAAAATCTTTAAACACCAGTATACATTTTAAATTGCAAACTAGAATGCTAAGGTGAAAATGGTACCTTATGCATGGTATTATTCATTGAAATTTTTGTTTTATTTTGTTCCTTAACTGTTTTTTTGCAAAGAACAATAGTAGTGTACACTGACTTCTATAGGAAATTTCTCCCTCTAGTTTTAATTTATAATATACCGATTAAGAACAACTAGTGCGTGGCTAGGCTTGCCAAAATTGTATTTAAGTAAGTCCGGATATAGTACAAACAAGTGTCGAGGGGTACAAAATTCGACAACTGGTTGCTCACACAGTAATTCTAAAACTACCAAGGAAATCACATACAGCAAATAAAAAAAATTAGCACAAAATAAATATATCTAAATACTTTATCCTACAAAATAGTTAATTAGCTTGGACCTCCTTCAACTTCATTTACTTGCCTCTTTTTTTTTGTTCCTTCATATTTTTCAGATGATTGAGCTTTTCTAACTAATGCACCTTTGATTTTATTTTATCATAAAAAGCAAAAAAAATTTCAATGCTATTAATTTTTTTATTTAATAATTTTTCTGCCACTAAAACAGGCATACAACTACGGTCTTGTCTCCATAAATGGTTCATTAGAGAAAAGGTTCTTTCAACCGTGATGAAAGTTCTCGTAATACACTGCAGTTTTTTGGACATTTTGCACATTAATATTTCACTTTCTCAGGCTATCTCAGCAACTTTAATCAATTTATCGGCACATGATAAATTTTGCCATTCTCCTTTGGATTTTTCTTGAACTATTATATTATTCACTAATGTAGTCTCATCAAAACGCACACCTTTGCTTAAGTCATAAGCTTTAAAATGTAAGTATTTTTTTATAATGAAAAAACTTTTTTCTACATTTTCTCATTTTATTTCTTTCTTAATTGTCGCCCACTGTAATTGTGAAATTTCTTAAAAGTTGTTTTGCTATTTGGCTAGATATTGTAATGCTACATTATAAAAGTGGGATACATTTCTTTTCAAAACTGCTCCATCTGTGTTTGGGCTTCCTTTACATAAAAATCTCAACCAACATTGCTTTGCAGAAAATGGAAAAAACATTTCCATTCTACGCTTTTCCAGTTTCTTGACTAAGCCAGTATAAACACTTGCTGTTTAAGTGGCTCTTATTGTATCTGTTTCCATATCGTGAATTGCATTTTGATATATGGTTAGAGTACTATGTAAGAAAAGGGCATAAATCTTATTCATGTGATCACTGAAATAAATTTAATTGCCGTGGACAATTTTTCAGCTTGTTAAAGTAAAGTTATAGCACATCATACATTTCCAATATACAACCAATTGGTGGTTGCATGCTTATAAAACGTGTGTCACTTCTTGTATTGAATTTCAGCATTTTCACAAATAGCTTTCGAAACTGTATTCCTCAACATATAGATACAGCAAAATTTGTATACTTTAACTGCGACCAGCTCAATGTCAATAGGTAAACTGTCCGCTGCTGTCTGTACAGTATTATGCAGGATATGTGCTGAACACCCTACACCAATAATGGTCTGATACAATTCTTTTTCTAACTTTCTGTACACATTCATTTGGCCTTGTTTATCTGCACTGCCAAAATTGGTGTTTATATCATTGGTGGATAGAGCAATGACTTTTATATCTAGTCCATATTTTCTAATTAGTAGATGATCCTTTATAATCTCGGATGGTTAATGTTAAAGATCTTGGTGTCACCCTAGATTCTAAACTTACATTTGAGACACATAAATAACATTCTTAATCAAGCATGTCATAATCTAGGCTTCATTCTTCAACTAAAAACTTTTAAAATTCTTCATCTCTAATTCTACTAAAGTATTCTACGTAGAGTATTCTGCAATTATCTGCAGCACTTTTTATAAATAATATATAGATCGCTTCAAAAATTCATTAAACAACCTGGCATATAGTTTAACAGAAATCTGTTTTCCGAGCCTTATGAATCTAAGCTGAGCTTTTTCAAATTAGATATACTTGCTAAAAGAGGGATGATTGCTGAGCAAGTTTTACTATACAAAATTTTATGTGGCTTGATTGATAGTGAGTTGTTGGTAGCTGCATTGTGTTTCTATACTCCTATCTACTCCGTGAGAAACCCTTCTCTGTTTGCGTTAGAATACTCCCACACCTCGCATTGCCTAACTTCTCCAGTTTTAAGATTAATGTGTAATTACAAGAATCACGTGCACTGTAGTAGCATAGACGTATTTAGTTGTAGTTTTCAAAAATTTAATGATCCTTAATGCAAACTTTTTAACAATGATTTAATAATAATAATGTAATAAAAGAATTTTGTTCGCTTATATACACGACTAATTAAATACTAACACTTACTTTCTAAGAGTATTTATTAACTTCTTTAGTCAATTATTTAAATTAAGTTAATTTACGCTAGTTATTGCATTTTTATACCTCACTTTTGTAAAATTCTTTGGTAGACATCTACCTCCTGTTTGGTGTCCTTATTTATAACACAAATAAATATATAAACTACTTTGTACAAATCAGTTTATCAGAACCTAGCATTACAAATCCACTAACTGTAGAAGCTCCAATTTTGCAGGCTCTGCATATTTTTATAGTACTCGTTTACCAGTGATTACACAAATTATATATCCCCAATCAACATCACAATATGTTGCCACTGTTGTTCATTAAATTAAAAGTTCAAACAAATAACAAATTAATAAATGTTGTTATCGTGTGCTTTGGCAAACTTCAAGTCTGTGTTGTAAAC
This sequence comes from Platerodrilus igneus, assembly GCA_036346225.1. Taxonomy (NCBI): domain Eukaryota; kingdom Metazoa; phylum Arthropoda; class Insecta; order Coleoptera; family Lycidae; genus Platerodrilus; species Platerodrilus igneus. Next base: position 1,276,062 of record JARFIW010000951.1, on the reverse strand, counting down.
AACTCATCTACGTATTTCTTCTTAATTAGACAGCAATCTGAATAACAGAAAAACAAACCCGATTACGTTTCCAGTTCTCGTTACTTCATCATCATTAGGTCTTTAGTCCTGAAACTGGTTAGATACGTATCCTCATTGTTTCCTATTCTGTGCTTACACATTTGCTTGAAATTTTCACAGTCTGCATCTTTCACTATCTGCGTGCAATAGTATGATCTAGGTCTACCTCTACCTCATTTTTCCTATCTCTGTTTGTAATATATCCTGCACTATTCCCCAAAAATGCCTTAGAACGTATCCTGCTCTTCTATTTCTCCTATTTTTTCCACAGATATCTTCATTCCCCTACTATTTCTATAACCTTTTTGTTATTAAGTTGTCTGTCCATGCTATCATCCTCATGCATCTGAAGCATAACATTCCAAAAGGCTTTTACCATTTTTCTGTCTGCTTCTTCTACTGCCCTATATAGACATATTTTGCTGTGCTCCACACATATGCTTTCAACAAGTTTCGCAGTGTTTCTATGTTTGTTGTCTTCGAACATAGCAGCTGCTCTTTCTTGTTAAATGCAGTTCGGTTCCCCTTCTATTGTTTATAAATATATACCCTATTTCCCCGATATGCAGTAGTATGTGAAGGGGATTAAGCAGCATGCGGAATATTTGCCGAATTAATAGTTTTCCAATATATCCTTTCGCACAACATTAATAAAAAATATTTCAAAACCAACACCTGTAGTTTATAATAATCATCAGAATGAAGTGCAATTATTTTTTGTCATTAGGTATTCCATCTTGAAACTGGTTGGATGCGTACCTTCACTTATTTCTTTTCTTAGCTAGCCTACACCGTTCCCTGAAATTCCCACAGCCTAGATCCAGCTCGGTTCCCCTTCTGTTGTTTCCTAATTATATGCTTTATTTCACCAATATTCAGTGGTATGTGAAGGCGGTTAAGCAGCCTGTGGCTGCCAAGGATCCCCCAACACTTAGACATTTGCTGAATTAATAGTTTTCTAGTAAATATTTTCAGATAATTAACATTAGTTGAGAGTATTGCAAAACCAATGTCTATAGTTGCCTATAATAATCATCACGTACAGTTATTTTTTTCATCATTATATTTTCCATCTTCGAATTGGTTGGATGCGTATTTCCATTGATTTCTATTCTGAACAAGCCTGCACATTTCCCTGAAATTCACACAGCCTACATCTTTCACTATCTGTGTGCAATAGTCTAACTTAGGTCTACCTCTACCTCTCTTTCTTCCTATTTCTGCTTTCAAAATATTCCGCACTATTCCCTAATGCTTCAGTATGTGGCCTATCATCCTATCTCTTCTATTTTTTACTGTTTTCCACATACTTCTTTTGTCCCCTACCATTTCTAGCACCTCTTTATTCTTAACTTTGTCTGTCCATGATATCTTCATCATATGTCTGTAACACCACATTTCAAAGGCTTCTATATTTTCCCTGCCTGCTTCTCCTACTGTCCAGGTTTCACAGCCGTACAGTGATGTGCTCCACACATGTTTTAAGCAATCTTTTCTTTGTTTCTATGTTTGTTGTCTTTGAACACGGTAATTGCTTTTTCTTGTTAAACGTAGCATGACCTTGTGCTAATCCTTGTTTTGTATCTTTTGTGCTCTTCCCATCTTGCGTTATTTGGCTTCCTAGGTAGCAGAAATATTTAACTGCTTATAAGTTCTTATTACCTGTTTGTATTCTAGTTTTTAATTTATTTTCTCCTCCGTTGCATACTAGCACTTTAGTTTTACTTTTGTTAATTTTCATACTGTATCTGTCTGTTAGAACTGTTTCCATTTTATTAAAAGCAGCTTCTAACTCTTCCTTGCTAGATGCTAGTACTGCTATATCATCTGCAAATCTAAGCATATCAATCTTTGGTCCTTGCATAATAATTCCAAATGTCTTCTTGCATATGACAGTATTCATTGCCTCTTCGACTAATGGAGAGCACATCCCTGTCTCAGCCCTATCCAATATTTACTTCTCTACGTTCCTGCTCTAATTCTCAGAGCTAAAATACTCTTCAGTGTTCCCCTGTTTTGCCTAAACACACATGGATCTCCTAGCATTTCGTCAGCTCGTTTTTCCATTCGTCGTTGTACAATTTTAGTTAATATTTTTTGACACGTGTGCTGTCAAACTTATTGTTCGAACATTTTCACATCTATTTGAACCTCTTTTTTGGTGTAGTGACTATGATGTTACGTTTGAAATCTTTGGGTATCTCGCCTGTCTCATACGTGTAGCTTACAAGTTGGAAGAGACGTTTCGTTACTGCTTGTCTAGCAGGTTTTAGAATTTCTGCTTATACCTTATCTGTACCAGGTGCCTTACTATTTTTCAGAGTTTTTAATGCTAATTCAAACTCATCTCTAAGAATAGGATATCCCATCATACTTTTCAATGTCTGATTCTTGTTCTAATGTTGTTAGTTCCTCTCCTGCATATAAATGTCCTATATATTCTTGCCATCTATCCACTTTCTCTACATTTTCTATAATGACGTGTCCTCCCACGTCCCTTATATTTTTGCTATACGGTTTTATATCCCTAAAATTAATTCTAATTAGTTTGTATGCTTCCTATTTCCATCTTAGCTTGTACTTCTTTACACTTATTATCAATCCAACGTTTTTTAGCTTTCCTGCATTTGCTAAAAATTTCCCATTTTATGGCTTTGTATCTCTGTTTTCCTGTTTCGTCTGATCTATTTTTGTATTTTCGTCTTTCTTCTATTAAATTCAGGATGTCTTTTGTTATACATGGTTTCTTATTTTTTTTGTGTATACCAAAGAATATCTTAAGCTGAATTTAATGTTATGCTATTTTGTTTCTACTTCCTTAGAATAAGAAATTTTCCCGATATTTTTTTTGGCAATTCATTTGACTTTTTTTCAAATTTTTTGTGAATAGCTTTATCTTTCAGTTTCTCAAAGTCAAAATGCCCTTTTCCGTTTCCTTTATTCAAATTTTAAATTTAAGAGCGACCTTCATAATTACGAAGTTGTGGTCAGTGTCTATATCTGCTTCTAGGTAGCTTCTACAGTCTTTTACTTAATTAATTTCTAAATCGTTGTCTAACAAGATGTATGTGATATATTCCTATATCACCTGGGATCTTCCACGTGTATTGTCTTCTAGCATGATGTTGAAATAATGTGTTTGTGATGGTTAAATTGTTCTTGTGACAAAATTCTACCAGCCTACTTCCTCTACCGTTTCTCGTGCTTAAACCAAATAAACCTACTACCGCTCCTTCCCCACCCTCACTTACCACTGCATTAAAATTCCCCGTAATTATTAAATTTTCATGACCTTTTACGTATCTTAGTATGTCTTCAATATCTTTGTAAATCGCCTGTGCCTCATTGTAGCTAGAGGTGGGCAAGTATACTTGTATTATTACTGTCTTTACCGGTTTAGATTCTAATCTAACCATGAGTACTCTTTCGTTCTTTTGTAAGTAGTTTTCTACACATTGTCCTATCTTTTTTTGCATAATTATCCCCACACCCGAAGTTCCTTCCTCTGATCTTGTATGAATTATTCTAAAGTTTCCAATCCTTAAACCCCCCGCTTCTGGCCAGTGAACTTCGCTGATCTCTACTATGTCTAATGCTAACCTATCCATTTCAATTTTCAAGTTATCTAGCTTACTGACTTGCTCCGATTCGCAGAATGTTCATGACTCTTTTTTTCTATTTTCGGATCACATCCACCGAAGTAGTCCTCTCCTGGAGATCCGAATGGGGGACTATTTTAACTCAAGAATTTTTTACACCAGAGGATGCCATGATGATTAATAACAATTTATGTACACTGTGTACTTGGGACGTAAATGTGGTGGTTTCTTGTTGCCTTCCACATCGCAGTAGTGTGTCTTAGGATGCCACACCGACTCCTATGATCTCTGCCACTATAAGTACAGAAAAAGCTGCCGTCCTCTTTGAGGAACCTGTCTTACTCTTATTCCCCACTAAGGAACCCACTAATTTGGTTAAACTTATAGTTTGGCTTTTTAGCTCACTGAAACACGTAAGCCGCTCTACCTGTTCTAGTATTTTAGAACGTCTTCCAGGTGCAGGTCCGTTCAGAGTGGTCTCATTACTCATTCAACCAGAATTTAATACCATCTTCACATAAAATGCGAGCGCATATATTATTCACTAAAGATTACACAATTATATCCCTCCTTGTTAAAGGACTAAAATATCTCAAATTTTATGTAAACGTAGCTACGTAACGAAATCATTCGCGATACCCTTGCGCCATCACTCAAAACAAATCAGTTCTGTTTTCGCAAAGACGATGCAGATAATATTGAATGATGATCCGATGCATAACTTTCCTCCAAAACATTTTCTGTCGATAAACAACCACACGAAAGGTATGTTTCATAACGTCTACCTTCTGATAAGAGAACAACGGAGCGAAGTACAATAGATAAATGGAAAATCCCACGTTTACCTTATGGTTGTAAACATTCTAAAACATAATGACAGTACATTGACCCAGGACTTAAGACGATATGTAGCAAAGTTGTCTATATTTCGTATAAAATTGTACCAAACTATAAATATAGTCTAGAGATAACCTGAGCGGGAATTTTATGTGTGCTCATCAACAAACCTTGTGGCACACATTGTAATTTCTTTGAAACCAAATGTTTTTGTAATCAAACCATGTTTTAAACTTATTAGAATATTTCCGATGCAAATGTTTTGATAAATCAATACCAGATTTAAGCTACATCCAAAGTAAAAATAGATTTCAAATATTTAAAATTATAACTGAATATTTAATAAAAATTGCACAGGATGTTGGATAAGTAATCGTTTAAATTGAAAGGAAGTTGCACTTGCTAATAAACATGTAAAATGACCATGAATTCAATAAGGGATATGAAATTTAATTACACAAGAATGAAATTTTACCTACAGGAATGTAGCAAGTGTCTGCAAAGGGTTACAAAATAAGTTATTACAAAAGCTTATATTAGTGATGAATAATGCAGCATATAACGTAGCTGTGGAACCAAATCCAACATGGGCTTGGAAAAAGAATTTATGAGGTTTGGCTATTGAAAAGAAACATACCCTTTGAACATAAAAATACAAAAGCAGAACTATATGCAAACATTAACCAACACAAACCCACATGCAAACAATATGTTGTTGATAAAATGTTAGCCGAACATGGTTATACAGTGTTAAGATTACTTTCATATCATCCTGAACTACCCCCATTGAGAAAATTTGGGCGACAGTAAAAAACCCTTGTTGCTGCACATAACACCACTTTTAAATTGGAGGACGTATGGAAGTTGGTTGAAAATAAGTTTGATACTATTGGTCAACAAGAATGGGTAAATGTTTGTTATCATGTAGAGAAAATTGAAGAGGATTACCTTGCCAGGCAATATATAATAAACGATATACAGGAACTAATAATAAACGTTAATAACGATAGCGATTATTCAGACTTTGGTTTGCCTGATGATGATAGTGATGATAATCTTGGTTGTAAACCATTATAATAACATGTAACAATTTAAATAAGCGATCTTTTTATATTACTTAATAATATTCTATTACTTTGCTTAAATGTCTGATCTAAATAAATATGTTACAGATTTGTTAAATTCACTTGAAACTATTTTAGTAGTATTTATATTTGGACAAATTGTTTGAAAATTCTTAATCATGCTGTCAAAACCAATGCAATGCTTAACAAAGAACAGAGAGATATATAACGTGATGGATTCAGCTATTAATTTCACCAAACTGTTGTAATTTGAGTGTTTTTTTAAGTGAAACATTTATAAACAAATAACTTCTGTTGTATCATAGTGAATTTTGCTGTCAAATGCTCCAAATGACTCCCTGTATACGAATTTTTCATTCTTAAAATCCTACTTGATGTTTTTAAGTTGAACTGAAAACACTGTTACATCTTTTTCTATAAGTTTCTCACTTCCTCCATTGCGCATCTCAGGGTCATTGATATTTTCAAAGACCTATACGCTATCTAAATTTAGAAGAATCCAATGCCGTAAGAGAAAAGTTGACTATTACCACAAAAATGTAGAAAGTTTAGAAACTTTTTATTGATACCTTTTAATTAGTAGAAGTCAAAAATATAAAACTACAGAATTTCATATACTTTAGGTCCACGGTATAAGGGATACAGAATTTTCATAAAATCTCATTTTCTAGATTTTATGTCATAGTTTGAGAACAGTTGAAGGTAGTCAATATTTCATAGTGACAAATTGTAGAGTATTAAAACGTGCAGCTTTGTTTCGATTTAATTGACCCTGTACATTTTGTATTTTTTGAGATACAGATAGTAAACATCAAAAAGTTGGCCATGCTGTGTAAATACATTTAGGGAGAATTTATTTCTTTTAGAAAATTAATACCATTATAGTTGTTCAGAAATAATTTGTGTTGTTATTATAGAATTTTATTTTTATTGTAGAACCGAAGTTGACTGTTTTCATTTGTATGAAATTTGATAGAAATTTTGGTCATGTAAATATTCATTATATACGGATTTGATCTTGGAATGTGGATGCGGAGGATTTTGGAAATCAAGTTTCCTTTCAAGTCGGTATGTATTATCAGCTGTAATATAACAAGACCTTGATAAATAGTTGACTATTTTTATTGTGGCTAAATTTCAAGTGTTTTTTGTTTCAATTTGTCGAAACATAATTTTGTCATTAATAATCCGATTAAAGCTCGAGAGCATTAGCTCGAGGACTTTAATCTTTGATTATTAATGACAAACTTATGTTCAGATAAATTGTAAAAAACGCGAGAAATTTAGCCACAATAAAATAGTCGCTGATTTATCAAGGTCGTGTTATATTTAAGAAAATTATTTTTTGAGTCAAGAACAATGTACAAAATTTTAATCTAAACATTCTAAAAAATGTAATTCGGAACACAAAATAAAATTTATTTTTAATAATATTTAACTTGGCCATTTTGAAATTTTGATAAATTTGACGTTTATAAATTAATTTTAGCATTTGTCAAACGGAATTATGCTTACTTTATAAAAGTGAAAAAAAGGACCATGGCAAATAGTCGCTGATATTTAGCATCAAGCAGTATAGTCACTGATATTTTGTTTTGATTGGTTTGAATCATGACATAATCGAAAGTGTGCTTGGTGAATAGCTTAGATTTGATAGACGAAAGAAATAATCAGTAATATTGCGATATTCTAGCAATCCAATCTTTGCATTTACTTTTGTAATCACTGTGAATTTAACTTGCAGTTTTTCTTTAAACATGATGTTATTGTTTTTCATTCTGTTGGACGTAATTAAACTTTATGATCAATTAATCAACTTGTGGAATACTGTTTTTAAAGTATGTTTCGTGTTTTGGTTTTTTGGTCTGATGTAGATGATTGAGTTGTGTAGGTGCATTTTGTTTTATATTTGTGTTGGAAAGGATGATGGCAATAAAAGAAGTTTAGTTGAAAGCTATTTTATTATCTTGTCTACCATCTTATTCCATTACATACGGGGAAGTGTTTATAGTGCTGAGCATCTTGTTGTACAATCCACCTTATGTCACATGTTATTAAAATTTAATTAATTACAGTACTACTACACGGTTTTCCTTAAAGTAAAAGTTCTTAATCACTAGTAACATATACAATTTATAACACATAATCTAGCAAGTAACTAGGTTTCAAAATGTTTGTTTATCACTTTATTTGTAGTTTGATCAGAAATAACATTTTCTACTATTGGGGTGTCACAATTAATTGTAGCACTGGTTTGATTATAATTTTGAACATTAAGTTTTTGGTATGTTGATTATAATCAAAATTTTGTTTTATTTGTTGATCGGGAAATTTAGCAATAACACTGGTTTCGATTATCTTTGGTTTAAAACTACTTGCATGTATTGGAAGATTAGTTTTTAAACTTCGGTTTAATAAAAGTTCAGCAGGTGAATGCCCTACTGGAAGAGGACTATTATTGCATTCTTTAATGTAAAAATTTTAATTTTTTAACTCTTTCGTTTTATTCATGATGTTTTCGACAATATTTACAGTTTCTTCTGCAGATCCATTTGATCTATGATGATATAGACTTGAAAATTCTAATAAACAAATTAAGCTGTTCTGCAAATTGTGTAAGCTGATTACTATTGAAGGGATTATTGTCCACATACAGAAATCAGGTGCTCCGCTCCGAACCTTGTCATAACTTCTTGTAAAAATTATACAACTTCAGATGCATTTTTATTTTTAATTTTCTTCACCTCTATTTATTTTGAAAAAGAGTCAACTAGCTTATTATATTCTAAGATATCTATAAATAAATATTGTTAGGTCTTTTAGGTTGTGGATGATTAACAATTTCTTCTTTTTGGTTTACTAGATGAATTTTTTGTCAAGCATAGATAGATAGATAGATAGATTTTTATTTGTACCCATCCAATGATGGTAAATATCATAGTATTAATATACAATAAAAATTACATTTAGGTTAAAATATAAAATTAACTAAAGTAGGGTAGTTTGTTATTTACAAATTTGTCACTATAAAAGTGTACATCAATTGAATGGGGTGACATTAAGTTTTTGGTATGTTGATTATAATCAAAATTTTGTTGTATTTGTTGATCGGGAAATTTATCCATAATACTGGATTCGATTATCTTTGGTTTAAAACTACTTGCATGTTTTGGAAGATTAGTTTTTAAACTTCGGTTTAATAAAAGTTCAGCAGGTGAATGCCCTACTGGAAGAGGACTATTATTGCATTCCTTAATGTAAAAATTTTAATTTTTTAACTCTTTCGTTTTATTCATGATGTTTTCGACGATATTTACAGTTTCTTCTGCAGATCCATTTGATCTATGATGATATGGACTTGAAAATTCTAATAAACAAATTAAGTTGTTCTGCAAATTGTGTAAGCTGATTACTATTGAAGGGATTATTGTCCACATACAGAAATCAGGTGCTCCGCTCCGAACCTTGTCATAACTTCTTGTAAAAATTATACAACTTCAGATGCATTTTTATTTTTAATTTTCTTCACCTCTATTTATTTTGAAAAAGAGTCCACTAGCTTATTATATTCTAAGATATCTATAAATAAATATTGTTAGGTCTTTTAGGTTGTGGATGATTAACAATTTCTTCTTTTTGGTTTACTAGATGAAATTTTTGTCAAGCATAGATAGATAGATAGATAGATTTTTATTTATACCCATCCAATGATGGTAAATATCATAGTATTAATATACAATAAAAATTACATTTAGGTTAAAATATAAAATTAACTAATAAAGTAGGGTAGTTTGTTATTTACAAATTTGTCACTATAAAAGTGTACATAAATTGAATGGGGTGATTAATTAATTAATTAATTAAGATCTGAGTAGTTAAAAATATAAATATGTAGATATAATAAATAAAGCAAACTATTTTTGTTGATGAAGATTGTGGTAGTATGTAAAACAATATATTATCCTTAATTAACTTAAATATAATAATACTAGAATAACATCAATTTAATATTATGAACTAATGTAGTTTAGTTTATTTTATTTGAATCAACAAATGATGGTAGTAAAATATGTCTATATTTTATATAATATATAAAAATGTATAGGACAGGTTGCATATGCAAGTATGTTTATAAGAAATAAGAAATAACTACAATAATTTAGGTGTATATACATATTCTATTTATTATAATTTATCTTGTAAATATTCATTTACACTAGTAACAGCGTTCACGTAACAAGGCTAGTAAGGTCTGTTTAAATTTTAAAATTGTTTTTTGTGATTTTATATTTTCTGGTAGTTTATTATAGAATGTTGGAGCTATATATATGAAAGATTTTTGTATTAGGGTAGAAATCGGAGTAACTTTGTATATATCATCAGATTGTCTTGTGTTGTGTGAATGGAAGCTGTTTGAAATAGTGTATTTATGTTTGTTTTTGAAGAATAAAATAAGTGTTTCATAAATGTACAAAGAATAAAAAGTAAGTATTTGTAATTTTTTAAATAATGGTCTGCAGTGTGCATTATAAGGAGCTCGTGCGATAATACGAATTGCGTGCTTCTGTAGTTAGAATAATGAATTAGTATTTTCAATTGAAGCAGCATCCCAAAATGAAATTCCACACCTTAATCGAGAGTCAAAAAATGCATAATATACTTTAAGGGAGCATTCAATAGAGACTTCTTTGGCTATAGTTTTTATTGCATAGCATTCAGATGTTAATATTTTAGTAAGTATATAAATATGATCAGTCCAATTTAATTTACTGTCTAAGGTTAAACCTAAAAATTTAGTAGATTTAGTTACATTTAAATTTAGTTCATGAGTAATATCATATAATGCATCCTTGTTTTTGAAAACCATGTAAGAAGTTTTTGTAGAATTTATGGCAATTTTGTTTATCATGCACCATTCATGATATGAAGTAATGTCAGAAATTATTTCATTTTTTAGACTTTGCTTTGTAGAAGTTTTCCAATTTAAACTTATGTCGTCAGCAAACAATGTGCAATTTGCAAATGTAATGGCAGATGGAAAATCATTGATATATAGTAGAAAAAGGATAGGGCCTAAAACTGAACCTTGTGGGACTCCTACTGTCAGCTCTAAATTAGTAGATAGTTTTATTTTCTGATGAGATATTATTTTAACAGCTTGGGTTCTACCATTCAAATATGAGGAAAACCAATTGTTTGCAATTCCACGAATTCCATATATTTCCATTTTATATAATAAGATTTTATGTATAACACAATCAAATGCTTTGGTTAGATCAACAAAAGATGCAAATAATAATGTATCTTTTTGATTTAATGATTGGTATATATTTTCAAGAAAGTTATACATTGCATCGGTAGTAGATTTTTTTGCACAGAAACCAAACTGATTAGAGCTTATAATTTGATGTATTTATAATAGCAGGCGTTTACAAAATTTTCAATATCCTTGTTTATATTAGGCCAAATTAAATATTGCCTAGCTCTCAGCTTGCACTTGTGAATATCAAAATGACCTTTGTGTATTAATCGTAACATTACAAATCCTAATTTTAAAGGAACGATAATTTTACTGTCTAAAAAAAATACCTTGAGAAACATTTAATTTGACTTTCACATTATAATAATATTTCAATTTGTCATCCAAAAATTGTTTATTTGGACACTTGGTTTGTATATAGAATAACTTTACTTAAAGTGTCATCTTTCAAGGTTAAGTTTCTGAAAACTAATTTCTTTTGGTCACTAATTGGAATATTGTCAGCTAGGGAGTGAATAACACATTGCATTTCAAGATCATCTGGTGTTTTCTTAACTAATTATGCACAAGATATAAATTTGTCTTCTTTATATTTTAGCAACTTTAATACCATGCACTGCAATTGCACAGCGACTATTAATTCTTGGCTAAAAATTGAAATTAATGGTTTGTGATCAGTTTGCACAGTCACTTCTTGACCATACACAAAATAACGAAATTTCTCAAAGGAAAACACGATCGCCAAAAGTACTTTTTCAATTTGTGGATATTTCGTTTCTGTATCAGAAAGTGACCTCGATGCAAAATAAACAGGATGTCTCTCATGTAACAAACAAGCTACCATACCTTTACTTGAACTATCACATTGTATCGTATCTCTTTTTGATGCATCATAAATTTTTAACAGTGGCTGACCAGTAATAATCTTTTTTAGATTGCTTAATTCAACCTCTCCAAATAAACCTTACTCCAAATAAACTCTACATTATTTTTTTGTTAAATTTCGCATATTTTCAGTAAGTTGTGATAAATTAAGTTTAAATTTCGAAAAGAATTTAAACATTCTTAAAATGCGTAATAATACATTCCTAGTTTGAGGAGTTTCCATTGCCTTAATGACTTCAATGTTTTTAAAAACAGGTTTTATACAGTCTTTTGAAATTATCTGATTTAAAAACTTGATCTCATTTAATTTATATTGTAGTTTTGCAACATCTTTAGCCGAAATAAGTAGATATCAACACCCCAAATATTAGATACAATTTCTTTTGAAATATTTCTGGGGTAGATGATAATCGGAAAGACATTTTAAAAACATGTATCTACCAAATGGTATACCGAACTTGTACAAATCAGAACTGTTGTCATTTAATTTTAGCTGATAAAACCCTTCAGTCATATCTATAACTGTAAATAGTGATTTTCCACTTAATCTACCAATAATAGTTTCCGCTGTTGGTATCAAGTAATGCTCTTGAAACATAAATTTATTCAATGGTTTAGCGTCTATACACAAACATATGTTTTAGTCGGTTTTTCTATAAGAAGTTATAATAAAATAATAATAATAATAATAATAATAATAATAATAATAATAAGGAATTTATTGTTCAACAGAAAACATTCCAATTACAGAACAATAACAAATATCTAAAAGGATGATACAGACTAAGATACAATACAAAATGTTAAAGTAAAATTTAGTTAATTATGTATGGGTTTGTTCATGTATAACATGCAGTATATGTTTAATGCTATGGAACATAATATTACTAACATTAGAAATTTTGTTATAATTTTGGCACATAACATAAATAGGTGACTTAAGCAGTAAATTTGTTCTTGAAGTGGCACATACGAATGTAACATTAACTCTCGCATTAAGCCTCAGTGTATGAAAATTAATTTTTGATAATAAATGTGGGCAGTCAACTGTATTGTGAAGTAAATTATATAAAAATTTGACAGAGGAGTCAATTCTACGATTCTCCAAAGATTGTATATCAAATATTTTAAGTATTTCATTTTGAGGATAGCCTCTCACAGGGTAGTGTAATAAAAAATTATTTCTGACTTGTTTTTTATTGTTTTTATTTATCTTCGCGACTATCAGCTAATAAATTACACCTTTAAATTTTCTAAACCCTAATTTGATATTACAAGGTCGAGAATTTCTTCTTATTAATGCAAGCCCAAGGTAAAGTTGGATGGAGAATGGCTTGAGATAAAGAAAAACTCTTAAGACATAAACGGCTAGTCGTGTGTTAACTGTGGGTAGATCATGAGCTTGGGTCATGGGTTGTTAAAAGACTAAAAATATATTTAATGAGCGCCACCGTATTTTTCAATACTATAACCAACAAAATTTAACTGTGCTTGTATTAGGGGAATGCGGAAACCTTATGTCAACACCACTAACATAGCCATAAAACCTGAATTTTACTCTTTTAAACACACTTACCAAGACCTCAGACACCAGATGTCATACAGATGTCTCGGCTTGACCAGTGAACAAACAAAGGTACAACATGGACACCATTTGTGTCCTCAAAAATATTTGCCAAAAATAAAATAATAGAATTTAGGCTTCGAAAATATATACCCAGGGAATTTGTTTTCATTACACACAATTTCTAATCGGGGATGACTTGTAATTTTTTTACTTGAATTCTAAATAATAAAAAGTCATTCAAAAACAAAATAGATTCTATTTGAATAAATTTCTGGATTCATGTTACTATAATATTTAAATTCGTATCTTTATAAAATTTTCTCTTAATAATTTTTATGGAACCGAAATATACTAGTAAAGAATTGTATTTAATAATCTAAAGATCTCTGAATGGATCTTTCTACAAAATTTAAATATGCTGACTTGAAATTTTCTAAGTTATTCATAATACATAATTTTCTTTAAGCCAATGAAGTACTTCTTCGACCCTCACAGTAAAATTTAATTATCAAAGCGTTCATAAAATATTATATAGTTACATTAAGCTACTTTTATTTAACAGGTAATACTCGAATTCCACATGCCGATTAAAAATGAAAGTTCATTACCTCAAAATATTCAAACATACTTTAAATTAACGTAAGACGACATGTGAGGTCTAAATAGGACAACTGAATCTATGTTTTTTATATATCTGACATAAAATGTCATTCACAACTTTTTATATATACACTTTGTGTGCACGTGCAAACATTCTGACAAACAATAGTTTTGTTATTTAGTTCGCTGTTTCCTTAAAAGCTTTTTACGTTACAAAATTTTTAATGTTCTATTTTCTTATTGCAACTTAATTAATATTCAAAGTGATAAAATTCTAAAGAACACTCACGTGTTACGATCCTGCTCTGAACGAAATAGGACCTTGACCTCAGCTGTCGGAAATATGCATAACTATCGATTATCAAAGTTCTTCTGAACACAACTATTATTTAACGAAACTAACTTCTGCTTGATTGAATTTAATACTCCAACAAAATTTGGAACCTATATGAAATTGCCTTCTATGAAACTGCATTCCATGATATTATATAAGATGTAACCATATATGATATTGCCTTAAGATACTGTATTAAGATATTGCACTAAGATATTGCATGTATTAATGATGTAAAGGGGCTTCCATCTCAATCAATTATCTATTCTTTTTTCTTACTCTGTTAGAGGCCACGTGCCTACACACGACCATCTTGACTCCACTATCTTGTAGAGCAGCTTACCCGTTCGAACGCTGATAATGAAGTGAACAAATTGACAACTCGACAAAGCTTAGTAACGAACCTTAGACCATAAAGGTATAGGAATCTATATGTTATTATTAATTCTATGTATTAATTTTTACTGAACGGAAATTTATAAATTAAATATTTTAAATTATAGCTGTTTTATTTTTATTTTAAAGAACGAAGTGTAACTAGAAAAAAAATACGTTACAGTAGTAATTATTCACTCTAAAGTATATAAATTTTAAGAATTTTCGCAGAACACCTTCTACTGCAATTTTATGCTTATCATAATATGGATACCATATTAATGAACAGTACTCAAGCTTTGACCGTACTAAAGAGAAGTAAAGTAATTTTAAGGTCTTCAGGTTGGTAAATGTTTTACAATTCCTAATAAGAAAACCTAAGATTTTAAATGAGGACACTGTGATATCTGCAACATGTTGAGAGAATCTCAATTTATCATCAAACTTAATTCCTAAATCTTTTACCATAAATTACCGTGGTATATCGATAGATTCTATGGTATAGTTAAAATATGTAATCTGCTTTTTACGAGAGAAAGTAACGATTTTGCATTTGGAAATATTCAGGTTAAGACTATTGTTATGACACCATAGTACAACTTTGTTTATGACACTCTGAAGTTTGGAACAATCATCTATAGTGGATATTTTTGCAAACATTTTCACATCATCTGCAAAAAATAGATGTTCACTTGTAATTATTTTTGATGTCATTCACAAAAAGAACAAAAAATAGTAAGGGTCCCAAATGAGAGCCTTGAGGAACTCCTGAAGTTATTAACACGAATTCTGATTGAAAACCATTATAAGCAACATACTGCTTCCTACAAGACAAATACGATTTGATAAACAACTGTAATGATTTATTGAAACCAAGGTTTTCCAACTTCCATGTAAGTATACCATGAGAAATACTATCAAATGCTTTACGGAAGTCCATATATATTGTATCTACTTGACCTTCTGCATCTAAAATCTCGGAAACATATTGAGTAAAAATAGCTAAATTGAATTGTGTTGATCGATTGTGCATAAAACCATGCTGGTTATCGGAGATAAGTACTTTAACAAGTGGATATATTTCTTTATAGATACACAATTCAAATACTTTAGCAAAGTTTGATAAAATACTTATTGGATGATAGTTATTTATATCAGTTGTGTCTCCACCTTTATGGATAGGGGCAAATTCTTGCAATTTTCCATTTGTCCGGAAATGTGTTAGTTTTAAGTGAAATATTAAAGAGACTACTCAGAGGTTTAGCTAAAATAGTGGCACAGTCCTTTACTAAGAAACAGGGAACTTGATCGAAGCCAGCTGTATTTTTATTCTTTAGTGTTTTAATAGAGGTCAGTACCATTTCCTCTGAAATAGTATTAACAATTATATTAGGTGTACTACATGTATTGATATTGTCAAAGAATTGAAATGAAGTTGTAGCAGGTGAAAATACACTTGCAAAGTGACTGCTAAAGCCATCAACGATTTCTTTAGCTGAGTTATACATAGTATCGTCAAGTCTCATCTTGTCAGGGATTTGTGAGTCAGATTTTTTTGACCTAATATAAGACCAAAATTCTTTTTGATCTAGTATTATGGCATTTTGTATATTATATATGTATACTTTATAACTTGTCCGTATTTGAGATTTGGTAAGTCTCCTTAGTTGTTTAAATTTGGTCAAATCACAAGTTAAGTGCAATTTGTTAAAACGTTTGAATTTGAACTTTAAGTAAATATTATTGATTATTTCTTTAGTAAACCATTTAGGGTAGTTACCAGGATGCTTAATATAGTATGGAACGTGTAAGTCAAAAACTCTATATATAGCTTTGTAAAATGCTATACATGCCAAATTTGCATCCTCAAATTGTGATAGAAAATCCCAATTTATTTGAAATAAAGCATGATATAAATTAAGTATATCTGCTTTCTTAAAATTGTATTTGCTACTCACAGACATGTTAACAGGAAAGTAAATGGTTTACCCGTTCAGTTGGATAATTAACTTTCGCACTAATTTGTTTTTCTTCCAAACTTATCAAGTGTATTTTTTAAAATAGTATGTAAAGTTAATGGAATTTTTCGTTCATACTGTACTATTGGAATGCAGTTTTCATTTAATCTAATATTTCCTTCACCTGGTATTTGACCTACACCTTTAAATACGGTATCAAATTCGTTAAATATATCATTTTTAGTTATTACAATTTCTTTTTCTACTAAATCTATGCTGTTAACAATCTGCAATTCAATGCATTCATTCAACCCTAACAATTGTATTGCATTTTTACAATCCACAATTATAAATGAAATACATTTACTCAAGTTATTGCATGTACACAAAACGTTAACTTTACCCACTGGTTTCAATTTAAAATTAACATAGGCTATTAATGTAGTATTTGTTGGTATGATTTTTAAATCGTTACTTGAATTTACTTTGTCAAATACACGTTTCGGCAGTGCACTAACATCTGCACCTGTATAAGTTTTAGTATTTAGGGATGCATTTCCAACTTGCAAGTTTTTAAATCGTCCTCTTTTAACCTGGCTAATTTCCAATTCATTAATGTACAATTCATCTACAAAATTTTTCTCAACAGAACCAATTGCCTCCTCTTCAACTACTAGGTCGGTACAATATTTCTTTTTCTCTCTCGTATCTTCAATAGAGCTTGTTCTTTTGCTCCAACCATTAGTTTTTTACATATCTTCGGTTCTCTTGCTTCACAAAGTTTCATGTTGGTAACTGTTTTTATTTTGGGTACTTCGATTTGCTTGATTTTCATTCTAAAAATGTTTTTTAATTCTGCATGTTTTTGCAAAATGGTTTTTCTTTTCACAATTACTACATATTTTATCAAATGCAGGGCATTTATTAATTGCGTGTGAACTTAAATATTTTGTGCAATTACTAATAACCTTTACAGTATTGATAGATATCACCAACTCCAATTCGTTTACAATAACCAATAATTTTTTGCATATTCAAATTATTGTCATGCATCAATTGTCTTTGAATTGATTTGTCTTGGATGCCAATAATTAATCTATCTTTAAACATGCGATCCATATATGATATACTACAGGTGCTACAACTAAATTCACATAAAACTGCCTGTCTTTTAATTTCATTTACGAAGACTTATATCGACCGATTTTCCGCTTACGTGATTCCATTAAATTTAAAAGCTTCCATTGTTAAATTGTTTTTGATTTTAAATTTATTATCGAAAGCAGACATTATATTTTCAAATGATGACTTTTGACCTTGATCCAATTCATTAATTAATCTATTCCTTCATCACCAACACAATTCATGATGAGGTTTAATTTTAATTCTTCCACGCTCTTAGTGCCGATTTTATTCCATAATGTCAATGATTTAATGTAGACGTTGAATTTATTTTTCCATTTCAGCCATGTGCTTGATTTATTATCACTCTCGTTAATTTCCAAATACCACAGTGACTTAATATCTATGTTGGGGTAATAATTATTAATTATATGGGCTTATTATTAATTTCTACATACTTGCACAATGATTTATATTTGTATTGGAAAGGACGGTGGTGGCAATAAAAGAAGGATAGTTGAAAGCCATTTAATGTCTTGTCTACCATCTTGTTCCAGTACATACGAGGAAATATCTAATAAGGCTGAACATCTTATTGTACAACCAAACTACGTCACATGTTATTAATACTTAATTAATTACAGTACAATATACTACACATTTTATATTTGAAATTATGAACTTAATTTTTAAGGCTTCAAAAATTACACTAAGATAAATGGTTTTTTGATATGACTTTAATCTTTTGACATTTATTTTTAAGACTGCTGCTAACATTTCAGAATTGAAGTAGACGGAAATGTTTAGAATTAAAATGACTTTATTGCTTTTTAAAATTTTCCCCTCTATAATCTACATTTTTTCATGTGAATAAAATAAATAATTATAAAAGCATTTTTTTTTGTTTGGAAGATGGCATGCAAAAATTCAATTTTTAAATGCTTTTTTAACATTCTTCAGTATTGAAAATAGTTGATTGCGAAATTGATTTTTAATTATTGGAAATATAAGGAAGTGTTTAGGTTTTAAATCAGCACTGTACAGAAGATGAGATATTAATTCCATCCCTTGAATGGTTAAACAATTCGTGTGTTGTGCCATGTGAAGGGTTACATTGTCCTGATGTAGAATGAGCGACGTTTGCTATTTCATTTTTATATTTCACAGAACACTTACGGAAAAGAGATGAATGTACACGAATTCTACATTTTATCATCTTTTAAAGGGATAGGTAACAGGTAACTTTTGTTGGCATTGTTTCACTTTGAAGTTCCTAAAATAGTGTATTAGTGTTTGTTTCATTTAAGGTTCATATGTATATATCTAATTTTCATCACTGCTAATGATACTATGTATCAAATTTGATGTCTCCAGTTAAATCGTGTAAGCATTTCTTGATTGTGTTTAATATTTATTTATTGATAGTTAACGGGATACACCCATGTTTTACATAATGATTTTACATATGCTGCAACTAAACACCAGCTTTTCTACTAGTAGTTATAGGAAAAATAATGTAAAGTGATAATAATATAATACACACCTTACTTAATTACTAATTGTACATAAATTTATTAATTACTTACTATGAATAACTGATTCAATGAGTATTTAAATGTATTGTATGATTGACAAAACATATCTACAGATTAACAATGAATATTAAATTCACGACTTATCTTCGAAATTGCACTGAAATAACTAAAATTCTGTCTGTGGAAAGAAACATGTAAAAAATTTGCAGAACATAATGTCCTTAATGGAACATTCAAACTAAAAAACCCCAATAGTTCAGAACATGCTATAAAAGAATAAAACAACTTAAACACTAAACACACATCAGTAATTATGCGCCTATTTTGCAATCACACCATATTCAGAGTTCGTAAAGTACTATTGTAATTAAAACAGTGCACTGCAATTCCTAACTTATATGCTGCAAAATATAAAAATTTATGCTGAATTGATTCAATTTTCTTTATGTATGTCATATAACTAGGTGACCAAATACAGAAACAATATTCTAAGTGTGACCTATCCAATGAGCAATATAAAATTTTAAATGGAATAACATTTCTAAATTCACCTAAACATCTCATGATAAGGCCTAGCATTCTTTGAGATTTAGAAACAATCTCATCAATATGTTGCCTAAATATAAGTTGCACATTGAAATGAACTCCAAGATCACGGATATCAGTAACAACTCTCAAGGATACACCATTTAATATATATGATGATTGAATTTGAGATTTACCACGATAAAATTTCATGCAATAACACTTTTGTAAATTCAGCTGCAAGTCATTCACAGCACACCACTGTTGAAATCTATTTAGGTTGTTTTGCAAGTAAATACTATCTGACAGTGAAGCAATAGTAGTAAAAATTTTGATATCATTTGCAAAGAGTAAAAACTTACATCCCTCAAATACTGTTTTAATATCATTAATAAAAATGGAAAAAGAATCGGCCCTAGGTTAAGTTACTTTTTGACTTTGAAATTGTAGGTAATCTAATGTGACCATAATTTTTTAACACATGTACCATTATTTTGCTTATGTATATTAATAATACATATACAAATTTATATAGGATTAAATTCTTTCGGTATTTCAAAGCCTTTCAAATTATAATGCAAAAACTTATCCCGTGGAGATCATAGACCCGGTTTGTCTTGGCTCTCAAAGGTGTGTCCAGGTGTTTATTGTTTGGTTGTCAGTAACTCTTTTGTCACAAGGCGCCAGCATTTTTATTGTGGTAGAGGAAAATGCTGTTCTGAACGGACCTGTACCTTGTAGAAGTTCTAAAATACTAGAATGGGAAAATGGCTTGCGTGTTTCAGTGAGCTAAAGAGCCGAACTAAAGGCTTTACCAAATTAGAGTGGTCTTTAGTGAGGAACCAGACTAACACAAGTCCTTGAAAGAGGGCAGTAGCCATTTTGGTACTTAGAGTGGCAGAGACCTTGGAGTCAGATGACACTCTAAGCCACGCTACTGCGATGTGAAAGACAACGAGAAACTAAGTACACAGCGTACTCAAAATGTTTAAAATGATGGCATCATCTGAGGTAAAAGATTCCGGAGTTAAAAGAGTCTCTCATTCGAATCTCCAGGGGGGGACTAATTTTTGAGGATGTGATCGACAAATTTAAAGAAGAGCAGGGTACATTTTGCGAGTTGGAGCGTGGAATGTCAAAAGCATGAAGCTAGTAGGTAACCTAGAGAATCTGCAAATTGAAATGAATAGGTTAGTATTAGACGTAGTAGGGATTAGCGAAGTTCGTTAGACAAAGGCAGGTAATTTTTGGAGCGGAGACTTTAGAGTAATTCATATGGGTTTGGCAAAAGGAAATGCAGGTGTGGGGATAGTTATGCGGCAAAAGATAGGACACTGCGTAGGAAACTACTTACAAAAGAACGAAAGAGTGCTCGTGGTTAGATTACAATTTAAACCATTGAATACAGTAATAATACCAGAATACATGCCCACCTCTAGCTACAGTGACGAGGAGGCAGAAACGATCTACAAAGATATGGAAGACATACTAAGATTTGTAAAAGGACATTAAAATTTAATAATTACGGGAGTTTTTAATTCTGTGTTAGGTTAGGGTAGGGAAGGAGCCATAGTAGGTTTATTTGGCTTAGGCACAGAAATTTCGGGGAAATAGGCTGGTAGAATTTTGCGACAAAAACAATTTAACCATCACAAACACATTATTTCAACATCATGCTAGAAAACTATACACGTGAAAGATACCAGGAGACATAGGGAGATATCAAATAGATTACATTCTTGCCGACAACGGTTTAGAAATCAAGTAAAAGACTGTAGAAACTACCCAGAAGCAGATATAGACACTGACCAGAACATACTAATTATGAAAGCTGTGCTTAAAAAAAATTTGAAAAAGGAACGGAAAAAAGCACTTTGACTTTGAGAAACTAAAAGATAAATATATCCACAAAAGATTTGAGAAAAAGTCAAACGAATTACTGAAAGATATCAGGAAAATTTTTGATACTAATGAAGTAGAAACAGAATGGAACAACATTAAACCCAGCTTAAATATGGCGGCCAGAGATATTTTAGAAAATGTAGAGAAAGTGGTTAGATGACAAGAATATATAGTGAAAAGGATGAAGGACGACTTGGGATCTCCTATAGTTAGAGAGGAGTTTGAATTAGCATTAAAGGGTCAGAAAAATGGTAAGGCATCAGGTATAGATAATGTGCAAGCAGCAACTCTAAAAGCCGCTGCACAAGCATTAACAGAACGTCTCTTTCAACTTGTAAGTTATATGTATTACAGGCATATACCCAAAGATTTCAAATGTAACACCATAGTTACTGTACCAAAACAGAAAGGTGCGGATAGATGTGAAAAATTTCGAAGAATAAGCTTGACATCATACGTGTCAAAAATATTAACTAGAATTGTACAAAGACGGATGGAAAAATGGGCTGAAGAAATACTAGGCAAAGATCAATTTGGGTTTAGGCGAAACAAGGGAACACGGGAAGTCATTTTAGCTTTAAGGATGTTAATGGAGAAGACAATGGAAAAGGGAGAAAGTGTGTATATCGGGTTTGTAGATTTGGAAAAAGCATTCGACAATGTAAAATGGGAGAAAATGTTCGAATACTCAAAGAGATTGTAATGAGTTATAGGGATAGATGAATAGTACATACAAAGAGCAAACAGCAGTAATAGAATTATAGCAGGAACGCACAGAAGTAAAAATTATGAAAAGGGTGAGTCAGGAATGTGCCCTACCCCTACTAATTTTTAACTTATATATCGAAGAGGCAATGAATACTGTCAAATGCAGAAAGACATTTGAAATTACTATACAGGGACAAACGATTGATGTGCTCGGATTTGCAGATTATGTATCTGTATTAGCATCTAGCAAGGAATAGTTAGAAGCAGCTCTTAATGAAATGGAAACAGTTCTAACAGAGAGATGCGTTATAAAAATTAATAAAAATAAAACTAAAGTACTAGTATGCCAAGGAGGGGTAAATAAGTCAAAAACCAAAATTCAAGAAAGAAACGAGAACTTAGAAGAGGTTAGAGATCTCTGCTACCTAGGAAGTCAAATAACACACGATGGAAAGAGTACAAAAGATATACAACAAATATTACCGCAAGGCCATGCTGCATTTAACAAGAAAAACAACAAATATGTTCAAAGACAATAAACATAGAAACAAAGGAAAGATTGCCGAAAACATATATGTGGAGCATAGCACCTTAGAACTGTGAAACGTTAACAGTGGGAGCAGACAGGAAAAAGTAGAAGCCTTTGAAATGTGCTACAGACATATGATGAAGATATGGACAGACAAAGTTACGTACAAAGAGGTTTTCAAAATGATAGGGGAAGAAAAAAATATATGGGAAACAGTAAAAAATAGGAGAGATAGAATGATAGGACACATACTAAGGTATGAGGGAATAGTGCGTAATATATTAGAAGCTGAGAAAGGAAAAAGGAGAGGTAGAGGTAGACCTAGATTAGACTATTGCACACAGATAGTGAAAGTTGTAGGCTATGGGAATTTCAGGAAAAGTAAATTATGTATAAAGCCAGAAGAAATCGTATTGAAATTGGTTTGTGCATACACATTTGCTGTTTATTATAAATAGTCTGTCATAAAATTTGTTGTAAATAGAATCGGTTTTTTAATAAAGAATTTTTATAGAATAAAGGTTGGAGTAGAAGATTCAGAACAGTCCTTATCTTCATTTTTTAATAACTTCTCTCGTAGAATTATCCTTTAAACCATCTATAAATTTCTTTTGGCTTTGGCATTCATTGGCAAAGTTACATTTGTCACAGCTTCATCACTATCATATAGAAGACTTTCTGGATCAATTGTTGTTTCAAAAATGAATACATTATTTGGAAATACCACAACTAAATTAGTATCAAAATGAATGTACGTTTAAACTTTGTGCCTAGAAATCATTTTCAGTATTAATACAATCTTGTTTTGATTTTTAGTAACAGATGTGTACAAGAAGATATCAAATTCGGTTGTGTTCATTTAATAATAAATACTTGAGCCAACAGCTTTTAGTTTGTCAAAAGTTACGGCAGAATGTCAAATAAATAGTTTCAAGTAGAAAACCTGTTTGTATGGAACTTTGTCAGTTATAGATAAGATTGTGTATGGTGTTGGCATTTTACTGTAATATATTAACGATCTTGTCGCTTGAAATCAAGTTGTAATATTTATTGATATATTTTTGTTACATTGTGATTTTTTTAGATAATGGCTAAACCAAAAGTTGTGATTATTGGAGCAGGTGCCGCTGGTATATCTGCAGCTGCTAAACTCTTAGAAAATGGATTTACTAACCTAGTAATATTAGAAGCTGAAAATAGAATTGGTGGTCGTATTAATTCCGTTGCTTTTGATGGAGGTATTGTTGATTTAGGGGCTCAGTGGTGCCATGGCGAAGAGGATAACATAGTCTATAATACTGTGAAAGATTTAAATTTATTAAGCCCTTCACAACTGAATTATCAAGAATTCCCATTTACAATATATGATTCATCTGGAACGGTTATAGATGCCGATCTTTCCAGCAAAGTTTGTGGAATTGCAATGAATATAGCCTTTGATACAGATTCCTTAGAAGCTGCCAATTGTTCATTAGGTGATTATTTTACAAACAGGTGAGTGTTAATATTACTAAACTTATTTCTAGCGCTTAATACATAAATTTATATTAATTATGGTTTAAATTTTGAGTGAAAGGTTGAAAAAGAAGATCGTGAATAAAATCATGCTTGTGTGTGTGTGTGTGTGTGTGTGTGTGTGTGTGTGTATGTGTGTTTTGTGTATAAACGTCGTTTTGCATTTATTAGTTAAATATAACAATTCTTATAGGACTGCCGTGAGATCAATTGGTTATGAGATTTTGTTCGGTCTTTTTTATTATTTTATTAAGTTTAATTTGAAGACGACTCGCTCCTATATCCTATTAATGTAGACATTGGAAATATGCATCCTGAATACCTCACCCCTTTTATCACGAAGGTTACGCGTGATCAGTTTCGAACAGGTAGAAACTTGTTTTGACCTGCTTGCACCCC
Organism: Platerodrilus igneus; assembly: GCA_036346225.1. NCBI lineage: Eukaryota > Metazoa > Arthropoda > Insecta > Coleoptera > Lycidae > Platerodrilus > Platerodrilus igneus. Next base: position 1,251,267 of record JARFIW010000951.1, on the reverse strand, counting down.
TAAATAGAGTGTAATAACGCGAGTCGTAGTTAATCGTTTGAAACGTGAAGACGTTATTAACGCAACATACAATTCGGTATGTTTTCGAAGCTCGTTTCATGGTTCGTTATGTAAAACATTAATTATCGTGTAGTGTTCGGAATAAAGGGTTGTAATTACAGAAGTACTATTTATGGCCATAATAGTGCGAACTTTGTAAGTGATAATAAACTGGTCGTTTAATGGATATTTCGTCTCGGCTTGCAGAGGAAGCATTACTACATCATAAAAAATACAGTCCACAGAATTCGTTGGTTATTAATCGTTGGACCAGCAAATTTCGTTCTTCGATAATATCTCCAGGTATGTACATTGCTATATTCTAGCTACAACCTCATAGGTATGTACATTTGGTCCTTCGAGCCGGATCTGGTTAACGGTGTAGTTAATGAACTTTGTACCCTCAGGGTATAGTGCAGCTGTCGTTGGTGTCGGTTGTATTCGTAATCACGTGATTGGTGCGTGAATAATTCGTCGTTTGGTGCAGGTTGTAAACACTTGTGTTTGTTTATGTCCTTCTATAAAATCTCGTTATTCCTTACCTACAAACTTGGAGTCGCTTTCAAATAGTAATATAATTGAAATTTCGTCATTTTAATAACGTAGATAATTTATGCTTGTTATTTAATATTCAAAATGAGTAATGAATTGGAAACGATTATTTTAGAAGCTAAAACAGCGTGGAGTAGATTAAATAGTATTCTTGAGAATATGAGAGAAATTGGTAGAGCGGAAAATAATTGTTGTGTGATAGACGTTTGGTTGGATTCTGCGAAAGAAGTCGAATCAGATTTTAAACTTTTGTGTCAGACGGTCGTGTTGGGAGAGTCGGTGGAACTAGAGGAGTATCGTGCTTTGAGGATAGAGATAGGTAATCTAGTTACGGAAATTAAAATTTTCGCTGCTAAATTTAAAGTGGAATTCGTGAAAGATGTTAAACCGGTCATTAGTATGTCAGCTACAGGACCGCATGATGTTGTTCCCGTTAGTGGTAACCTCCCCCTCCCTTTGTTAAAAATAATTCGTTTTTCCGGTAAGATTGTCGATTGGGAAAGTTTTCGATCAGTTTTTGAAAAATTGGTTCATGAGAATGATAGATTGTTGCCAATTCAGAAGTTCATGTATTTGTTAGATAACATTGATTCGAGTACACAGGCTTTGATTAAACATATTCCAATTGGGAATGATTCGTATCAAAAGGCGTATGACATTTTAGTAAATCGTTTTCAATCCAAAAGGTTATTAGCATCCACTTATTGGAACTCGCTTGAGAGATGTTCGAAAATTAGTACGGTAAATTCGCATAAACAATTAAGAAGTTTGATTAATTGCATCGATGAAAATTTGTTTGCATTGGAAAAATTAGAAATCGAATTGTGGGATTTCGCACTTTTTAATTTGTTATCCAAAAAATTAGACAGTGAAACTCTAAAAAGGTTTGAATTGGAGAATGTTTTAGATGTTCCTACATTTAAGGATTTAAGAGCATTTGTAGAAAGGCAATGTAAGGTGTTGGAAGTTAGTGAGATTGTTTCATTAGATACTTCTTCGAAAACTCGGGAAAGCATAAAATTCGGTGCTTCAGATACTAGAAAATTCGCTAGCGCATCGTCGGCGCCTAGAAATTCGTTTGTCGCTACTTCTACTGATAGAAAGTGCATTTTGTGTCAAGCTTCGCATCCGTTGTATAAATGCAAGCAATTTTTGGATAAATCCCCTCAAGAACGCTATGAGGTGGTAAAAAGGCACAAGTTGTGTATTCGTTGTTTAGGTGATGCACATTCGGTGAAAGATTGTCGTTGCCAGTGGAATTGTAGAGAATGTGCCAAAAATCATAATACCTTATTACATTTTGGAAATCGTCGGGCACCAGTTTCTCCGCAGAGAACCACATCAATTAATAGTTCGTCATCTTCAACTGAAGAAAGTTCGGTGGTTAACCAACAGGTTATTCAACAACAAACCACTACTAATTTGTTATTATCAACGTCGTTAGACCGTACCACCACGTTGTTAGCTACAGCGGTGGTTTCGGTACAAGATTATTCGGGTCAATTACATTCTGTTTGAACTTTAATTGATAATGGAAGTATGGAAAGCTTTATTACAGAAAAATGTCGGCAGAAGTTAGGGTTAAGGAAAGCTAAAACTGAAGTCACGGTTCAGGGATTAGGTTTGAAGTCATCTTCAGTGTCTGGCAAGGCATTGTGTTTTGTTAGTCCACTTGGTTTATCGTCACCTCTATATAAGACTGAATGTTTTATCTTGCCTACGATTTGTGATCGATTGCTGTCTACTAAACTACCAATAAATAATTGGTCACATATTCAAGATTTACAGTTGGCTGATGCAAAATTTGATGTTCCGCAGCCAATCGAAATGCTTTTGGGAGCAGACGTATTTGCTCAAATAATATTAAATGAATCACGTTGGGGCAATGCATTTGAACCCGTTGCCATTCATACTACTTTGGGGTGGGTACTAACAGGTAAAGTGGTATCTCCTACTCGTTCGCTTACTTCATTCTGTGCAGTGGTAGAACCACTTGATGTGGACATTAGTAAATTTTGGGAATTGGAGAATATTCCTTCCATAGTGCATCGTCGCCTGAGGAAGAGAAAAGTGAACAAGATTTTGTGAAAATTATTCGAGGGATGAAACTGGAAGATTTGTGGTTTCATTGTCATTGAAAAATTCGGACCCTTTGTTTTGTAATTCTAGAGAAATTGCAGTTCGTAGATTTTTGAGTTTGGAACGTCGTTTATTAAAGGATTTGGATTTGTATTCGAGCTACAAAGAATTTATGAGAGACTATCTTGACAGTGGTCATATGACTAAGGTTAAGGTCCCTTCAGTAGATTCTCTAAAATTGTAGTAATTTGTATTATATACCGCATCATGCAGTACATAAAGTAAACAGTACTACCACTAAATTGAGAGTAGTATTCGACGCCTCGTGCAAAGATGCTGCAGGTAATTCTTTGAATGATAATTTGTTAGTTGGTCCTGCTTTGCAAAAGGATATAATTGTATTATTGTTGAATTTTCGAGTACATCGTGTAGTCATATCTGCAGATATAAAGCAGATGTATAGACAAATTCTCGTGAAAGAAAGTCAGCGTAACTATCAACGCATTGTTTGGAGAGATACGCCCTCGGAATCGATTTGTGACTTTCAGTTAAATACTGTCACATATGGGTTGGCATCATCGCCATTTTAGCATTACGTACCATCCAAGAACTAGCAAAGCTACAAGCATCTAATTTCCTCTTGCTGCAAAGGCCATGGTCGAAGATACTTATGTAGATGACGTAGTAACAGGTTGTGATTCGATTGCAACAGCAAAACAACTTGTCATTGAATTGAATGCCCTTTGTAAATCTGGAGGATTCGAACTGCGCAAGTGGTGCAGTAATTCGGTAGAAGTTCTCGCAAGCTTCTCAAATTTAGGTCAAATGGAAACATTGTCATTTCAAGATAATGTAAACAGTTCTTTAAAAATTTTAGGTCTTCAGTGGCGACCTTCGTCAGATGTTTTTGCATACACTATTCATGTGCAACAAAGACAATGCACTAAACGTAATATTTTGTCGGAAATAGCTAGAATTTTCGATCCGCTTGGTCTTTTAGCGCCAGTGGTGTTCTTCGCTAAACGGTTTATCCAAGAATTATGGTTATTGGGGTTAGATTGGGATCAAGAACCTCATAATAAGTTCGTTCAAAAATGGAGAAAGTTTATATCAGATTTACAGGAAGTTTCGAATATAGAAATTCCTCGTAGATTCGTAGGAGATAACTTACAAAAATAGAGTTACATGGTTTTTGTGATGCCTCTGAGACTGGATATGCTGCAGTAATTTATTTTCGTTGTGTGGATATGGATCATAACATTGTCGTTTCTTTGGTATGTGCTAAGTCAAAGGTAGCACCACTCAGCAAGATAACATTGCCAAGATTGGAACTCTGTGCTGCAGTATTACTATCGGAATTAATTCATTTTGTCATGGTGACATTTAAAGATATTTTGGAGTTCGCAGATATTTTTGCTTGGTCGGATTCAAAGGTGGTATTAGCGTGGATTCAATCAACGCCGAACAAATGGAAAACTTTTGTTGCAAATCGGATAGCTCGTATCCAGTCATACGTAGCTCCTTCAAATTGGTATCATGTGGAGTCGTACAATCCCGCAGATTGTGCTTCTCGTGGTTTATTCGCTCGAACTGGTCAACCATCCCTTATGGTGGGCGGGTCCTCCTTGGTTATTGGTTGCAAAAGGAATTGGCCTTCCAGTAAGGTATTAGAAATAGAGGATACGTTGCCTACGGAAGAGAGAGTTACGAAAACATTTTGGTAATTTCTCAGGAAAATTTCTTTGATTGTTTGTTGTACAAATTCTCAACATTACAGAGACTATTAAGAGTACTTTCGTTTTGTAGACGTTTCGCATGTAACTTGAGAGTTGCTCGTTCAGAACGATTGGTGGGAAACATTTTAAGTCAGGAATTGCAATCGTCATTGCATATTCTGGTGAAGAATGTACAGTCGGAAGTATTTCAAAAGGAACTGGACAATTGTATTCATAAAAAACCTATATCAAAGCAGTTTCGCCCTTTGAGCCCATTTATTGATGAGCGGGGTTTGCTTAGGGTGGGCGGCAGATTGAAAAATTCGCAGTTAGGATTTGATGCAAAATATCCGTTACTTTTACCAAAGTCGCATAAATTGACGGAACTTATTATTATGGATTGTCATGTCAAATATTTACATTCGGGTATTCGCACTACATTATTTTTGCTCGCTCAAAATTTTTGGATTATTTCAGCAAAGGGAGCAGTAAAAGCTTGCTTGAAAACTTGTGTTCGTTGTTTTAGGACTAATCCTCCTTCTTATCGCCTTCGATGGGAAATTTACCCTCTCCCGAGTCACTCCAGGAAAGGCTTTTCTCAATTCGGAGTTGATTATGGTGGACCTTTAATATTACATTCAATAGGACTAGAGGCCCACGGATTACTAAAGCTTATATTTGTTTGTTTGTGTGTTTAAGCACAAAAGCCATTCATTTAGAATTGGCATCGAGTTTATCTTCGAAGCATTTATTGCAGCTTTGCGGCGATTCATCGCGGCGAGGTCGTTGTTTAAAGATATATTCGGATTGTGGAACTAATTTTGTGGGTGCCTCTAGAGCCTTGAAAGAAATGATGAAAATTTCAGTGGAGTCGGAAAGTATCGAATTCGTTTTAATCCGCCTGGTTCTCCTCACTTGGAGGTCTCTGGGAATCTGGGATTAAATCTGTGAAAGGTCACTTATATCGTGTAGTAGGTGATCAGATTTTAACGATGAGGAAATGTGCACAGTATTGGCGCAGATTGAAGCGGTGCTGAACTCACGCCCATTATGTGCGTTGAGTACAGACCCTAATGACTTTTCGTATTCAACACCAGGTCATTTTTAACTCTCGGTCCAGTCTCGGCTCTACCGGATCCAGACTTATTGAATACCAAAGTGTCTCGGTTAGATCGGTGGCAACTGCTACAACAAATACACCAAACCTTTTGGAAAAGATGGAGTGTAGAGTATTTGCACACTCTACAACAGAAAAATAAATGGTTCATTAATCAATCGAATCAGGTAAATATCGGTTCGTTAGTGCTTCTTAGGGAAATGAACACTCCTCCGTTAAAATGGCGTTTAGGACGCATCGTTGAAGTGCATCCGGTAATGATGGAGTTATTCGGGTTGCTACTGTAAAAACCAGCCAAGGGTTAATCAAACGACCACTGGTTAAGTTATGCTTACTGCCTGTACAGTAATATAGTTTTTTTTTGTGTTGTTGTATATACTCACGTATAAACCTATTGTATTATCGTTCTATCTTTAGCTTAAAAATAAGTTAGTTTCTAATTATTTTTGGTGAGCGGTATGTTCGGTCTTTTTTATTATTTTATTAAGTTTAATTTGAAGACGACTCGCTCCTATATCCTATTAATGTAGACATTGGAAATATGCATCCTGAATACCTCACCCCTTTTATCACGAAGGTTACGCGTGATCAGTTTCGAACAGGTAGAAACTTGTTTTGACCTGCTTGCACCCCTAAATAGAGTGTAATAACGCGAGTCGTAGTTAATCGTTTGAAACGTGAAGACGTTATTAACGCAACATACAATTCGGTATGTTTTCGAAGCTCGTTTCATGGTTCGTTATGTAAAACATTAATTATCGTGTAGTGTTCGGAATAAAGGGTTGTAATTACACAAGTGCCATTTATGGCCATAATAGTGCGAACTTTGTAAGTGATAATAAACTGGTCGTTTAATGGATATTTCGTCTCGGCTTGCAGAGGAAGCATTACTACATCATAAAAAATACAGTCCACAGAATTCGTTGGTTATTAATCGTTGGACCAGCAAATTTCGTCCTTCGATAATATCTCCAGGTATGTACATTGCTATATTCTAGCTACAACCTCATAGGTATGTACAGATTTTATAAAATATATCGATTGATGCACCATCAAAACTAATATCTCTATCAATGAATACATTTGAAGTTTCATATTTTTTTCTATATTTTTGGATTAATAACTTTATTCAAGTATTTTGACTTCCTGACTCTGAAGTTCGATAAAATATATTATCGTATTTAATATCACGAACCAGCTCGAAGTTTACTAATTTTTTTAATAGGTATATTTAGCTTTAGTGCTTTTCAAAATTGCTCTGACTATCTAATAAGTCAAAGTTAGTCTTATATTCATAGCACATTTATAAGTAAACCAAATAATAAATTGCGATAGTTTTAAGTGGAATTATTTTCATCATTACATTAGCTTATTCTGTAATTTTACAACATGAATGATTTCATACACTGCATTATTGTTCTTATGAATTTGCATTATTTATGTGTTTATTTTAGCTTATTTTTGTTATTATAATCAATCGCCAATATTAAGAAGTAAAACTTATACCGTACTTGAAAATTTGGTTTTTGTTTAATCTTTGCTGCTTCAAGAAAAGTAGAGATCTTTAATTTGCTCGATAGCACACATACAGGTTGAACGTTTTATCTTAAGAAAATTTAAAAGTAGCTAGTATTATATTTTCTTATGAGTATAGTGTCTGAAAATTGAACCTGTGATTTCTTAAGTTGATATTCACATAGCCGCTCGTATAATTTGTGCGTGCATGCTTGAGCGATTATTGTGATGTAATTTAATTCTAAAACATATATAAAAGAAACATGAAACAAAGTATACAATGCAGTTCAATTTTTGTTGAATACAAGCTCAATTACATATTGTATTTTAATAAATTATATGTTGTGCTCAAGTCAATAATGTCTGCTTTCACTAATGGCTTAGCAAGAAGCTCCCACTTGAATCACTCGCATCACATTGAATTGGTGCAACTGCACAAAATTAAAAATTGTCATATGTAAAATCTAACGTAAGATACACTGGTTAAATACTATGCAGACCCTTAATATTACTACTGGTCATTGATAAGCATGTCTTTTTCGTGTTCACAAAATTTTCAAAGACTGAATGTTATGTAATGGTTGTATTCTTCAACATGGAACAAGTGAAATTGCAAATGGAGGAGTGAAGTAGTGAATAAATGTACAAGAGCGTGAGCACAGGCGAAGAAGTACATGAGGGAGATAGGAGATCGAGAGAAGTTGAAGGGGTTTGTCACATTACTCGGCTTGAGGTTCATATTTAATTATATTAGAAAAATTTCTATTGAATGTTGACTTACAAATATTTTGTTGTTGAAACGTTTCATTTTAAAAATATAGATGGTTTCATAAATAACTGGCTTAGGAATTTTATGCGAAGGTGAATTTATGACAGCATAAGGTTTGTCAAAAATATTTGAAGTGATTTTATAGTATTTTTTTAAGGATTTTTAATTTTGGAAGCGATTTTACAACAAAGTTAGTCTTTTAATTAATTTTGTAACATAGGTGATGGAATACAACACCTGGCAAATATCTTTCGTTTTTAGCATCACCAACTTTTAGCTCTTTCAAACATGCGCTCTATGATAGATACTAAAAGGTTTTGTGATAGCAGCGTGGTTTATGGTTGAATAATGCCCTTTAACTGTTTGTGCGTTTGAAGTTTATGGACTTTCACCATTTATTTTAAATAGCACCTTAGAAGAATTAATCGGTTAAGTCTGGCAAACGTGGGTTGTATCAAATTTTGAGCGATCTTGAAATTATCAATCGTGTTGATTTTTATCATAAGTGATGTGGCTTGCTGTTACTAAAACTACACTTTTGGATTATTTTTTTGTAAGACTGGACAAATAAAATTCTGATGCATAGTTCATCCATCGGGTTTCATTATTTTAAGTAAGAAAGCTTCATTTTTGTTTTTAAAACAATGGGGTTTAATGTTATTCTGATTTGCAGAATGCCATTCCAAATGGTACATTTTATTGAATGAAGTGTTTTAATGATTTTTGAATTTCTCATTATGTACCTGAGTTGGAAGGTTGAAGTCATTATATCTGGTAATCTTGAGGGAACAGGTGTTGTACAAGTAGCTGTTTGTACAGAATTAATAATTGATAATGCTTAAATAAATGCTAAAGTTCTGTCTTGAACAATTTATGTTTACAACAGCAAGTGATCTTCCTGCATTTTCGTCTATATGCTGTAATATTTGTTTCTGAAAAGACGGAAATCAAAATACCAATACGCCGCAAGCCTGATCTGAAACCTAATTGTCAGAAACACATAATTAAGTTGCATAATCCGTTCCAAGAGAGAATTAAATGGAGGACAGGCCGTACTGAGAGCCATTTACACCACTAGAATATCATGAGCGAGAAATTCAGAATAGTTACTTAACCTTATTTAATCAACATACAACATAACCAAATAAAAGACAACTATTTATAAAAATTTATTAATAATAATTATCTGTTCTAAATGGATCTGGACATGGAAGAAGTTCTAGATTACTTGAACGGGTAGAATGGCTTGCGTGTTTCTGTGAGCTAAAGAACCAAACTGTATGTTTAATCAAATTAGTGGGGTCTTCAGGTCTTCGAAAGAGGGCGGCACCTCTTTTCGTACTTAGAGTGGCAGAGACCTTAAGGGTTGGTATGGCATTTTAAGGCATATTACTGCGATGTGGAAGGCAACGTGAAACCTCCACATTACCTCCCAAGTACACAGAGTACTTAAATTGTTATTTAAGACGATGGCACCCTCTGGGGTAAAAGATTCCGAAGTTAAAATAGTCCCTCGTTTGGATATCCAGGAGGGAACTACTTTGGAGAATTTGATCGTAATGTTTAAAAAAAGAGCCGTGAACATTTTGCGAGTCGGATTGTGGAATTTCAGAAGTATGAAGCAAGTAGGTTAGCCAGACAATTTGAAAATTGAAATGGATAGGTTAGCATTAAACATAGTAGTGATTAGCGAAGTTCATGGCCAGAGGCGGGAGATTTTTGGAGCAGAGACGTTAAGGCAATTCATACAGGTTCAGATTAAGGAAATTTGGGTGTTGGGATAGTTATGCGAAAAAATATAGGACACTGTGTAGAAAACTACTTACAAAAGAACAAAAGAGTACTCATGGTTAGATTAGAATCTAAATAGGCGAATACAGTAATAATACAAGTATACATGCCCTTCTCTAGCTATAGTGAGGAAGAGATAGAAGCAATCTATAAAGTTATCGAAGACATACTAAGATGCATAAAAGGACATGAAAGTTTAACAATTACGAAGATTTTAATGCATGGTAGGTGAGGGTATATAGGGAAGGGGCGATAGTAGGTTTATTTGGTTGAGGCACGAGCAGCGACACGGGAAATAGGGTGGTAGAATTTTGCGACAAAAACAATTTAACCATCACAAACACGGTATTTCAACATCATGCTAGAAGACGATACATGTGGAAGATGCCAGGAGACATAGGAAGATATCAAATAAATTACATTCTTGTTAGACAATGGTTTAGGAATCAAGTAAAACACCACAAAAGCTATCCAGAAGTAGATATAAACACTGACCACAATATCATAAATATGAAGACCGTGCTTAGATTTAAAAATTTTGAAAAAAAGGAACGGAAAAAGGCTCTTTGAATTTGAGAAACTAAAAGATAAATATATGCACCAAAGATTTGAAAAAAGTCAAATCAATTGCTGAAAGACATCGGGAAAATTTCTGATACTAAGGAAGTAGAAACATAATAGAATAATATTAAATCCAGCTTAGACATGGCGGTCAGAGATTTTCTGGGGTATTCACAAAAAGAAAATAAGAAATTATAGATAACAAAGGATATCCTGAATAATAAAAGAAAGATGAAAATATAAAAACAGGCCAGACGAAGCAGGAAAACAGAGATACAAAGTCATAAGATGGGAAATTATTTGCAAATGCAAGAAAGCTAATGAAGATTGGATTGATGAAATATGAAAAAAAGTACAAACTAAGATGAAAATAGCAAAGACGGGCAAAGCATACAAACTAATTATAATGAACTTTAGGGATATAAAACCGTATAGCAAAAATATAAGGGAAATGGAAGCCATCATTATAGAAAATGTAGAGAAAGTGGTTAAATGGCAAGCATATACAGAGAATTTATATGCAGGATGCGAACTAGCAGCACTAGAACAGGAATTTTTGTAATAAATACTTGTTAGAAATTATTTTATGTTTGAAAGAAATGATGTTGTAAATGTTCTATATCTTTTTGTATAAGAGAAAATATTTCATACTGTATAAATGCCTTGTGATATTGCTGTGTTTGATTTCATTTTGAAAAACTTCATCAATTCTATTGACCTAGCCAGGCAAAGTTAAAAAGGAAGGTAAGTGAACAATTTTAAGTTTTACAAATTGCTGTAGCTGTATCACAGCACTCTTTTAGTGACGCTCTCAACGTGGCCTTATCACAGCACTCTTTTAGCAGCACCTCAACATGCGACCATTTTCATATCACCCTTTTAGTAACACCCCAAAGCCAGGCGTTATCATATCACTCTTTCAGCGACACTCAATGCGGGCCTTGTCACAGCACTTTTTTAGTGGCTCCCAACGTAGGGAGTTGTCACAGCAATATATATTGACGTGATAAGGGTCTCGAGAGGACATTGAAACCCTAATTCTAAAAATAAATCCCACCCAAAATATAATAGAATTCGGAAAAAATGAAATTTTCCTTAAATTCATTATGACGCCCTGTATAATACAAGTGTATCTTTATTCATTGGTGTACAATGCAAAAACGCAAATTGCGCGTGTATAAATAATCGCCCTGTATGATATAAGCATATTGTAAATACATAGCAAGTAACATAAGTTGTATATATCAGAATAATTAATAGTAAGATACCGTAAAACGCATTTAAATACGAACGTAAGTCGATCGTTTTAAAGATAAATAGAAAGCCATTTATTTTACTTATTACTTATCAATACATTTTAGATAAAAATGCATTTGATTTGCTGTAAATAGCATAAAAGGGTACTAGCTTTACGCTTTTAGTTAAAGAAACTACAATCAACGTGTATTAAAAACCCCTTTTGCATTTAGAAAACAAAAATTTAAATTAATTGCCCAGTGGATAACGGCAATTCATTGTAAATAGAGAATTTTCTAGAACATAAAAGGGCGAGTCATCGGAATTTTAGAATGACGTAAATATCATTGATGAATCAACATTTGTATTCTTATAAGCGGCTGTAGCATTAGTATGCGATGCCAAAACAATAGTATATGTGTTAAACAAGAATGATAACGCACGTCACGGATAACTGGAACGATATTACGTGGAATAAACGCCGCGATTTTAGACGCTAATTGGGTTTTCCGAAAACCTTGCATCATAATATGCCGCATTTATCTGGTAAGCTTCTGGAAACATAAATTTGTATATAAAAAAGAAGCGCTTATCAAATAATTTGATTCAGCCATATTTATTTTTTTTTATTTTGAATTTTTCTATTTTCGTTAATAATTTGTTTTTATGAGAACCTACTGCAGTTAGCTGACGCACCCCTCATATTGTTATGGTGTTCTTGTCTCTTCAGGGCATATCGAAATTTATTAACGTAACACCTATTTGACTGTAACAATATGTTATTGATTATTTTATTCTTAACAAGTTTTATTCATTATATCTCAGTGTCATCAAGAAGTTAAAAGAAAAGCTTCACTCTATGAATCCAAAAAAACGTAATGAACATAAAAAATGTTAAATTTTCGTACATGTATGAAATTCTAAGTACTTGTAATTACATATGCACTGGTTTGAATTTTACATTTAATGTTCATGGTGTTCATGGCAACATCTATTTTGGATACAAAAAGTAAACTTTTTCTTTTCCTTTCTGAAAAAAAATCTTACTCTATTTTGAGCAACTAGTTAATAAAATCTGTTAAGAATGATGCATGTCGAAAGGGGACCCACAGTATGATACAATAGAGAAAATGGCACATTTTAAATAATATAAGAATAATAAAATATATTTGTTTGATGTTTCTTCAAATAAACATTAAATTTGCAGTTAAAATATTTCTTAAAAGTGCGTGAAGCAAAGGCATTTTTATTATTCTTCGAACGAATATTATAATACTGTACTTTATTATTTATTATTTACTTTAATTGATCGTAGTTGTATTTTGCAAAATAAAAACATTGACATTAAAAAAATAATTTTTTTAGTAAAATAAGTTTAATTGTGTATTTAAGCCAATATCTTATAACAGTTTAACATAACGAATTAGAGGTGACTGCAAAGCATATGCTATATTTTGTATATTACAAAGATTTGCGACGGAAACACTTGACTGGTAGACATTTTTTGATGGGTTGGTACAAGAAATTTATGTCAAGTTAATTACCGACCTGTTTTATGAAAATTAATAAACGTTAATTCGCTATCCGATATTGCAAAGCACGACATTGGTAGATTTTTGTATCTGGTCACCGAAGAATTTTGTTATACTCCTTCCGCCGACTTTTATTTTATTGGCTTAATGGCAAGTTTATTCTTTACAGTATTAATCGAAATTAAAACTTATGGTAAGTTAAAATAGTGAATACTGGTGATATTTTTGTCATAGCCTGGTCCCAAAATCATAAATTTAATCAGTGTAAATCTGTCTCATTTTACAATCTATGAAATTTAGGATATTTGTGCCTATGCTTTTCATCGCTTTATTCTCTCGTGAAACGAAGTATAGGTGCAATAATTGGGTGTTAGTTTTCAATACGAAGTTTCATAAGTTGTCCCAAAGGAAATCTTTCAAACATATTGTTTCTAAATCTAAAAATTAAGAAAGTCTAATGAACGCCTGCCTTATATTTTCTAATGCTCCATACGAAGGTACCACATTGGCCAGGAAGAGAGATTTATTTTTTACCTTGAAATTCTGAATTTTGCGAACCCTTGCTATTCCAAGCAAGGTAATGTGTGTGACAACACTCACGGGACCTATTACCTCTCATCCTAATGAGGACATATTTTTGTGAAAAATGCTCACCTAACATTTTTCAAACGGACCTTGTCTGGAGTTGAACTCGGAACCTTGGCATCAGCAGTCATACACGAATCGGTCTGATCCATGGAGCCACCAATCCAACCAATCACACAATTGTTATTAATTTTATAAACAACTACGAATTTATGGCTTCTCTATGTAAAATAATTTTCTTGTTAGTTTGCTTCATTGAGATAGATAAGCAATACCGTTGTTAAGTTAATAGTTTTTATCTTATTATTCTTATCAGAACAAATCCTTCTTAATGAAAGTAGCATATCTACAATATCTATTTTCCTTTAAATATTTAGACTGGCATTATTGATACTTAAAATATTTATTTTATCGCTTACATAATAAATTTAATATGTATAAATTTTGCTATTAAAATTTTTTAAAAATTAATTTCTTTGTATATGATATAAAAGGTAGTTCTAAATAATAAGTTTTTGCACAATTTATTTGATTTAAACTTTAACTTTTGTAACACAATGGCAGTAGGATTCGACATAGAAGGCTTAGTGTTTGAACACAGATGATTGTTTTTGCTTACATGGTAAGCTGTCATTATTTCAATTTTTTTTAAAGAAAAGAATGCAGAAGGTAATCTGGAGATACATTATAACAAATAATTTCTGTTATTTTTAATTTGATACATTTCTGGTAATTAAGATGATACAATGAGTTTAAGGAAAATTATTAACAGATAATAACGCACAGCTAAATTTAAACAAAAAAGAATCTTGGATGGTGCAGTTAACGGAAATAAAATTATTAATAAAGTGAAGTTGTTTTAAATTAGTTTTTGTTACTGTTGTCAGAGTACTATTTTGCGTAAATTGTATTAGTTGTAACATGATTTGTGATATTTTCAGATACAACAAAGAAATAAAAGCAGAATTTTATGATAATGAAGACCACTACAGAATTGCAAAGCAGTTGTTGGATTTATTTCATAAATTAATTATTTGTATTGATTCTGCACCCTCTTGGTTTGATATATCTGCAAAATGTTCTATTCTTTATAAGCACTGTGATGGAAATAATTATTTAAACTGGAAAGATCAAGGATATAAAAAAATATTACAAGTGTTAATGGTATATTCAAACTTTGTAAGTTACATATCAATCAAATGTTTTTTACAGAAAATTTATCCAAATCCTGATAATGCACTGCCATTTGATCACAAAATTTTGAATCAAAAGAAAGTAAATAAAATTCAATGGCGAGATCAATTAGCAACTATTAATTGTACAGATGGTACTGTTTATAATGCTGATCATGTGATTGTTACCTTGCCTCTTGGGGTATTAAAACAAAATTATCAAACTATGTTTGAACCAGCATTACCTGAAACAAAACAAAATGCAATAAAATATTTAGGTTATGGATGTTCTAAAAAGGTATTTCTTGCCTTTCCTGATAAATGGTGGCCGACTGAGGGTTATGATTTTAATCTATTGTGGAAAGATGAGGATCGTAAAAATATTTTAAAGGAATATCCACATGGACCAAATTGTGTAAGTAACTTTATTTGAATTTTATATGTCTGTGAATTTGGATTAAACCACATTTATCATCGTTAGGTCTTCAGTCCTAGAACTGGTTAGATGCATACCCTCGTTGTTTCCTATTCTGAGCTAACCTACTCATTTCCCCAAAATTTTCCACAGTCTGCATCTTTCATGATATACATGTATTAGTCCGATCTAGACCTACCTCTACCTCTTTTTTCCTCTCTCTGCTTCTAATATATCCCGCACTATTCCTCAAAAAAGCTAGAACGTATCATGCCCTTCTATTTCTTCTATTTTTTTCCCATATATGCTTTCAACAATTTTCTCCTTGTTTCTATGTTTGTTGTTGTTTCGAACATAGTAGCTGCTCTTTCTTGTTAGATGCAGTTCGGTTCCCTTTCTATTGTTTTACAAATTTATACCCTATTTCCTCGATATTCAGTGGTATGTGAAAGGGGTTAAGCAGCTTGCGGTTACCAAGATCCCCCAACACTCGAACATTTGCCAAATTGATCGTTTTCCAATACATCCTTTCGAACAAGGTTTTTCGTCTTGAAACTGGTTGGATGCATACCTCCACTTTTTCTATTCTGACCCAGCCTACACGGTTCCCCGAAGTTTCCACAACCTAGATACAGCTCGTTTCCTCTTCTGTTGTTTTCTAATATGTTCTGTTTTATCGAGATTCAGTGGTATGTGAAGGGGGTTAAGCAACCTGTGGCAACTAAGATCCCCCAACATTTAGACATTATTCGAATTAAAAGTTTTCCAGTAAATGCTTTCTCACAATTAACATTAGTTGAAAATATTACAAAACCAATACCTGTAATTGCTTATAATAATTATCAGGTTTAAGTACAATTATTTTTTTCGTCATTGTTTTTTCTCTTGGAACCGGCTGCACGCGTATCTCCATTGATTTCTATTCTGAGCTAATTTACACATTTCCCTGAAATTTTCACAGCCTACATCTTTCACTATCTGTGTGCAATAGTCCAACATAGGTCTACCTCTACCTTTCTTTTTTCCTATCTCTGCTTCTAATATGTTCCACACTATTCTCTCATGCCTTAGTATGAGGCCTATCATCCTATCTCTCCTATTTTTATCGTTTTCCACATATTTCTTTCTTCCCCTACCATTTCTAGTACCTCTTTGTTCTTTGCCTGTCTATGATATCTTCATCATAGATCTGTAGCACCACATTTCAAAGACTTTTATTTTCTTCCTGTCCACTTCTCCTATTGTCCAAGTTTCACAGCCGTATAGTGCTGTGCTCCACACATATATTTTAAGCAATCTTTTCTTTGTTTCTATGTTTGTTGTCTTTGAATACAGTAGTGGTTTTTTCAGTTTATTAAACCTAAATATAAATATCTGTCTAGTCACACTTATATAATATATTTTTATTGAGAACTGTTCAAGCTATAGTAGTTGGTATAATTCATGTCTAAATGAGTGTTTAAATTGACGAGAGCAATTTATGCATGAGTGGAAGCAAATACAAAATTACCTGGAGTCAAATAAAAGTACTTCTTAATTGCTTATTGCATACAAGGTTTTACAATGCCTTATTCTCAAGAGAAAAAAATGTAATTTTTTTACCCAATCAAAATCGTGAGAGGAGTACTTACCATTTGTCGAAATGATGACATTAATTTATTGCATAATATTTATAATTAATTGAATATCACTAAATATGACAATTTTGCTTAATCTTATAGTACTTTTTTTATATCATATACCCTTTTTTATTTCACAAGACTAAGTAATGGTATGCATAGATATTAAAAGCTTTCAAGTAAAGACAATTTAATAAATTGTGTGACAGCACGTCTTGTGCTTTAATCTAATAATGGGTAAAATTATGTACTAAAAATCTGTCCACAATTTTGATAGAAACTATTAAAAGAGAACGGTTTTGACTTATATATATATTTTTTCTCAATATAGTTTTTCATTTTTCAAAAGGTACCTGTGCATTTGGTGCAAAATGTTATATTTTCTGATAATCTTGTTACACTTAACGGCTCGTCCCTCTTTATTAATTATTAAGGTTCGTTCGTGCAAATTGGTACTTTTTAGCAAGTTATAAAGTTAAAAATGCGGTTTATGGCTTCTGAACAACTTCAGGGTCGTGGTGATTCTATCTTGTTCAGATTTTATACTGTTGTTGCATAGCCAAAGATCGTTGCAGTGCCTTAAGAAAGAGGTAAAAAGTGATGTTTAATACGTCAAATGTTGATAATAAATTAACTCACAAATGCATGCAGGACTGTATATAATTATTTATTTTTTAAGGGCTTGAGTATATTTACAAATGTGAAGCAAACACGAAAGTCTCTGTTTACTACTTATGCCCACGAACGAATGAATATATGGTTAAATACACCTGCTTCACAAATGAGGACAGGCATGGTACAGTCTTACAAAAATAACATATAATATAAATACAAATTAAAATTAAAGTATTGAACAAGGGAGAAACGAGAAATCAAACACTACATACAAAGCATGTGGTAATGACTCATGGAAAAACAGTTACATCCATGAAGTCGCGTACCACAGTATCCAGTTAATTACTCATTGTCTCAAAACTTTTTCGTCCCTCATGAGATTGGGTTATTCAAACTGACTGATATCTTACTCATACATCCAATTAGTATAGAGAACATCGCCGCTTGAAAAGCGCTTGTTCATGTAGTTCCTTCAAGTTCCAATAAAAATCCCCAGTAGGGATAGCATATTTATGCATGTCAAAACCATTTTATTCTTACAATGTAAATAATAAATTTATAAAATATCCAGGGCCGAATGTAGGGAACAAAAGAATTCCTTTTCTTCTCTACAAAATACAATTAATTCAATAGATATAATAGACGGAACTTGGATATTCGGTAAATGGAAAGGTATGTTAGGAATAAATTCACTTGACACGAACAACCTGTAATACCAATAATAAACCAATATCATGTGGATTGAATATAAAGTTATTAGAAACAAAAAGATAAATAAATGTTGTATACAATAAATGTAATAATTAATTTTTATGAAATGACACAAATAGTCATTACTCAGCTCTACATTACATGTTATACAGAACGAGTACTTCTTTTTTTTCTTACTAATACAGTGCTTTCATTGACATACAGTATTAGTGAAAGCACCACATACTGCAGTGAGAGGTCAGGGCTTTTTTTGGGTTGTAAATTTTTCAATCAACTGATTCACAAGTTATATCTAAATTGTGTTTCATGGGATTTTTTCTTTAGGGTTTCCTTATATAGGATAAATGAATTTGCAGCAATGTCTACAAAATAATAAAAAGTTAATACAGCCATTTGTTAATCAAAGTGATCAATTCTCCCATTGTATTTTGTGTAGAATTGACTGAGGACATCGAGCACTATGTTTCTCTCAGCTTATTTGTTCAAAGCACTTGCTTGTGTTAAGCATTATGCATAAAAACTGGGAATATTATTTCTGTATTCTGCTGGCACAATCTTAGATATGCCTACCTTTTTTTTAATTGTGAAAGTAGTTTTGGTTTTTAAATAGAATGAAAGAAGATAATGACAAATTTTGAGTTAATACTGAAAATTTTGGAATTTTTTCATAACAAAATTAAATAAAATATTGTAATTTTATATCATCATCTTCAGATGTTTCCTAGTTTCAGAATGAAACAAAAAAATTTTTGTTGTTAGCTTTTACTAATGATTATGCCCAGTTTTTTTCATAAGTGCCTTGTAAATTTAAATATGCCCGTATTTGTGCACATTCTAATAATGCAACAAGTTTTATTCAGGTGTCGTCCACACGATTTTCATTTCAGGGGATCTTAGATAGACGTATCACTATTAATTATACTACAACAAACGTACCTTATATTCTGGCACTGTAAAAAGAAGAGGGACGATTGTAGGCAGGTGCATTTTGAACTCGAACAATTAAGTATTTGCTGCGTTTTAACGCATTTTCTCACTGAATAAGAAACATACCTACAGTTCACATCACTTATCAACTCCACGTGGACCATTGTCCCTCATATTAAACAGTCTATAACATTCGCTGTCTTTGCAGTATCCCACAAATACATATTTTAAACTTTGTGTCCCACTGTCCCACTTTCTACACATTTTTTTTTAAATACGAGTGTAAGCTACACATACAAACCCTATAGATGACTTAAGTCTAATATTTTCCAGTCCAAACTTCTTCTGGAGTTTTCTTTTCTTTTATTGCTCGGTTGGGAGATCTATTAGCAAGATAAGTAGCCGCAACCCATGTTTGTTCCTCACAATTTGTAGTTTTTATCATGCATCTTGCATTAAGGTCCTATTTGTTCATTTTGCTAGTCCATTTTGTGCTGGACTATAAGGTTGTAAGCTGTTAACGTATTCCAAATCTCTTTAAATGATTTTTGAGTTCATTACTATCATATTCCATACCACTGTTCGTGCGAAGTATTTAATACTTTGCTGATTTGATTTTCTACTAAAGTTCAAAAATCTGTAATACATGAATGATTTGGCTTTTCAACTTCAAAAATATATGAAAACTTTCCTTGGGTTGTCGTCAATAAATGTAAGGAAATATTTTGCTCTTTCCCAAGACTCTTGGGACACAATATCGCTTAAATCGAAATGTACTAGTCCTATACACTCGCTTACCTCCTTTTCCTTTAAAGGGTAAAGTGCTTGTTTTCTTTCTAAACAAATACACACTGTTTGTCCATTTCGTTAGGGAAAGTAATTCGACTAGCCATCCAATTTTCAAGTAAGTGCATGGTGATCATATTTTGAGTGACCTACACGTTTGTGCCATAATTACTAGTTTCTCTAATTTGATCTGTAGATAATAACGCTTGTTCCATTATTTTATCCAAAATGTAAAGATCATTTTCGTTGGATGCTGTTACTAAAACACTTTTATTGTAAGAGTAAACTATACATTTTTGTTTTTCCAAAACTACATGTGTTTTTTCAGTCATTGTGCTTACGAAGTAAATCCAGTCAGTCCCAAAACAAACCTAATTCGCTACAGAAGTCAGAACACGCGAATTTGATTGACTCTGAGTCAAGCAAAACACGAATTGAATGAGCATTTCCATGTGTCAAGAATTTTACAGTTAGCTGTTGTATGTAGAACCTTAACTATTTGAACAGAAAGCCGAGACAGTAGGTGAAAACGCAAAAAAAGATTTGGAGTGTAGCAACCACCGTCACTGATTATTGGAGCCTTTAACTCGATGAGGAATTAATATGCAACAGGGTATACTGTTTGGACTTGTATCTATTGCAAATAAACCTCGACGTACATTGGGACACTGTATGATCCTTACTTAAGTAGTTGAAGCACACGTTCAACCCTTTAACCTTTGCCATTTCTTCTTAAGGACTAGATAAAATCATTACACTTGAATAGATTATGATCATCTTTGTAAAGTAAACATGTCGCATTGCCGGCTACGAACATTTAGAATGAGCTTTAATTTTATCTGGAACAACCTTGATCTATTTTGTTTCCAAACTGTCCAAAAGATTAACTTGATCTGTGAGAAAACTCTTAACCTCGGTTAAGGTATAAATCAGAAGCAGATTTGTTACATTAAGTTTTCCACTGTCAGGAAGTAATCAAGTATAACTTCCCTGAAACAATATATAAAGGTTTCAAACAACTCCTTTGAATTAGCAAATGATCGAAGTACCGTGAATGTTTGAATGGCATATCATTGATCTTTCTAAGACCAAAAATCGACTCCTCTAAAGAATTCATACTCAAAATAAATTTTAAATGTCTACGTATTAGCAAGGCAACTTTTTAAATAGTGCAGTTTCTGGACGTTATCTAGACTAGAATTGTCTTTGATCAAATTAGGAAGAAATACTTTTAAATTCAGCTGTTCTCTAAATTATTTTGAAGTTTGGAATGCTAATTTTTAGCAGATTGAACCCAGAGACCTTTTGAAGGTGAACTGGAGTGGCATTAATTGACCATGGGATTCGACTTGTCAGTTGGGACCCAGTACACACTAGTTAATTTTCTTATTAAGTTCTCTGCCTTGTGTTTGAACAGTGTATTATTTGCTAGAACTCTACTCCGCTAAAAAATTCAATCTCAAAATAGATTTTAAGTGACTACATATCAACAATGCAGCTTTTCAAGTAGTGCATCTTCTGGACGTTATTTAGACTAGAATTGTCTTTGAACAAACTAAAAGAAAATGCTTTTAAATACAGCCTAGTTCTATAAATTATCCGTTTCAGTTTGGAATGTTAACTTTTAGCAAATTGAATCCAGACGACCCTTTTGAAGGAGTACTGGAGTGGCACAAATTGGTCCTGGAACTCTGCTAAGTCAATAGGGTCCCAGTGCATGAACTGCCAGTTAATTTTCTTATTAAGTTCTCTGCCTTTGATAGGCAATGAAATAACAAGCCTTGAATTCCTCGTTATCTCTTTCTATCTCAGATGTAGCATTTGAATCTGCTACTATAGTAGTTTCAGCACGAATAGACTCTTAATCTGACATAAACGTTAAGGCGTTGGCTTGCCTCCTTTGTACCTCTAATATTTGTGTTTTTGAAACTGTCTGATTTATTTCATCGTGAATGACCCTTAGATGCTTTATAAATCGCATCAACTTACCTTTAATTATACTACAAGAGCTAATTAAAGTATCCATGGTTGAGCTTTAAACCTCTGAATAATTAATTGGTGTAATACTTTGTGTGTAGAAAATAAGAGTAATGAATTGTGCATATAGCCTTGTTACCTACCTAAACCTGACAGCATAGTTTTCTTGTGCACTTAGTTACAGTATAAACTTTACTAAATAACTTTGTAACATTAGTTATGTAGGCAAAGTATTATTTAATTTGCCTTTTATTAATTTAATTGCCTTTATTTTGTTAACCAATGAAAAAGTTGCTGAAAGCATATATGTGGAGCACAGCACTATGGCTGTGAAACTTGAACAGCAGGAGAAGTGGACAGGAAAAAGATTGAAGCCTTTGAAATGTGGTGCTACAGATGAGGATATCATGGACAGACAAAGCTAAGAACAAAGAAGTACTATAAATGGTAGGGGAAGAATGAACTATGTGGAAAACAGTAAAAAATAGGAGAGATAGGATGATAGGACACATACTAAGGCATGAAGGAATAGCGCGCTATATGTTAAAAGCAGGGAAAGGAAAGAAGACAGGTAGAGGTAGACCTAGATTAAAGTATTGTACCTATATAGTGTAAGATGTAGGTTATAGGAATTTCTTGAAAATGTCTAGATTAGCTCAGAATAGAAAACAATGGAGGTATGCATCCGGCATCCAACAGTTCTAGAACTGAAGACCTAATGAAAATGATTTTGTTAACATAAAGAGCTTTTCATACACAAACCCAGAAACTTGAATTAACGGCAAGCTAGAGTTGCATCTCTGGTTATCCTACTTGCACACGCTTAAATCATCAGGTCTTACTGCTCCCACCCATGTACGATTCATTTCAGCAAAATCTACTTTCTACAAATTGTATGTTTGAAATACTGGAATGTTACTTACACCTGTATGAATATAGACCAGACGAATATTGAGAATCCATTCATAATTTGGTTTTTTAATTTGAATTAACAATTACAAGTGAGTGGAATTGAAAATTATCTTGTACAACTTGAACTATGTATGAATTAAAAACTGGAGTTTCATAAACCATCTCAACATTGACATGTGTATGTTAATAATATAGTTCGATGGATCAACTTATGTTTGGTCATATAATCTTAACTTACTTGTTGAAAGTGATGTATATTTCACAGAAAGAATCCGCTGGAATTTGAATCATTGGGCTGTAGTTGAATTAATATAAATTCTTTTAATTAAAGTGTATATTTGAACGTTTTAACAAACATATTGCTCTGAGTTGCCATTGCATACATAGAACACAACACGTTTGTCTATCCAATAGATTTACAATAAGTGGCAGGACAAAATTCAGCAAATGCCAAAATGTTCTACACAATCTCCAACAATGTTAATACATTTTTCTATGAAACAAAAAATTACATATCTGTATTTTGGTAAAAATAGTATTTTACATTATTATCCAGGTAGGTTGGTTTTTACTGATGATACGAGTGGTTGACAGACGAACCTGTCACCTTGTTGAACCAGTAAAAACTGTTACCTGGCCTATATTGTGCAATATTTTACTTGTTAAGCACTTGTAAATTATTCCTGCATTTAGTTATGAACTTCTATGTAGTTAACATGTATAGAAACTCAAAATTTTAGAAACAAAATCTTACACGTTTTGTACGAAATTGTTTCTATAGTAACAACTAATAAGTGCTTACTGCCAAACACTTCCTTTCAAAGTTACAACTGCAAATAAATATTATTAATTGGAAGCATTTGAATTTAAGCGATCCTGAGTCCATACACCTGCCATTCATTTCACCGAGCATCTGCAATGATGGTACCAAATACAGGAGACATTTTGATATTAAAAGGTACAGGAGGTTGGAAATTTAATGCGGTTTCAGAGGGATATGTAGAGGACTCTATCGATCAAAAAATTAAAATTGCCTAATGTCTATTCTGAATCTGTAAATAATCTAGAACAAACCTCAAACTGTACTACTACAGTTTTACAATAGCTACTCAGTTTTCACACTTTAAAGATATAAAGTTTTATTCTTAGAAGATAGAAAGGCTAAATAATTATATACCTTTGGCTAACTTGGCTATTACCCCAAGGGAGAGTTAGAGTTGTCGGTGCTGAATTTATTGAAAATAAAGAAAATGTAATCTTAAGTTGGACACTATTGTTTCTAAGTATTGATTAATTTTGAAGGGCAGATACAAAACCCTTTCGTGTTTGTTAATTCTAAATTCTTTTACCTAAATTCTTGGATAAATATATTTTGGCAAAATACAGGGTAGATCATGTCTCAATAAATTAGACGTCTTCCCCGACAAAGAATGTTTTAACATATGTGCTTCTTAAATTACAAGACTCAAGAAAATTGCCAATGTCTGTATTGTTATGGAGAGATAAATATTTTAATCACAAGTCCATAAAATTCATGTTCGATAATGTTTATCAAATAATATCACAGGTTGTTAGCGTTAATTACTCAAACAGTAGTTGTAAATACTTTATGCATTCATACATTTGGTATTTTAATCATGGTGTGTCAGATCTGACACCCATTTACATATTCAAATTAGCTAATTTTAATTTATAAAACAGGAATATCAAGTGGCTTTTCTATTTTTATACAAGACTAGTTTTGTTACAAATCATCACATAATCAAGCTTTTAACATAATTTCTTTAGATCGGTCTCTCTTAATTGAGAGCTCTAATTGTTACAAAAATTTAAAGAGGACTTTACTTAATATCTTTTTTTTCAACAAAATATCTGAAGCTAAAAAGATCGAAAATTTTAAATATAAACACTGTTTTAATAAACGTATCCTATGGATTTTTTTTACTAGTTTGCTAGTTAAGGCATTGACATTTAGAGCTTTTAAGGAAGGCTGTTTAATACAAGCTTTTTTTTTTAAAATCAATGACGAATTCAGAAAATAAATCACTCACCCATAATAGCAAGTCCTGGATAGCCACCTCTATGGAACTATTCTGTCGTGGTACAGGATTTAACTAGGCTCAGATACATCTATAATGGTAAATGTCAATAATGAAATCATGTCATTTTTTAAGAAAGCTTTAGATTGAAATAACAGTGAAATCATTAATATTTATCCCAAATATGAGCTGCTATAAATTTTAGTTGAATAAATTAAATTCAATATTACATAGTTGCTAATACAAAGAAAACCACAGACATACTTGAATACAATGTAAAGACCTAGACATTGCGTAAAGGAAATTCACAGATATTAGATTGCATATATATTTAATCATTACAATACATTACAATGTATTCATTTATATTGCTGGACAAAACGAAACAAATGCTAAACCTACGTAAATCACAGCAACACAGGTACGTTTCCCAGATTTCTTTCAATAAATGCAATAGAAGACTATGACAAAAAAACCTCAACATAGAAAGTAGAAGAGGAACTAAAGGACAGTAAATGCATAACTACACGGAGAATGAATAATTAGTTATTTGTGAACCTGTAATATAAATCTGTTAGGTTTAGTTAACATTTTAGTCTTGACATTGTGTATATTAACAAAAAGTGGACATTTAAACGTAACAGAAAAAGGAGGCTACTTAAAACGAGAACTATGCAATGGAACTACATATGTGATGCATATAATTCACATACTAATATGTAACGAAGCTGTTTTGCCTTTGTAAAGACAGTTGCCCGTTATCTTAAACTTGTGTTCACATACGGTAACCTCTTGAAAAAATAGTATTTAAAAACAACAAAAATTTGAAATAACATAATTTTGTCTGATTTTATTGTTTAATATTTAATTAACTATTGGTTATATTTCAGAATGGACATTCGTGGTTAGAAGATGTGATGGGATTTTATGCTGTTGATTATCATCCTAGAGTTTTAATGGTGTGGATAGTTGGCAGACTTGTTAGTGAAATAGAGTTATTACCAAATGATATAGTAATTGATGGTTGTATGTTCCTTCTAAAAAAATTTCTTGGAAATAGATATAACATTCCTGAACCTTCTGATATACTGCGGTAATACAATGATTCTTTTTAGTTTTCTAGTATAACTAAATTTTACAGCTCATCTTGGAATACAAATCCACATTTTTATGGCGCGTATTCGTATCAAAGTGTTGATTCGGAAAAACATAATGCCCTTCCTATAAATCTTGCAGAGCCTTTGCGTGTGGGTGATACGGATGTTGTATTGTTTGCTGGAGAAGCAACGCATCCCTATTATTTTTCAACAGTACATGGTGCTATAGAAACAGGATTTAGGGAAGCTGACAGAATTATTAATAGTTACAAGTGAGTGTTAATTTTTTATGATTGTTTTTATTTGTAATAAGTATTTACACTTTCTTTCATATACTGAACTAAATTAAAGTTGTAGCAATGATGTCATATTATGTACAGGATGGTCTGGAAATTTGTGTACAATATGGGAATAAAGGTTCTTTGGCTCAAAATAAATGC
This sequence comes from Platerodrilus igneus, assembly GCA_036346225.1. Taxonomy (NCBI): domain Eukaryota; kingdom Metazoa; phylum Arthropoda; class Insecta; order Coleoptera; family Lycidae; genus Platerodrilus; species Platerodrilus igneus. The sequence continues at coordinate 1,225,066 of JARFIW010000951.1, read as the reverse complement.
ATTTGGACTAACTTACCTATTATACAAGTTGCTTCATTTAGTTGCCAGAGATATCATAATTCGTGAAATATTCTTGATAATTTAAAATAACTCCATAACACGTCTGTAAATGTTGACTTATTTTTGGAGTGTGAGCTCATGCTTTCAATTGACATTTTGTTGTGCTATATATAGTATTTTAAATACATACAAGTGTCCCAAAAGTGTTTGTGTAAATATCCAATTGTAATCTTTTTACTGCATATGCAACGACTAGCAATTTTTTTTATGAAAAGCCAACTTAATTTGGAAACTTCTCATCTCGTGTAAAATCTTAATTAGATGATTGGTTTGCCAGAAAAAACTATACAGTGTGAACAGTATAAAATGCAGTACATGGGGATCTTGGAAACTGTAGGAGATACGATCTTGTTTAAATGGGACAAAAGTTGCATAATCATGAGGGTATCTCAGATCAGTTTTCAAATTTCAAAAATTTTTCATAGGTTACTAGATAGAGGCAAAAAACACAAAATGGACGATTTCTTTATTTGCTCATAGTTAGTCTACTAATTGAAATAAAATGTTCAAATTTGGTACATCATGGTATTTCCCCATTGTGCTTCACATTTTCAACTTAGATTTTGTCTAGGGCATCTAGATTTTGCGTGACGATGTTCAACTTTTTATTTTTAAATAGCCGCCATATTGGATTTTTACATTTTTGATATGCTGACAAAAAACCCTTTCCAAAGTGGTATAACATAGCTATGTTTGATTGAATCAAAATACTAAAAATCACATAATTATGTTTTGGTCGTAGTAGGCTTTAATTTCCATTATGACAAAGAGAAACAATTGCTCAACATCTGAGAAACGTCAAAGTTTGTCCTTTATTTTATGTTTCAAGTAGTGCAGTTTAAAAAAACAGTTAATTAATTTACATAGAAATTTAAGCAAAGCATTTGCTCTTGAAATGGATCGCTTTACTAACCGTGATAAATATCAAATGTTAGAATGTTTTATTCTTTCTGGAAGGAATGATGTTAAAGCCGCTGAATTGTATTTAAATAAATACCCAGAAAAACATCAACCAAACAGATGTATGTTTCGGAGATTACAAAATAATTTAATAAATTATGGTAGTTTTGGCTTGTCTAAGAGAAATAGACAAATTAAAAAAGATAATGAAAACAGCGTTTTACAAACAGTTGTCGAAAATCCTCGTACTTCTCTTAGACAAATTCAGAATATAACAGGTGTTGCTCATTCTACGGCAAGAGCTATTTTAAAACGTTTCAAGTACCATCCATATCATGAACGACCATGTCAGGGATTGCGTACTGAAGATCAAATTCGAAGAATGGAATTTTGTGCTTGGTACATCAGAAAGTGCAACGAAAATTCAAATTTTGAATATACAATTTTGTGGTCTGACGAAAGTCGATTTACGAATTGTGGTATGTTCAACCGCAAAAATACAATTTTTTGGTCAGATGAAAATCCACATTTGAACCTCCAAGTTAGACATCAAGTTAAATGGGGATTCAACGTCTGGATTGGTATTATTGGAAGGTACATTATAGGTCCGTTTTTTTATGATGCAAATTTAAACTTTCGAGATACTTAGATTTATTGCAGGAAATGTGGCAGATAGACTAATGGAGCTTCCACTCGCTACTTTGCAAAATATGATTTTTCAAAATGATGGCGCTCCACCCCACAATGCTCTGATTATTAGAAATTTGTTTAATTCTGAGTATAATGAAAACTGGATTGGTAATCGGGGACCAATTAAGTGGCCGGCGAGATCACCGGATTTAACTCCTCTAGATTTCTTTATATGGGGCCATTTAAAAAGTCGTGTGTACTCAAAAACGTATGATAATGTAGGCCAATTACAACAAGCAGTCCAAGAGGCCGTAAATAAAATAACTCCAACTATGATAAGACGACCTTGTAAAGATGTTTTCTTACACTTTAAAAGTTCATAAATACAACTCCGCAAGCGCGGTTTACTAGACACCACGGGCAGTTGGTAACGCTGATCTTTGTACAGATTTTGGCGCGCCCATCTGTCAATGACGTCACCATTATCAAATTAAATACACCATTGACGGAAAATATGCCAATTTTCGTACCATAGTTTATAACAGCAAAATACTCACATGAATATGTCCCTGAGTTAAAGTTGGCTTCTGTTGACGTCCATCAGGGCTACTGATGGCCCCTTTAAGGCAATTAACGGAGGGTACGCCTAACGTCCATCCAAATGGCATCGGCTGGATCTCAGGGCTCCACTCAGGAGTGTTTAAAGATGGTGACTGCTCCGGTGCTGTTGGTGGAGCATGGCCTCCAATTTGTTCCCGGGGTCGTGGACTCGGTTCGCCCTAGGCGGATTCAAATACCTCCTACCTATGTAGGGAATAATCAGGGAAAAAACAGGTATAGGAGCGACAAACAGTTAAACAAGGCAAGGAAATCTACATAGATACAAGATAAGGCACGATACGATACCTGAACAAAACCGCTCTTCACGAAGGTCAGAGGCAAAAAGCCACGTTAAAAGACCACCGGAAAAAACCCCACTTTTCTGTCCTTTCACGCGTCGGCGCGAAATTATTCGTCCAACCCACTTTGAACATGACGGAAATTCGCGCACCGAGTCTTCTAAATTTAAAGACGCGAAAACTTCCGCACATAAAAATTAAGCTAAGAAAATGTTTAGTGCCACTTTGGCACGTAACAGTTTATAAAAGGTGTCGGTTGTGTGTTCAACAAAATGGGGGGTTATTTGAACATTTAAAATAAATAATGAATTTATGTGGCTGACTATTGTTATATTTTTTCCTTGATTGTTAATTTGCAATTGTCTGAACATGAATGACAACTAAAAACAGCTTAAATAATATTTTGTATTGAATAGATGCTAGTTTGTATTTATTTTTTGTTAATGCATAGTTATGTAAGTTCTGATTAATACAGATTTATTTTCAATTTTCTACGTTTTTTACTGTTTTTATTACCACTGAAAATTGAGTTTAAAATTTTTAGAGCAATTGTTTCTCTTTGTCATAATGGAAATTAAAGCCTACTACGACCAAAACATAATTATGTGATTTTTAGTGTTTGATTCAATCAAACATAGCCATGTTTTACCTCTTTGGAAGGGGTTTTTTGTCAGCATTTCAAAAATGTAAAAATCCAATATGGCGGATATTTAAAAATAAAAAGTTGAACATCGTCACGCAAAATCTAGATGCCCTAGACAAAATCTAAGTTGAATATGTGAAGCGCAATGGGGAATTACCATGATGTACCAAATTTGAACATTCTATTTCAATTAGTAGACTAACTACGAGCAAATAAAAAAACCGATCTGAGATACCCTCATGATTATGCAACTTTTGTCTTATTTAACCAAGATCGTATCTCCTACAGTTTCCAAGATCCCCATGTACTGCATTTTATACTGTACACACTGTATATACTTTCGTAATCTTTGCTGCATTAAGTGCAAAACAGGGGTAAATAAAAGAACATTATATAATAGCAAGCTTTACTTTTTATTTGTTATTTAATAATTTGACTATCATTTAACTTTATTGTGCCTAAGTCGTGAATTTCTTGATTTGTTTAAAATTTTACTTCTCATTTTTCATTATTGTTATGGATACAAAAGCCGAACATGTAGAATAGCTTTTGGTTTTTAGATTGTATTTATTTACTTATCAAACTATAAAATATGGACAAAAGTATCCATTCATAAATTACACATTCAAATACAGAATAACTTACATGTCGGTCAGTTGAAGATGTTGTTAAATTAGTATGCAATACAAGTTGTAGTTGAATATAAACTAAAGTTCCTTCCATACAATTCATACATACGAATAAACAAACCAATATAGAAATAGTAATAGTAATGAGTTTATATTTTGATTTTAACTTGTTTGTAAAATAAATCAAATGGATTGATAATCTCTTACGATTTGATCGATTTACGAAATTATGTTAAAATAACATGAAAAATATCTACATCATTATAGCGTGTGTTATAGGTACTTATCATTCTGACAACAGGCAAATTTTGCAGTGTTAGTATTATATTTTAGCTTTCTGAAGGTAAGTATGGCTCTTGTTGGATAACTGGGGGGTACATCATTAAAACTTATTAACTGTAACGCCAGAGTGTAGTTAATACAATTATTTACTAATTTATAGTGATAGCTTGCATCTGTCATAAAACGACAATGTTTTAGTTGTATTAATCCCAGTATACTGGCAAGTTCTGAATAATTTTTGCAAATTATGGGAAATTTAACCTTACATATTTCAGAAATGTTTTTTGAATCGATCTACTCTATCACAATAATTAGCATATCGCAGGTTCCATATAACTGAGATGTAATTAAGAGTAATATATAACCTTTTTGATCCAATGGCAATTAAAAACACTCGAAGGTCGTAAATAAATCCTAGTATTTGATAAGCTTTATTACAGATGGTATTTATATGTTTGTCAAATATTAACTTACTCTTGAACACCACACCTAGATCCCTAATAGATGTTGTAGTTTTAACAATTTCATTGTTCAAAGTATACGCGAAGCATATAGTAGACTTATTTCTAATGAATTGAATGCGGTAGCATTTTGTGGTTTTAGTACAGCTAATTATTTTCACAATATTTTTGTAAGTGCTTAAGGTTACCTAGATTTTAATAGTCAGATGTCCTATTTATTTCACAATATAATTTTAGATCGATGGTATACATTAAAAATAGTATTATGGAAACACTTTTTATATTATTTATATAAACAACCAAGAGAAGCGGTCTAAGATGACTACCCTGCGGAACACCAGACATTAGAACTTCCTAGATCGATAAGCACTAATGTTTTACTATCTGCAACCTGTTTGATAGATACGAAACAATCTACCTAAGTAGATCTCTGGTTATATCCAATTTTAACAACTTTTTAAACAGGATCACATGAATGATTTATCAAAATCTTTGCCAAAATCTGTATGTATGGTGTCCACTTGTATTCTGTTATCTAATCATCGAGCAATATCATGCATATAAAGAAGTAAATTCGATCTTTGACAAATTTTTGCTGCTTGCCAATTATGTGGAAGCTCACTATGATATAGATTATTTTAGATATTAGTAAGTGAAATAATTTTGCTATGGATGATAAAATAGAAATAGATATGTAATGTAACTTTGCTCTTGTCCCCAGATTTGTAATTTAGGGAATGCTTTGCATTTAAGTAATTTATTATAAAAGTAAATAAAGGATGTGATAAACTAGTAGAGCATTTCTTAGCTCTAATGGGTGGTATGCCATCTGGGCCAGCTCCCTTATGTATATCTAAATGATTCAAAACTTTGCAGATATCTATTTCAGAATGGCCGACAATAATAGTTCATGCATGAAACAAGTGGATCTATAGATGCTAGGTGGCTCTGTCGCTTAGTTGGTTCACGTGCGACTACTAAGCCCAAGGTCCCAGGTTCGATTCCCAACATGGACCACTTGAAAAATACGCCCTTGTTCGAATGAGAGATAGAATGTAGGTATCGTGAGCATACTACTGAATGTTTCGATTTTCTATATCTTTTCGTTTAAACTATTGCTTTGATTGTGGGTTTAGAATACCATAAGTGATATTTATTGTTAAAGTTTTTGTGTGGGGACATTCTGACAGATGCATTTAAATAAAATTGATTAATAGCTTTATACACATCTAGCCCCTCCAACTTGACCAGTTTATGTTATTAAATTTGGAATTCGAATTATCAAAATTAGCTTTTCTATATAAATAAATATAATTAACATTTGGTTTCAAATAACAGGTATTAGAGAAATCAAATAAGAATTTAATAGCAGGGTAATATTTGTCTGGTTGATGATTGGCATTCATTAATATTTCGAACTGCTTTTTTGTAATAAAAATCAAATCAAGAATTCAGTTTTTGTAGTCGCAGATGTTGTTAAATTGCATTAAACCACAATATGCTATATTATTGAAGTATATGAAATTTAATTATGAGATATCTGTTCTTGGGATATATGGCAAATAAAAATCGAAACTTCCAAATACTTTTATTTAATTTGTCATTTTGCAGATGTTTCAACCCAAATGAACGTGGGTCTTTGTTCAATGAAATAGTGCTGTAATAAAAAATACTAAATAAACAGTTTTTAAAATAGCCTATTATTTACCTTGAGACGGAAAAACTATAATGAGCAATACAAATCTACTTCGGTTCTCTTGACAGAAACCACACATGTAATCTATCTTTTCTGCTATTGTACAATCAAGACGAGCTCACAAAGAGCAGCATAAAAATACTTATTACAAATCTCTCCGCTCGAATCTTCGGAGAATTTTCTCTCACAGAAAATGCATTGAGTATCTTTGTCGACCGGTATTCCTGATGACATATAGTCCATTACAGATAACACATCAGAATGAAAAGATTTATCGTTCCTGGAGTCGTCTCTATTATGTCTAGACATCTTAGGCCTGGGTTTTGAAGATATCTATTAAATTTCGACCTCGAAGTTTAATCTTTTAACAGGGGGTCTTTGAGCTTTTTGTCTTGTTTGTTTTTTCAAAAGTTCGAGTTCCTTCTTCTTCTGCTTTTTTTTCCAATTCGGTCTCTAATTTTTTTTTTTATGGAGAGCATGTTATTATAGAGGAGGATCCAGGTTTCCTGCCTCTATTTGATTTTTGCGTTTTTGGAGGCGGAGGTGAAATTTCTATAGGTAGGACAAGATTTGTTGACTTTGGCTTTCAGGAACAATCACATAGAGTTTTAGATGAACATGAGGTGAGTCATAGAGGGTTAACGGACTTGGAATAGGGGACGGTGTGTTACTCCACCACTCTGGTGATAGTTTATATGGTCGGTAAAACAGTTAACAAAGTATTACACTTTAGATGGTGAAACATTTATATGGCGATAGATAGTTCCTAAAAGCCGGTAATACAGTTACCAAAGTTCATAAGATACATCGCGCAAGCACAATGAATAAGGCGAGTGACGCCTCTAGCGGAGGAAAGCGCAAACCTTTTACAGATTTGGGCACGGCCATCCACCATGACGTCACCGATACAAAAGGTATATTACGCAATAATCAGAAATATAAAAATTAAACAGTGAAAGATAGAATCGAATAATTTTAACAAACAAATTACTCACATAAGATATCCGGCTTTTCCCAGGTACGCCTATCATCCTTCCGGGTCGATAATGAAGGTATTGCTCCGGGCTCCGGTGGTGTTAGCTGAGCATGGACATCAGGTCGTGGGCTGCTCCTAGGGTCGTATCAGTCCTAAATGTAGTGAAACGACAGGAATAGGTTAATTAGGGAAAGACAAACAAAGATAAGCAAGACAAGGGAATCTACATAGTAAGATAAGATATGATACCCGGCACGACTACTACACTTGAAGATCAAAAGAAAACAGCCACGATTTAGAGCGTCACGGAAACACCTCTCCCCACTCTTTGTCTAGTATTGCTCTACCCCTCTAGGGATAAGCACACTGCGCAAATGCACTACTCTGACGTACGGAAGTACCGCCTAGTCCATTTAAAATTCCCGCGCACCGCGTATTTGAATTTATGCCGCGAAACTTCCATACATAAAAACTTAACCTAAAAACATGTTTAAGTGCAATGGCACGTAACAATCGCGACAAAGCCACAAAAGAAAAAACTTAAAAAAAGAAAAAGCCTGTTAGCACAGTAACAGCTTAAAATCTAAATCCTAACTACCCTATATAAACCCTAACTTAAAACCTACAGAATGTTTATATAAGGCGCCACCTGGTTTTTTCGACCGATAACACGTCTACCGAAGTACCAGGAAACGGAATAGGTAGCCCGATAGTCTTTGACTACACTAATTATCGACAGCACAAATTTGTCGGGGAGCATGAAACACTACTTAAACTAAAACAGATGCGACAAGTCGCCTAAACTATCTAAACCTATCTAACTAAAAGCTAACATAAAAGTTGTTATGTGCAGACACACATGAGTGTTGCATCAAAACTATTCTTCTTTTTGGCAAGAAGTGCCCAAATTTAAAAATGTTCATGGAGTGCGTCACTCTGCACTCTAGCAAATTTTGTTACTGGTACTTTGGTTTTCTAATGATGCACATTTAAAACTTGTCCATGACATAGTTGTGAATCAACAAATTTACCAAAAGTACCACCTACTAAATCCTTATATGCTAACCTGACAAATTACATTTCTAAATCGGGTTAGCTTTTTCACTTAAATTTCAGAAAAAAAATAATTCCCACGTCTGGTCATATATACCACACGTTAGGACGATAAAAAGATAAAACAAGATCTCAAATTGATGTTAAAGATAATAGATAAAATAATGATATTAAGCTTAAGTTGTTATCCTCAAAGGTAATGAATAAGATAACGGTATTAAGCTTTAGTTATTATTTGAGATACTGGATAAGATAACGCGATATTAAGTTAAAGTGATTATAAGAGATAGTAGGTAAAGTAACATGAATTTAAACAAAAGTTATTACTAAAGATAACCGGTAAGATAACGCGAAATAACTCGAAGTTATTCCTAACGGTAGTCGGTAAGATAACGAGAATTTAAACCAAAATTATTACTAACGGTAATCGGTAAGATAACGATACTAAACTAAAGTTATTATTAAAGGTAATCACTAAGATAACGATATTAAAACTAAGGGTATTGTCAAAGATAATAAAGAAAACAAAGATATTGGCCTGGTTATTACCCAAGACAATGAATAACAACAATAGAGTGGCTCCAGTAGAGCCGTTTAAATGGGATTAACTCGTGCCCTCTAAAAGAGAAACCCGTGAAGCAGGTCCGTTTACACGAAACAGCACGAGAGACCGGCAAAGACATTTGGGTGCATCCCTGCACCCGGCGGTAATTGATATCGGTGAAACAATCACCCGATATCCACACGGTATATAAGATATACACATCCACTCACACATTCACACACTCATGCATACCTTCACTGCCAGAGCCCATGCACTGACAGCGGCACCGCATGACCCCACGAAAGATTCGCAGAGACATGGTCCAGGTGTCTGTGGCAACCTCCCGCGCAACCACACGGTGACTAACAAAAATGAAAAGGCAGTAGAAATAGGAAAGGTAAAAAGGAGGTTGGTTTTTTGGAGTGCATAAGAGGCACTTCCAGGTAGAAGAAAGTAGAGGAAGGGCTCGCATTGAGCAAAAGCGACGATTTTTTGAAAAGTGATGATTTTAATTACATTTTGCAAGATTTAGTAAATTGCCAAACTAAAGTATTATGCCAACAAATTAATGAACTAAAAGTGGAAATGTGTATTCTTAAAGAAAGCAATATTGATCTAATTAAGTTGTTGACTGGTGATAAGGCAGCTCAACATGGAATATTCTTAAAAACTGGCAATATTAGTGGCTTATCTACAAATTCAATTCATAATACACAGCCAAGTAGCAATAAAGACCAAGACCTAGGTTTTAATGCATCCCAAAATACATTATTGCCTGATATGGGAAATAGGAGTAATTTGAACTCAGAAGTAATAAATGATTCCAATTTATCAAAAAGAAAACAAAAGTTTAATACAATTGAGAATAAATCTTCAGTATCAAAAGCTACTACCGCTAGTAATACAGAAATTTTACATAAGGCAACTTCTGAATTTTCTTTACAAGAAACAAATATGGTACAAAGCGCTAATACCAACAAACCATTAAAATCGCAGAAATATAATTCACATATACATTTTCCCCATCAAAGAAACAATAATAACAGTAATACATTGATAGATGAATCTTTTACGATCGTGCGTGGACGAAACAGATTTTCAAACCGAACTCCTCAACTAGTTGTTGGAACAGGCTCGAGAGACAACATTGAATTAAGCGCTGTTTCTAAACGTGCTTGGCTATTTCTTGGGCGTATCAAACAAGGCACTTCTGTGGAAACTGTTAACAAACATCTAACAAAAATTTTAAATGGCAAACTTTTCGTTTGTGAGCCCCTACCTACTAAAGGTATTTATGCCTGTTTCCGTATTGGTGTAGACTTCCAAGATTACGAGTAATAATCAAGCCTGAAAACTGGCCTGAAGGTGCAGTTTTAAGACGCTATATTTTCCGTAGGCACGCCTCACATCAACAACCTGTATAGAACTGCTGAACAAGTTCACACAACCGAAAGTGTTCCTGTTGGACTCCCAAGATACACTCTTTTTTACCAAAATGTCAGAGGCCTTAGAACAAAAGTTTGTGCGGTTTCTCTTGCTATCCAGTCTATAGATTACGATTTTGTCATCTTAACTGAAACGTGGCTTACAGCAAGTATACTCAGCTCGAGCTATTTGATAGTCGCTTTCAAATATATCGAAGGACAGGGACTACAACACTTTTGGTTGTTCAAGAGGAGGTGGAGTACTCATAGCAGTTAACTCAAAATATATGTCAATTGAGCAGAAAAGTGGTAATAACCTAATTTATCAAGATATGTGGGTTAAGATAAAGACAGGTAATTCTCATATACTGCTGGGGGCTGTATATATACCACCTGCTTCTCATGCACAAATATATCAAGAACTTATTAATAGCATAGAAAATAGAAAACGTGAGAATGCACATTGTAAAGTTTGTATATTTGGAGATTTTAACTGCCCAGATATAAGTTGGTATTATGAAGAGAATGTATTTGTACCTTCTCAGTTTAATAATCTGGCATCAGAAATTATTGTAGATGGTATGTATTACCTTGAAATGCAACAGTATAATGGTATTACTAACAATCAAGGTAAAATACTAGACCTTGTTTTTGCCGACAATCTAGATTTTATCAGTGTGGTAAAAAGTAATTTTGCTATATGCCCAATTGATATGCATCACCCACCATTACACACAGATTTTTCCTGGAATAGTGTGCCATTAATCAACAACAAAATAAATATAAAAGTTAGATTATTTAACAAAGCTGATTTTCCCAAAATAAATAAATTTTACGAGAAACTGATTGGAGTTTTATAAAAACTTCCATCGATCTTGATACGGCAGTGCTATTATTCTATGACACTATACATAAAACTATAGAAGAATATGTGCCCTCAAAAACTCTCAAACAGAATAAGTATCCGAAATGGTATAGTGCCGAGTTGAAATCCCTTATAGCCCGTAAAACTAAGCTGTATAAAAAATATAAGAAAACAGGTTTAGAGTATGATTATAATCAGTACTCCATTGCAAGAAGAGAAACTAAGTTCCTCATAGATTGGTGTTACTTAATGTTTGTTTCCAACACAGAGTTAATGATACCTACAAACTTGAAATACTTCTGGTCATACATCTCAGCACTCAAAAGGATACTGGGATACCTAAAATAATGTTTTACAAAGGAGTCAAATGGGAGAGTCCTACAGATATTGTCTCCTCTTTTGCAAAGCATTTTGAGTCCTGTTATCAAAAGCGTCACTCTGATTTACTACCAAACATTAGTATTCCAAATTATAATACACTATCTATGCATAATTTCACAGAAGATGAAATTCTGAGTAAGATTAATGCTTTGGATTGTAACAAAGTGCGGGTCCAGACGGAATCCCATCTGTTTTTATCAAACAATGTAAAACTCGTTATTAACACCTTTATGCGATATTTTTCAAAGATCCTTCAATGAGGATGCTTTCCCACATTATGGAAACGTTCGTCTCTTTACCCTATATTTAAATCAGGGGCAAAAGATCAGGTTGAAAATTATAGAGGTATCTCCTTAATATGTATTATGGCAAAATATTGGAATCTATTATCACAGATGAAATATTCTCCACCTACAAACATTACATCGCTATCGAGCAACATGGATTCTTTAAAGGACGTTCTACTGCTACTAATTTGGCGATAATACAAAATTTTTAATATCAAATATGGAAAACGGATTGCAGATAGATGTAATCTACCTAGATATATCCAAAGCATTTGACAGTGTTTGCCATGATATGCTCTTACAAAATTGAAGGCAATTGGAATAATTGGTGTATATCTTACTTGGATAAAATCATACTTAAGTGGTCGACGCATACGTACATTTATGCGGTATCAAATCATCAGATATTAATGTGCTTTCTGGTGTCCCACAAGGATCGCATCTCGCCCCATACTATTTTACTATTTATCAATGACGTAGTCTCGATTTTCCAACACTGTAAATGCTTATTATATGCAGATGACCTAAAAATATTTTCAATAGTAAAATGCCCACAAGACTGCGATAACATTCAAGAGGATCTAAATGAAGTGTCAACATGGTGTAGCAAAAATGGTCTGACCTTAAACACTGCTAAGTGTAAATTTATGCATCTTCATCGCATTAAACAGCCAATATTATGTACCTATACAATACAAAAACTGCAATTCAATCCGTTGAGTTGATCTGTGATTTAGGTGTAATGTTTGATTGTTTTCTTACATTTAATGAGCACATCAACAACATTACTGCTAAGGCATTTAGAATGCTAGGTTTTATTCGGCGACATTGTGAATATATTAACGATGTAAAAGTGATACAAATAATTTACAACAGCTTAGTGCAAGTATTTTGGAATACAATAGTGTTATCTGGTCTCCCTCGTATGAATGTCATAAATATCATTTAGAAAGGGTACAAAATACGTTTGTAAAATTTCTTTTATATAAGCTGCATTTTCCTTATGAACATATACCCTATAATGTTAGGCTCCAACTCACTGGTATCAAAAGCCTAGAAATGAGAAGACAAAAGCAATGCTATTCTTCTTACACAAGTTATTAAACAATTTTATTGACTGTGAATACCTGCTGTCTAAGATATGGCTCAGAGTGCCAAGTCGCTTGACACGTTCTGCCCAAACTTTTATGTACAGTGTCATCGCACCAATTATGGTTGTACTGCTATTACTGAAAAACTTGCCATTAATTTTAACAAAGCACAAAAAACTGTCTAATAGTAACATATTTGGTGTTTCATTCGATACCTATAAAAAACGGGTCAATGAACAACTGTTAAATGATGTAGACAGTCTATACTGACTGATGGTTGATATTTTTCTGTATACTTGTTAGAATAGTACTTATTTAGAAACTATTTTATACTATTTTATTATGATTGTATGATTAGTGTGTTGTTCTTCGGTATATACCATTTGGGTTGTCCTGTAGAGTATTAATAATAAATAAAAAATAAATAAAAAAAAAAATAAATAAAAAATAATGTAGGCGACTGCAATAATTCAGAAGAAAAACACATGGAATAGACAATCCTAATTTTTGCAACTGCGAATATGAACTATTTCTTTCAATGGCATAGATCGCGCATGTTCTATGTGAGCCCAAAGAAGAAAGCATTCACTCAACATCAGCTAAAACCAATCATAAAAATTCAATGAGTTATTACAACCAAAGTTACGACAATTACCACACAAAATTAAATGACGTAAGATAAACACTAAAAACCAAATAATATGCAATAGGAAAAGTTCGAGGGTTGATTAAATGAAACAACAAGGTTATATTGGGGGGTGTAGAGAATGAAGTGATATATATCTAACGGTATGGTCAAGGGAAGGTCAACCAAAAGAAAAAGATTTAAGGTAAATGAGTTAAACGTAAAAACGCAGGTGTATAAGAGAAGGAATAAGTAATTAAAGATACTAATTGATGGTGAAAACAGAAAAATATTAGGTAAATCGTGAGGATTTAATCATATTAAGGTACCAGGTATCAAGAATTAAATTTGGAAGGTTAAGAGAAACAACATCACGAGATAAGGCATCAGGTACGATATTTAATTTGCCAGGCCTATGCCTAACGTCAAAAGTGAATTGAGATATACGCAAGTTCCATCTTGCGAAACGACCTGCGGCTGTTTCAAGTTATTAAGCCAAGTGAGAGCTAAGAACATTAGGTACATTGTCAAAGGAGTAAACGTGACAAGCTCTTAGATATACATAAAATTAAACGATTTTAAAGACAATTTTAAGGCATTTAATGAAGTATAAATCGATATGTAAAGAGATAATAGTAATTAAAACTCGATTCACTAATAAAATTGTTGAAAAACAAAAAGATATAAAGCATATTTTTACTGGGATGGGAAGTTCTCATTAGAGTTCTACCCAACCCAATAAGGGAAAAATTTCAACATCAAGACTTACAGAGCTACACGACCAAATCCGACAGTAAACCTCGCTCAAAGGATGTTAAGGTACGTTGAAATTTCAATAACTAAAAAAAATATGCAATCAGACAAAATTAAACTCGCTACATGAAAGAAAAATTCCACGATACCTATCCAAAGGTATTCCAAATTATTGGAATGTTCTTTCAATATTAGAGAAGTTATCAACAAGTATCGTAAATGAGTTTAAATAATAAACGTTAACGGAAATTTCTTTAATTTAGTATTCAAAGGAACAGATATAAAGAGATTGCATTTTATTACAACATTTTGAAAGGTAAAGATATGATCTAGGTAATTTCGTTACTATATATAAGGCAAGAACCTTTATAAAACGCATTTATAGGTTATACTTTTTAAAACATACAAGGAAATTTAAGCACGGTTTTTTAAAAAAAAGAAGGGTTATGTTTTTAAATTTAATAGAACTAGATAATTTCCATAATAAACAGTGTTTAAAGACATAAAATAAGATAAAAGCTTATTTATTTATATACTTACTTGCATAAGGTAGGGTTAAATAGTTGAAGTTTACCAAAGTTCATATATGAATTCAAAATTGAATCAATCACACACAGTATATCTGTAGTTAACAAACAGATCGCACATTCTAAATTTAGAAAAACATTATATTAAAACACATTTTTTAGATAATTTCAGTTATATTTAATCAAAATGGCGGTATTCACTTTTCAATTTTCATAGCAACTAATTTTTGACATCTAAAGAGAATGAGGAATGTTCCAAAATGCGGGTATAAAATTCAAGGTTATAGATATTTGGTAATTGGTTTTAAGTGAAAAAACTATTTTTAAATAACATTGATAATACATTGAATGTTTATAAAAAACAAAGGAAAATTCCCCGGGTCGTAACCTCCACATTAAAGGCGCCATTGTTACTCCACCACTCTGGTGATAGTTTATATGGTCGGTAAAACAGTTAACAAAGTATTACACTTTAGATGGTGAAACATTTATATGGTGATAGATAGTTCCTAAAAGCCGGTAATACAGTTACCAAAGTTCATAAGATACATCGCGTAAGTGCAATGAATAAGGCGAGTGACGCCTCTAGCGGAGGAAAGCGCAAACCTTTACAGATTTGGGCGCGGCCATCCACCATGACGTCACCGATACAAAAGGTATATTACGCAATAATCAGAAATATAAAAATTAAACAGTGAAAGATAGAATCGAATAATTTTAACAAACAAATTACTCACATAAGATATCCGGCTTTTCCCAGGTACGCCTATCATCCTTCCGGGTCGATAATGAAGGTATTGCTCCGGGCTCCGGTGGTGATGGCTGAGCATGGACATCAGGTCGTGGGCTGCTCTAGGGTCGTATCAGTCCTAAATGTAGTGGAACGACAGGAATAGGTTAATTAGGAAAGACAAACAAAGATAAGCAAGACAAGGGAATCTACATAGTAAGATAAGATATGATACCCGCACGACTACTACACTTGAAGATCAAAAGAAAACAGCCACGATTTAGAGCGTCACGGAAACACATCTCCCACTCTTTGTCTAGTATTGCTCTACCCTCTAGGGATAAGCACACTGCGCAAATGCACTACTCTGACGTACGGAAGTACCGCCTAGTCCATTTAAAATTCCGCGCACCGCGTATTTGAATTTATGCCGCGAAACTTCCATACATAAAACTGAACCTAAAACATGTTTAAGTGCAATGGCACGTAACAATCGCGACAAAGCCACAAAAGAAAAACTTAAAAAGAAAAGTCTGTTAGCACAGTAACAGCTTAAAATCTAAATCCTAACTACCCTATATAAACCCTAACTTAAAACCTACAGAATGTTTATATAAGGCGCCACCTGGTTTTTGACCGATAACACGTCTACCGAAGTACCAGGAAACGGAATAGGTAGCCCGATAGTCTTTGACTACACTAATTATCGACAGCACAAATTTGTCAGGAGCATGAAACACTACTTAAACTAAAACAGATGCGACAAGTCGCCTAAACTATCTAAACCTATCTAATAAAGCTAACATAAAAGTTGTTATGTGCAGACACACATGAGTGTTGCATCAAAACTATTCTTCTTTTGGCAAGAAGTGCCCAAATTTAAAAATGTTCATGGAGTGCGTCACTCTGCACTCTAGCAAATTTTGTTACTGGTACTTTGGTTTTCTAATGATGCACATTTAAAACTTGTCCATGACATAGTTGTGAATCAACAAATTTACCAAAAGTACCACCTACTAAATCCTTATATGCTAACCTGACAAATTACATTTCTAAATCGGGTTAGCTTTTTCACTAAATTTCAGAAAAAAAATAATTCCCACGTCTGGTCATATATACCACACGTTAGGACGATAAAAAGATAAAACAAGATCTCAAATTGATGTTAAAGATAATAGATAAAATAATGATATTAAGCTTAAGTTGTTATCCTCAAAGGTAATGAATAAGATAACGGTATTAAGCTTTAGTTATTATTTGAGATACTGGATAAGATAACGCGATATTAAGTTAAAGCGATTATAAGAGATAGTAGGTAAAGTAACATGAATTTAAACAAAAGTTATTACTAAAGATAACCGGTAAGATAACGCGAAATAACTCGAAGTTATTCCTAATGGTAGTCGGTAAGATAACGAGAATTTAAACCAAAATTATTACTAACGGTAATCGGTAAGATAACGATACTAAACTAAAGTTATTATTAAAGGTAATCACTAAGATAACGATATTAAAACTAAGGGTATTGTCAAAGATAATAAAGAAAACAAAGATATTGGCCTGGTTATTACCCAAGACAATGAATAACAACAATAGAGTGGCTCCAGTAGAGCCGTTTAAATGGGATTAACTCGTGCCCTCTAAAAGAGAAACCCGTGAAGCAGGTCCGTTTACACGAAACAGCACGAGAGACCGGCAAAGACATTTGGGTGCATCCCTGCACCCGGCGGTAATTGATATCGGTGAAACAATCACCCGATATCCACACGGTATATAAGATATACACATCCACTCACACATTCACACACTCATGCATACCTTCACTGCCAGAGCCCATGCACTGACAGCGGCACCGCATGACCCCACGAAAGATTCGCAGAGACATGGTCCAGGTGTCTGTGGCAACCTCCCGCGCAACCACACGGTGACTAACAGAAATGAAAAGGCAGTAGAAATAGGAAAGGTAAAAAGGAGGTTGGTTTTTTGGAGTGCATAAGAGGCACTTCCAGGTAGAAGAAAGTAGAGGAAGGGCTCGCATTGAGCAAAAGCGACAGAGGGAAAGGTGGATAGCAAAGCGCTACTCAACCAACCAGTGTGGTCAGTAGCTCGGAATGAGGGAACATCATTCTTATGTGGCAGACGGGTGTTCCGGGACAAGAACAGGTCCACCGAAAGAAGAATAAGGCATAGCGGAGATAGCGGGTTAAGAAAAAAGTATAGTTTTTGGACAAGCGTCCGAGAGAAGGTAGAAAGTTGTCCCTATTAAACACAGCGCAGTCTGAAGGACCACCTGCGATATTAATCCGACAAGATAAGGTATCACATTTTTTTAAAATTCACTAGACTCCTAAGAGAACTAGTACGATCATTTTCCTAACGAGTGCTTCGACTACGATAAGAAAATCAGACAAAGGTAGACACGACAACTTAAAAGTATCATTACAGATACAAACACACAAAAACCAACTGTTTTAAGGTAGTTTCTCAAAACGGTAGCACCCTAAACACACAAAATGCCCAATTATAAGCAGTTAAATACAGGTACGCTGTCCCCATATGCTAAAACAACCGAGAATTTAATAAGATAACAATAAGAAACAATAGCACCTCACCACAAAGTTCAATAAAAAACAATGAAAAAAAAAATGTTTATAAGTTATGTTGATTTAATAGAAAAAGAAAGAAATAAAGATATAGTATAATGATGTAGTATAATGTAGGCGACTGCAATAATTCAGAAGAAAAACACATGGAATAGACAATCCTAATTTTTGCAACTGCGAATATGAACTATTTCTTTCAATGGCATAGATCGCGCATGTTCTATGTGAGCCCAAAGAAGAAAGCATTCACTCAACATCAGCTAAAACCAATCATAAAAATTCAATGAGTTATTACAACCAAAGTTACGACAATTACCACACAAAATTAAATGACGTAAGATAAACACTAAAAACCAAATAATATGCAATAGGAAAAGTTCGAGGGTTGATTAAATGAAACAACAAGGTTATATTGGGGGGTGTAGAGAATGAAGTGATATATATCTAACGGTATGGTCAAGGGAAGGTCAACCAAAAGAAAAAGATTTAAGGTAAATGAGTTAAACGTAAAAACGCAGGTGTATAAGAGAAGGAATAAGTAATTAAAGATACTAATTGATGGTGAAAACAGAAAAATATAGGTAAATCGTGAGGATTTAATCATATTAAGGTACCAGGTATCAAGAATTAAATTTGGAAGGTTAAGAGAAACAACATCACGAGATAAGGCATCAGGTACGATATTTAATTTGCCAGGCCTATGCCTAACGTCAAAAGTGAATTGAGATATATGCAAGTTCCATCTTGCGAAACGACCTGCGGCTGTTTCAAGTTATTAAGCCAAGTGAGAGCTAAGAACATTAGGTACATTGTCAAAGGAGTAAACGTGACAAGCTCTTAGATATACATAAAATTAAACGATTTTAAAGACAATTTTAAGGCATTTAATGAAGTATAAATCGATATGTAAAGAGATAATAGTAATTAAAACTCGATTCACTAATAAAATTGTTGAAAAACAAAAAGATATAAAGCATATTTTTACTGGGATGGGAAGTTCTCATTAGAGTTCTACCCAACCCAATAAGGGAAAAATTTCAACATCAAGACTTACAGTGCTACACGACCAAATCCGACAGTAAACCTCGCTCAAAGGATGTTAAGTGCGTTGAAATTTCAATAACTAAAAAAATATGCAGTCAGACAAAATTAAACTCGCTACATGAAAGAAAAATTCACGATACCTATCCAAAGGTATTCCAAATTATTGGAATGTTCTTTCAATATTAGAGAAGTTATCAACAAGTATCGTAAATGAGTTTAAATAATAAACGTTAACGGAAATTTCTTTAATTTAGTATTCAAAGGAACAGATATAAAGAGATTGCATTTTATTACAACATTTTGAAAGGTAAAGATATGATCTAGGTAATTTCGTTACTATATATAAGGCAAGAACCTTTATAAAACGCATTTATAGGTTATACTTTTAAAACATACAAGGAAATTTAAGCACGGTTTTTTAAAAAAAGAAGGGTTATGTTTTTAAATTTAATAGAACTAGATAATTTCCATAATAAACAGTGTTTAAAGACATAAAATAAGATAAAAGCTTATTTATTTATATACTTACTTGCATAAGGTAGGGTTAAATAGTTGAAGTTTACCAAAGTTCATATATGAATTCAAAATTGAATCAATCACACACAGTATATCTGTAGTTAACAAACAGATCGCACATTCTAAATTTAGAAAAACATTATATTAAAACACATTTTTTTAGATAATTTCAGTTATATTTAATCAAAATGGCGGTATTCACTTTTCAATTTTCATAGCAACTAATTTTTGACATCTAAAGAGAATGAGGAATGTTCCAAAATGCGGGTATAAAATTCAAGGTTATAGATATTTGGTAATTGGTTTTAAGTGAAAAAACTATTTTTAAATAACATTGATAATACATTGAATGTTTATAAAAAAACAAAGGAAAATTCCCCGGGTCGTAACCTCCACATTAAAGGCGCCATTGTTACTCCACCACTCTGGTGATAGTTTATATGGTCGGTAAAACAGTTAACAAAGTATTACACTTTAGATGGTGAAACATTTATATGGTGATAGATAGTTCCTAAAAGCCGGTAATACAGTTACCAAAGTTCATAAGATACATCGCGTAAGTGCAATGAATAAGGCGAGTGACGCCTCTAGCGGAGGAAAGCGCAAACCTTTTACAGATTTGGGCGCGGCCATCCACCATGACGTCACCGATACAAAAGGTATATTACGCAATAATCAGAAATATAAAAATTAAACAGTGAAAGATAGAATCGAATAATTTTAACAAACAAATTACTCACATAAGATATCCGGCTTTTCCCAGGTACGCCTATCATCCTTCCGGGTCGATAATGAAGGTATTGCTCCGGGCTCCGGTGGTGATGGCTGAGCATGGACATCAGGTCGTGGGCTGCTCCTAGGGTCGTATCAGTCCTAAATGTAGTGGAACGACAGGAATAGGTTAATTAGGGAAAGACAAACAAAGATAAGCAAGACAAGGGAATCTACATAGTAAGATAAGATATGATACCCGGCACGACTACTACACTTGAAGATCAAAAGAAAACAGCCACGATTTAGAGCGTCACGGAAACACCTCTCCCCACTCTTTGTCTAGTATTGCTCTACCCCTCTAGGGATAAGCACACTGCGCAAATGCACTACTCTGACGTACGGAAGTACCGCCTAGTCCATTTAAAATTCCCGCGCACCGCGTATTTGAATTTATGCCGCGAAACTTCCATACATAAAAACTGAACCTAAAAACATGTTTAAGTGCAATGGCACGTAACAATCGCGACAAAGCCACAAAAGAAAAAACTTAAAAAAAGAAAAAGTCTGTTAGCACAGTAACAGCTTAAAATCTAAATCCTAACTACCCTATATAAACCCTAACTTAAAACCTACAGAATGTTTATATAAGGCGCCACCTGGTTTTTTTGACCGATAACACGTCTACCGAAGTACCAGGAAACGGAATAGGTAGCCCGATAGTCTTTGACTACACTAATTATCGACAGCACAAATTTGTCAGGGAGCATGAAACACTACTTAAACTAAAACAGATGCGACAAGTCGCTTAAACTATCTAAACCTATCTAATAAAGCTAACATAAAAGTTGTTATGTGCAGACACACATGAGTGTTGCATCAAAACTATTCTTCTTTTTGGCAAGAAGTGCCCAAATTTAAAAATGTTCATGGAGTGCGTCACTCTGCACTCTAGCAAATTTTGTTACTGGTACTTTGGTTTTCTAATGATGCACATTTAAAACTTGTCCATGACATAGTTGTGAATCAACAAATTTACCAAAAGTACCACCTACTAAATCCTTATATGCTAACCTGACAAATTACATTTCTAAATCGGGTTAGCTTTTTCACTTAAATTTCAGAAAAAATAATTCCACGTCTGGTCATATATACCACACGTTAGACGATAAAAGATAAAACAAGATCTCAAATTGATGTTAAAGATAATAGATAAAATAATGATATTAAGCTTAAGTTGTTATCCTCAAAGGTAATGAATAAGATAACGGTATTAAGCTTTAGTTATTATTTGAGATACTGGATAAGATAACGCGATATTAAGTTAAAGCGATTATAAGAGATAGTAGGTAAAGTAACATGAATTTAAACAAAAGTTATTACTAAAGATAACCGGTAAGATAACGCGAAATAACTCGAAGTTATTCCTAACGGTAGTCGGTAAGATAACGAGAATTTAAACCAAAATTATTACTAACGGTAATCGGTAAGATAACGATACTAAACTAAAGTTATTATTAAAGGTAATCACTAAGATAACGATATTAAAACTAAGGGTATTGTCAAAGATAATAAAGAAAACAAAGATATTGGCCTGGTTATTACCCAAGACAATGAATAACAACAATAGAGTGGCTCCAGTAGAGCCGTTTAAATGGGATTAACTCGTGCCCTCTAAAAGAGAAACCCGTGAAGCAGGTCCGTTTACACGAAACAGCACGAGAGACCGGCAAAGACATTTGGGTGCATCCCTGCACCGGGTAATTGATATCGGCGAAACAATCACCCGATATCCACACGGTATATAAGATATACACATCCACTCACACATTCACACACTCATGCATACCTTCACTGCCAGAGCCCATGCACTGACAGCGGCACCGCATGACCCCACGAAAGATTCGCAGAGACATGGTCCAGGTGTCTGTGGCAACCTCCCGCGCAACCTCTCGGTGACTAACAGAAATGAAAAGGCAGTAGAAATAGGAAAGGTAAAAGGAGGTTGGTTTTGGAGTGCATAAGAGGCACTTCCAGGTAGAAGAAAGTAGAGGAAGGGCTCGCATTGAGCAAAAGCGACAGAGGAAAGGTGGATAGCAAAGCGCTACTCAACCAACCAGTGTGGTCAGTAGCTCGGAATGAGGGAACATCATTCTTATGTGGCAGACGGGTGTTCCGGGACAAGAACAGGTCCACCGAAAGAAGAATAAGGCATAGCGGAGATAGCGGGTTAAGAAAAAAGTATAGTTTTTGGACAAGCGTCCGAGAGAAGGTAGAAAGTTGTCCCTATTAAACACAGCGCAGTCTGAAGGACCACCTGCGATATTAATCCGACAAGATAAGGTATCACATTTTTTTAAAATTCACTAGACTCCTAAGAGAACTAGTACGATCATTTTCCTAACGAGTGCTTCGACTACGATAAGAAAATCAGACAAAGGTAGACACGACAACTTAAAAGTATCATTACAGATACAAACACACAAAAACCAACTGTTTTAAGGTAGTTTCTCAAAACGGTAGCACCCTAAACACACAAAAATGCCCAATTATAAGCAGTTAAATACAGGTACGCTGTCCCCATATGCTAAAACAACCGAGAATTTAATAAGATAACAATAAGAAACAATAGCACCTCACCACAAAGTTCAATAAAAAACAATGAAAAAAAAATGTTTATAAGTTATGTTGATTTAATAGAAAAAGAAAGAAATAAAGATATAGTATAATGATGTAGTATAATGTAGGCGACTGCAATAATTCAGAAGAAAAACACATGGAATAGACAATCCTAATTTTTGCAACTGCGAATATGAACTATTTCTTTCAATGGCATAGATCGCGCATGTTCTATGTGAGCCCAAAGAAAAAAGCATTCACTCAACATCAGCTAAAACCAATCATAAAAATTCAATGAGTTATTACAACCAAAGTTACGACAATTACCACACAAAATTAAATGACGTAAGATAAACACTAAAAACCAAATAATATGCAATAGGAAAAGTTCGAGGGTTGATTAAATGAAACAACAAGGTTATATTGGGGGGTGTAGAGAATGAAGTGATATATATCTAACGGTATGGTCAAGGGAAGGTCAACCAAAAGAAAAAGATTTAAGGTAAATGAGTTAAACGTAAAAACGCAGGTGTATAAGAGAAGGAATAAGTAATTAAAGATACTAATTGATGGTGAAAACAGAAAAATATTAGGTAAATCGTGAGGATTTAATCATATTAAGGTACCAGGTATCAAGAATTAAATTTGGAAGGTTAAGAGAAACAACATCACGAGATAAGGCATCAGGTACGATATTTAATTTGCCAGGCCTATGCCTAACGTCAAAAGTGAATTGAGATATACGCAAGTTCCATCTTGCGAAACGACCTGCGGCTGTTTCAAGTTATTAAGCCAAGTGAGAGCTAAGAACATTAGGTACATTGTCAAAGGAGTAAACGTGACAAGCTCTTAGATATACATAAAATTAAACGATTTTAAAGACAATTTTAAGGCATTTAATGAAGTATAAATCGATATGTAAAGAGATAATAGTAATTAAAACTCGATTCACTAATAAAATTGTTGAAAAACAAAAAGATATAAAGCATATTTTTACTGGGATGGGAAGTTCTCATTAGAGTTCTACCCAACCCAATAAGGGAAAAATTTCAACATCAAGACTTACAGAGCTACACGACCAAATCCGACAGTAAACCTCGCTCAAAGGATGTTAAGGTACGTTGAAATTTC
The DNA here is from genome assembly GCA_036346225.1 of Platerodrilus igneus. Classification (NCBI taxonomy): domain Eukaryota; kingdom Metazoa; phylum Arthropoda; class Insecta; order Coleoptera; family Lycidae; genus Platerodrilus; species Platerodrilus igneus. The sequence continues at coordinate 1,200,986 of JARFIW010000951.1, read as the reverse complement.
AATAACTAAAAAAAATATGCAATCAGACAAAATTAAACTCGCTACATGAAAGAAAAATTCACGATACCTATCCAAAGGTATTCCAAATTATTGGAATGTTCTTTCAATATTAGAGAAGTTATCAACAAGTATCGTAAATGAGTTTAAATAATAAACGTTAACGGAAATTTCTTTAATTTAGTATTCAAAGGAACAGATATAAAGAGATTGCATTTTATTACAACATTTTGAAAGGTAAAGATATGATCTAGGTAATTTAATTACTATATATAAGGCAAGAACCTTTATAAAACGCATTTATAGGTTATACTTTTTAAAACATACAAGGAAATTTAAGCACGGTTTTTTTAAAAAAAAAGAAGGGTTATGTTTTTAAATTTAATAGAACTAGATAATTTCCATAATAAACAGTGTTTAAAGACATAAAATAAGATAAAAGCTTATTTATTTATATACTTACTTGCATAAGGTAGGGTTAAATAGTTGAAGTTTACCAAAGTTCATATATGAATTCAAAATTGAATCAATCACACACAGTATATCTGTAGTTAACAAACAGATCGCACATTCTAAATTTAGAAAAACATTATATTAAAAACACATTTTTTAGATAATTTCAGTTATATTTAATCAAAATGGCGGTATTCACTTTTCAATTTTCATAGCAACTAATTTTGACATCTAAAGAGAATGAGGAATGTTCCAAAATGCGGGTATAAAATTCAAGGTTATAGATATTTGGTAATTGGTTTTAAGTGAAAAACTATTTTAAATAACATTGATAATACATTGAATGTTTATAAAAACAAAGGAAAATTCCCGGGTCGTAACCTCCACATTAAAGGCGCCATTGTTACTCCACCACTCTGGTGATAGTTTATATGGTCGGTAAAACAGTTAACAAAGTATTACACTTTAGATGGTGAAACATTTATATGGTGATAGATAGTTCCTAAAAGCCGGTAATACAGTTACCAAAGTTCATA